>LR990543.1:0-1250000 GCA_905147745.2 Phlogophora meticulosa | reverse complement strand
GAGAAGCGCTAGTATGAAGCTGCATCCACCCCTGCAACAGGGACAGGTCCCACCGCTCGGACATCACCATCAGGAGACCGTTTGAGCTGCTTCGTAGGCGACTTAATAGTGAGAGTTTACGTTTATTAACATCTTATTAAACCTTATGGAACGCAAATAAATGAATATGAATATGGAAAAACTGTAAGTCGAATTGGTCCGACTTAGCCTTCTGTGACACTGGAATCTTTGTCGCTCGAGTACGACTCGCACTTCGCCAGTTTTTTAAGGACAATATTGGTCATTATCGCTGAATAAAAACAGTTTTGGAAATTCCTTGATAACTCAAAGTAAACATTCAATTTTAAATACTGATATATTACAATACTGTACAAAGAAAATTGTCCGCACTGAATGATTCATCATCGCAAAGTGATTTCTAAAAAGGATTTTGAATCAGCCTTTAGATTATAATGTATAGGTTCTTCAAACTTATCAGAAAAATGTGTTACTGGGGAGTTTGTTCCGACACTTCTTCTCTCCAGCAAAAACACTAGGAAGCGTTGTGGGGGACTGTCTTATGTAAATTTTGACGTTCAAAACGTGCTAATTCTCAGCCTTATAAATAAATTTTGATTTTAATTTTAAGAGGGTACTCAAAAATAGGAAACATTGGGTTTTCTATGAAAAAACTGGCCACGAAGGGTTTTATATCATCGTAAAAGAATTAAAAAAAAATATGTTTACATTTATTATTATTATTAGTTGTCATACCGACAAATATAAAAATATACTCTGTGCAAACTTGGTCTATATTGACATTATGAATACATTTTAACTATAGGTTTCTCTAATACCTGCGCTAGTAAAAACTGTATTGTACGTGTTAGTGTCTTCCCCATAGTGACAAAAATCTAAAGTCAGATAGAATAATTATTTAATTACATAAACTTAAAGTGAATAAACATGCTGCTATATTTGTTTTTGTGTATGTGAGTATTTGTGTATGTTTGTGTGTATGTGGGTGTGTATATAAGTGTTTGTGAATGTGCTTCTGGTGTCTGCTGTGAGTGAGGATGTGTGTGTGCCTGTACTGTGTAGAATGGGTTATGTTTCTATGAGATTTTCTACATCAGTATAATCCATTGACTTTAGCCAGGTATTTATAATTGTTTTAAATTTATTGTTATTAAATTTGCTTACTTTCTGGATTTTAATAAATTTATTACAGGTATGCGGAGCTAGAAAGCTATAATGTCTTCTAGCAAATGCTGACCTAGTACGAGAGACAGGGCATCTTTCCGCTTTTTTGTTATTTACTGTGTTCCTATCACGTTTCATGAGATACAGCCCGCTGACAGTCAGATGAACGGACGTCCAGCTAAGTAATCGGGTTCCATTCATACCCGGTTTGGTACAGAACCCTAATAAGTCACGAGGAAAATTCTACTTTAGCATTGATAATAAGATCTAAAAAAACATCCATCGGAGCGTGTTTATAATGTTAGTGAAATAATATCAAGATCGCTGTTTTTATAAATAAATTTTAAAAAACTATTACTAAGTAAATGTTACTAAAGCGCAAATTAATATTTAAATGACAAATCAAATCAAAGCTCGCAAAATAATATAAATAAATTCTAATTTGTAATGTAATAATTAATAATTGGTAATGTAATAAATAATAATTTATAATGTAAAAAATAATATTTTGTAATGTAATAAATAATAATTTATAATGTAATAAATAATATTTTGTAACGTAATAAATAATAATTAATAATTTAATAAATCTTTAATAAAATTGTTCTTAGAATTAGTGAATTTTTAAGTAGATTAAGTATTGTATTTGCTGTGCCCAATACGGTTCACGATTGTGTCCAATGTTTTCACCTACCACCTAATCATGTACATTGTGGAATGCAATAAATAATTGAGTATTGAGTATATTATAATTGCCATTACAGGTATTCCCGAAAAATATATTGAACAATTTTTTTATTTGAAACACTTCAAAATAAAACCATGTATGTATTTTCCACAGGATGAGATAGCGGTTTACCCATAACACCTAAAAAATACAGTCCACAAATTACGTCACACAAATTTAACTGTTTTTGGAGCTCATCTAGGCTATCGGCTAAAATAATAACAGCCGCACGTACCTATTTAAGGTTAAGCTACACTTGCCGAGGTCGATTCGTGGATGGGTGTGGGTATTACACAGGGTCCCCTCCGTACCTCGGAAAGCATGTTTATTAGTAGATCTTTGACAAACGTTACAGGGAATTAATATCAGTGTTAATTTTAAACCGTGGTGCTGGGCAACTGGGTCTAACTCATTTATAAACGTCCCTTTGTGCCTATTGGCCTAGCTCTGTTCTGTCTCCTGCTTGATATGGAGGGAAGTGGAAATGATATATTTTTCTAACTCCTCCGCCGTTCTTTTCTGATTCATTTCGTTGCGGGATCCAAGACAGTTGAATCGTTTCTCCGGGACTCGTCGGGCTTCATTATCTCGACACATTTCTGGTGGTCACCACTGATGATTCTGGTTTTCAGGAGTTGCAGTGGTTTGGGAATAGTGTGGCGGGCTTGTCCCAAAAAAAACAAAAACCGGTAGTCACATGAAAATTTGACAACCAGTATTTTTAATGGATAGTGTGTTACCCAGTTACTGGGTTGTGATAGTCAGACTGGCAGTAAAACACTGGAGTTCACTGCATCACGTTAGGCTGACACCCACATAGTTGTGAAAAGGCTAGGTGCTGATTAAAACGATGAAGTCACTAAGCTTATGAATCCTCCCAGCAACATGTGACGTAATTTGTCGATGACCCCTTGCTAAACAACAGGGTTATTCCAGGTTATTTACAAAACATTGAGTAATTTATTTAATTACACAATGTTTTGTAAATGTCAAAAAAAACCCCCATATTTTGTTAAATTTGCATTGATAACACCTGACCTTTGTCTTTTTAAACAATAACAGGCAAAAGCATCTATTTCCATTTTTATTCCCGATTGCAACATTTTATGCAATAACGCCATTTGCGATGCTATATAAACGGAAGACTCGGGTCTGATAAACTCACTCATTACCGAACTTCGGGAGTCGCACGATTAATTCACAAACTAGTAATCTATTTAGTTTCCGGAATCGATGTCATCAGGACGTCAACAGTACAGTCATAGTAAAAAGTTATTTTACGACTGCGTGCGCTCCACACACTGAACTCGACACGAATCCCTGAAGGCAGTAATCACATAGTTTTCTAAACAATTGAAGTGTTTTCAAGTGTATTAATTAAACAAATCAAAGTTTAATGTGCTGGTGATCTGATAAAAGCGATTCCATTCGTTTCAAGTTGTCACCATCACATCATTGCCAGTTTACTACCCGTTGTGTTCTTTGTGTTGTCAAGAGATCCAAGATTTCATGTACTAAGGCCAAGCCTAGTTGGCTCAAGTGTTATCATCCGCCGTCCGTGTACACTGGGTGTCGTGAGATCAAATCCTGCGAATCGCACATCGTCTTTTTCACAGAATTTTTTTGATTGATCGTGTTCTAAGAAAATGAATAACTGCCATACTTGTGAATACCCAGCTAAATCCAATGAAAAGATAACATGTGCCCATTGCGATAAAGTGTACCATCGTCTGTGTGTTAACCTGAGTGCTGCTAAGTATAGAAGTTTCAGTAAAACTGAACGCGCTGACTGGAACTGTCCGAGCTGCAAATCTCAGCCTGAAATACCTCCGACCTCAACCTTCGAGACTGTGAAAGGCAGCTCTAACGGCGAGGTTAAGGCCAGTGATGCACGAATTATTATACGAGAAGAAATTGGTAAAACATTGCGGAATGAAGCAAAGAAAACCGACTTGGATGGCATTAAGGAACAACTTGCTGCGCTAAAGTCATCTGGCTCATTTGATACCTCTCTTGTTAATGACTTAAAAACTAAGATCAAGGGTGCGAGACGTGATTACTTTGAGCTTCATGCACAGTTCTCCGAGATGCTAGAAACTATGACTCAGCTGAAAACGCACATAAACACCCTCGATCGGAATCTGCGTGAGGCAAGTCTGGAGATTTATGGCTTACCGGAAGATACCCATGAAGTGTTACCGACCATCGTCACACAGCTGGCTAAGGTTGTGTCATATGCGCTACAAGACAGTGATATTGTGAAGTGCGTGAGAGTGGCCAGTAGGGACAGCAACAGTTCACGGTCGCGCTCTGTAATGGTGAAGCTGCGTAGTGCTAGATGTCGCGACGAGTTGTACGCTGCAGTTACTAGATACAATAAGACGCACCCTACTAGTTTGAACACTACTCTTTTAGGTTATAAAGGTAGCAAGGAGCTAGTCCGTGTATGCGAGCATGTGTCTCCATTATATAAGTCTATGCAAGCTGCTCCACGAGTTTAGACCAAAGAAAATTATTATAAGTTAATTAAGGAAAAGCATTTATGTTAGAATTTTATATTTGTTTGTCTTGTACTGTCTTGTCTCCTTAACAACTAGATCTATAAATTCTGTTTTTACTTGGCTACGAATATGGTTGCCTTAAGCTTATCGATCTTATCATTGGGTCTTGATTTGTTAGGAGAAATAAAGATTAGTTCCTATAAGTCATGCTGTTTTCCTTATTTTAATTTTATATTTAATCAGAAAGTAAGGAGTTTGAAAACAAAGTCATACATAATTTTAATGTTAATGTGAAGCGCTACTGCTGAGTTCAAGTTCCGGGGTTCGATTCCCGAGTCGGGTCAAGTGTTGTAGGGTTTGGCCATCTGAAATTTCTCAGTAGCAATTTATTGCCAGTTGCGAGTACTACGCACCTGACCGTTTTGAAGAACATTACGAATAATATTCCATTTTCTGGTATGAACTCCTGAGGAGATAAAAAGCCTCAGGCATTTGACAAAAAGCTCAGCTTTCTATCAGTAAAATAATTTGCATATCGGAATTTTCAGAGATAACCTCCCACAAACGTATTTGTTCGTGGGATCTCTGAAAACTAATTTTATCAAGAGGTAAAATTATTTAACCTGTGATGGCCCAGCGGTTGAGGCATCGGCTTGCATGCGCGATGTTGTGGATTTTAATCCGGTTAAGTACCAATATGACGTTTTCAATTCTAAGTTTGTATCTCATCAGCACTTCGTCCGCGACTTCAACACTTACTTCATCCCCTTTAAAGCGTAGCTTTGGAAAACGAAATCACTACGATATTTGTTATATACTGTTTACGACAGATCTTTTCACTCTGATGATTTTTGATAAAAAATCTGACGGATGATTCCCTTATTTTAAGAACGTTCCTATTCTAATCTCAGTTTAAATCTGGCAAAAATAAATAAATAAATAATGCTGGACAATCCACACAGCATCCTGTAGCCCCAAGCTAAACAGAGCTTGTGTTATGGGTACTAGATGACTGATATACTTAATACAATACATTACATATATAGATATTTTTAATTATACATAGCAAATACCCAGAACACCCGGAACAAATCCTTATAGATCTAATCCGTAAATACGTCTAATTTACCAACATTGGTTACATTGTTGGTCGCTGAGATGAGATTGTGATTTACCAAACGTTTTTGTAATAACGGGAATTGGCCTTCTAATGTGTTTTCATTACATAAGTCTGGTATTATTTTTATCTACTTTAGAATTAATTGAATTAATTAATTAATTGAACCTTTTCATCAAGCTAGTGGTTGATTTTAGAAAAATCCAACAAGTAATCGCATGAAGCTTGGCGGTGACATCGTGTTCGAGAGTTTTTACACAATCAAAATTAAAAAGTCGGCACAATTTTTTTGTAATGTCAAAACACTATTAGTGAGAAGTAAATATAAAAGGACCGGACTAAACTAAATATATTTTAAAAATAAATCACAGGTGGCTTTATTGTGAAAGTGGACATTGTTTAATAATCGCATATGGGGAACATTAAAATATAATATAGGTAGGGTATATTAAAGCGACCTGTGTTATTATTAACTATCGATATTTTCCGTTACTTAATAACCATCACTATGCATACATATAGATAAACATGTAGTTGCGCTTTAAGGGATGAAAAAATAATAGTTTTAATTTAAATTTGTGAGCGCAATTAATGGTTGCGCTTCGAGGTATAATTTATGCGCTTAGATAATTGCGCTTAGAAAGATTTGCGCTTTAAGCAAAATACCTTGTTCGGTCATTGATTAAACTATGGCATGCGTCACGGCCTACAGCAAGCTTATCTGTGACCATATATCCAAAAGATAAGGACGAGTCATCCGACCAAGTCACTGCCAGACATTATTATATCAGTATAAACAAGACATTACATCATGCCGGTATTCCCCGAAGGGTGTCGCCAGAGGTGTACAGTATACCTACATTTAACCAGTTATATTTATAAGCTACGACTACATGCAATGGGGGTAAGCCTATTGCAATCACCCCGAGATACATCCAGACTCCGGGCTGCTACTGAGAAATTCTTATTAAAAATCCCAAAATCACATTGGTCGACCCAGGAATCGAACCCAGAACCTTATGCTTAGCAGTCGCATTTGAGACCAACAAAGCAGTAACGAATGTGATATTGATATAAAATTATCATATCATCATCATATTAATATCGCCATCATTAGAATTTAACATTGACATCAGAATTTCCAGTGATTCCATTTTCACACTCCTCACTTTCTGATTGCATATAAAAATAATTAGGGAAACAAAAAAATAAACATGACTCATAGGAACTAATCTTTATTTCTCCGCACAAAACAAATCCTGTTGATAACATTTGCATGGCACGTAATTCAGCTTATCTCTTCAACAATGATAAAACTATTAATACATGCAAAGATAAAAATAATATAAAGAATCACAGAGCATCGAAAACTTCATCCGCATCATTGTCAATGGAAAAAGTGCCCAGAAGTCTGGCAGCATTGCCACGTTGAATGACGATGCTGATTCTTTTGCAACAATCTTGTCGATGCGAACCAAGAATAATTAATAGGAATTATCTTTGTTCTACAGTCCTGGAGCAGCTGGTAAAGATTTAATTATTGGAGAAGTATGCTCCTTTACATTAACAAGCTGCTTTTTACCACCAAAGCCTAAATTACCCGTGTTCAATTCACCACCAGGGCGGAATTTATTGTAACTAATAACTGCAGAATATAGCTCGTTGCGACACCTGGGACTACGCAGCTCCACCATTACAGAACGCGGGCGTGCATTGTCTTTGTCGCCCACTCTCACGCACTTCAGAATATCACTGTCTTGTAGCGTATACGACACAACCTTACCCAGCTGTATGATGATGGTCGGCAGCGCTTCAGTTTTGTTCTCTGGTAAGCCATGAATTTCCAGACTAGCCTCACGCATATTCCGATCTAAGGTGTTCAAGTGCGTTCTCATACGAGGTATAGTCTTCTGCAACTCGTTGTACTGTGAACGAAGATCTGCGTACTCACGTTGCACATCCTGGAGCTTGAGCTTTAAGTCTTTAATAAGAGCGATGTCAGAAAGTCGAGCTGACTTCAGCTCATCAATTTGTTTCTTAATACCATCCACTTCGGTTTTCTTAACTTCAATACGCAATGTGTTCTGAATTTCTTCTTGTATAACACGTCGTATATCACTGTCAGACATTTTCTAGAACACAACCAAGCACTCAAACTCTGTTATATGTTCAAGAAGAAGAAGTGCCGTTCGCAGGTTCCGAACTCCCGACACCCAGTGTACACGGGCGGCAGATGATAACGCTCAGAGCCAACTAGACTCAGCCGTGGTATATGAAATACTGATTCCCTTGCGGTGATAACACGAAGATAACAGCAGGCGGTAGATTGGGGATAATGCTATGTGACAACTCGATATGAAATCACTTTCAACAGATCACCTGCACCTGCGATAGACAAATAAAAATACATTTTGAAACTTACTCAATGTTTTGTAAATATCTAACAAAACCCATCTTTTGCATTGATAGCACTACGCCATTTTGTTTTCATATGTTCCCGATTGCAACATTTTACGAAATACTTATTTCGCGATTTGTATATATTCGGAAGACTCGTTCTGTGTTACTCACTCATAACCGAACTTCGGGAGTCGCAGGATTAATTCACAAACTATTAATATATTTAGTGTCCAAATTCAATCTAACAGCTAAGCAAGTACAAGTGATAGTATCAGTCACTTGTCATCGGGACGTCAACAGTACAGTCATAGTAAAAAGTTATTTTACGACTGCGTGCGTGTGTGATCTGAAATAAGTGATTTCCTTTCAAGTTATCACCATTAAATTATTACTAATCTACCGCCTGTTGTGTTCTTCCTGTTGTCACCTCAACAGATCCAAGATTTCGTGCACCAAACTTTCATGTTATAAACTGCCGTCCGTGTACACTGGGTGTCGTGAGATCGAATCCTGCGAATCGCACTTCGTCTTTTTGGATATATAACAGTGCTTGAGTGATTGAACGTGTTCTAAGAAAATGCCCAACTGCCATACTTGTGAATTACCAGCTAAATCTAATGAAAAAATAACATGTGCCCATTGCGATAAAGTGTACCATCGCCTGTGTGTTAACCTGAGTGCTGCTGAGTATAGAAGCTTCAGTAAAACTGAACGCGCCACCTGGAACTGTCCGAGCTGCTTATCTCAGCCTGATAGCCTTGCTTCAGAGACCACAGAAGATAGCTCTTATGGCGAGGTAAATGCCAACAATGCACGAAGTATTATACGAGAGGAAATTAGAAGCACATTGCGGAATGAAGCAAAGAAAACCGACTTGGATGGCATTAAGGAACAACTTGCTGCGCTAAAGTCATCTGGCTCATTTGATACCTCTCTTGTTAATGACTTAAAAACTAAGATCAAGGGTGCGAGACGTGATTACTTTGAGCTTCATGCACAGTTCTCCGAGATGCTGGAATCGATGACTCAGCTGAAAACGCACATAAACACCCTCGATCGGAACCTGCGTGAGGCAAGTCTGGAGATTTATGGCTTACCGGAAGATACCCATGAAGTGTTACCGACCATCGTCACACAGCTGGCTAAGGTTGTGTCATATGCGCTACAAGACAGTGATATTGTGAAGTGCGTGAGAGTGGCCAGTAGGGACAGCAACAGTTCACGGTCGCGCTCTGTAATGGTGAAGCTGCGTAGTGCTAGATGTCGCGACGAGTTGTACGCTGCAGTTACTAGAAACAATAAGACGCACCCTACTAGTTTGAACACTACTCTTTTAGGTTATAAAGGTAGCAAGGAGCTAGTCCGTGTATGCGAGCATGTGTCTCCATTATATAAGTCTATGCAAGCTGCTCCACGAGTTTAGACCAAAGAAAATTGTTATAAGTTAATTAAGGAAAAGCATTTATGTTAGAATTTTATATTTGTTTGTCTTGTCTCCTTAACAACTAGGTCTATTAATTCTGTTTTTAATTGACCATAAATATGGTTGGGTCTTGATTTGTTAGGAGAAATAAAGATTAGTGCCTATACAACATGCTGTTTTCCTTATTTTAGTCTTATATTTAATCAGAAAGTAAGGAGTTTGAAAACGAAGTCTTGCATAATTCTAATGTTTGTGTGAGGCGCTACTCCTTAGTACGAGGTCTTGGGTTTGATTCCCAGGTCAGGCAAAGTGTTATTGGGTTTTGCCATCTAAAATTTATCACTAACAATTCAAAATCAAAAAATTAAAATCAAAATTCATTTAAGTATTCAAATTAGGCTGCAAATCAGCACTTTTTCAACGTCAAAACGTTTAAAAAAGACAGTCCCCCAAAACGCCCACCCTTCACCACTTCCTAGTGTTTTTGCTGGGAAGAAGAAGTAGTGGAACAAACTCCCCAGCAACACGTCTGTCTGATAGTTTGAAGAACTTGAAGCTATACAAAGTATACTACTCATGTCAAAAAATAATAATTATGTCAGTCATCTTTATACATCATTAAATTCAATAATTTGCTACATGTTAGCTAGCACACACCAATATGCCAAATAAATAACTAAAAACTCTAAGAAAATAAAACATCAAAATAACAAACCAAAATCAACAATTACCATAACAAAAAAAAAACCATGGCCAACAAGTCGACCAGTCACCACAGGCAGCACCCGTTCACGAGTATAACGCAAAAATCAGCCATTACGCCCCTCGCCATATTTGAGGGAAGGAGGTAACTCGACCCCCGACGCTACCGCTAGCAGTGACATCTAAGCGAGCATGACGAACTTGCTGTCGGTTGCTCAGATAAAATAAAATAACTTTGGTCGCTAGTTCACCACATAATGCAATACATCATTACATACATTCACACATTTACAATACAGCATACACATCATTCACACAATGTAATGAGAGGATGTCAATAACATTAAAATAAGGACAGTACAAGAAACAGACACTAAAATAAAGAACTATTAAACAGTAAAAGAACATAGTAACATTGTCCTGCGTTCAAAAAAGCGACCAACTATTCTTGTCCTCTAAATAGTCGTTGATCGAATAATATGCTTTGGATCAAAGGTTTTATTTAACTTTAGATTTAAACGCGTTAAATGGTAAATCCAGCAAACAAAGTGGTAGCATGTTATAAAAGCGGATACCAAGCCCCCACAAATGAGCTCTGGACCTTATGAAGCCTGAATTAATTATTCACATGCGGGTTGGCAGACACTACAGAACCCCACCTGCTACGATTTTTACATACTCCTTTTGCTTCTTTTACGTTCATACATCTGGTCATACACGCACGCCGGCTGCGAGTACTACCACCTGACCTTTTTGAAGAACATCTCCAATAAGATTCCATTTTCTAATATAAATTGTACTTATAAACGATAGGTTTGCTAAAGAATTAATTATTATAAGTCTGGAATTGCCAATCTGCCTTGATCTTCTCTGTATAAGAAGAGGCTTTTGCCCTGCAATGGGACCATAATACTGTTTGTATGATTATTATTTAGACTTTTTTTATTAAGTTAACTAGGATCCAATTGGTTAGTAGTACAATAACTTATAACTAGTGTTAGTATTACAAACTTAATTATGAAGGGAAAACCTAAGAATAATTGATATCCTGTTCGGTCTTTTTTTTTAAACTTTGCCCCCTCTTGAATTTTTGTACTGTACCGTGGGTGCGTTTACAAACATTCAAACTCACATAGACAACCAGCAAGACCCAGAACAATTACCTGTAGGTCATACAAATATTCGTTCCGTGCGGGGATCGAACCCACGACACGCAGCGCAGTACTCAATCACTTAGGTACGGCGCCAACCGTGCTGTCATTGATTAAATAATGGCGTGCGTCACGACGTACAGTTAGCTTATCTGTGACCAAAATATTCAAAAGATAAGGACGAGTCATCCGACCAAGTCGCTGCCAGACATTATTATATCAGTATAAACAAGACATAACATCACGCAGGTATTCCCCGAAGGGTGTCGCCAGAGGTGTACAGTATACTCACATTTAACCAGTTATATTTATAAGCTACGACTACATGCAATGGGGGTAAGCCTATTGCAATCACCCCGAGATACATCCAGACTCCGGGCTGCTGCTGAGAAAATCCTAATTAAAAATCCCAAAATCACATTGGTCGACCCAGGAATCGAACCCAGAACCTAATGCTTAGCAGTCGCATTTGAGACCAACAAAGCAGTAACGAATGTGATATTGACATAAGATATTCATATGACTTCGGTTTCATACTAATTATTATAAACATAATACTCAGATGATAAGACCGAGTCATCTGACAACGCTTCTGTCAGATATTAGTATCGTCGTTATTAGAATTTAACATTGACATCAGAATTTCCAATGATTCCATTTTCACACTCCTCACTTTCTGATTGCATATAAAAATAATTAGGGAAACAAAAAAATAAAAATGACTCATAGGAACTAATCTTTATTTCTCCGCACAAAACAAATCCTGTTGATAGCATTTGCATGGCACGTAATTCAGATTATATCTTCAACAATGATCAAACTATTTATACATGCAAAGATAAAAATAAAATAAAGAATCACAGGGCATCGACAACTTCATCCGCATCACTGACAACGGGAAAAGTGCCCAGAGGGCTGGCAGCATTGCCACGTTGAATAGCGATGCTGGTTCTTTTGCAACAATCTTGTCGATGCGAACCCAGAATAATTAATAGGAATTATCTTTGTTCTACAGTCCTGGAGCAGCTGGTAAAGATTTAATTATTGGAGAAATATGCTCCTTTACATTAACAAGCTGCTTTTTACCACCAAAACCTAAATTACCCGTGTTCAATTCACCACCAGGGCGGAATTTATTGTAACTAATAACTGCAGAATATAGCTCGTTGCGACACCTGGGACTACGCAGCTCCACCATTACAGAACGCGGGCGTGCATTGTCTTTGTCGCCCACCCTCACGCACTTCAGAATATCACTGTCTTGTAGCGTAAACGACACAACCTTACCCAGCTGTATGATGATGGTCGGCAGCGCTTCAGTTTTGTTCTCTGGTAAGCCATGAATTTCCAGACTAGCCTCACGCATATTCCGATCTAAGGTGTTCAAGTGCGTTCTCATGCGAGGTATAGTCTTCTGCATCTCGTTGTACTGTGAACGAAGATCTGCGTACTCACGTTGCACATCCTGGAGCTTAATCTTTAAGTCTTTAATAAGAGCGATGTCAGAAAGTCGAGCTGACTTCAGCTCATCAATTTGTTTCTTAATACCATCCACTTCGGTTTTCTTAACTTCAATACGCAATGTCTTCTGAATTTCTTCTTGTATAACACGTCGTATATCACTGTCAGACATTTTCTAGAACACAACGAAGCACTCAAACTCTGTTATATGTTCAAGAAGAAGAAGTGCCGTTCGCAGGTTCCGAACTCACGACACCCAGTGTACACGGGCGGCAGCTGATAACGCTCAGAGCCAACTAGACTCAGCCGTGGTATATGAAATACTGATTCCCTTGCGGTGATAACACGAAGATAACAACAGGCGGTAGATTGGGGATAATGCTATGTGACAACTCGACATGAAATCACTTTTATCTGATCACCTGCACAGTACTCTTTGATTTATACAATGAATACACTTGACAATACTTCAGTCGCTTAGAAAACTATGTGAGTATTGTCTTCAGGGATTCGTCTCGAGTGTTCAGTGTGTGGAGCGCACGCAGTCGTAAAATAACTTTTTACTATGACTGTCCTGTTGACCTCCTGTACTTGTCAATCTGGTATGATGCTTTTGGAAAATTAACTAGTGTGCAAATATATCCAGCGACTCCCGGAGTCCGGTAACGAGTGAGCTTTTCAGAACGATTCTTCCTTATATGTAATCATCGCAACCCACACTTCGATAGACAAATAAAAATACATTTTGAAACTTACTCAATGTTTTGTAAATATCTAACAAAACCCATCTTTTGCATTGATAGCACTACGCCATTTTGTTTTCATATGTTCCCGATTGCAACATTTTACGAAATACTTATTTCGCGATTTGTATATATTCGGAAGACTCGTTCTGTGTTACTCACTCATAACCGAACTTCGGGAGTCGCAGGATTAATTCACAAACTATTAATATATTTAGTGTCCAAATTCAATCTAACAGCTAAGCAAGTACAAGTGATAGTATCAGTCACTTGTCATCGGGACGTCAACAGTACAGTCATAGTAAAAAGTTATTTTACGACTGCGTGCGTGTGTGATCTGAAATAAGTGATTTCCTTTCAAGTTATCACCATTTATTTATTACCAATCTACCGCCTGTTGTGTTCTTGTTGTCACCTCAACAGATCCAAGATTTCGTGCACCAAACTTTCATGTTATAAACTGCCGTCCGTGTACACTGGGTGTCGTGAGATCGAATATTGCGAATCGCACTTCGTCTTTTTGGATATATAACAGTGCTTGAGTGATTGAACGTGTTCTAAGAAAATGCCCAACTGCCATACTTGTGAATTACCAGCTAAATCTAATGAAAAAATAACATGTGCCCATTGCGATAAAGTGTACCATCGCCTGTGTGTTAACCTGAGTGCTGCTGAGTATAGAAGCTTCAGTAAAACTGAACGCGCCACCTGGAACTGTCCGAGCTGCTTATCTCAGCCTGATAGCCTTGCTTCAGAGACCACAGAAGATAGCTCTTATGGCGAGGTAAATGCCAACAATGCACGAAGTATTATACGAGAGGAAATTAGAAGCACATTGCGTAATGAAGCAAAGAAAACCGACTTGGATGGCATTAAGGAACAACTTGCCGGGCTGAAGTCATCTGGCTCATTTGATACCTCTCTTGTTAATGACTTAAAAACTAAGATCAAGGGTGCGAGACGTGATTACTTTGAGCTTCATGCACAGTTCTCCGAGATGCTAGAATTTATGACTCAGCTGAAAACGCACATAAACACCCTCGATCGGAGCCTGCGTGAGGCAAGTCTGGAGATTTATGGCTTACCGGAAGATACCCATGAAGTGTTACCGACCATCGTCACACAGCTGGCTAAGGTTGTGTCATATGCGCTACAAGACAGTGATATTGTGAAGTGCGTGAGAGTGGCCAGTAGGGACAGCAACAGTTCACGGTCGCGCTCTGTAATGGTGAAGCTGCGTAGTGCTAGATGTCGCGACGAGTTGTACGCTGCAGTTACTAGATACAATAAGACGCACCCTACTAGTTTGAACACTACTCTTTTAGGTTATAAAGGTAGCAAGGAGCTAGTCCGTGTATGCGAGCATGTGTCTCCATTATATAAGTCTATGCAGGCTGCTCCACGAGTTTAGACCAAAGAAAATTGTTATAAGTTAATTTAGGAAAAGCATTTATGTTACAATTTTAGATTTGTTTGTCTTGTACTGTCTTGTCTCCTTAACAACTAGATCTAGAAATTCTGTTTTTACTTGGCTACGAATATGGTTGCCTTAAGCTTATTGATCTTATCATTGGGTCTTGATTTGTTAGGAGAAATAAAGATTAGTTCCTGTAACTCATGTTTATCTTGTTGCTCCCCTTATTTTATTAATATATTCAATCAGAAAGTGAAGAGTATGAAACGAAGGCATACAACATTCATTTTAAATTCTGATATAATAGTGTCTGACAGTAACTTGGTCTGATGACTCGTTCTTATCCTCTGAATATTTTGATCACTTATATACCTTTGCACGCGGTGATCTTAGTGCACAGGTCCCATTTATAGTGGTTGATTGGTGGGTCCTGCAAAAGCAAATGCCTCTTCTCATAAAGATAAGGCAAGAGCAATAATCGCCACACTTGTTCTGGTTAGGCCATTACAGGCTTATGCTCATTACAAGTCTAGATTTCCTCACGATGTTTTCCTTTGCCGATGTTAATGATGTCTAAGACAAACTTAGTACATAATTAATAAAGAAAAACTCACAAAGGTAAATGGCAGGATGTGTACCCGGTTAAGGGGAATAGGCTCTCCCTCTATTTCTGGCAATATGTGGATATACAACGGGTACATATCTGCCTTACTCTCTAGACACTACAGGCGTGATGTTAAGCTAAGTGTATTTAAATATTAAACAGTCTAAACAAGACTTTATTAGAACAGTCCATGAGGCATTGTCTTCGTTAAGTGAATTGGGAGGACATTTTTCATTTCAATTGTAATTAATATGACGACCTATGTGGCGCAGCGGGCGAAGGTCCGCCTGCGACGTTGCGGGTTCGGTTCCCGCCTTGGGACAAATGTTCTGGGTACTTGCTATGTATAATAACAAATATCTATGTATGTTATGTATTGTATTAAGTTTTTCAGTCATCTAGTACCCATAACAAGCGCTGCCAGCATTTTTTGTTTTATTCATTTAATATGTCTAGACATGATTTAATATGCTAGCGCGGTTCTAGGTTGGCGTACTGTAGTTTCTGCCCTGCCATGGGAAAAAGTCGTGAGTACATGTGTGTATGTATGTATTACTGAAATCGGCGAAGAGAAAACATTTTGAGGAAACCTGGACTAATATGAGTGGAATTACCAATCAGCACTGACCATGCAAGGTGATCAATGCGCATACCTTCTCTGTACGAGAAGAGGGTTTTGTTCTGCAGAGGGACTGAAAGATACAAGTTGTATGATTATTATGAAGTGGCTAAATAATAACAGCCCCATGGGTTGATCCAATGTTAAGCTACGCTTGTCGAACAAGCGCAGCTTAACCTTCGATCGTCTTGTCAAGGGGTATCGTGTTGCTCAGTAACTGGGTTGTGGAGGTCAAAGAGGCAGTCGCTCCATGTAAAATACTGGTATTCAGCTGCATCCGATCACACTGGAAGGCGACCCCAACATAAATAGCTGAAAAAATGACAGGCAGATGTTTAAGGGAAAACCTAAGAATTATAGAGATCCTGTTCAGTCATTGATAAAACAATGGCGTGCGTCATGGCGCATAAATAGCTTATCAAAATATTCAAAGGATAACAACGAGTCATCGGTCCAAGTTACTATCAGACATCATTATATCATAAGATTATGATATTGACATAAGATAATCATAATAACATAACATCACCCCCGTATTCCCCGACATTTCACCAGTTATGTTTTTAGTCCCATGTAACAGGTGGCGTTGTCGTCTCAATCAGAATTTCAAATGACTTCGTTTTAGTACTCCTCACTTCCTGATAGAATATGGACATCATCGTAAGGGTAACAAAAAATAAACATGACTTATAGGAACTTATCTTTATTTCTCCTCACAAAACAAAACCTTTTGATATCATACACATTCAATTAACTTCGGGCAACCACATGTAATCAAATGAATGTGTCTAGTATACGTGTCAACCTGTGTTACAGATCACCAGGTCCTCACCCCACGATAATCAAAGATAACATAACAAGAAACTAACAAACATTTGTTTGACAGAACTTACAGAATATTCTACTTATTGTTAAGGAGACTAGATCTAATCTTTAAACAGTATAATAGTACTCAAATTCTAATGTTGCATGCGACAATCTTGTCAACACAATCTGGAAACATGAGACCATGTATATGGCACCATACTGAACATAAAAAACACACACACATGTACATTAAAATAATATAATCAATAGAAATACATATACACATTAGAATTATAATATAAATTAAAAAAAAACATACACGTATCTTCAATAAAATGAGGAGAGGCGCCAACATAGAAGCTACATCCACCTCTGCATCAGGGACAGGACTCACCGCTCGGACGAACCAAGTTATATATCCTAATTCATAAGAATTATCTTGGGTCTAAAGTCCTGGCGCAGCGGGTAACGATTTAATTATTGGAGACGTGTACTCCCCTACACGAACTTCCTGGTTTTTACAAAGATAACCTATATTATTCGTGTTCAATTTAACATCAGGGCGGAACTTATTGTATTTGATAACTGCAGAATATAACTCGTTGCGACATCTAGGACTACGCAGCTCCACCATTACAGAACGCGGGCGTGCATTGTCGCTGTCGCCCACTCTCACGCACTTCAGAATATCACTGTCTTGTAGCGTATACGACACAACCTTACCCAGCTGTATGATGATGGTCGGCAGCGCTTCAGTTTTGTTCTCTGGTAAGCCATGAATTTCCAGACTAGCCTCACGCATATTCCGATCTAAGGTGTTCAAGTGCGTTCTCATGCGAGGTATACTCTTCTGCATCTCGTTGTACTGTGAACGAAGATCTGCGTACTCACGTTGGACATCCTGAAGCTTGATCTTTAAGTCTTTAATAAGAGCGATGTCAGAAAGTCGAGCTGACTTCAGCTCATCAATTTGTTTCTTAATACCATCCACTTCGGTTTTCTTAACTTCAATACGCAATGTGTTCAGAATTTCTTTTTGTATAACACGTCGTATGTCACTGTCAGACATTTTCTAGAACACAACCAAGCACTCAAACTCTGTTATATGTTCAAGAAGAAGAAGTGCCGTTCGCAGGTTCTGAACTCACGACACCCAGTGTACACGGGCGGCAGCTGATAACGCTCAGAGCCAACTAGACTCAGCCGTGGTATATGAAATACTGATTCCCTTGCGGTGATAACACGAAGATAACAGCAGGCGGTAGATTGGGGGTAATGCTATGTGACAACTCGACATGAAATCACTTTTATCTGATCACCTGCACTTTGATTTATACAATGAATACAATTGACAATACTTCAGTCGCTTAGAAAACTATGTGAGTATTGCCTTCAGGGATTCGTCTCGAGTGTTCAGTGTGTGGAGCGCACGCAGTCGTAAAATAACTTTTTACTATGACTGTCCTGTTGACCTCCTGTACTTGTCAATCTGGTATGATGTTTTTGGAAAATTCACTTGTTAGCAAATATATCCAGCGACTCCCGGAGTCCGGTAACGAGTGAGCTTTTCAGAACGATTCTTCCTTATCCACACTTCGATACATAAGTAAAAATACATTTTGACTTACTCAATGTTTTGTAAATATCTAACAAAACCCATCTTTTGCATTGATAGCACTACGCCATTTTGTTTTCATATGTTCCCGATTGCAACATTTTACGAAATACTTATTTCGCGATTTGTATATATTCGGAAGACTCGTTCTGTGTTACTCACTCATAACCGAACTTCGGGAGTCGCAGGATTAATTCACAAACTATTAATATATTTAGTGTCCAAATTCAATCTAACAGCTCTAAGCAAGTACAAGTGATAGTATCAGTCACCTGTCATCGGGACGTCAACAGTACAGTCATAGTAAAAAGTTATTTTACGACTGCGTGCGTGTGATCTGATATAAGTGATTTCCTTCCAAGTTATCACCATAAAATTATTACCAATCTACCGCCTGTTGTGTTCTTCCTGTTGTCACCTCAACAGAGCCAAGATTTCGTGTACCGAACTTTCATGTTATAAACTGCCGTCCGTGTACACTGGGTGTCGTGAGATCGAATCCTGCGAATCGCACTTCGTCTTTTTGGATATATAACAGTGCTTGAACGTGTTCCAAGAAAATGCCCAACTGCCATACTTGTGAATTACCAGCTAAATCTAATGAAAAAATAACATGTGCCCATTGCGGTAAAGTGTACCATCGTCTGTGTGTTAACCTGAGTGCTGCTGAGTATAGAAGTTTCAGTAAGACTGAACGCGCTGACTGGAACTGTCCGAGCTGCTTATCTCAGCCTGATAGCCTTGCTTCAGAGACCACAGAAGATAGCTCTTATGGCGAGGTAAATGCCAACAATGCACGAAGTATTATACGAAAGGAAATTAGAAGCACATTGCGGAATGAAGCAAAGAAAACCGACTTGGATGGCATTAAGGAACAACTTGCTGCGCTAAAGTCATCTGGCTCATTTGATACCTCTCTTGTTAATGACTTAAAAACTAAGATCAAGGGTGCGAGACGTGATTACTTTGAGCTTCATGCACAGTTCTCCGAGATGCTAGAATCGATGACTCAGCTGAAAACGCACATAAACACCCTCGATCGGAACCTGCGTGAGACAAGTCTGGAGATTTATGGCTTACCGGAAGATACCCATGAAGTGTTACCGCCCATCGTCACACAGCTGGCTAAGGTTGTGTCATATGCGCTACAAGACAGTGATATTGTGAAGTGCGTGAGAGTGGCCAGTAGGGACAGCAACAGTTCACGGTCGCGCTCTGTAATGGTGAAGCTGCGTAGTGCTAGATGTCGCGACGAGTTGTACGCTGCAGTTACTAGATACAATAAGACGCACCCTACTAGTTTGAACACTACTCTTTTAGGTTATAAAGGTAGCAAGGAGCTAGTCCGTGTATGCGAGCATGTGTCTCCATTATATAAGTCTATGCAGGCTGCTCCACGAGTTTAGACCAAAGAAAATTGTTATAAATTAATTAAGGAAAAGCATTTATGTAAGAATTTTATATTTGTTTGTCTTGTACTGTCTTGTGTCCTTAACAACTAGATCTATAAATTCTGTTTTTACTTGGCTACGAATATGGTTGCCTTAAGCTTATTGATCTTATCATTGGGTCTTGATTTGTTAGGAGAAATAAAGATTAGTTCCTATAAGTCATGCTGTTTTCCTTATTTTAATTTTATATTTAATCAGAAAGTAAGGAGTTTGAAAACAAAGTCATACATAATTTTAATGTTAATGTGAAGCGCTACTGCTGAGTGCAAGTTCCGGGGTTCGATTCCCGAGTCGGGTCAAGTGTTGTAGGGTTTGGCCATCTGAAATTTCTCAGTAGCAATTTATTGCCAGTTGCGAGTACTACGCACTTGACCGTTTTGAAGAACATTACGAATAATATTCCATTTTCTGGTATGAACTCCTGAGGAGATAAAAAGCCTCAGGCATTTGACAAGAAGCTCAGCTTTATATCAGTAAAATAATTTTCATATCCGAATTTCCAGAGATAACCTCCCACAAACGTATTTGTTCGTGGGATCTCTGAAAACTAATTTTATCAAGAGGTGAAATTGTTTAAGCCGTGATGGCCCAGCGGTTGAGGCATCGGCTTGCTTGCGCGATGTTGTGGATTTTAATCCGGTTAAGTACCAATGTGACGTTTACAATTCTAAGTTTGTATCTCATCAGCACTTCGTCCGCGACCTCAACACTTACTTCACCCCCTTTAAACCGTAGCCATGGAAAATGAAATCACTACGATATTTGTTATATACTGTTTACGACAGATCTTTTCACTCTGATGATTTTTGAAAAAAAATCTGACGGATGATTCCCTTATTTTAAGAACGTTCCTATTCTAATCTCAGTTTAAATCTGGCAAAAATAAATAAATAAATAATGCTGGACAATCCACACAGCATCCTGTAGCCCCAAGCTAAACAGAGCTTGTGTTATGGGTACTAGATGACTGATATACTTAATACAATACATTACATAGATAGATATTTTTAATTATACATAGCAAATACCCAGAACACCCGGAACAAATCCTTATAGATCTAATCCGTAAATACGTCTAATTTACCAACATTGGTTACATTGTTGGTCGCTGAGATGAGATTGTGATTTACCAAACGTTTTTTTAATAACGGGAATTGGCCTTCTAATGTGTTTTCATTACATAAGTCTGGTATTATTTTTATCTACTTTAGAATTAATTGAATTAATTAATTAATTGAACCTTTTCATCAAGCTAGTGGTTGATTTTAGAAAAATCCAACAAGTAATCGCATGAAGCTTGGCGGTGACATCGTGTTCGAGAGTTTTTACACAATCAAAATTAAAAAGTCGGCACAATTTTTTTGTAATGTCAAAACACTATTAGTGAGAAGTAAATATAAAAGGACCGGACTAAACTAAATATATTTTAAAAATAAATTACAGGTGGCTTTATTGTGAAAGTGGACATTGTTTAATAATCGCATATGGGGAACATTAAAATATAATATAGGTAGGGTATATTAAAGCGACCTGTGTTATTATTAACTATCGATATTTTCCGTTACTTAATAACCATCACTATGCATACATATTGATAAACATGTAGTTGCGCTTTAAGGGATGAAAAAATAATAGTTTTAATTTAAATTTGTGAGCGCAATTAATGGTTGCGCTTCGAGGTATAATTTATGCGCTTAGATAATTGCGCTTAAAAAGATTTGCGCTTTAAGCAAAATACCTTGTTCGGTCATTGATTAAACTATGGCATGCGTCACGGCCTACAGTAAGCTTATCTGTGACCAAATATCCAAAAGATAAGGACGAGTCATCCGACCAAGTCGCTGCCAGACATTATTATATCAGTATAAACAAGACATAACATCACGCAGGTATTCCACGAAGGGTTTCGCCAGAGGTGTACCTACAGTATACCCTCATTTTACCAGTTATATTTTTAAGCTACGTGTATATTTAATGGGGAGTAAGCCTATTGCAATCACCCCGAGATACATCCAGACTCCGGGCTGCTACTGAGAAATTCTTATTAAAAATCCCAAAATCACATTGGTCGACCCAGGAATCGAACCCAGAACCTTATGCTTAGCAGTCGCTTTTGTGACCACTAGACCAACAAAGCAGTGAAGAATGTGATATTGACATAAGATTATCATATGACTTCGGTTTCATACTAATTATTATAAACATAATACTCAGATGATAAGAACGAGTCATCTGACAACGCTTCTGTCAGATATTAATATCGACGACATTAGAACTTAACGTTGACATCAGAATTTCAAATGATTCCATTTTCACACTCCTCACTTTCTGATTGAATATAAACATAATTAGGGAAACAAAAAAATAAACATGACTCATAGGAACTAATCTTTATTTCTCCGCACAAAACAAATCCTGTTGATAACATTTGCATGGCACGTAATTCAGATTATCTCTTCAACAATGATAATACTATTAATACATGCAAAGATAAAAATAATATAAAGAATCACAGAGCATCGAAAACTTCATCCGCATCATTGTCAATGGAAAAAGTGCCCAGAAGTCTGGCAGCATTGCCACGTTGAATGACGATGCTGATTCTTTTGCAACAATCTTGTCGATGCGAACCAAGAATAATTAATAGGAATTATCTTTGTTCTACAGTCCTGGAGCAGCTGGTAAAGATTTAATTATTGGAGAAGTATGCTCCTTTACATTAACAAGCTGCTTTTTACCACCAAAGCCTAAATTACCCGTGTTCAATTCACCACCAGGGCGGAATTTATTGTAACTAATAACTGCAGAATATAGCTCGTTGCGACACCTGGGACTACGCAGCTCCACCATTACAGAACGCGGGCGTGCATTGTCTTTGTCGCCCACTCTCACGCACTTCAGAATATCACTGTCTTGTAGCGTATACGACACAACCTTACCCAGCTGTATGATGATGGTCGGCAGCGCTTCAGTTTTGTTCTCTGGTAAGCCATGAATTTCCAGACTAGCCTCACGCATATTCCGATCTAAGGTGTTCAAGTGCGTTCTCATACGAGGTATAGTCTTCTGCAACTCGTTGTACTGTGAACGAAGATCTGCGTACTCACGTTGCACATCCTGGAGCTTGAGCTTTAAGTCTTTAATAAGAGCGATGTCAGAAAGTCGAGCTGACTTCAGCTCATCAATTTGTTTCTTAATACCATCCACTTCGGTTTTCTTAACTTCAATACGCAATGTGTTCTGAATTTCTTCTTGTATAACACGTCGTATGTCACTGTCAGACATTTTCTGGAACACAACCAAGCACTCAAACTCTGTTATATGTTCAAGAAGAAGAAGTGCCGTTCGCAGGTTCCGAACTCACGACACCCAGTGTACACGGGCGGCAGATGATAACGCTCAGAGCCAACTAGACTCAGCCGTGGTATATGAAATACTGATTCCCTTGCGGTGATAACACGAAGATAACAGCAGGCGGTAGATTAGGGATAATGCTATGTGACAACTCGACATGAAATCACTTTTATCTGATCACCTGCACAGTACTTTTTGATTTATACAATGAATACACTTGACAATACTTCAGTCGCTTAGAAAACTATGTGAGTATTGCCTTCAGGGATTCGTCTCGAGTGTTCAGTGTGTGGAGCGCACGCAGTCGTAAAATAACTTTTTACTATGACTGTCTTGTTGACCTCCTGTGCTTGTCAATCTGGTATGATGTTTTTGGAAAATTCACTAGTTTGCAAATATATCCAGCGACTCCCGGAGTCCGGTTACGAGTGAGCTTTTCAGAACGATTCTTCCTTATATGTAATCATCGCAACCCACACTTCGATAGACAAATAAAAATACATTTTGAAACTTACTCAATGTTTTGTAAATATCTAACAAAACCCATCTTTTGCATTGATAGCACTACGCCATTTTGTTTTCATATGTTCCCGATTGCAACATTTTACGCAATACGTGTGTTTCGCGATTTGTATATATTCGGAAGACTCGTTCTGTGTTACTCACTCATAACCGAACTTCGGGAGTCGCAGGATTAATTCACAAACTATTAATATATTTAGTGTCCAAATTCTATCTAACAGCTAAGCAAGTACAAGTGATAGTATCAGTCACCTGTCATCGGGACGTCAACAGTACAGTCATAGTAAAAAGTTATTTTACGACTGCGTGCGTGTGTGATCTGAAATAAGTGATTTCCTTTCAAGTTATCACCATTAAATTATTACCAATCTACCGCCTGTTGTGTTCTTCCTGTTGTCACCTCAACAGATCCAAGATTTCGTGCACCAAACTTTCATGTTATAAACTGCCGTCCGTGTACACTGGGTGTCGTGAGATCGAATCCTGCGAATCGCACTTCGTCTTTTTGGATATATAACAGTGCTTGAGTGATTGAACGTGTTCTAAGAAAATGCCCAACTGCCATACTTGTGAATTACCAGCTAAATCTAATGAAAAAATAACATGTGCCCATTGCGATAAAGTGTACCATCGCCTGTGTGTTAACCTGAGTGCTGCTGAGTATAGAAGCTTCAGTAAAACTGAACGCGCCACCTGGAACTGTCCAAGCTGCTTATCTCAGCCTGATAGCCTTGCTTCAGAGACCACAGAAGATAGCTCTTATGGCGAGGTAAATGCCAACAATGCACGAAGTATTATACGAGAGGAAATTAGAAGCACATTGCGGAATGAAGCAAAGAAAACCGACTTGGATGGCATTAAGGAACAACTTGCCGGGCTGAAGTCATCTGGCTCATTTGATACCTCTCTTGTTAATGACTTAAAAACTAAGATCAAGGGTGCGAGACGTGATTACTTTGAGCTTCATGCACAGTTCTCCGAGATGCTAGAATCTATGACTCAGCTGAAAACGCACATAAACACCCTCGATCGGAACCTGCGTGAGACAAGTCTGGAGATTTATGGCTTACCGGAAGATACCCATGAAGTGTTACCGACCATCGTCACACAGCTGGCTAAGGTTGTGTCATATGCGCTACAAGACAGTGATATTGTGAAGTGCGTGAGAGTGGCCAGTAGGGACAGCAGCAGTTCACGGTCGCGCTCTGTAATGGTGAAGCTGCGTAGTGCTAGATGTCGCGACGAGTTGTACGCTGCAGTTACTAGATACAATAAGACGCACCCTACTAGTTTGAACACTACTCTTTTAGGTTATAAAGGTAGCAAGGAGCTAGTCCGTGTATGCGAGCATGTGTCTCCATTATATAAGTCTATGCAGGCTGCTCCACGAGTTTAGACCAAAGAAAATTGTTATAAGTTAATTTAGGAAAAGCATTTATGTTACAATTTTAGATTTGTTTGTCTTGTACTGTCTTGTCTCCTTAACAACTAGATCTATAAATTCTGTTTTTACTTGGCTACGAATATGGTTGCCTTAAGCTTATTGATCTTATCATTGGGTCTTGATTTGTTAGGAGAAATAAAGATTAGTTCCTGTAACTCATGTTTATCTTGTTGCTCCCCTTATTTTATTAATATATTCAATCAGAAAGTGAAGAGTATGAAACGAAGGCATACAACATTCATTTTAAATTCTGACATAATAGTGTCTGACAGTAACTTGGTCTGATGACTCGTTCTTATCCTCTGAATATTTTGATCACTTATATACCTTTGCACGCCGTGATCTTAGTGCACAGGTCCCATTTATAGTGGTTGATTGGTGGGTCCTGCAAAAGCAAATGCCTCTTCTCATAAAGAGAAGGCAAGAGCAATAATCGCCACACTTGTTCTGGTTAGGCCATTACAAGTCTAGATTTCCTCACGATGTTTTCCTTTGCCGATGTTAATGATGTCTAAGACAAACTTAGTACATAATTAATAAATAAAATAATAATAAATATTGCTGGACAATCCACACAGCATCATCTAGCCCCAAGCTAAGCAGAGCTTGTGTTATGGGTACTAGATGACTGATATACTTAATACAATACATTACATAGATAGATATATGTATTTTTTTTATTAAACATAGCAAATACCCAGAACACCCGAAACAAATATTTGTAGATCGTACAAACATTTGTCCCAGGGCGGGAATCGAACCCGCAACCTCCTGCGTCGCAGGCGGACCATCGCCCGCCGCGCCACAGTGGTCGTCAATTAATAAAGAAAAACTCACAATGGTAAATGGCAGGATGTGTACCCGGTTAAGGGGAACAGGCTCTCCCTCTATTACTGGCAATATGTGGATATACAACGGGTACATATCTGCCTTACTCTCCAGACACTACAGGCGTGATGTTAAGCTAAGTGTATTTAAATATTAAACAGTCTAAACAAGACTTTATTAGAACAGTCCATGAGGCATTGTCTTCGTTAAGTGAATTGGGAGGACATTTTTCATTTCAATTGTAATTAATATGACGACCTATGTGGCGCAGCGGGCGAAGGTCCGCCTGCGACGTTGCGGGTTCGGTTCCCGCCTTGGGACAAATGTTCTGGGTACTTGCTATGTATAATAACAAATATCTATGTATGTTATGTATTGTATTAAGTTTATCAGTCATCTAGTACCCATAACAAGCGCTGCCAGCATTTTTTGTTTTATTTATTTAATATGTCTGGACATGATTTAATATGCTAGCGCGGTTCTAGGTTGGCGTACTGTAGTTTCTGCCCTGCCATGGGAAAAAGTCGTGAGTACATGTGTGTATGTATGTATTACTGAAATCGGCGAAGAGAAAACATTTTGAGGAAACCTGGACTAATATGAGTGGAATTACCAATCAGCCCTGACCATGCAAGGTGATCAATGCGCATAGCTTCTCTGTACGAGAAAAGGGTATTTTTTCCTGCAGAGGGACTGAAAGATACAAGTTGTATGATTATTATGAAGTGGCTAAATAATAACAGCCCCATGGGTTGATCCAATGTTAAGCTACGCTTGTCGAACAAGCGCAGCTTAACCTTCGATCGTCTTGTCAAGGGGTATCGTGTTGCTCAGTAACTGGGTTGTGGAGGTCAAAGAGGCAGTCGCTCCATGTAAAATACTGGTATTCAGCTGCATCCGATCACACTGGAAGGCGACCCCAACATAAATAGTTGAAAAAATGCTAGGCAGATGGTTAAGGAAGGAAAACCTAAGAATTACTGAGATCCTGTTCAGTCATTGATAAAACAATGGCGTGCGTCATGGCGCATAAATAGCTTATCAAAATATTCAAAGGATAACAACGAGTCATCGGTCCAAGTTACTATCAGACATTATTATATCATAAGATTATGATATTGACATAAGATAATCATAATAACATAACATCACCCCCGTATTCCCCGACATTTCACCAGTTATGTTTTTTAGTCCCATGTAATAGGTGGCGTTGTCGTCTCAATCAGAATTTCAAATGACTTCGTTTTAGTACTCCTCACTTCCTGATAGAATATGGACATCATCGTAAGGGTAACAAAAAATAAACATGACTTATAGGAACTTATCTTTATTTCTCCTCACAAAACAAAACCTTTTGATATCATACACATTCAATTAACTTCGGGCAACCACATGTAATCAAATGAATGTGTGGAGCTGGTGTCTAGTATACGTGTCAACCTGTGTTACAGATCACCAGGTCCTCACCCCACGATAATCAAAGATAACATAACAAGAAAGTAACAAACATTTGTTTGACAGAACTTACAGAATATTCTACTTATTGTTAAGGAGACTAGATCTAATCATTAAACAGTATAATAGTACTCAAATTCTAATGTTGCATGCGACAATCTTGTCAACACAATCTGGAAACATGAGACCATGTATATGGCACCATACTGAACATAAAAAAACACACACACATGTACATTAAAATAATCAATAGAAATACATATACACATAAGAATTATAATATAAATTAAAAAAAAACACACACACGCATCTCAAATAAAATGAGGAGAGGCGCTAACATAGAAGCTACATCCACCGCTGTATCAGGGACAGGTCCCACCGCTCGTACAAACCCAGTTATATAAACTAATTAATAAGAATTATCTTTGGTCTAAAGTCCTGGCACAGCTGGTAAAGATTTAATTATTGGAGACGTATACTCCCCTACGCGAACTTCCTGGTTTTTACAAAGATAACTTATATTATTTGTGTTCAATTTAACATCAGGGCGGAACTTATTGTATTTAATAACTGCCGAATATAACTCGTTGCGACATCTAGGACTACGCAGCTCCACCATTACAGAACGCGGGCGTGCATTGTCGCTGTCGCCCACTCTCACGCACTTCAGAATATCACTGTCTTGTAGCGTATACGACACAACCTTACCCAGCTGTATGATGATGGTCGGCAGCGCTTCAGTTTTGTTCTCTGGTAAGCCATGAATTTCCAGACTAGCCTCACGCATATTCCGATCTAAGGTGTTCAAGTGCGTTCTCATGCGAGGTATACTCTTCTGCATCTCGTTGTACTGTGAACGAAGATCTGCGTACTCACGTTGGACATCCTGAAGCTTGATCTTTAAGTCTTTAATAAGAGCGATGTCAGAAAGTCGAGCTGACTTCAGCTCATCAATTTGTTTCTTAATACCATCCACTTCGGTTTTCTTAACTTCAATACGCAATGTGTTCTGAATTTCTTCTTGTATAACACGTCGTATGTCACTGTCAGACATTTTCTAGAACACAACCAAGCACTCAAACTCTGTTATATGTTCAAGAAGAAGAAGTGCCGTTCGCAGGTTCCGAACTCACGACACCCAGTGTACACGGGCGGCAGCTGATAACGCTCAGAGCCAACTAGACTCAGCCGTGGTATATGAAATACTGATTCCCTTGCGGTGATAACACGAAGATAACAGAAGGCGGTAGATTGGGGATAATGCTATGTGACAACTCGACATGAAATCACTTTTATCTGATCACCTGCACAGTACTTTTTGATTTATACAATGAATACACTTGACAATACTTCAGTCGCTTAGAAAACTATGTGAGTATTGCCTTCAGGGATTCGTCTCGAGTGTTCAGTGTGTGGAGCGCACGCAGTCGTAAAATAACTTTTTACTATGACTGTCTTGTTGACCTCCTGTGCTTGTCAATCTGGTATGATGTTTTTGGAAAATTCACTAGTTTGCAAATATATCCAGCGACTCCCGGAGTCCGGTAACGAGTGAGCTTTTCAGAACGATTCTTCCTTATATGTAATCATCGCAACCCACACTTCGATAGACAAATAAAAATACATTTTGAAACTTACTCAATGTTTTGTAAATATCTAACAAAACCCATCTTTTGCATTGATAGCACTACGCCATTTTGTTTTCATATGTTCCCGATTGCAACATTTTACGCAATACGTGTGTTTCGCGATTTGTATATATTCGGAAGACTCGTTCTGTGTTACTCACTCATAACCGAACTTCGGGAGTCGCAGGATTAATTCACAAACTATTAATATATTTAGTGTCCAAATTCAATCTAACAGCTAAGCAAGTACAAGTGATAGTATCAGTCACCTGTCATCGGGACGTCAACAGTACAGTCATAGTAAAAAGTTATTTTACGACTGCGTGCGTGTGTGATCTGAAATAAGTGATTTCCTTTCAAGTTATCACCATTAAATTATTACCAATCTACCGCCTGTTGTGTTCTTCCTGTTGTCACCTCAACAGATCCAAGATTTCGTGCACCAAACTTTCATGTTATAAACTGCCGTCCGTGTACACTGGGTGTCGTGAGATCGAATCCTGCGAATCGCACTTCGTCTTTTTGGATATATAACAGTGCTTGAGTGATTGAACGTGTTCTAAGAAAATGCCCAACTGCCATACTTGTGAATTACCAGCTAAATCTAATGAAAAAATAACATGTGCCCATTGCGATAAAGTGTACCATCGCCTGTGTGTTAACCTGAGTGCTGCTGAGTATAGAAGCTTCAGTAAAACTGAACGCGCCACCTGGAACTGTCCGAGCTGCTTATCTCAGCCTGATAGCCTTGCTTCAGAGACCACAGAAGATAGCTCTTATGGCGACGTAAATGCCAACAATGCACGAAGTATTATACGAGAGGAAATTAGAAGCACATTGCGGAATGAAGCAAAGAAAACCGACTTGGATGGCATTAAGGAACAACTTGCCGGGCTGAAGTCATCTGGCTCATTTGATACCTCTCTTGTTAATGACTTAAAAACTAAGATCAAGGGTGCGAGACGTGATTACTTTGAGCTTCATGCACAGTTCTCCGAGATGCTAGAATCTATGACTCAGCTGAAAACGCACATAAACACCCTCGATCGGAACCTGCGTGAGGCAAGTCTGGAGATTTATGGCTTACCGGAAGATACCCATGAAGTGTTACCGCCCATCGTCACACAGCTGGCTAAGGTTGTGTCATATGCGCTACAAGACAGAGATATTGTGAAGTGCGTGAGAGTGGCCAGTAGGGACAGCAACAGTTCACGGTCGCGCTCTGTAATGGTGAAGCTGCGTAGTGCTAGATGTCGCGACGAGTTGTACGCTGCAGTTACTAGATACAATAAGACGCACCCTACTAGTTTGAACACTACTCTTTTAGGTTATAAAGGTAGCAAGGAGCTAGTCCGTGTATGCGAGCATGTGTCTCCATTATATAAGTCTATGCAAGCTGCTCCACGAGTTTAGACCAAAGAAAATTGTTATAAGTTAATTAAGAAAAGCATTTATGTTGTACTGTCTTGTCTCTTTAACAACTAGATCTATAAATTCTGTTTTTACTTGGCTACGAATACGGTTGCCTTAAGCTTATTGATCTTATCATTGGGTCTTGATTTGTTAGGAGAAATAAAGATTAGTTCCTGTAACTCATGTTTATCTTGTTGCTCCTGTAGTGACACAGTACCCGTCAGCTACCATTACCTCAGAAACAAACCAACCGTAGTGACTCAGTACCTGTCACAGTTACCTCAGAACCAGTTACCATTACCTCAGAACCAATTACCAATACCTCAGAACCAAATACCACGTTTAGACCACATCTGTTAAAGAAACAACTGTGACACCATACCTGTCACAGTTACGTTAGACGTCTGTTAAAGAAACACTGAAGCAACGTTACGTCGTCGGTCAAGAAATAGGATAAGCATGTACGCTAACAGGATCTTCACTTCAACCGTCGCAGCTGCGCAGATGGATCACGTCGTCTCGCGCAGAGAAGATCTTCACTCGCCGCCGTTGTCCCGCGAAAAGGATCGCGCTCGGCGCGCGACTCATATTTATAGATTCGCGTGTGTACTAAACCGCGCATGCGCGGTAAGCGGCCGCGCAGCGCGTTGCGTCTCCAGCACTTGAAGCGCCCTCTGTCCGAGGAATAGCAACGCACGCTTGTAAATATATTAAAATAAGCACTACCTTCGCTAGTAGAAATGTAAATATAAATAGGGAGTAATTACCGAAAATATACAGATCTGGTTCAGACATCAACGAGTAACCACGTGTTTTATTTACGAACAATCACCACTCCCTAATACTCCCCTTATTTTATTAATATATTCTATTCAATCAGAAAGTGAAGAGTATGAAACGAAGGCATACAACATTCATTTTAAATTCTGACATAATAGTATCTGACAGTAACTTGGTCTGGTGACTCGTTCTTATCCTCTGAATATTTTGATCACTTATATACCTTTGCACGCCGTGATCTTAGTGCACAGGTCCCATTTATAGTGGTTGATTGGTGGGTCCTGCAAAAGCAAATGCCTCTTCTCATAAAGAGAAGGCAAGAGCAATAATCGCCACACTTGTTCTGGTTAGGCCATTACAGGCTTATGCTCATTACAAGTCTAGATTTCCTCACGATGTTTTCCTTTGCCGATGTTAATGATGTCTAAGACAAACTTAGTACATAATTAATAAAGAAAAACTCACAATGGTAAATGGCAGGATGTGTACCCGGTTAAGGGGAATAGACTCTCCTTCTATTACTGGCAATATGTGGATATACAACGGGTACATATCTGCCTTACTCTCCAGACACTACAGGCGTGATGTTAAGCTAAGTGTATTTAAATATTAAACAGTCTAAACAAGACTTTATTAGAACAGTCCATGAGGCATTGTCTTCGTTAAGTGAATTGGGAGGACATTTGTCATTTCAATTGTAATTAATATGACGACCTATGTGGCGCAGCGGGCGAAGTACCGCCTGCGACGTTGCGGGTTCGGTTCCCGCCTTGGGACAAATGTTCTGGGTACTTGCTATGTATAATAACAAATATCTATGTATGTTATGTATTGTATTAAGTTTATCAGTCATCTAGTACCCATAACAAGCGCTGCCAGCATTTTTTGTTTTATTCATTTATTATTTCTAGACATGATTTAATATGCTAGCGCGGTTCTAGGTTGGCGTTCTGTAGTTTCTGCCCTGCCATGGGAAAAAGTCGTGAGTACATGTGTGTATGTATGTATTACTGAAATCGGCGAAGAGAAAACATTTTGAGGAAACCTGGACTAATAAAGTGGAATTACCAATCAGCCCTGACCATGCAAGGTGATCAATGCGCATACCTTCTCTGCACGAGAAGAGGGTTTTGTTCTGCAGAGGAACTGAAAGATACAAGTTGTATGATTGTTATGAAGTGGCTTAATAATAACAGCCCCATGGGTTGATCCAATGTTAAGCTACGCTTGTCGAACAAGCGCAGCTTAACCTTCGATCGTCTTGTCAAGGGGTATCGGGTTGCTCAGTAACTGGGTTGTGGAGGTCAAAGAGGCAGTCGCTCCATGTAAAATACTGGTATTCAGCTGCATCCGATCACACTGGAAGGCGACCCCAACATAAATAGTTGAAAAAATGCTAGGCATATGGTTAAGGGAAAACCTAAGAATTATAGAGATCCTGTTCAGTCATTGATAAAACAATGGCGTGCGTCACGGCGCATAAATAGCTTATCAAAATATTCAAAGGATAACAACGAGTCATCAGTCCAAGTTACTATCAGACATTATTATATCATAAGATTATGATATTTACATAAGATAATCATAATAACATAACATCACCCCTGTATTCCCCGACATTTCACCAGTTATGTTTTTAGTCCCATGTAACAGGTGGCGTTGTCGTCTCAATCAGAATTTCAAATGACTTCGTTTTAGTACTCCTCACTTCCTGATAGAATATGGACATCATCGTAAGGGTAACAAAAAATAAACATGACTTATAGGAACTTATCTTTATTTCTCCTCACAAAACAAAACCTTTTGATATCATACACATTCAATTAACTTCGGGCAACCACATGTAATCAAATGAATGTGTCTAGTATACGTGTCAACCTGTGTTACAGATCACCAGGTCCTCACCCCACGATAATCAAAGATAACATAACAAGAAACTAACAAACATTTGTTTGACAGAACTTACAGAATATTCTACTTATTGTTAAGGAGACTAGATCTAATCTTTAAACAGTATAATAGTACTCAAATTCTAATGTTGCATGCGACAATCTTGTCAACACAATCTGGAAACATGAGACCATGTATATGGCACCATACTGAACATAAAAAACACACACACATGTACATTAAAATAATCAATAGAAATACATATACACATTAGAATTATAATATAAATTAAAAAAAAACATACACGTATCTTCAATAAAATGAGGAGAGGCGCCAACATAGAAGCTACATCCACCTCTGCATCAGGGACAGGACTCACCGCTCGGACGAACCAAGTTATATATCCTAATTCATAAGAATTATCTTGGGTCTAAAGTCCTGGCGCAGCGGGTAACGATTTAATTATTGGAGACGTGTACTCCCCTACACGAACTTCCTGGTTTTTACAAAGATAACCTATATTATTCGTGTTCAATTTAACATCAGGGCGGAACTTATTGTATTTGATAACTGCAGAATATAACTCGTTGCGACATCTAGGACTACGCAGCTCCACCATTACAGAACGCGGGCGTGCATTGTCGCTGTCGCCCACTCTCACGCACTTCAGAATATCACTGTCTTGTAGCGTATACGACACAACCTTACCCAGCTGTATGATGATGGTCGGCAGCGCTTCAGTTTTGTTCTCTGGTAAGCCATGAATTTCCAGACTAGCCTCACGCATATTCCGATCTAAGGTGTTCAAGTGCGTTCTCATGCGAGGTATACTCTTCTGCATCTCGTTGTACTGTGAACGAAGATCTGCGTACTCACGTTGGACATCCTGAAGCTTGATCTTTAAGTCTTTAATAAGAGCGATGTCAGAAAGTCGAGCTGACTTCAGCTCATCAATTTGTTTCTTAATACCATCCACTTCGGTTTTCTTAACTTCAATACGCAATGTGTTCTGAATTTCTTCTTGTATAACACGTCGTATGTCACTGTCAGACATTTTCTAGAACACAACCAAGCACTCAAACTCTGTTATATGTTCAAGAAGAAGAAGTGCCGTTCGCAGGTTCTGAACTCACGACACCCAGTGTACACGGGCGGCAGCTGATAACGCTCAGAGCCAACTAGACTCAGCCGTGGTATATGAAATACTGATTCCCTTGCGGTGATAACACGAAGATAACAGCAGGCGGTAGATTGGGGATAATGCTATGTGACAACTCGACATGAAATCACTTTTATCTGATCACCTGCACAGTACTTTTTGATTTATACAATGAATACACTTGACAATACTTCAGTCGCTTAGAAAACTATGTGAGTATTGCCTTCAGGGATTCGTCTCGAGTGTTCAGTGTGTGGAGCGCACGCAGTCGTAAAATAACTTTTTACTATGACTGTCTTGTTGACCTCCTGTGCTTGTCAATCTGGTATGATGTTTTTGGAAAATTCACTAGTTTGCAAATATATCCAGCGACTCCCGGAGTCCGGTAACGAGTGAGCTTTTCAGAACGATTCTTCCTTATATGTAATCATCGCAACCCACACTTCGATAGACAAATAAAAATACATTTTGAAACTTACTCAATGTTTTGTAAATATCTAACAAAACCCATCTTTTGCATTGATAGCACTACGCCATTTTGTTTTCATATGTTCCCGATTGCAACATTTTACGCAATACGTGTGTTTCGCGATTTGTATATATTCGGAAGACTCGTTCTGTGTTACTCACTCATAACCGAACTTCGGGAGTCGCAGGATTAATTCACAAACTATTAATATATTTAGTGTCCAAATTCAATCTAACAGCTAAGCAAGTACAAGTGATAGTATCAGTCACCTGTCATCGGGACGTCAACAGTACAGTCATAGTAAAAAGTTATTTTACGACTGCGTGCGTGTGTGATCTGAAATAAGTGATTTCCTTTCAAGTTATCACCATAACATTATTACCAATCTACCGCCTGTTGTGTTCTTCCTGTTGTCACCTCAAGAGATCCAAGATTTCGTGCACCAAACTTTCATGTTATAAACTGCCGTCCGTGTACACTGGGTGTCGTGAGATCGAATCCTGCGAATCGCACTTCGTCTTTTTGGATATATAACAGTGCTTGAGTGATTGAACGTGTTCTAAGAAAATGCCCAACTGCCATACTTGTGAATTACCAGCTAAATCTAATGAAAAAATAACATGTGCCCATTGCGATAAAGTGTACCATCGCCTGTGTGTTAACCTGAGTGCTGCTGAGTATAGAAGTTTCAGTAAAACTGAACGCGCCACCTGGAACTGTCCGAGCTGCTTATCTCAGCCTGATAGCCTTGCTTCAGAAACCACAGAAGATAGCTCTTATGGTGAGGTAAATGCCAACAATGCACGAAGTATTATACGAGAGGAAATTAGAAGCACATTGCGGAATGAAGCAAAGAAAACCGACTTGGATGGCATTAAGGAACAACTTGCTACGCTAAAGTCATCTGGCTCATTTGATACCTCTCTTGTTAATGACTTAAAAACTAAGATCAAGGGTGCGAGACGTGATTACTTTGAGCTTCATGCACAGTTCTCCGAGATGCTGGAATCTATGACTCAGCTGAAAACGCACATAAACACCCTCGATCGGAATCTGCGTGAGGCAAGTCTGGAGATTTATGGCTTACCGGAAGATACCCATGAAGTGTTACCGACCATCGTCACACAGCTGGCTAAGGTTGTGTCATATGCGCTACAAGACAGTGATATTGTGAAGTGCGTGAGAGTGGCCAGTAGGGACAGCAACAGTTCACGGTCGCGCTCTGTAATGGTGAAGCTGCGCAGTGCTAGATGTCGCGACGAGTTGTACGCTGCAGTTACTAGATACAATAAGACGCACCCTACTAGTTTGAACACTACTCTTTTAGGTTATAAAGGTAGCAAGGAGCTAGTCCGTGTATGCGAGCATGTGTCTCCATTATATAAGTCTATGCAGGCTGCTCCACGAGTTTAGACCAAAGAAAATTGTTATAAGTTAATTTAGGAAAAGCATTTATGTTACAATTTTAGATTTGTTTGTCTTGTACTGTCTTGTCTCCTTAACAACTAGATCTATAAATTCTGTTTTTACTTGGCTACGAATATGGTTGCCTTAAGCTTATTGATCTTATCATTGGGTCTTGATTTGTTAGGAGAAATAAAGATTAGTTCCTGTAACTCATGTTTATCTTGTTGCTCCCCTTATTTTATTAATATATTCAATTAGAAAGTGAAGAGTATGAAACGAAGGCATACAACATTCATTTTAAATTCTGACATAATAGTGTCTGACAGTAACTTGGTCTGATGACTCGTTCTTATCCTCTGAATATTTTGATCACTTATATACCTTTGCACGCCGTGATCTTAGTGCACAGGTCCCATTTATAGTGGTTGGTTGGTGGGTCCTGCAAAAGCAAATGCCTCTTCTCATAAAGAGAAGGCAAGAGCAATAATCGCCACACTTGTTCTGGTTAGGCCATTACAGGCTTTTGCTCATTACAAGTCTAGATTTCCTCACGATGTTTTCCTTTGCCGATGTTAATGATGTCTAAGACAAACTTAGTACATAATTAATAAATAAAATAATAATAAATATTGCTGGACAATCCACACAGCATCCTGTAGCCCCAAGCTAAGCAGAGCTTGTGTTATAGGTACTAGATGACTGATATACTTAATACAATACATTACATAGATAGATATTTTTTTTTTTATTATACATAGCAAATACCCAGAACACCCGAAACAAATATTTGTAGATTGTACAAACATTTGTCCCAGGGCGGGAATCGAACCCGCAACCTCCTGCGTCGCAGGCGGACCATCGCCCGCCGCGCCACAGCGGTCGTCAATTAATAAAGAAAAACTCACAATGGTAAATGGCAGGATGTGTACCCGGTTAAGGGGAACAGGCTCTCCCTCTATTACTGGCAATATGTGGATATACAACGGGTACATATCTGCCTTACTCTCCAGACACTACAGGCGTGATGTTAAGTTAAGTGTATTTAAATATTAAACAGTCTAAACAAGACTTTATTAGAACAGTCCATGAGGCATTGTCTTCGTTAAGTGAATTGGGAGGACATTTGTCATTTCAATTGTAATTAATATGACGACCTATGTGGCGCAGCGGGTGAAGGTCCGCCTGCGACGTTGCGGGTTCGGTTCCCGCCTTGGGACAAATGTCCTGGGTACTTGCTATGTATAATAACAAATATCTATGTATGTTATGTATTGTATTAAGTTTATCAGTCATCTAGTACCCATAACAAGCGCTGCCAGCATTTTTTGTTTTATTTATTTAATATGTCTAGACATGATTTAATATGCTAGCGCGGTTTTAGGTTGGCGTTATGTAGTTTCTGCCCTGCCATCGGAAAAAGTCGTGAGTACATGTGTGTATGTATGTATTACTGAAATCGGCGAAGAGAAAACATTTTGAGGAAACCTGGACTAATATGAGTGGAATTACCAATCAGCCCTGACCATGCAAGGTGATCAATGCGCATACCTTCTCTGTACGAGAAAAGGGTATTTTTTCCTGCAGAGGGACTGAAAGATACAAGTTGTATGATTATTATGAAGTGGCTAAATAATAACAGCCCCATGGGTTGATCCAATGTTAAGCTACGCTTGTCGAACAAGCGCAGCTTAACCTTCGATCGTCTTGTCAAGGGGTATCGTGTTGCTCAGTAACTGGGTTGTGGAGGTCAAAGAGGTAGTCGCTCCATGTAAAATACTGGTATTCAGCTGCATCCGATCACACTGGAAGGCGACCCCAACATAAATAGCTGAAAAAATGACAGGCAGATGGTTAAGGGAAAACCTAAGAATTACTGAGATCCTGTTCAGTCATTGATAAAACAATGGCGTGCGTCATGGCGCATAAATAGCTTATCAAAATATTCAAAGGATAACAACGAGTCATCGGTCCAAGTTACTATCAGACATTATTATATCATAAGATTATGATATTTACATAAGATAATCATAATAACATAACATCACCCCCGTATTCCCCGACATTTCACCAGTTATGTTTTTTAGTCCCATGTAATAGGTGGCGTTGTCGTCTCAATCAGAATTTCAAATGACTTCGTTTTAGTACTCCTCACTTCCTGATAGAATATGGACATCATCGTAAGGGTAACAAAAAATAAACATGACTTATAGGAACTTATCTTTATTTCTCCTCACAAAACAAAACCTTTTGATATCATACACATTCAATTAACTTCGGGCAACCACATGTAATCAAATGAATGTGTGGAGCTGGTGTCTAGTATACGTGTCAACCTGTGTTACAGATCACCAGGTCCTCACCCCACGATAATCAAAGATAACATAACAAGAAAGTAACAAACATTTGTTTGACAGAACTTACAGAATATTCTACTTATTGTTAAGGAGACTAGATCTAATCATTAAACAGTATAATAGTACTCAAATTCTAATGTTGCATGCGACAATCTTGTCAACACAATCTGGAAACATGAGACCATGTATATGGCACCATACTGAACATAAAAAAACACACACACATTAAAATAATCAATAGAAATACATATACACATAAGAATTATAATATAAATTAAAAAAAAACACACACACGCATCTCAAATAAAATGAGGAGAGGCGCTAACATAGAAGCTACATCCACCGCTGTATCAGGGACAGGTCCCACCGCTCGTACAAACCCAGTTATATAAACTAATTAATAAGAATTATCTTTGGTCTAAAGTCCTGGCACAGCTGGTAAAGATTTAATTATTGGAGACGTATACTCCCCTACGCGAACTTCCTGGTTTTTACAAAGATAACCTATATTATTTGTGTTCAATTTAACATCAGGGCGGAACTTATTGTATTTAATAACTGCCGAATATAACTCGTTGCGACATCTAGGACTACGCAGCTCCACCATTACAGAACGCGGGCGTGCATTGTCGCTGTCGCCCACTCTCACGCACTTCAGAATATCACTGTCTTGTAGCGTATACGACACAACCTTACCCAGCTGTATGATGATGGTCGGCAGCGCTTCAGTTTTGTTCTCTGGTAAGCCATGAATTTCCAGACTAGCCTCACGCATATTCCGATCTAAGGTGTTCAAGTGCGTTCTCATGCGAGGTATACTCTTCTGCATCTCGTTGTACTGTGAACGAAGATCTGCGTACTCACGTTGGACATCCTGAAGCTTGATCTTTAAGTCTTTAATAAGAGCGATGTCAGAAAGTCGAGCTGACTTCAGCTCATCAATTTGTTTCTTAATACCATCCACTTCGGTTTTCTTAACTTCAATACGCAATGTGTTCAGAATTTCTTTTTGTATAACACGTCGTATGTCACTGTCAGACATTTTCTAGAACACAACCAAGCACTCAAACTCTGTTATATGTTCAAGAAGAAGAAGTGCCGTTCGCAGGTTCTGAACTCACGACACCCAGTGTACACGGGCGGCAGCTGATAACGCTCAGAGCCAACTAGACTCAGCCGTGGTATATGAAATACTGATTCCCTTGCGGTGATAACACGAAGATAACAGCAGGCGGTAGATTGGGGATAATGCTATGTGACAACTCGACATGAAATCACTTTTATCTGATCACCTGCACAGTACTCTTTGATTTATACAATGAATACACTTGACAATACTTCAGTCGCTTAGAAAACTATGTGAGTATTGCCTTCAGGGATTCGTCTTGAGTGTTCAGTGTGTGGAGCGCAAGCAGTCGTAAAATAACTTTTTACTATGACTGTCCTGTTGACCTCCTGTACTTGTAAATCTGGTATGATGTTTTAGGAAAATTCACTAGTTTGCAAATATATCCAGCGACTCCCGGAGTCCGGTAACGAGTGAGCTTTTCAGAACGATTCTTACTTATATGTAATCATCGCAACCCACACTTCGATACATAAGTAAAAATACATTTTGACTTACTCAATGTTTTGTAAATATCTAACAAAACCCATCTTTTGCATTGATAGCACTACGCCATTTTGTTTTTATATGTTCCCGATTGCAACATTTTACGCAATACGTGTGTTTCGCGATTTGTATATATTCGGAAGACTCGTTCTGTGTTACTCACTCATAACCGAACTTCGGGAGTCGCAGGATTAATTCACAAACTATTAATATATTTAGTGTCCAAATTCAATCTAACAGCTAAGCAAGTACAAGTGATAGTATCAGTCACCTGTCATCGGGACGTCAACAGTACAGTCATAGTAAAAAGTTATTTTACGACTGCGTGCGTTTGTGATCTGATATAAGTGATTTCCTTCCAAGTTATCACCATTGAATTATTACCAATCTACCGCCTGTTGTGTTCTTCCTGTTGTCACCTCAACAGAGCCAAGATTTCGTGTACCGAACTTTCATGTTATAAACTGCCGTCCGTGTACACTGGGTGTCGTGAGATCGAATCCTGCGAATCGCACTTCGTCTTTTTGGATATATAACAGTGCTTGAGTGATTGAACGTGTTCTAAGAAAATGCCCAACTGCCATACTTGTGAATTACCAGCTAAATCTAATGAAAAAATAACATGTGCCCATTGCGATAAAGTGTACCATCGTCTGTGTGTTAACCTGAGTGCTGCTGAGTATAGAAGCTTCAGTAAAACTGAACGCGCCACCTGGAACTGTCCGAGCTGCTTATCGCAGCCTGATAGCCTTGCTTCAGAAACCACAGAAGATAGCACTTATGGTGAGGTATATGCCAACAATGCACGAAGTATTATACGAGAGGAAATTAGAAGCACATTGCGGAATGAAGCAAAGAAAACCGACTTGGATGGCATTAAGGAACAACTTGCTGCGCTAAAGTCATCTGGCTCATTTGATACCTGTCTTGTTAATGACTTAAAATCTAAGATCAAGGGTGCGAGACGTGATTACTTTGAGCTTCATGCACAGTTCTCCGAGATGCTAGAATCTATGACTCAGCTGAAAACGCACATAAACACCCTCGATCGGAACCTGCGTGAGACAAGTCTGGAGATTTATGGCTTACCGGAAGATACCCATGAAGTGTTACCGACCATCGTCACACAGCTGGCTAAGGTTGTGTCATATGCGCTACTAGACAGAGATATTGTGAAGTGCGTGAGAGTGGCCAGTAGGGACAGCAACAGTTCACGGTCGCGCTCTGTAATGGTGAAGCTGCGCAGTGCTAGATGTCGCGACGAGTTGTACGCTGCAGTTACTAGATACAATAAGACGCACCCTACTAGTTTGAACACTACTCTTTTAGGTTATAAAGGTAGCAAGGAGCTAGTCCGTGTATGCGAGCATGTGTCTCCATTATATAAGTCTATGCAAGCTGCTCCACGAGTTTAGACCAAAGAAAATTGTTATAAGTTAATTAAGGATTGTTTTTTTTTTTTTTGTCTTGGATTGTCTTGTCTTCTTAACAACTAGATCTATGATTTCTGTTTTTACTTGTCTATAAACATGGTTGCCCTAAGGTTATTGAATTTATCATTGGGTCTTGATTTGTTTGGACAAATAAAGATTAGTTCCTATAAGTGATGTTTATTTTTTTGTTTCCCTAATTATTTAAATATGCTATCAGAATTTGAGGAGTACGAAAACTAAATATTTTGAAATTCAAATGTCAATTTTAAATTTTGATTACTCAATCGTAATATCAGGCTGAAACTCTCGTTCGCCTTCGACTCGTTCTTTTCCTCTGACTATTTTGTTCACTGTGCCGCAATATTTAAAAAATAAATAAATACCTTTGCACGAAGGAATGTGGATCATGTAGTGAGAAAAGTTTTGAGTAGGAATGTAGAGGGTTACAAGAGTAGCGGGTAGACTTTAGAAAATATTGGATTGTGTGAAAGATGATATAGCTAAGGAGGTGAATTTTGAGATGACGGGAAATAGAGATGTATGGAAAAAGAGGATATGCTGCGCCGACCCCAAATAATTTGGATAAGGGCAGGAGGATGATAGAGAAGTATATACCACAGTTCCTGCAGGAAAGTATGATGTTGATGATGGTGACATAAATCTTCCTATATTATGGTCTCAATCTAACGAATCAGATTAGGTAGTTAGTGACGTTAATTATATATCGTGAACTTAATAACGCCAGCAAGGAGAATAGTAGTGGCTTAGGTCATTTGACTCTAGAGTTAGGTACTAACACTTTAATTTGTAATGTAAATAATAGTATTTCCCAGTTTTAATATATTTTCGCTCACACAGACTATGCGGCATTACGTTCTCATCATCATCATCATCAGGCTATACTAGTCCACTGCTGGACATAGCCCTCTCCTAATGAGCGCCATAGCGCCCTGTCTTCAGCTTGCCGCATCCAGCATCTGCCTGCAGTCTTTCGCAGATCGTCATTCCACCTGGTCATAGGGCGTCCTACACTACGTTTGCCGAACCCACGACACCCTGCGTAGCAGACGATCGCTCAGCGACTGCGCCAACCGTCAATTGTAGTCTAAGCATAACATTTAGCGATAAGTGTAGCTTTCTATCAGTAAAAATATTTTCGTAATCTTATCAGTATTATATAAACAAAGACACAATTTCACCTCTTGATAATTCAGGATAAGATAGGTAAATGAAGATAAAAACACTACGAAATAAATACTTAAAAATGACTGATATTTTTCCTGTTCGGTCGTTGGTTAAACAAAACGTATGAAAAAACCCGTTCTACGAGTACCTAGGTAGGATAACACTTGCATAAGTCTTTATTTGTGTGAATTTGAAATATACCATTTCATTTTTGTACGGAATCTAAATCTAAATCAAAATCGAAATTCATTTATTCAAATAAGGCTGAGAATCAGCACTTTTTGAACGTCAAAACGTTTAAAAAAGACAGTCCCCCAAAACGCCCACCCTTCACCACTTCCTAGTGTTTTTGCTGGGAAGAAGAAGTGGCGGAACAAACTCCCCAGCAACACGTCTGTCTGATAGGTTTGAAGTACTTGAAGCTATACAACATATGTCAAAAAATAATAAAACATCCCAATCTGAAAAATGATTTTTCTTACCAAGCTTTTATCGTTAAAACTTCATGGTTGTCCTGCCTGTTAAAGAGTTATATCTTCTGGAGCCAATCCTGGGACTTGGAACCAAATCACGCTTACCATTAAGATCTTTTTCCGTTGGAACTGACTCAACCTGTAAAATTTCGACTCGGTTATGAGGAAGTGGGTCTAATTCAACTGTGACGACTTATGTGGCGCAGCGGGCGAAGGTCCGCCTGCGACGCAAAAGGTTGCGGGCCCGATTCCCGGCTTGGGACAAATGTTTGTACGTTCGTTTTTCTACAAAGGTTTGCTCCGGGTGTTCTGGGTATTTGCTATGTATAATAAAAATGATATATCTAAGTAATGTATTGTATTAAGTATATCAGTCATCTAGTACTCATAACACAAGCTCTGCTTAGCTTGGGGCTAGATGATGCTGTGTGGATAGTACAGCATTATTTATTTATTTATTAACTTGCAAGATTTTTTCATTGACATAGACTGGGACAGTTGAAACTAATCAAAAGCCTGTAATAACACATTACAGCACTCAATTCAAGAGGTACAGAAACCCTCAGTATAACGATGCTTTTGTTTTTCATTGATGATGAGCGCCATTAAAAAAAAAGTGAAACGCGTGAGTGAATAAAAAACAAAAGAAAACGCTTTTAGTCCTGACACAAAATCAAAAAAAAAAAACAAAAATCTCATTGATGAAATTGTTTATATGAATATAGCAAATAACATTAAGGAAATTCATCAATACTAAAAGGCTACTTGAAAGAGATCACGGAACCGAAACCTTTTTACGCTAGGGACATTAGAATAACCAAGAATAATAGCAATCCAATCCAAGACCTCAACCCGACCAGTGTCTGGAAATAATAGGGTTTACAAAAAATAAAAATGACGGACATAATTTCATAGAGAAAATTTTTATTTGAACAATTGTCTTCAAACACATCCTACAAATAAATAACAAACTCTTTATTTCTAGTTTCCAAGGTGATATGACACCAAATTAAAAACGAAATGATCCTTAATCTTATATAACCCGAATTCGCCCTTTTCTAGCGGATCTAGACTACCTTAAATAGTTTTATTTGGTCTAAAGTCGTGGAACAGCAGGTAAAGTTTTAAATATTGGAGAAAAATGCTCGCACACATAAACCAGCTCCTTTTTAGCACTATAACCTAAAACAGTCGTGTTCAATTTATCATTAGTATGGGAGTTATTGTATCTAGTAACTGCTGAATACAATTCGTCACGACATCTAGGACTGCGCAGCTCCACCATCACAGAGCGCAGGCGTGCATTGTTACTGTCTGCCACTCTGACGCACTTCAAAATATCACTGTCTTGTAGTTTATATGACACAACCTTAGCCAGCTGTGTAATTATTGTTGGCAACACTTCAGTTTTGTTCTCTGGTACGCCATAAATTTCCAGATTTGCCTCACGCATATTCCGATCTAAGGTTTTTAAGTGCGTTCTCATCTGAGCTATAGCCTTCAGCATCTCGTAGTACTTTGATTGAAGTTCTCCATACTCACGTCGAATATCCTGGAGCTTGATTTTTAATTCATTAATAAGAGCTATGTCGAATGCCCCAGACTTGAGTTCATCAATTTCTTTCTTAATACCATCCACTTCGGTTTTTTTTACTTCAACATTTAATGAGTTCCGAATTTCGTAGCGCAAAATTCGTTGTAAATCATCGTTCCACATTTTCTAAGAACACTATCAATCACTCAAATACTGTAGTTAATCCAAGAAGACAAAGTTCGCAGGATCCAATCTTACGAGACGGACCTCACTGTTGACTTCTCAATGACAGAAGACCAATTCTCCGAGACTTCTTCCCGGACGAATAATTTCCCGAAATTTCTTGGTGATACACTGATTCTATTAGGCTTCGACTTGATTGTAACACTTGTACTTTCCTATCCGTTATATTGATTTTAGACACTAAATGAACTATTCGTTTGTTAATTAATCTAGCGACTCCCGGAGTCCGGTATTGAGTGAGCTTTTCAGAACGATCTTTCTTTATATATGCTCATCGCTAACATTATTGCGTAAAATTTTGCAATAGGGAATATTACAAACATTAAGTCACTGTTTGGGAATTCCTTTCCTGCGGATTAGTTTTTCGTTGGCAAAGCCAAAAGGTGTCAGTGTTATCAATTCGGAGTTAGTAACGGCAAAAATGAGTTTTGTTAGTCATTTACAAAACATTGAGCAATTTGCAAAAATTGCTCAATGTTTTGTAAATGTTTTCGGGATATCCAATGTATGTATGTAAGTTTATAACTGATAGATGTAGTTCGGGAATAACGTTGGGATTGCGACACATTTTGTCATTGTTAGGATTGAAGAAGCTAGCGTTATGAATTATTCATATTGTTTCTTATTCTTTGTTTGACTTTGGGAGCATTGCACAATGCACAAACATTAATTCTGACAGTAGTCACTACCAATGTGGCGCGGCAGGCGAAGGACCGCCTGCCGCGCAGGAGGTTCCGGGTTCGATTCCCGCCCTAGGACAAATGTTTGTATGATCTACAAAGATTTGTTCCGGGTGTTCTGGGTATTTGCTATGAATAATAAAAAAATATCTAACTATGTAATGTATTGTATTAAGTATATCAGTCATCTAGTACCCATAACACAAGCTCTGCCTAATTGGGGCTAGATGATGCTGTGTGGATGGTACAGCATTATTTATTTATTTATTTAGTCATCAGCTGCCAAGCCTCTATCCTAACTACATATTATGCTCGCCTGGTCGTGCAAAGTGTAATTGAGTTTTTCCATTAGGAATATCCACAACAGCAGCCCTTAGACTGTAATTTGTGCCCGGTTGATGGCAATAGGCTCGCCCCATAATACATTGGACTTTGACATAACTGGCGAAATGTGGTTGTTACTATAAGTGCATCTCTACCCAACCCTTCGGGAAGAGGAACAGGCGTGATATTATGTTATTTAAGTCTCGGGTCGGCTTCCACTCTCAACTCTTTGTTGCTGGGGAGTTTGTTCCGCCACTTCTTCTTCCCAGCAAAAACACTAGGAAGTGGTGAAGGGTGGGCGTTTTGGGGGACTGTCTTTTGTAAACGTTTTGACGTTCAAAAAGTGCTGATTCTCAGCCTTATTTGAATAAATGAATTTTGATTTTGAACCAGATACAGTTGAGTACCAGCAAAACCAAGTTTCTGGGCAACACTGTACCCTTTAGTACGTCTGGTTGTCAGACTTTCGGGCGTCTGAATACCCGTAACGACTTTCAAAGATTCCGAGGCACGATGGCCTTTCGATATCTAATGGATGGTCACCCATCCACAGACCAATCTCGGCAAGCACAGCTTTACCTTCGATTGCTCCGTGCTTTGTTATTTAGCCACAAGGCATTCAAATATTAGTATGTCTTTGTATGACTATTGCACTCATAATCAATTATTATTCTTACAAAATTATGGTCGACTGTCTCTTTGGTGTAGTGGTCGTAACCGCTATTGCTGAGCATGAGGTCCTTGGTTCGATTCCCCATTCGGAATCCCGGCAGCCCGGAGTCTGTATTTGTGCCCGGTTGCTGGCAATAGGCTCGCCCCCTACTACATGAGACTTAAACAGAACAGGCGGAATGTGGGTGTACTGTTATATAGGTAAGAACATATAAGCTTTTGGAGAATACAGGCATGATGCTATCTTTTTGTTATGGTAAAAACATGTATGACTAGATGTATGAACGTGAGCGAAGCAAAACGAGTAAGTAAGGACCGTAGCGGGTGGAGTTCTGTGGATTCTGTCTATCCCCATGTGAAAAGGGCGTGAGTTTATGTATGTATGTATGTAAGAATTGTATTCTCCAAAACACAAATGGTTGACTGTGCTGTATGAAAAGGCTGCCCAACTAAAGTAAGACTGAGCAGGATATGTATGTCTTCCTTAAGAATTGGAAAGAGGTGGCGCGGAATAGGTTAGTTATTATGTAATATATATTTATAGTATTTTTAAGTTTTGTTAATATAGTATTGTATATGTTTATATGGGCCTAGATGCCTGAAATAAATGGATACATAAATAAAATAAATAAATAAATAGCGATGCGGATGTATGTATGAATTTAAAAAACCGCATAAAAATCCATTGTATGGTTTAGTAGAACAATGTCACATTGACGAACAGGAAAATGTGACTTCACTTTGCACTATTTACGGATATAGATTATTGATAAGATAATTTGAATGAGCACTTAAAATCCAAGGGATTACAGTATTTATCAGCATATCATTTTTGCGTGACCATTATTCGTATATTATGTCACATTTTTTTCCTCAATAGTCAGTAGACATACCCCACGAATTTCTTGTTGAAAAATTACCTACTGAAAAGTCAAGTAACTTAGTTATTGCATACATAAGGTACGACATAACATCACGTCTGTATTTTCCGATGGGTTGGGCAGAGCTATGTCTAGACTCTGGAGTAACACCCATTATAGGGTAGTGTCCTTAAAAAAACTGATTGGTCCGAAAGTTGGATTACTCAAAAATACTGCTACACGTATTTTTTCTTTTGTCACGTAAACCAAAAATGACGACGGTATAGTGCGTTGAAATTGCGCGTGACGTCACGCCGTGCTACACTTTTCATTAAAAGTGTAGCCCCTTCTCCTGAACTTTACTTTTTATTGATTTGAGTAAGCAAAAAATACGTGTCCAATATTTTTTGGTAATCTTACTGACGGACTAAATAGACTTAATATATTTTTACCTAGGACACATCTCTATTCACCAGTTATGTTAAACTCCCATGTAATAGGGGCGAGCATATTGCTACAACCGGGAACAAATCCATACTCCGGGCTGCAGTGGCGTGCACAGAGATTACAGATAGGGTACGCACAGAAAAACCTTACTGGTTTCAGTTTGTTGTACCTACGGTACGTACAACAAGCAAGTACCTAGGCTAAATTACCATGTTTTTGATAATTATAGTTATTTATCATTTAGAGGGGCATGTATGTATGTACATATGTATGGGATCACAGGGTATGCAGTGCTTATTTGCTTGTATGGAGTGCACGCCACGGGCGCTGTTAATGTGAAAATTCCAATAGGAATAACTCAATAACACCTTGCCCGACTTGGGAATTGAACTCAGGACCTCACGCTCTGCAGTTTCACTTAACACGAACGAGAAGTTTACCTAGTTATTATACCTAGAGTTTACCTTTCAAGTTCATGTTAGACATCAGTGACATCGGTGAAGGAAAACATCGTGAGGATAACTGCACTTATAATCAGTCAATCAGTGTTTTACATGGAGCGAACTGCTTATCTGACCTCCACAACCCAGTAACTGGGCAACACAATACCCCTTGGTAAGACTGGTTGTCAGACTTTCGGATTTCTGGCTACTCGTAACGACTGTCAAAGATCTAAATAGTGAATAATAAAGTATAACGAAATATTGCGCAAAATATCGCAATGAGGAACAAAAACACAAAATAACTTTTATTTAAGTATTAATCACTTCGGTTGGGTCAAAGGTGCCTTTGTTATCAATTCCCCCTTTGTTAAAGTCAACTTATGAATCATGCAATCGGTTTTAGTATTTCGACTCTTCGCGTGACCAGAGGGGTGGCTTTTTGTTTGGCCAAAACATTGCCATTCAACGTGGCTATGGCGCCAGACTTTTGGGCACTTTTCCTGTTGACAGCAATGATGATTTTTCGAATGCCCTGTGATTCTTTTTTTTCTTTTTTACGTAAACATCGTAATTAAACATACTAAACGTATGTATGTATGGGGGAAACGGCGTGAGTTCATGTACAAACACTCACGCCTTTTTTCCTACAAGGAAACTGTAACGCCACCTGCAGCGATCCTTACATACTCCTTTTGCTTCGTTTACGTTCATACCTGGCCATACTCGCACGCTGGTTGCGAGTACTATGCATCTGACCTATTTGAAGAACGTCACCAATGGCGGCCAGTGTTTCTGCCTACATCTGCTTTACAAACCCCTTTTGTTAGTCGTCTCTCAACGTGGCCAAACCATCTGAGCATACTCTTTTCAATTTTTATCACTATGTTTTCTTTTACACTACGTTGCGGTCAGTAATGAACGGTCACCCATCCATATACTGACCTCGGCTAGCGTAGCTTAACCTCCGATCGACCCGTGCAGATTTTATTTAGCCACGATCTCGCCCTGTTGCTGTGAGCTGTTTGTAAAAACCAATTTACAGAAATAAATATCATATGCAATAAATACTGAATAGATTCTTTAATTATCTGGTTAACACATAGCCCATTATTTAGCACACTATTGTCCATGCATGATAAGCACTATCGTATTATGTCCGTAGATATGTATTGTTCTACATTTTACCGCGTAATTGTTACTAGAACATAATAGAATACTCTTTATTGTACTCGTACACCGTAAAAACCTACTAATGTTTCCTTTTATTTGATGAGAAAAATGTTGTAATATTGCAGATAGATTTATCCTCTGGAATTAATATTATCACGCTATACGTACAACGAACTAGGCAGTAGATCATGGCATGAAATCCGTAAATCTTTTCAAAATATAAAATCATTTCAGAAACTCCTGCCCACTTGTTCCAGCGGTAATAAAACTGCCCAATCTGGGAATCGAACCCAGAACCTCACGCTCAGCAGTCACACTTTGGACCACTAGACCAACGAGACAGTCAAGTTAATTTAAATAAAATTATGTTATGTATGTTCATACCATCTGCATGGCTTAAGACGGAATCAAATGATATTTACTTCCGTAAATAGGTTTAAAAAAAAAACACTTTTACACGTCGTAAAATGGAATAAATAAATTAGAATTAGACTAAGTCGGTGTTTCCCCACCAGACTACTCTGAGAAGAAGCACAGAAACAAACTCAGAGGTCACAGTCTGTTTTAAATACCAGACATTATCTTGGTCAGATCATGTGAGGACTACGCAGATTGGTGTCTGAGATGGTGTTTTGAGGAGAGAGCCACACAGATATTAGTGGACCTGTCCAGTCAGCAGTAGCGGACTAACAAGGGGACGGAAGGGGCGGCCCCAAATCCCTCCGCATTCCCACGATCAAATCCTAAACAAGACTTTAAAAATGTGTCTCTAAAAATACTTACATCATTTCATCAAGATCCAAACACTACAGCTATTTAGACTTTTTACGCAGTACTAATATTCTTTTAACTTTGCTGAACGCATCCAATACGCTGTAGGAATTCCCGTCTATGTAGTGGGTACTTGCAAATTAATATTCACTTGAAATTTTTTAACGAAATAAACATAAACACTACAAACAAATGTGAGCTGAATAAAAAGCTTGTAAAACTACTTTTTTTTCAAAGCTGGGGGGCCTCATTCAGCTTGGCCGCCCCGGGCCTCTGACGGGCTTAGTCCGCCACTGCCAGTCAGTGCAAGCATTTGTCAGCAATCGTAGAGCTCAACTCACGACGAAATAAAATAGTCGTTTCTGTGGAGAATACAAACATGATTCATATACAAAAAATTTTTCATGATTCATATACAAAAAAATTCATATGGCAAGTTCCGAAATAAACGTATTATTATTATTATTATACTCATTACTCTAAGAAGCTTCATCTATAAACACAAAGAAGGAATGTGCTTACAATAACAACATCATATATTATTTAAAGGGGGCTAGCAGTGGGCGATGCTTGACGTATATTTGTACAACAATCATAGATAATGAAGGCTCAACAGAGGTGTTGCATTCAAGTAGGCGCGTTTGAAGAAAGTCTTAAGTACTGTGTACCTTGAACATTTTGATTGTTTCGATGGTGTTAAGAAGGCGCAAGCGCTACTGCTGAGTCTTGGCCCTCTGTTCGATTCCCGGGTCGGTCGGGCATATTTGTATTGGGTTTTTTTCCATCTGGAATTTCATAGCAGCTGCCCGGAGTCTGGATTTGTGGTTGACGGTAATAGGCTTGCCCCTTATAATGATGTAACGTCTCCATGCTTAGATGCTCTATTTAACTACAGAGTGAGGGATAAGAATCTACCATTCATGAATATTAAGTCTTTATTGCAGATGGTAACGGAAAGTGATCCTGGGCCGAGCGATCTCGCCCTCACTAATTTATTTATTGATTTTACTTCAATTACACATCATAACATCACGCCCGTACTCCACAAAGCTTCAGACAGAGGCGTACCTATAGTACACCCTCATTTCGCATGTTATGTTTAAGTTCCATGTAATAGGGGGCGAGCCTATTGCCATCAACTGGGCATCAATCCAGACTCCATAGAAATTCTTGGTGAAAAAACCCAAACACACTTTGACCAACTCGGGAATCGAACCCAAGCCCTCATGCCCAGGTTTAGCGCATGCTTCTACTAGGTGAACGAGGTAGTTCTCGAGATCACTTTTAGGTATGATTCCCGAATACGCGCACTTACGTCTGTATAACCCCGATGACATCGAGTGCCGTCCTCGTATAATTAATGCTGGCAGCCCACTCGAACGCCGAGACCTACGCAGGCCCGACGTCTTGTAGAGTGTGCTCAGCTGTGTTTATACTATCTAGAAGTTAAATGGCGCATTCCTTAGGATGTTATTGTTGTAGATGACTAACGCCCGTTTCAACTAAATTAAAGTCAATTAGCGTAGTCTGGTAATGCCTGACGCTATCAAATTCCTAAGCAAACCTCATCTGTTTCATCATTCGTTTCTATAGACTATTCGAATTTTTAACGCTTTTCTGTGGATAACTTTGATATAGTGTGCCTATACTGTTCTATGCACACAGAAGATCATCTATAATTTCGGAAGTCGGTGACAAAAAATGAAACAACAAAAGCAAGCGACTTCTGAAATTATAGTTATTTTTTAAGATTTGATAACTTAACGCCTATATTCCCCTAAGAGTTAGACAGAGGTGCACCTACTTATAGTAACACCCAAATTTCGCCAGTTATGTTTAAGTCCCATGTAATATGGGGCAAAGATTTCATTCTTACATATTGAGCTTGCTCCATAAATTTACATGCTTCCAGGAGATTTCTATTTTTAAACCTAAAATTATCATTCTGACGTCACGTTAACTTCAAGAAGTCGTTCTAGAAGCACAGTTAATCTAATGCCTAATACACTGCGCTCCATAGCGCGTAGCAAATTAAGATGAACCACACTTTAAAATCACCTTATTACCTCGCATCTCCAAAGATTACAAACTAACGAACGATTTGACCTATAAAACCGATCAAAATACTACAATCATATAATAATAATGATCAATAATTATTACAGTAATAATATAATTGTTACGCCATCTTGTAGTTCTCACGGACGCTAGTAATCGCTCATACCTTACCATATTTGGTGCAAATGTGAGACAATTACCGTGGCTTGCGTTTGCGCCGATCCGAAGATGGTTTTTAGCTATTAGATGAGTGTGAAGTCGGTTTTAAAATGTGTTTTTAAACTTAAGTTTCGAAGCTTTAATAGAGAGACTGCAAAATAACTTAATAAGCTCCGGTTAAGCTTTGAACAAACACAACATGTCAAAGACAGACTGAATTTATTACGAATAGAAATACAAAATTCATCCATTACTTTTTGTTATATTTGTTTAAGTATACAAGGAAATTTCTCGTCGCCTGATCGACACTTCACGTGACCTGGACTGGCTCATTCTTTGCCAAAGAATTAGTATTGCCATCCAACGCGACAGCGTGACAAAAAATGGGAGCGATGAGGGTATTAGGAGTATTAGTGTCTTGGTCGGCTTTTTTTACATTTATTTTGTGTTTGTATAGTATAATTATGTAAATAGTTACTGGGTATATTTTCTATGTAGGTACAAGATGGAAGGGACCTTGATGTAAAATAGAGGGCCCAGACCTGGAGAGCCCAGACCCTCCCTACAATTTTTCGTCGACCTTTTCCAAATATACGAATATAATTAAACAAAGAAAACAAAAAGTAATGGATGACTTTAACACAAATGACCTCTTCAACCCAGTAACTGACATTACGATACTTCTTATTAAGACTGTGTATCAGACATTTGGGCTACTGATTACTCAAAAAATCTACAAAAACCAGCCGGAACGTGATTTTCAAGATACGGTGATTTCTAGGTTAAAAAACTAAACATAATGTTGACCAACAGATGGCGCTATCCAAACTTAATCCCAGTGAATGTATTACAAAATAAAGTGTGGTTAGTGGAGGCAAATGAGAAATAAATGAGTAAGCATTAAATTGCCGGTCTCAAATGACTTTCCTTGATTAATGTTGCCACACTCTTTCTAAATAAATGTTTATCGTGACCTGTTGAAAAATGTGTTTTTGCTGTTGGACTCACAGGCGCAGTCTAGTCTTATGGACTTGATTCTTGGTTTTATTTTTAAGCAATCATAGCACTCCGTGTCCTAATTAACTATAACTATATACACTATAAATATAATCAAATATAACTGCATAGCTGTTGAGGATCACAACATTTTTTTTTTATGTGTATTGTTGTGGAGTATGAAGATTAAAAAAACGGTACCTTTATAGAATCGCTTAGTAATCCGTCTGACTGCCTGTCTGTCTGTGAAGTGTGAAGACCTTTTTTCTCAGGATCGTGAAAAGGTGTAAATTTGAATTGAATATCATATAAGGTCTACGGTCCTTTGGAGTTGTAAAAAAGTCAAGCTTCTAAATCAACGCAATAATACGTAGTATCTTACGTTTGTACGGAACCCGCGGTGCGCGACTCAAACTCGCACTTGACCGGATTGTTTTGTAATCGTCAAAATGTTGTCTCCGATCTGCTGATACACCGTCTGACTTATCTTAGCATAAAGAGACAAAAGCTTAGCTATCCGACAATTTCCTTTATCAATATAAATACAATGTAGGTACCTAAATTAATCAAATCGATAGACATTTTTTTTTATCAATATAAATACAATGTACCTAAATTTATGAAATCGATACCTTTTAAAACTTCAGACGTCCCTACCGGAAACGCCAAACCATTTTGCATTTTCACTTCTTATAAACCTGATCAAGTATTTATAAGTAAACAATTTAAATCACATCACTGTCGACCCTCACCTTCCTATCATAATCATCATAATATGGATATAAGGTCTCAAAAAAACGTAGGATCCATTAACACCTCCGTATCCATACAATGGCAAAGATATTTCAAACAAATTGCACATATTGTTGTAATACAAAAACACGGTAGCTTTACTGAAAGAGAAACAAAACCAGCAAAAAACTAGTCAAGTGCAAGTCGGACTCGCATAAGACAGGTTCCGTAGCATCTCGAGCGAAAAATGGAACCGGAAAAATCACTTGATAAAGAAAAAAGCATGTTATAGTAATAAAAAAAACTTGAGAGGTGTCAAGGGACACCCGGATGGAACGAAGTTCCTTTTGTTATTATTTATTATGTCCAAAAAACCTTTATACACTCAACAAAAATAATCGTCGCGACACCACACTGTTCAATGCGAAATAGAAAGACGAAGTAGAAATAACTGGCTTGCTTTCTATGAGAGAGAAAGAGAGACAAAAAGAGAAACACGCGCACGCCGCACGGTTTACAACTGTGACAAAAAGTGTCGTTACAACTTTTCGTCTTATTTTTTTTTCGTCTAGCCCCCTTTCGCAACGCGCGATAAGGAACTTCGTTCCAATAAAACAGTGGACAAACCAGTATTAACAAGGGGTATCGTGTTGTCCAGTAACTAGGTTGTGGAGGTCAGATAGGCAGTCGCTCCATGTAAAATACTGGTATTCAGCTGCATACGGTTAGACTGGAAGATGACCTCACCTTTATTGGGAAAAGGCAGATGATGATGATGAAATTAAAGGGCGCCCCGTTCAATTTGAAATACACATATAACATCATAACATCATGCCTGTATTCCCTGAAGAGTTAGGCAGAGGTGTATCTACAATAAACGCAGATTTAATCAGTTATGTTTTTAAGTCCCATGTAATGGGGGGTGAGCCTATCCAGACTCCGGGCTTCTACTGAGAAATTCCTAATGAAATATCCCAATAACACATTGTTCGACTCGGGAACGAATTGAATCCAGGACCTCATGTTCAAAATACATAATCTGTGAAAATTTCAACTATCTACCTATTACGTTTCGTGAGATGCAGCCCGCTGACACATAGGCAGACGAACAGCAAAGGCTTGGTTACACTGTATCGTGAGAAGGGACTCTAAAAAAATGCGTTGTTTGTAATCAAAAGTAAATAAATTCAATAGTTGTAATGATTGAACGATTATCTCTGACCCTCGACTTGACAAGAGAATTATTATTTATTATTAAAGCGCTATTATTTCATCGTATTTGGTGTTAAACCATTTTTGTTGCACCTACTTCCTATTAAGTTTAATGTGGCAAGTTGACTTGTGTCTATAAGTTGTCGGGTTCAGTACAAGTAATTAGTTTGATACTCGGATGACGCATCGGTTTTTCTATGTCATTCGCGCGAATTAAGTATAATATTAAAAACCTCGAACCTTGAGCTGGCTCTTTGGTCTAGTGGTCCCAAGCGAGACTGCTGAGAGTGATGTGTCCTGGTTTAGATTCCCAGGTTGGGTAGTGTTATTGAGTTTTTACGTTTGGAATTTTATCAATAGCAGCCCGGAGTCCGGCTGGTCGAAGGCTATAGGCTCACCTCCTATTTACATGGGAATTAAACATAACTGGAAAAAATATGGGTGTTACTATAGGTGCACCTCTGCCCAACCTCTCCGGGAATACAGGCATGATGTTATGTTACTAGCTAAGTAACTACATAAAAAATCTTTAATATCATACTCAAATGGGATGGGTCTACCACTAAGTTTGCGGAACCCTAAACGTGGGTGATATATAATAGCATTCTGTATTCGTAATTATAATGATTGTGTGTTATACTATTATAACAACCCGAATAAGCTTTTGTATAAATTACAATAAAACACGAAATAAAAAAAATACTACGTATTTGGTTTTGGCATATGTGAATAATACTTGAAGTATTCACACATTCGATATATACTTATTAGTTCCTTATTGATTTCTTTCTAGCCGCGCTTGCAACTTTGTCTACGTGGAATTTAACAAAAATGGGTTATAATTAAAATAAAAGCCTAAAATATCTGCCAGCTATTCCCGTCAACTTCGGTCCAGCCGTTTCGGAGATTACCTCAAACAGACACTCAGACAGACTGACAATTTTTTTTTATTGTTTTCTTTTATATATATATATATATGTATATAAGTACCGTGTACACTTTCTTACGAAAATAGTAAAAATCAGTTATTTGGACATTACAAACAGACACTTCCTTTTTATTTATTTGTGTAGATACAGCACACAAATGTACAGAGGCGGATATAATTCCATAGGCATTTTCTACCAGTCAATCTTTTGTTGATGCACAGACTTACGGTGGTAGTAGGTAGTGGTACTTGTCGTGGAAGCGAAGCTTGCAGTGTTTGCAAAATTATGGATGATGCATCAACAACATAGCATCACGCCTATATACCTCAAAAGGTTGTGCAGAGGTGTACCTAAAGCACACTTACATTTCACAAGTTATGTTTTTAAGTTGAGCGATCGACTGCTGCGCCGCGTGTCGTGGGTTCGACTCCCGCACGGAACAAGTATTTGTATGGCCTACAGGTAGTTGTTCTGGGTCTGGCCGTTTGTGTATGTGACTTTAAATGTTTGTACCCACGACACAGGAGAAATTCCTAGTGTGGTACAACGTTTCTTTTAAAGAAAAATAAATAAAAAAATAGTCTCATGTAATAGGGGGTGAGCCTATTGCCATCATCCAGATACATATCCAGACTCCGGGTTGCTACTGAGAAATTCCTAATGCAATATCCCAATAGCACCGCATTTGCTCGACCTGGGAACCAAACCCAGGACCTCACACTTAGGAGTCGCGTTTGCGACCACTAGACCCACGGGGCAGTCCGAGGCGAATTATGGATGATGTACCTAAGTATAAACATAAAATAACATTACGCCTGCATTCTGCCTTACAAATCATGACTTTAAGAGCTACATAGGGCGAGCTTATCTCTAAAAGCGATATCTTACAAACAACCTTTGGATGGACATGCCCTGCCTGTCTTTGTGGTCGGCGCAGCATATCTTCTTCTTCCCGACATCTCTATTTTTCGTCATTTCAATAGTCACCTCCTTTCTAGCCATATCATCTTTCACGCATTCTTCTCTTATTGATGATAAATTAACAAATGTGAAATCTCAATTTTGAAAAAGCGTTAGCTATCAAAACAAACTATTTTAGTGCCAAACATTTTTTAAGTAATATTAACAAAAATCAAAGGCGCCTTGATCTTTAGTGGTGACGTCATTCAGTACATACTTAAACAAAGAATCATAACACTATACTTAATATACTTATAGAGAGGAGCAATTGACCTAGACAGAGTCATCGCTTAAAATTAGCTTTTGTTTTTTAAAGTAATCTAGATATTTGGTTATTAATAATGTTCTGGTATTGTATTTTTATATTATTTTTATTTATATTACAAGCTGAAGACAGGGCGCTATGGCGCTCATTAGGAGAGGGCTATGTCCAGCAGTGGACTAGTATAGCCTGATGATGATGATGGTGATGATGATGGTATTTTTATTAGCATTGCAGTAAAGCGGAACGGAAACGGAATCCTTATAATTTCTCGTCTGGCTATCCGTCTGACCGTCTGCGCTTCTAACCGTCTGACCGTGGTGGTCACACGGACACAGGACAGGTGTCCTGTCCTGTATAACTTAGCTACGAGTTTGGCGCCATCAGTAGCATCCATCAAATCCTGCAGCACGAAGCCATTAGTGAACGCGCATTCCAAAGCGTAGGGCAAGAAACTCCATGGCCACTCTTTTTAAGTCATGATTTTGTTACAGATATTTGGTTACATCATTTATGTTCAAATTATCGTTTGTGGCACGGCAACACACTCGCACTCCAGGCTGAAGTCATCATCTTATGTAAGTATTATCGGATGGGCCACCGTCTTGTTACATGAAGAAATTAACCAAATCTAAAACAACTAGATCCATAACTCAAAGAGATCAAACGCCCGCCAATCTCCAATAATGTACATTACAAAATGATCTTCCACCACGTCAATAGCTCCATTATCCACATAATATACTATAGCAATTACCACTGACAAAAGACGAGCAATAAATAAAATTGAACACTCTAATTACGTGGAATCGAACCTTGAACCAATCGGTATGCTAGTCAAATGTCAGTCGCTGATACGTTTATGGTTTTGAACCGATCAGGTGGGCCAAAGTGCGCGTGAATTTGGCAAAGAGTTATGGGTGGTTATAGATGCTAAGGTCTTGTTCGCAAAGGGAAATACGTTGAATATATCTTGCTTCATATGATTAGATTTTATTCTTTAAATTTTAAGTATTTACATACATACAATTATGCCATAAAAACTAACTATATACATATTTACAAAACCAAAATAAAAAGCCAACCAAGACACTCAGACGTCAAAGTACTCCTCCTCATTATTCATAAGAAAATCATCATTCCTATCTAACCCAGTAAGTTTCTTGATTAAAAAGTAAATAGTAAATCTCTTCTTCCAAATATAATTTATACTGAGCGATACTGTTTTGTTATATTATATTTGCTAATATAATCTTCTTACATTAAAAATCTTGCTAAAGAAGGTTATCATTCAAATGCAAAAAAAAACTCAACAGACTGATTTACTCTGAGATTTACGCGTTTAAACAAACATAGTATTCACGTTTATAAGTAGATAAAAAGAATAGATAATTATAAATTTTATTTATAGCTACAAACAGTAGATAAAGAAATTAATAATTACGTCATAATTCTGTTATCAATTCCGTTATGTCATAGATAACACAATGTTTGGTAAACAGACTGCTGTCTCTAGTGATCTCATGAGGTCACTAGAGACAGCAGGACGGCGCGGTCTTCCCTCTTCAGACAACTCCATGACTCACAATAGAGAGACAGATAGCACATCTGTCTCTCTCACTCTCTTATCAACACAATTAGTGTTACTCATAAAAGTATTACCCAATGTTTTAAAATGGTAGATAGTAGACCACGTAATCGTGGTTGATTAACAACAGCTGCAGTTGAAGGTTAAGCTACTCTTGCTGAGGTCGGCTTGTGGATGGGTGACCGCCGTTTTGTTGATTTCAGTGGTTATGCTTCGGTAAATACGTATTTGATACGGTTCAATCTAGTACTGAGTTAAAAAATTGCAAGGAAACGTAAGATTTTCTGCGTAATCTTTTCCCAACTTAGTTGCAGATAGTTTCCAGTATACCTAGATGCAGCTGAATACGAGTTATTTATATGAGGCGCCTGCCAATCTAACCTCCACAACCACGTTGCTGGCTATAGATAGCAGTCCACGCGCTCGTGGTTGATTACTAACAGCTGCAGTTGAAGGTTAAGCTACTATTTCTGAGGTCGGCCTGTGGATGGGTGACCGCCGTTTTGTTGATTTCAGTGGTTATGCTTCGGTAAATACGTATTTGATACGGTTCAATCTAGTACTGAGTTAAAAAATTGCAAGGAAACGTAAGATTTTCTGCGTAATCTTTTCCCAACTTAGTTGCAGATAGTTTCCAGTATACCTAGATGCAGCTGAATACGAGTTATTTTTATGAGGCGCCTGCTCATCTAACCTCAGCAACCAAGTTGCTGGCTAACACCATAATCCTTGATAAAACTGGTTATCAGATTATTAGGCTTATTTATTTATTTATTTAATACTTTCAGCACACAAATGTACAGAGGCGGACTTAATGCCATAGGCATTTTCTACCAGTCAACCTTTGGGTGATGCAGCGACAAACAGTGGTAGGTGCAATTTATTAAAAAGAAAAGGGAAAGGAAATATCTTAATATATATAAATAACGTGTCACGTTGTTTGTCCGCTATGGACTCCTAAACAACTGAACCGATTGTAATAAAATTTTTCACATAGTGTGTGTTTTGGTCAAACTTAAAAGATAGGATAGTTTTTATTTCGATGATTGACTTCAATATTTTTTTTATTGCTAATTAAATGTTTTCCTATAATAAGTTCCATACATTTCTAACAGATGGCAGTGTAACTTAACTTTTGAGGCGGTACGAAGTTCGCCGTGACAGCTATTATATATATATAGATTATAAACTGTAAATATAATACCTACATAGAAAATATACACAAATAAACATACATACACGACTATACATAAACAATGAACACAGTTAATGGGAAAACATTAGCGCTGTGACGAAGGCGAGGCGCGAGGCTTCTGTTCTTACTACCCGTAACGACTGGTTAAAATTCCAGATAAGACCGGTTAAAAACACCCCTAGTAAAGTGTTGTATCCTTCACACATTACCTTAAAGACTAAAGCAGATATTATGGAGTTAAGTGCCACCACCTAGCCTTTACAAGTCGTAGTAATTTTACCATCAATTTGGTATTTCCCAGCCATTATTGTGATATTTTCACAATGCAATGATTGTATGTCTAAGCAATTTGCTGACTCCTTACATGATTTGTGTATCCGTAATTCAGGTTAAAAGGAGGTGGTAATAGGGATGTTACCTGGGTAAATACAGTTTTTTTTAACCTTTGACATGAAGAAAGTACATACCGAACTGAAAAACCTTGAAAAAAAAATGCCCAAGACAATTAATAATTATGTAAGTCCAGGTTTCCTTACGACTTTTTCCTTCACCGATGTCAGTGATGTCCAAGATAAACTTAGAAAGTACATATGAATTGAAAAACTCATTTTGGTACTAGCCCAGGTTTGAACCCACAACCTCGTGCACAAGAGGCGAGGCCTAAACCACTGGGCCATCATGACAACATGTGTTTAAAAGAGATTATGACCTCTGAGTTTCTTCTCAGAATAGTCAGCTACGATAAACCTTACCTAATCTAATTTTTATTGTATGACGTATGCCTTAAAGTGCTCAAAGAATTAGCAAGTTGAAGTGGCAGTGGGCTGGCCATATTTCGCGAAGAACCGACAACCGCTGGTGTTCTTGAGTGGAGACCGCGACTCGGCAAACGTAGTGTAGGACGCCCTCTGACCAGGTGGGATGACGATCTGCGAAAGACTGCAGGCAGATGCTGGATGCGGCAAGCTGAAGACAGGGCGCTATGTCGCTCATTAGGAGAGGGCTATGTCCAGCAGTGGACTAGTATAGCCTGATGATGATGATGCCTTAAAGTGTACTAAACTAATTTACAGAAATAGAAGTCATTAATTAACGACTAAGAATACGGCCGTAATCCCCATTACCGTCAATCAGAGCATATACAACTGATCTTAAAAGCCAAATAACCATTTGATCCCATTAATAAAAACACAAATAAAAAACGCATTAAAATGACACAACATCCCATCAACATCGGCCATCAAACTCCACGTCTGTATAAAAGTGAAAGTCTCATCATAATTGGTCCATCCATGAGCAATAAATCTCTACTTATTGTTTTTAATGTAGCATTTTTTTAAGAGAGCATATAAGGCTATGAATGTTTCAGCCACAACAGTACATAATGCCAATTTTGTTAGTCAAAAATTTGCTTGTAGTTCCTGTAACATGCTACGGAAGTTAACTTCGTCCTCGGTAAAAGTTTCTAAAACGTTATCTAAACATATATTATAATTAAAATGAAGAAAGAATTGATTGTTATTTTTAGAAAGGATAAACTCGAAAACTACTTAACCGATTTTTTTTTTTTTTTAAAACGTTGCCCCACACTAGGAATTTCTCCTGTATCGTGGGTGCGTTTACAAACATTTAAACTCACATACGCAAACAGATTTTAAACATACATCGTATATAAAAACCCTCCGTCTTGTATTTATTACAATTAACTAGCAATTATTTTGTCAATCTAAGACCTTTATGTAAATACCTATGTTTCACAAATAAATATTCTGATTCCGATTCGTTGATGTTGCGTATAAATCGAAAATTCAATGACATTAAAGGTTACTTTGTTATGATTTTCTCTCAATAAAATGTGATTATTTAAAGTACTCACTCCCTTAACACCCTTGTAGATAATATCCTGTTCTTTATACAATTTAAATGTTATACAAAGATCTTGCCTGTTTCATGTTTAAATAAATTTACGAATAACAAATTTAGTTTATACCCCCTCTTAAGTAATGTTACATTAATTCATGTTTTAAGTTACTAATTGGTCTGTAATGTCTTGAGATGTTAAAACGCTTTATTCTCATGATGTTACTGAAATTGACTCAATTAATGGTTAACAATAGTCGTTTATTATGACTTATGGCCGTAATATTGTAAACTATCGTAACCCTTACGTATATTACACAATATAACGTCACATTAGGAATCTGCTTCTAGCCTTATCAGATGTGACTGTTTTTTTTTTAACGTTACTTTGGGAATTCCTCCTGTATCGTGGGCGCGTGTACAAACAGTTAAACTTACATACACAAACAAACAGACGCAGAACAACAACTTGTAGGCCGTGCTTTTGCTTCGTGCGGGAATAGAACCTGCGACACTCAGCGCAGCAGCCGGTCGCTCAGCCACTGCGCCTACCGCGGCGTCAGACACTTAACTGACAGACTGACAAACAATACATTTTCTATTAAATAAATAAATAAAATAAAAATAAATAAAGCTGGCCCCAAGCTAAGCAGAGCTTCTGTTTTGGGTACTAGATTACTGATATACTTAATACAATACATTAAATGGATAGATATTTTTTACGATACATACATACAGAATCGCAACAACCTACCCCAAACCGTCAAATTTTCCCAATCGAACATGCACCTTATTCTTTTGTAATAAAGTTGAGAAACTATCAAAGAAATTAGCTCGATGTGCGCAGCTGGCCTCTGTATTAAATAAAAATGTGAAATAAAATGGAAAATGGCGAAATAATTGAAACTTCTATGAGTCTACACCGTTCTCCCTTATACAAAATAAAAAAGATGCTATACAAAAGATGTGAAATGTGATCTTTCTCCCATGGATGGGAAGAAAGAAACTACAGAACGCCACCTGCTACGATCCTTACATCCTTTTGCTCTGTTTACGTTCATACATCTTGTCATACACGCACGCTGGTTGCGAGTACCACGCACCTGACCTTTTTGAAGAACATCACCAATAAGGTCAGTATATATCCTTCTAGGGCGTCCCCTCCTCCTTCCCGCTTACATACCGTAAAACGGGGTGAATCGAAAAGCCAGGGTGAATAGAAACAAAACTTTAAATGAGATTTAATCGTTGATTCATCATTATTAATTACTTACAAGGTGTTGAAATTAACCATTTCAATTCCTTAAAAAAAATAAGAGTCCTTATAGTAATAAACAATGTCTTACTAACGCGAAAATGCCCTTCAAAGTTTTGTTTCTATTCACCCTGGCTTTTCGATTCACCCCGTTTTACTTCTACCATAAAAATACCTTTTGTTAGACGTCTTTCATTCAACCTCTCAACGAGACCAAACCATCATACATAATTCCACAAAATTTCATCTATAAAACCAATCTTTTTACAATCCCACAAGGTAAATGTCAAAAACGTCAGCGTTATGAATAGGTCCGCAGCACTAATGTGTTAGACAAGCAGGCTAATGATGGCCTAACAAATAGCCTTATAGCCTAATAGCCTGGCCATTATATCCTCAGGTGAACAATGAACGTCAGAGTGGGATGAATTATTGACAGCTCAATGAGCTCAAAAGGTCGGGTCATAGGCGGAGAGATAGTGCACGATGGGTGGATGGAGACGACCGAAGTGATTCGTGTTCGATTCCCGCCTTGGGACAAATGTTTGTACGATCTACAAACATTTATTCCGGGTGTTCTGGGTATTGGCTATGTATAGTAAAAATATCTATGTATGTAATGTATTGTATTAAGTATATCAGTCATCTAGTACCCATAACACAAGCTCTGCTTAGCTTGGGGCTATATGATGCTGTGTGGATTGTCCAGCATTATTTATTTATTTTATTTATGGCTTAGTATTTTATAGATTACTAGCTGCCCCAGCAAACGTTGTTTTTCTATATCGAGGTTGGTGATAGAGGAGTGAAAATTTGAAGTTGTATGTATTTTTCAAAGCTAAATCATAACAAAAAAATTAGGGGTGTACCACCCTTAACATTTAGGGGGAAGAAAAATAGATGTTGTCCGATTCGCAGACCTAACCGAAGCAGCATGGATTCTGGATTTAAATTCGGGCAAGTATTTACTTTCTAAGTTTATCTTAGACATTACTGACATTGGTGAAGGAAAATATCGTAAGGAAACCTGAACGTATAGTTAATATAAGTCTGAGGTCGCTAACCCGACTTGCGCTATTCTAGTAATTAATGCTCGTGCCTTCTCTGTATGCAAAAACGTCTTAACCCTGTAATGCGACAGTAACAGGCTGGTATTATTATTATTATTTTATTTTTAATATCATCGCTCTAGCTCTTAGTCTACAAAGGTCGTCGGTTCGATTCAGAGTGTTGCATTCTTGGGCAAGGTCGGAGATGCGATCGATAAGTCCCTTTCTCACGTTAAGCATCGCGACTAGATCAATGAAGGTAAGCAGATGGGCAAATGTTGGGAGCGGAGTGTAATTATTATTGACATTAAGTTCTGATTAAATTGAAATCACGTGTTTTGAAAAATTATAATAATTTGAAAAGTACGTGTAAAATTTTTAGTGAATTTCAAAGAGGTCATTTGGGTATGCAGTCTAAAAATGTTTGTTAGTTTTCAAATAAGATTCTTTATCACACCGTGTGCAGTGATGTCTAAAACAAAATAAAACTATCCTCTTTCGTCTTTCTTTTTTATCTTAATATATATATTTCTTGTGTGCGTGTGTATGTGACTGAACTCCTCCTAAACGACTGGACCAATTTTGATGAAATTTTTTGTGTGTGTTCGTGGAGATTCGAGAATGGTTTAGATTTACAATTGGACCCGGTAGGTGGCGCTGTACGGGCAGGACGACGTCTGTTCGGTCCGCTAGTATAAATATAAATTAATAAATAATGTTAGATCCTCTGTACCTTATCAATCCTGCTCCTTTCAGCCACCAGTACTCATAGCCTGTGGCTATAGAGGTCGTGTATATTTATTTTACTGCGCTCCGGACTATGAAGCCAGGAGTTGTGGGTTCGAATCCCGTAAGAGGCAAATGTTTGATATTTATATTCTAATATAAAAAAATCTCGTGTCACGGTGTTTGTAATTAAACTCCTCCGAAATGACTCTACCGATTTTCGTAAAATTTGGTATGCGTATTGGTAATATAGCTGCGAATCGGACAACATCTATTTTTCATCCCCCTTAATGTTACGGGTAGTCCACCCCAAACATTTTATATGGCAAAACAACGTTTGCTGGGTCAGCTAGTCTAGTATATAATATTCTCGTGTCGCAATGTTTGTCACCAAACTCTTCCGAAACGGCTAGACCAATTTGTATGAAACTTTGTGTGCATATCGGGTAGGGCTGACAATTGGCCTTTATCTAATTTTCACACCCCTTAGTGATAAGGGTGGTCCGTCACTTTGCACGTGGAGATTCGAGAATGGTTTAGATTTACAATTGGACCCGGTAGGTGGCGCTGTACGGGCAGGACGACGTCTGTTCGGTCCGCTAGTATAAATATAAATTAATAAATAATGTTAGATCCTCTGTACCTTATCAATCCTGCTCCTTTCAGCCACCAGTACTCATAGCCTGTGGCTATAGAGGTCGTGTATATTTATTTTACTGCGCTCCGGACTATGAAGCCAGGAGTTGTGGGTTCGAATCCCGTAAGAGGCAAATGTTTGATATTTATATTCTAATATAAAAAAATCTCGTGTCACGGTGTTTGTAATTAAACTCCTCCGAAATGACTCTACCGATTTTCGTAAAATTTGGTATGCGTATTGGTAATATAGCTGCGAATCGGACAACATCTATTTTTCATCCCCCTTAATGTTACGGGTAGTCCACCCCAAACATTTTATATGGCAAAACAACGTTTGCTGGGTCAGCTAGTCTAGTATATAATATTCTCGTGTCGCAATGTTTGTCACCAAACTCTTCCGAAACGGCTGGACCGATTTGTATGAAATTTTGTGTGCATATCGGGTAGGGCTGACAATCGGCCTTTATCTAATTTTCACACCCCTTAGTGATAAGGGTGGTCCGTCGCTTTGCACGAGTGAACCGATATAGCGAAAGTCGGAACAGACAGGGAGAAAAACGCTGCTAAGCACTATGGCTTCAGGACTGGAGAGACCGCCAAATCGCAGTATATATATTCAGAATATGTTAGTCTAAACAAAAAAAAAAGTTGTAAAGGGTTAATGCCCTAATAAATAAATGATAAAAGTGTCGCGTTTAAATTAATATCATCTGTAATAAGAGAACAATACAAAAGTATCATCAATCGCGTTAATAAGATGATATTCTTGATAAGACATAATATAATTATAATAGTACGCAACTGCTGTTCTGATATGACAAATTGTTATTTAATTTGGTATTATGTCATGATGAAGTGATGTGGATGGGATTATACTGTAGGGAGGCAGTCACATATAGTCACCATCATCATCATCAGGGTGTTCTGGGTATTTCCTATGTATAATAAAAAAAATATCTATCTATGTAATGTATTGTATTAAGTATATGAGTCATCTAGTACCCATAACACAAGCTCTGCTTAGCTTGGGGCTAGATGATGCTGTGTGGATTGTCCAGCAATATGTATGTATGTATCATCTGCCTAGCCTTATCCCAACTATTTTGGGGTCGGCTTCCAGTCTTTCCGGCAGCTGAATATCAGTATTTTACAGGAATGACTGCCTATCTGATCTTCTACCCCAGTTATGAGGCAACACAATATCCCTTGGTAAGACTGGTTCTCAGATTTTGGAGCTTCTAACTACCCGTAACGACCGTCAAAGATCTACAAATGACAGCCGGGACCAACGAGTTAACGCGCTTTCCGAGGCACGGATGAGTCTCGATATGTTACGAATGGTCTCCCATCCACAGACTGATCTCGGCCAGCGTAGCTTAACCTTCGATCAACCCGTGCAGCTGTTTTTATTTATCCACGAAATCCTCCTAGCTTGTATTTGGTAGTCAGAAGCCGTAAAAGTCTGACAACCGATCTTACCAAGGGGTATCGTGTTACCCAGTAACAGGATTGTGGAGGTCAGATAGGCAGTCGCTCCATGAAAAATACTTGTATTCAGCTGCATCCAGTGAGACTGGAAACCGACCCCAGCATAGTTAGGAAAAGGCTAGAAATCAAAATCGAAATCAAAATCAAAATTCATTTATTCAAATTATGCTCAGAATCAGCACTTTTTGAACGTCAAAAAAAAACGTTTACAAAAGACAGTCCCCTAAAACGCCCTTCACCACTTCCTAGTGTTTTTGGTGGAAGAAGAAGTGGCGGAACAAACTCCCCAGCAGGCAGATGATGGCGTAGTACCAAATACAAATAGGAATAGTATAATAGGAATAGATAATGCTTGTTTTTTTACCAAGTATTCCCTAATCGGTTCTTATGTATTTTTTGTGCGTTGGTGCAGAATATTTCTATTTCCAGGTGAGATGGTTAAATTAATCGCCATGGCACTACGTATGCAGAAGGGGCGGAGGTAATGTTTAATACATTTTTATTTGGTTTTCATAAGAACTCCGAATACGTTTAATCCGCTTTTTTTATAAAACGTTGCCCCACTAGGATTTACTCCTGTGTAAACGCACCCACGGGTGCGTTTACAAACATTTAAAGTCACATACACGAACAGCCAGACCCGGAACAACTAACTGTAGGCCATACAAATATTTGTTCCGTGTGGGAATCGAACCCACGACACGCGGTGCAGCAGTCGATCGCTCAGCCACTGCACCAACCGTGTCATCTTTTTACCTAATTAACCCATTATTGAGTCATTCTCTTATATCTCCATTCCGTAACACTTGCCCACTAACCGTGAGTCCTCGACCTCACATCTTTGGCAAAAACGGCTCATTATTTGATATACTCTAATGAGGTTACGAATATACACGTTATGTTGTATTACATGCTTGACGCGCTCTGACATAATGACGAGCATGCGGATTTAACGCAAGGTTAAGCTGTTCAGATGCTGTAAATACGGTCGTGTAAATGGGTGACCGGACTTTACACTTAAAAAATCAAAATCCTACACTGAGAATCAGGACTTTTTTGAAAGTCAAAAGTAACATAGGACAGTCCCCCAAAATGTCCGCCCTTCACCACAGACTGTTGGAGATTTAAATTCTTATTTTGCAACACCAATATCAAATGTAAACTTTCGTGTAAATAATGGCAACACTAGCCCCTTCCATCTGCGACACTGGTCCAATACAGACTTGCATTTTATTACTTGCTATATTTTATTGAATCTTCCCCGGCACCAACGTACCAGGCCCTCACCAGCTACCCAACACATATAACAAGCTACACACAGACGTTGCCATAAAAACACTTAACATAAATCATAACATCACTCCCGTATACCCCAAAGTATAAGGCAGACCAGACAAGGTACACCACCTTGTAGTACCCGCATGCTGTTAGTGGTACTATCATGGATATTTTAGACTTTATTCCCAAACAATCATATTAGAAAATATGTTGGATAGAGACCTCAGCATTATGCTAGGATTTTTATGCTTAATTAATAAGATGGCAAAATAGATTACAATCCATCTGCCTAGCCTATTGCGGGTTTGATTCCCGCCTTGGGACAAATGTTTGTACGATCTACAAAGATTTGTTTCGGGTATTTGCTATGTATAATAAATATATATATCTATGTTATGTATTGTATTAAGTATATCAGTCATCTAGTACCCATAATACAAGCTCTGCTTAGCTTGGGGCTAGATGATGTTGTGTGGATTGTCCAGCATTATTTATTTATTTATTCCCAATTATATTGAAGTCGGCATCCAGTGTAACCAGATTCAGCTGAATACCAATATTCTACATGGAGGGACTGTATAGACTGCATAATAATTGAAGAAACAACTCCCTTTCTTTACGTAAGAAGTCTGGGAGCTTTCTATCAGTCCTCTCCAAGAATAGTCGTGAATATATCTAGCAACTACATCCGAACGGTTGCGTAACCCGCGCGTCTTAACATTGTACCATTGTCTGTATTTTCCCGTGCAAATCCGTTTTGCGATAGTATGGTAGGCTGCAAATCTATGGTAAGACAACCAGTATAAACTGGCCTCTTAGTTTATTGAAACTCCGTTCTACGCTAGGTCAGCTCAAGGTCTTAGTGGCACCATCGATTTACAGCCTACTGTACAGACTAGGGACTTTTGCCAATTTTATTAGTATTTAATGTACTCAAACTGTCTTTCAGTGCAAATGTACAGAAAAATACACATTTAATTTTTTCCTCAAGTTGATCTCCCTGTCAGTTGATCTACGTAAGCAAGTGCTTATAGCTATTTAAGTTACTTCTCTGAATTGATGAGACTCTTAAAACGGAGTCAAAAGAACAAGTTTAGAAAAGGAAACGGAGCATCTAAACAGAATGTAAAACGAAGCGTCTAAAACGCGAAGTCCAAAACGTAGCATCGAAAACAGAGTGTCTAAAACAGAGCATCTTAATCGTAGCGTCGATAACAGGGCGTCCACGAAAGTCCAAAACAGAGCGCCTAAAACAGAGTGTATATGAAAAAGAGTGTCTATAACAGACTATTCAAACCGCAGCACATTTGTTTAAGCTTACACTGAATGGAGTCTCCTGAAAATAAGTAAGTAGTAAGTCTTTTGAAAGTGATTGTTAAGAATGTTAGTGTACTTTCTTCAACCTATATTTCTCGTGGAGTTGAATCAGATGGATTGGTATACCTAGATACTACTAGATACTTGAATGATACGAATGCATGCACACATAACACGTCTAGCTATGTCAGTACGTGTCAGTCGCAAATCGCAATGCAATGTCGTGTGTGTCACGTTCATCTAGGCCGTGACCCACGAGATATTGCAATTATAGTAAGCAGACGTTGAATCGCATGTAACATCAATCAATACATTTTTGTTTCTGCATGTATCCTCATGGATAACCTCCGCATTTGAGAGGAGGGGTCTGACATACTCTTATACCATACAGCGTTCTTCTTCATCTCAAGACTTTTTTGTTTTACTTTGGGACAAGCCCGCCACACTACTCCAAAACCACTGCAACTCCTGACAACCAGAATCAACAGTGGCGACCACCAGAAAAGCGTGGAGACAATGAAGCCCGACGAGCCCCGGAGAAACGATTCAACTGTCTTGGATCCCGCAACGAAAGTAATCAGAAAAGAACAGCGGAGCCATCTGCCATTTGTAGACCTTCGACCAGTCGTAACAAGCAGTCTTACCAAAGGGTATCGTGTTACCTTGTAACTGTATTGTGGTGGTCAGATAGGCAGACACTCCATGTAAAACTCAGCTGCATCTGGTTAGAATGGAAGCTGACCCTAATAGAAAGGCTAGGCAGGTGATAATGATATTTCAATACCTACCTACATCAAGAAAGTAGTTTCTTCCGGCCCTGTGTTTAGCAAGAAGACGTAATTACTTCGGCAATACCTACATACATGCATACATAAAGTCACGCCTTTCCTATTTGGCGGTAGACATTAGACAGGTACTGACCGCCACCTACTACGATTCTCATACATACATATAATCCTATTGCTTCGTGTACGTTCATACATCGAATCATACACACATGCCGGTTTCAAGTACTACGCACCTGACCTTTCAGAAAAACCTAACCAATAAGGTCAGTGTATGTCCTTCTAGGGGTCCCCCCTCCCGGCGTTTCCACTCACACCCTCCTTTTCACCTTTTGGTTAGTTGCATTTCATCCTATGACCACGACCAAACCATCTAATCACAGGTTTTTGGTTTACTTTTTGTAGTCTGGATATGTGCCCGCTTGATGGCAATAGGCTCACCCCCTATTACATTGGACTTAAACATAACTGTTAAAATAAATAAATAATGCTGGACAATCCACACAGCATCATCTAGCCCCAAGCTAAGCAGAGCTTGTGTTATGGGTACTAGATGACTGATATACTTAATACAATACTAGATAGATATTTTTTATTATACATAGCAAATACCCAGAACATCCGGAACAAATGTTTTGTTTGTTTTGTTTTGTTTTTTTAAAAACCGTTGCCCCACACTAGGAATTTCTCCTGTATCGTGGGTGCGTTTACAAACATTTAAACTCACATACATAAACAGCCAGACCCGGAACAACTACCTGTAGGCCATACAAATATTTGTTCCGTGTGGGGATCGAACCCACAACACGCGGCGCAGCAGCCGATGGCTCAACCACCGCGCCAACCGTGTCGTCAAATCTTTGTAGATCGTACAAACATTTGTCCCAAGGCGGGAATCGGACCCGCAACCGAACTCCAAATGTGGGTGTACTGCAGTTAAATCTCTGTCCAACCTTTTGGAGAAGACAGGTGTGATGTTATGTTAAAATGTTCGTCACTAAATCTTTTACCAACACCTTTTATTTCCGCAATATAATTGGAATATTTCCTATTGCGAAGCTAAAAGCAATTATTGCTTTAAAAAAAATAACGTCGCCAAATAAAACTACCATGCAAATTGACCAGCGTCGTCTGCTATTAAAAATCATGCACGGTGCGACCATTCAATTTTTAACACACATAATATCCGTGTGGTTGTGAATTTGTACGTGGAGATGACTATAAGTCTGTGGATAGACGAGTGAATTTCGTTCTTCTTATTCTTCACACAGTTTCAATAACGTTTCTTTATCCCAATCTATAGATCGTCCTTTGTTTAATGACTTTAATGACCGAGTTTGCAATCGCGGAGTGACATTTAGAAGACAAGAATAGTTGGTCGCTTTGTTGAACGCAGGACAATGTTACTATGTTCTTTTACTGTTTAATAGTTCTTTATTTTTGTGTATGTTTCTTCTACTATCCTTATTTTTATGTTATTGACATGATCCTCTCATTATATTGTATGAATGAGTTGTATTGATATAATTCAGCATTGCACATGTCAGCGGGCACGCCCTTGGACTGCCTTGGAGGCTTTTTATGTATTCAGTTTAGCAGGCTTTGCTTGAGTTAATTGTCGATTTTGGTATTTATAACTTTTTATTTATTTATTTTGGCATATTGGTGTGTGCTAGCTAACATGTAGCAAATTATTTAATTGAATGACGTATAAAGATGATTGACATAATTATTATTTTTGACATAATGTGTTGTATAGCTTCAGGTTCTTCAAACCTATCAGACAGACGTGTTGCTGGGGAGTTTGTTCCTCCACTTCTTCTTCCCAGCAAAAACACTAGGAAGTGGTGAAGGGTGGGCGTTTTGGGGGACTGTCTTATGTAAACGTCTTTGACGTTCAAAAAGTGCTGATTCTCAGCCTAATTTGAATAAATGAATTTTGATTTTCATTCGGATTTAGATAAGTTAGTGAAATTGGCAGCAAGTCCAGTGGTTGCAAGTATTATAGTTACTAGTAGCAGTATACTGTTATTAGTAGAGTAGAATACTTTTTAAAGTACCCTATAAAAACTTACCAATAATGGGGTAAGGTTACTACCTTACGTAGGGACATAGGGTGTTACAATGGGCGGTCTTACCGTTAAAAGCGATATCTTGCAGACAACCTTAAGATGGACTTGATAGAGAAGGATATAATTAAATATTTATTTTATTTATAATTTAATTTGTTTCTAATTGTGATTTGATTAGAATGTACTTAATTAATTATAATATTTAATGTGTTTCACTTATGTTTATTTATATATATTTATTATGATTTTATTTGCCTATGGCTGTAAAATTCCAAAAAACAATCTATTCAATATTATTATTACTGCTGAGCGTGAGGTTCTGGGTTCGATTACCGGGTCGTGCAAAGTGTTATCGGGTTTTTCCAACTGGAATTCCGGAGTCTGGATTTATGCCCGGTTAGTAGCCTGGAGACTTAAACATAATTGGCAAGATGTTTATGTACCTACTATAATAGGTACACCCCTAACCTAACCTATCCCTTCGTGGAATACAGTCGCGATAATATACGACGACCGATGTGGCGCGGCGGGCGTAGGTCCGCCTGCGACGCACGAGGTTGCGGGTCCGATTCCCGCCTTGGGACAAATGTTTGTACGATCTACAAAGATTTGTTCCGGGTGTTCTGGGTACTTGCTATCTATAATAAAAAATGTTTATCTTTTTTATTTTTTGGAATGGGCATCTCGCAGTTTATCCTTTAGGGATATTTACTGCTCAACCGAACTTTCCTGTGGGGGGCTTAATTAAAATTAAGGCCTCCAGCCAGGCATAAAAACTTATAAGCTAAGCGACTATCGCTAAGGGCACCCCCTGCGGGGTACGAACCTCGGCTTAGGACGTCGCTGAAGAGGACAGCAAGGGACAGGCTGGATCTGATTGTTCCATTATTTAGGGACATTTTAAACATTAATCGGCTCAGCTTCGCGGGCTGGCTCTAGCAAAGGGTCGGGAGGGGGGCATCGACGGGGTCGTCGCGACGGGCCTCGGCGGCGAGGACGGAATGTCCGTTTTTGTATGCGAACAGTGCTGGTGGCCTTATCGCTCTCCTGGAGGAGAGTGATAGGATCATCTGGCTCTGTGAGTGTATGTCTTGGTCTTCGAACTGTACTTATTCGCGAGGGAGTGTATCGGGCGGCCGATGACACTAAGGGGTTAGGATGAGCGGTAGAACAGTCCATGAAGCGCTGGGTGAGTCGCTTCATGAACTGTTTCACCGTGGGTATTTTGAGATCTACATGGAGAGTCTCATTTCGGACGTAGAAGGGGGCTCCCGTGACTCTGCGCAGGAATCGGTTCTGGACGGTCTGAAGCCTATGAATATGATACGGCTTGGCGTGAGCGAACACTGCGCAAGCGTATGTCATGATTGGTCGGATGACCGAGACGAAGAGCCGCAATTTGCACCTGAGTGACAACTTGCTTTTCTCGTTGGTCATACAATAAAGCCTGCCGGACGCGAAGACGGCGCGCGAACGCGCCGCCTTTATGTGTTCGGCGAACGAAAGTCTGTGATCGAGTATCACACCTAAGTATTTGGCTCGCTTATCCCAAGGGATAGGCTTGCCGTACATGGCTAACGGACTAGGCGTGGGGACATTGCGGCGTCCGGGTTTCCTAAAGAGAACCGCTTGACTTTTGTCGGGATTGACCTCGACTCTCCATTTCCGGAACCAAGCGCCCAAGACGTTTGCGGAAGTTTGGAGGGTGCGAGCTATGGTGGTAGGGTTGTTACCGGTAACGTAGATGGCCGTGTCGTCGGCGAAAAGCGCCAACTGGGCCTTTCTACCCCTAGGGACGTCGCTAGTGAACAGCGAGAACAAGAGAGGAGACAGCACGGATCCTTGAGGGACGCCCGCGCGGATAGGGTGAGGTGACGATAGCGTACCGTCTACGCGATATCTAAACGTACGATTCGACAGAAAATCTCGCAAGATGAGCACGAGACGATCTGGCACATCGAGTTGGTATAGCTTGTATAACAACCCGTTGTGCCAGACCTTGTCGAAGGCTTTCGCAATGTCGAAGAAGAGGGCGCCGGTGAGCGCGCCTCTCTGAAAGCCCGCGCTGACGTGTTCGACTACGCGGTGCACCTGTTGAACACACGAGTGTCCCGGCCGGAACCCGAACTGTTCGTTCGGTATCAGGCTCTTTGCCTCGACATAGTCCTTGAGTCGCTTATAAATAAGCTTCTCGTAGATTTTGCCGAAAACATTGAGCAGACTGATAGGTCGGTAGCTCGTGGGCTCAGACTTGGGCTTGCCAGGCTTGGGGATGCCAATAACCACGGCTTCTTTCCACGATTGAGGAAAGATATTGTTGCTCAGAGCGCCATTGAAGATGGCGGTCATGAGCATAACGAGTTGCGCGGGGAGGATTTGAAACACCCTATTGGTGATACCGTCCTTACCGGGGGCTTTGCGCGGTTTGAGCCCTTTAATGATGTCTTGCACTTCGTCCGGAGTGACGGGAGGCAGAGGATCATCAGGGTTGTCGACGGGAGGGAGCGAGGACCTACGTTCGACTTCGGCGTCTACCTTTAAGAGGTGAGCTTGGTCGAACGGCTGGGAGCTAAGCGAGCATTGAGTCTCTAAAGCTTTCGGCTAGGCATTCGGATTTTAAAAATGTTTATCTATGTAATGTATTGTATTAAGTATATCAGTCATCTAGTACCCATAACACAAGCTCAAGCAGAGCTTGTGTTATGGGTACTAGATGACTAGCTTGGGGCTAGATGATGCTGTGTGGATTGTCCAGCATTATTTATTTTTATTATTTATTTAATATGTCTGTGTAAATACAATTCTTCTAAAGAATCTTCACGTGTGCACCAGCACTAACAAAAAAAACATATTTAATTGTCAGACACATCTCTTAATATTACTACACAGTTGCCCTACAGAAGCTATTGCAACTTCTAGTATTGACGGAAGTCGTAAAACTCCTGAACCATTTCTGTTTGATACCGTACTATGGTATGGACATGTGATGCGAAGGAATGAGGATAGGATCATGTTTTGAGGAAAGTATTGAGTATGAATGTAGAGGGTTACAAGATTAGAGGAAGACAAAGATCACTGGTTGGACTGTATGGAAGATGATATGGCACATCGAAATAATCATGCGTATCACGGGTCAACGGGAAAAGTGCCCAGAAGGCACTGCCACGTTGAATGCCAATGATGTTTCTGTGGCCAAAAAAAGGTCAGCCCTCTGGTCACGTGAAGGTCGACCAAACGTTTCGCGATATCTCGAAAACCTAAATAGGCACGGACCCCGTTTGTTTCTTTCTTTGTTTCTCTCTTCGTTTCTTTTTCTTTTTATTTCTTTCCTTCTTGGTGTTTTTCTTTACTTCTTTCTGTATTTCTGCGTTTTTTTTTTTATTTTCACTTGTGTACTTGTTAGTTTTAGATTTCACCATTACATATATTTCTCGTGCGTATCCAAAAATTTTCTTTCTTTTTTATTCTTTATTAAATTAGTTTCTTTCTCTCATTCTTTCTTCCTTGTAACTTTTAAATTTCTGTGTTTTTTCTTTCCTCCTTTTTTCTTCGTATAGCATTGTTAACATAGACAGTGGGTTCAAGTTCCCATACACAGTGGTAGTCTCATGCAAATGTGTAGCACATTGCATTCATCCATCAGGTAACACATTATTTCATTTAGCTGATGATTTTTTGTACAAGCTTGTTTTGCCACTCAACACCGTGTAGTAATTATTACTTGGGAAACAAAAAGGTGGCAAGTGTGAGTCGTAGTATAAGAATACCGTTGGAATAAAATTAAACAAATTTTTAATTGACAGATGCTACTTTGTACAGTTGTTCCCAAACTTTTTCTGATTGAAGACCATTTTGATTTCGTTGTTGTTAAAAAACAAAATATGTCAAATTAAAAATTACGAGTAAATTACATTGAAACTTAAAGCATTATTTATGGAACTCAAAAGTTCCACAGTACTAGAATTTGTAAAAGGATAACATAGTTTGCATCGCTGTGATTTTGGAGTTGAAACGCTTAGTCTTCTGCTGATACATTTGGGCTGTTGCAGACAACCGGTGGTCCGCGCACCACTGTTTTGAAACCATTTATCTCATGTATTGGTCCTTTTCGTTGTAGCGCCTGATCAACCCTTCGCAGCACCTCACCTAATGAACTATTAGTAATCACCAATTGTATTGTCCTTTGACACACGTCTCTTAACTTGTTGTACATAAGACTTATAGTTAACACCTAATCTAATTATTATTTTCTTGCACTGAGTATTCCTGCAGTTATTCCTTCAGCAAATCCGTTATATTTCCACACACATTTTCAGACTATGATCTCTGAGATTCTTTCTGTGTTTCTGGTCAAAGCTCTGATAGAAAAACACCGACTTCGTTTGAAAAAAATATTTTGCTTGGTGATGTGTAAGAGTATTTGTGAAAACCAATTTACAGAGATGCATTTGGGTTAAAAATTAAAGGTACTAAATACATTATAAGGCATTTGCATAAAATACTTCGTTTTTAGTTCTTTTCACCTTAATTAAAATCGTGCGACCCTTTGACTCTTTTCCTTCGTAATCTCCTTCAACCTTCACTCACTCCTTCCGTTCCATTCACTCAAAGCTTCGTTCATACATTCATCTCATCATTCCGTTTGGAAACACTTAACACTTTCTCAATTCATTATAATACCTGTATATTTTTTTATTTTCATGTTGTGTTTAGATGGGTGATGGTGGTGGATGGGTACTTAACCCGTATTGTCACCATGTTACTGAAACGTAATGTCAATGCAATAATTTTATTTTATTTTATTTTATAATTTCTTAATTTAATTTAATTTAAATTTTATATAATAGCTTAATTTAGTGTTATAATTTAACTTAATTTCTTAATTTTATAATCTAATTTTGTACAGTAATTTTAATCGTGTATGGTAATATTTCAAATATTTTAATGATTTCATTTAATGATTCTACAATGCTTTGTGTACAATTTTCACTACTATCCCATTAACATTGTATCACAATATAAAAGCTATGCACACCTTTAAGTGACAAAGTCACTATAGTATTATTTAAGAAATCCTGTATGTTCGAATGTTTTTGTGACTTTGTCGTTGGAGTGCCATAATAAATAAATAAATAAATAAACGCAAACAAAATAAAGTGAAATATAATGCTACATAAATTGATATACATTTATCACTGACGATATATTTGTTGACAAAATGTCATGCCACAAATCCCTATTTTGGCGCCCTGACGATAATTACTAACAACTGGAAAAATCCCACGGCCCAAATTAATAAAGCTAATGTTTCAAGTAGTATCTAAGCAGATCATAAGGTCCTGGGTTCGGTCCCCAGGTTGAGCAATGTTTGTAACTATGTTTTTTCTAAGAATTTCTCACAGCCTTCGATTGTAAGTGGATGAAGATAATGGCGATAGGTTCGTTAATGCTTGAGAGTTAATAACATCATTAGTGGATTGTGTTTCAATGTGTTCTAACAACAGTTTGATGAAATTAAATGAAGCTAAATAATAAAATAAATAATGCTGAACAATCCACACAGCATCATCTAGCCCCAAGCTAAGCAGAGCTTGTGTTATGGGTACTAGATGACTGATAAACTTAATACAATGCATTACATAGATAGATATATTTTTTATGATACATAGCAAATACCAAGAACACCCAGAACAAATCTTTGTAGATCGTACAAACATTTGACCCAAGGCGGGAATCGAACCCGCAACCTCCTGCGTCGCAGGCGGACCTTCGCCCGTTGCGCCACATAGGTCGTCAAAATGATGATATACATAGGATATATTGAATTAAAAAAAAAACACTTTAACACATCATAAAATAGCATAAATCCTTTATATATAGATTAGGTCGGTGTTTCCCTACATGACTACTCTGTGAACAAACACCGAAACAAATACAACTCAAGCGCGGGATCTTGGGTTTGATTCCTAGGTCTAGCAAACTGTTATTAAGTTTTTTTAATCAGGAATTTCTGTGTAGTAGTGTCTGGATTTATGCCCTAAAATGTGGGAGTACTACAGTACCACCGATAACTTTTTGACAGTGCGAGCCGTATGGTCGCGTCTTGGTCACATCATCATCATCATCCTCTTGCCCTTATCCCAATTTCATTTGGGGTCGGCGCAGCATGTGTCTTCTTCCATACATCTCTATTTCCCGTCATCTCAGAAGTCACCTCCTTATTAGCCATATCAACTTTCACACAATCCATCCATCGTTTCCTGGGTCTCCCTCTACTCTTGGTGAATCTATACTCGTCTTGGTCACATTTTACATAAAAATGTTTTTGGTGGGTTATGATTTTTGTATACGTAAATGCACCATTAGGACGCACGAAAAAAATGTGGGATTCTACCGTAAAAGTTATCACAGTTTCCTTACCAGGAAAAACCTAGTTCAACTATTAACAAACTTCAATTACCCCACTTGCTTGTATGTACAGAACCATCATATTTGTATGATAGATGCGACCTGTATTAGCACATCGCCTAAGGAGATGTAATTTATGATCTATTAATTTGATTTGTTGCCCCAATCTATTGAATATATATACCACTTAGACTGCCATCTCATTAGCCGGAGTAAGCGTGAAGATTGAAGTTAATGCTGGGTTAGGACATAAGATGACATCACGCCTGTATTTGACAAAGGGGAAGGCAGAGGTATGCCTATGGTACACCCACATTTCGCAAGTTTGTATATATATTTATTGATTAATAGCTTTCTCTTCAATAGAACAGAATAGAAAGTTTTTATTTCAGACCGGAATCCATAGGGTTAGTAACAATTTTACTTAAGTTCAATGAGTACACTGTAACTTTATTTTTTTTACATTGCAAACTTAAGTCTAAGCGCTTCATCACTTACAGAAAAGCACAGCATGCACTACAGTATGCACAGATAATAAAATTATTAATTAAAGTTGCAAATATTCTAAAAACATAAAAAACTATTAAAAGCTAAATTATTTGACATTTATCGTCGGCTGTTTCCCAACTTTTACGTTAACTTTTGATGTTTCTTTTATATAATAAAAAAACATGAGACAGTCATCATTTCTCCTAACACAATGAAATCACGTTTTTAAAAACAAAAAAAAAAACCAACTTATTTTAAATATAATCTGAAGTAAACCTCATTGATCGATCTACAAATGTTTGTTCCGGGTGTTCTGGGTATTTGTTACTCGTATGTATAATAAAAAATATCTATCTAGATATAATGTTTCGTATTAACCATATCAGTCACCTAGTACCTATAACACAAGCTCTGCTTAGATTGGGCTAGATGATGCTGTGTGGATTGTCCAGCATTATTTATTTATTTATTGGGTTCCATATAAATAGTATTTTTTTTACAGTTTTTATTTAGTAAGAAAAACATCAGTAAAAACGTAGAAATAATCCATACATCATTACTCTAGTTCCCCACAGTGCAACAGTTAACTACAAGAAGTTAAATGGATTTGTTTGCCAAGTACATAAACAAACGACTCCATTACAATTAAAACTTATTTACAGATACTGATACTGTTAGCCTGCAGCATCCCACTGCTGGGCAAATACCTCTCCCCATGACTTCCAGTTGTTCCGATCCTGAGCTAATATGGGCCACTGATCTACCAAAAGAAAATAATTTCCCAACGCGATCCCATCACTACAAGACTTATGGAGTAACGACCAGGTCAAAGATCATTCAACTAATATTTTCTAATTAACTTTAATAGTGCAAAAGCAAACGCCATCATCAATTATGATCGTAATTAAATGTACATACTCGTATTTAAGTAGTTTAGTTAATTTTCATTAATCAAATTCGTTATTATGCGTCTCAAACGCGTGCGCATTGGGCCCTTAACTATTTTTTATTTTACTAGGATTTTCCGCGGCTTTGCTCGCATTAATGTGGATTTTCAATATCGGGAACATTATTTTCTGATGAAAGCCTTTTTATTTTTGCATCTTGGTAGCTTTAGCCGTGGCTAGAATAATAGTCAGACTTTCGGGTTTCTGACTACCCGTAACGACCTTCAAAGATCTACAAATGACAGCCAGGACCTAATAGAAAAACGAAGCAGTTATAAGGTACATTAATAAATAAACAAATCATAATAATCTCCTCTTCAACATAGAACCACTTAGAGATGACGTCACAAATAAATAGCTATCTTATGAATATTATACAATTAAGTTTAAACGTACCTACAGTAATAATAATTGTATTAGTACCGCACGTCCATGAGACTCATCTCGTTTCCGCTCCGTTCACTTATCTGAACCAATTATGTGTTTTATTAATCGAAGGTGTAGGGTCAAAGTGGATTGTACAATCACGTAATGGAACAAGCCCGCCACAACCAGAAAAATACTACAACAACAACGGGTAGCTTGAGCATCAATTTAATCGAAAAATTCATCCACATTGCTGTTAACGGGAAAAGTGCCCAAAACGCTGGCAGCATTGCTACGTTGAATGGCAATGCTGATTCTTTGGCCAAAATTAAGGCCAGCTCTTCGGTTACGTGAAGAGTCGACCAACCGCTTAGAGATGTCCCGAAAAACTAGTCGGGCACACGGACTCCATGGCCCCTAGTGTTTCAACTTAAGATACATGTTTTTTTTTATATTGGGCCAAGCCCGCCACACTATTCCCAAACCACTGCTACTCCTGAAAACCAGAATCAACAGTGGCGACCACCAGAAAATCGTCGAGACAATGAAGCCCGACGAGTCCCGGAGAAACGATTCAACTGTCTTGTATCCCGCAACGAAATTAATCAGAATAGAACAGCGGAGGAGTTAGAAAAATAAAGAAAGGGATCATCGTTTTTTTAATATTATTCTGCATATTATTATATGGTAGAGCTTTCTGGAAAGGTAACGTAACACATAACATTATACCTGTATTCCCTGATGGCTTAAGTAGAGGTGTACTTTTGTTGTAACCACATTACGCCAGTTATCTTTAAGTGCCATGTTATAGTGGACGAGCTTATTGCTATCAACCGAGCACAAATCCAGACTCCTGGTTGTATCTGGGAAATGCCAGATGGAAATACCCGATAACACTGCCCAAGCCAGGTATCGATCCCACAACCAAATGCTTACAGTAGCGCTTACTTGCGCTTTTTTTTTTCTTTAATTAAACGTTGCCCCACACTAGAAACTTCTCCTGTATCGTCGTTACAAACATTTAAACTCACATACACAAACAGCCAGACCCGGAACAATTACCTGTAGGTCATACCAATATTTGTTCCGTGCGGGGATCGAACCCACGACACGCGGCGCAGCAGCCGATGGCTCAACCATTGCGCCAACCGTGTCGTCAACCGTGAGTTTGCGATCTCTAGAATATAGGCTCACCCCCTATTAAACGAAACTGACACATAACTAGTGATATGTGGGTGTACAATAGGTACACCTCTGCCTTTCCCTACGAAGAATATAGGCGGGATGTTATACTTCATGTTATATTTTTTGAGTACACCACAGTGTGTACACTAAAGCATCAAATTACCGACAGTGTACAATAATAACGAGTAAATAGGTAATAATTTCAATCAAAGCTTTTACGTGCAAATCGTTACTGAACTTCACTGAGCGTACACTTATTTTGGCACGTGACTGTACGCAGGGCCAGTTGGATCAGGGCCCATTTATAGTTACGTCACAATAATTAGGGATGCGTACTGCGCAGGTAAGCCAATTAGTATTGCTACAATTTTCAACACTTCTTTTGTTTATGAGAGAATTAAGTTGCTGTCAGACGAAGTGAAATATCAGGAGGGAGAGAGTGGGAGGGCTTTTATTAACTTGTAATATCATGCCTGTGTTTCCATGAAGGGTTGTGCATAAGGGTACCTAAGTACACCCACATTCCACTAGGTACGGTTCATAAGTCCCATGTAATAGGGGGTGAGTTTATTGCCATCAACCGGGCACACTTCAAGGCTCCGGGCTGCTACTGAGAAATTCCTAATGAAAGTCCCAATAACACATTACTCGACCCGGGACTCATACCCCGGACCTCATGCTTAGCAGCCACGTTTACGGCCACTAGACCAACGAGGTATTTAGTCAAGTTTTTACGGAACTTTTTTCGGAGGTGAGGGAAAAGTGTGAAAAAGTGAGCTTCGCCCTCGCATAAAAAGGGTTCCGTACCATCGTTCAAGAACAGAGGGACAGCGATTGTTAAGGTTAAGCCAAAAGCACCGACATATTCCTCATATGGAGGCCCCCTTTTATTTTTATTTTATTATTGGTTATTGTAGAGGCATTAAGTAGTAAATACTCATCTTTCATCTTCTAAAAAACCCCACACTAGGAATTACTCTTGTTTTTTGGGTGCGTTTACAAACATTAAAAATCACATACACAAACAGCCAGACCCGGAACAACAACCCGTAGCGTAGGCCATACAAATATGTATTCCGTGCGGGGATCTAACCTGCGACTCGCAGCGCTGCAGTCCATCGCATAACCACTGCGCCAACCGTGCCGTACTCTGTGAAAAATTCTGGCTTAGATTGGCTTCATGTATGGAACCCTAGAAATCTACTGGCTTAGAGCGAGTAATTATAAAATAGGACAAAATGAAATAAGGAAATCGAATAACAAAAAAACTATGATTACATTCTATAATCTTATGGGTGTTCTGACCCAGTTACATCAAATGTATGATGCACTCATCACGATTACATATCATTCGTAATTTATCAATTCATCATCATATCACGATTATTATACCCTTGGGGTAATGTTCAATTTATTGGTTAATTAAAAGTATGTAACTGTTTTAATAAAATCAACATAACATCACGCCTGTATTCCATGAAGGGTCAGGCAGAGGTGTACATATAGTACACCTGCGTTTCGCCAGTTATGTTTTCCAGATGGAAAAATCTGATCATACTTTGTCCGACCTGGGAATCGAACACAGAACCTTAAGCTCAGCAGTAGTAGTTATGACCGTCGAGGTCTAGACCGTCGAGGCAAAGTATGTTAAGATATATTATGCGTGTTTCATTAAAGAAAAATAATGGAAAAAGTTACAAAATAATTAGGCCACCACTTTTTATGTTCCTGCCTCTATATTACTACATCTAATTGTTTGAGAACAAATCGCATATGCCAAACAGACTCATAGACAGATACGGATATGTACCATAAATGCACAAAACCCACCCATCCCGTTCCAAACCTTTCCCACTGAGTCCTAACTCTCCAAAAACAATTGACAAACGAGTCAGATTAACCTTTGATAGATAATAAGCATTATCAATCAAATAATCATCTCACTCGTTAAGATTTACTCTATTTTCATTCTAGAGCGAAAAAAATCCCGGTAGCCACCCCACCAATGCATACTTGGTTGCTCAAATAACATAAAATTCAGAGCATGTATATAAGACTGGAGAAAATTACAAAATAAGACAAAATAATTAGGCCACCAATTTTTATCATCCTGCCTCTTAATTCCTACACCGAATTGTTTAAAAAAAGAATCGCATACGACAGACAGATACGGAGATGCACCATAAATGCACAAAACCCACCCATCCCATTCCAAACCTTTCCCACTGAATCTTCACTCTCCAAAGCTCATTATTTATCGAAGAATCATCTCGACTCGTGAAGAATTTACTCCATTTTCATTCTATAGCGAAAAAAACCCGGAAGCCACCCCACCAATGCATCCTTGGTTGCCCAACTAACATAGAATTCAGAGCATGTATATAAGCCAACGTGCTCCCCTGCAGCTGTCAGTCGCTTATGTACACTTGTTGCGTGCACTCGTATCTAGTAATTCTGTGTCTGTGATTGTGCAGTGAAGTGTAAGGAACGGAGGCGTATTTAAAAGTTAGTTTTTTTTCTTTTTGCTATTTTTATTTTCTAAGTTGAGACTCTTTTGTTTTTGCTGAAGTAGCAGGAGTTTTAAGTTACGTCGTATTTGGTATTAACAGGAGGTATTACTGCATATCTCTTGCAAATAACACATGAGTTTAAAATTTGAAATAGGAATCCAATTGGTATATTTCAAAGAAATTCCTATTGGTATATAATAAAAATTCAAGATGGCTGTCAAAGTCCAAGTAATATAAAAGACAATTGCAAAAAAAAAAAAGACTGCACTAGGTAACATTTCTAAAATGAAAACTTCATAAAATTATTCGTTATTTCAAAGTAAAAGTTAGTCAAAACAATAGACAGAATCTCTAAAACATTAGAAATCTACAAAACATTCACTATTAGCAAAAAATATAACTGGAAATTGTAAATCCTTACCGAATCAAATCAAAATTAACTACACAACAATATACCTGATGAAATCCCAAAAAGAACAATAAAAAGAATACTTCCTAACATTTTCAACCGTATTCATAAACTCATAAAACTAACTTCCGAGCTAAGTTATTAGATATTACCATAACTATGGAAGCCAAACGATTTGAATATAATACTGATTTCAAGTTGATTAAATACCATTCAACATTTATTAACTTAAAAATAATGGCTATGCAATTTTGAACATATATCTTACAAAGCATCAGGACTGCTTAGTTGGTTTAGTGGTTACAAGTGCGACTGCTAAGCGTTAGGTTCTAGGTTCGATTACCAGGTCGGGTAAAGAGTTAGTGTCTTGATTTATGCCCGGTTGATGGCAATAGGCTCGCCCCTTATGTTACTATAGGTATACCTCTGCCCAACTCTCACTCTCAATAATAACTTTATAATAAAAACTTTATTTTGCATCCTAAAATTAGCTATTTTTACATTCAGTAGGTAGATATTACATACTCGTATGTTAATAAAAAAATAAGTTCCTACACTAACTAATAATGTGAAATATATCTCACCTTTCTAACGTATTACATATTAGATGTTATTCGTTAAGTACAGAGGGCAGATTCCTTCGTAACATATCGAGACTCCTCCGTACCTCAAAAAGCACGTAAAGCCGTTGGTCCCGGCTGTCATTTGTAGATCTTTGACAGCTGTTGCGGTTAGTTAGAAGTTCGAAAGTCTGACAACCAGTCTTACGTCTATGTCTCTACTTAGTCTGGGTATCGTGTTGCTCAGTAACTGGGTTGTGGAAGTCAGATAGTCAGTCGCTCCATGTAAAATACTGGTATTCAGCTGCATCCGGTTAGACTGGAAGCAGACCCAAACATAGTTGGGAAAAAGGCAGGCAGATGATAAAATCCAGCACTTCAAGCTAACCCAATGTGTCAAATTTCTTTGATAGTTTTTCAACTTTATCGAAAAAGAATGTTAATGTTCAATTTGGAAAATCTGACAGTTTGGGGTAGCTTGATGTGCTGGCGTCTGTACTTAACTATTTATTAAAAGACTTAAAACTTCAAAACTAAATAAAGATGTAAACATAATCTAGAGGAAGCCAATTCAAAACAAGTCCTCACGTATGTAAAAAGCTAGAAAAGAGGTGACGATTGAGATGACGGAGAATAGAGATGTATGGAAGAAGAAAACATGCTGCGCCAACCCCAAATAAATTGGGATAAGGGCAGGAGGATGACTAGAAACTTGCTTTTTTTTAAAGCTCCTTGGGGATGGGGAGGGTTTGGACAAAACTCACGACATCTCGGCAAAAACGCCTCACGTAATTAATGGACGCCCCATAACTGACCATTAATATCTTTACGACTGTCCTAATATGTAATTAGCATGTTTAATGAGCATAACTAAAGTAAGGCAAGATCTCTCTATTGCAGTTTTTAGATACTATTTTAGCAGTTAATTAGCATAAAATGCTTGTTTTCTGTTTTTAAGATGTAATAAAGGGTCGTATTATTATATATATATAATAGAAATATAGTTTTTATACAAAATGCGTGAAAAAATATATGTGATAAGCAGGATTCGTTGTTTTTAGAAGCATGTATCTGTAGATTGAGCATGTATCTATAGATTGATTATCTAAGTATATGTTGGTTGGTGATTCAAATGATGCATAAAAACGTAGGAAGCATTGTATAATCATGTATTTTTAATTTTAATTTTAGTGTTTTTGCTAGAAATAACTTGGATGATCTTGCAATATAGATTCGTTTCTAGTGTCTACACGAAAAATGTATAATGATATTCTTCTTATCCATTACTTATAACATAAAACAACAAAAAGGTAGCATAATGAAAAAGCATAGTTAAATACTTTATTTATTTTTGACAGCATTCTTAAAAAGTATACAAAGCAAAAGGAGTATGTAACATGTGGCGTTCTGTAGTTTCTGTCTACCCCCATAGAAAAAAATAATGGATTTATGTATGTAGTAAAATTACTACATATTAAAAAAAGGACTGATATATCCTAACTGACTAAACCTGACAGTAAATTATAATATGGTGTCGATAAATTCCTCCGCATCGCTATCGTCTGGTAAGGTTCCCAAAAGACTGGGCATTGCCACGTTGTATGGCAACACTCAGCATCTGGCCAAAACAGACTCTCGGGTCCTTGGGTCACTGTACATTTAAAAGATAAATATACTACTAAAGCTGTGGAAAAGACAGATGATACATTACTGTGTGTAAAAAATGTAATTAAGTACATGTAAAGAAGAAAAAAAAAAGAATCATAAAATTCACCTTCATCGCTGTCAACGGGAAAAGTGCCCAAAAGGTTGGCAGCATTGCCACGTTGACTGGCAAAGTCCAAATTCATAGCCAAAATAAAGAGCAGCCCTCGGATCACGTAAAGAATCGACCAACCGCTTGGCAATATGGGCATACTGATGTGCCCTTGTGAGTTTTTGGGGACCCAATGGCCCTAGTAATTCAACCCTTAAATGGCTCAAATATATAACCCTCAATTAGGATGCAATATTTTCGCCTCCATTTCAGCCGCTGCACGGCGGAGATGGGATAGATACTCCACATGTAATCTGTAAGAAACACATTACTTCATTTCAGATTAAATTATTACATAAAGTAATAATTTCTTCCTACATACAGATTGACATGTCAGAGTACAAAACGTACGCAATCCCAGCACTTATGTAGTTTACCATTAATGGACGCTGTCGAAATAATTTCACATAGATTCACATAGGTCGCGGTAAGTTACATCCTATTGCGGCAACAGAACGTAAATGTGGAGTAAATCGATTAGAAACTATAGAGTAACTGTGCCTACCATAGAGATCTCTATGGTTGTAGGAGTATGGGTTTAGGCAGGGTTATTTTACTTTTGTAAAATCATATGGCTTTGCTGTTTTAATTATCTTATATCAAATTCTCGTGTTTGTTATTAAACTCCTCCGAAACGGCTCAAACGGCTTTTCTTGAAATTTTGTGTGCATATCGGTTAGGTCTGCGAATCGGACAACATCTATTTTTCATCCCCCTGAATGTTAAGGGTGGTCCACCCCAAACATTTTATATGGCAAAACAACGTTTGCTGGGTCAGCTAGTATTTCTATACAATTACTTTAAAATCAAGAATCTTTTCTTTGACCGCGACATATCTCATCTTCTGAACTATTCTAAACTTTCTTGAATGGTTGAAACCATAGAGAACCAAGGCTCTACCAGTCTGTATTAAATAAGGTCTCATATTATACACGACCTCCTTACAGCTTCTACAAAACCAGTCGATTGAAAAGATTTTGCGAGATGTAAAATGAACTTTGTGTATATTACTATCTTGGGCCAATCTGCCTTTTTTACCAACGCATTTTTTTATTCAAAATAAATTGAAGAAATAATTGGAGTCTGGATTTGTGCCCGGTTGATGGCAATATTTATTTTATTTATTTATTTATTTCAGGCATCTAGGCCCATATAAACATATACAATACTATATTAACAAAACTTAAAAATACTATAAATATATATTACATAATAACTACAACGAGTGCATACGAAGTGTCGGCGTCGTGTTTAGCTGACTAGTGTCATGTAGTATGTAATATACTCTACCTCTATTAATGACTTAATCATAACTGGCTAAATGTGGCAGCATTATAGTTACACCTCTTTCTAACCCTTTAGGGAATAAACAGAAGTGATGTTCATTATTATTATAACTAGCCCAAACTGTTCCACTGCGGTGCAAAGACCTCTCTCCATTCCTTCCATCGGTCGCGATCCCGTGCCACCTCTTCCCAATTTGACGGCAGGGTTGGCTCAGTGGCTGAGCGATTGACTGCTGCGCTGCGTGTCGTGGGTTCGATTCCCGCACGGAACAAATATTTGTATGGCCTAAAGGTAGTTGTTCCTGGTCTGGCTGTCTGTGTATGTGAATTTGAATGTTGTTAAACGCACCCACGATACATGAGAAATACCTAGCTAGTGAGGGGCAACGTTTACGTTAAGAAAAAAAAAACTTAAGGACGACCATCCAAGTCGTCTAGATGTTATGTAAAAAATAAATCGTCCTGATTATAGTCTTGTGTACCAACCCCTAATACAAACCAAAATAAATACACAATCTTAAAATAAAACAATGAATAAGGAAAGTTCAAAACAAACTGAAGGTCAAAAGTATTAAAAAACAAAGATGCAAAACCGCTTACCAACTAAAAGGGACTTAAGTTGCAAGGTTTAAGTTTAAGCCAAGGTCCGGACGTGTCAAGTGCTTACCATGTTTGTTTTAGAACCTTATCTGTACATAGGTTTAGTACCTGGTTATGTTGGTACTGTAGACCGGGTTATTTCGCTGTCGTTATTAATAGGGCTCCGGTAACTTTATTGCGTTTATTCAGAATCAAACCTTACATCACTATTTTATAATCAAGATTCTTTTTGCCCTTGATACTGTACCCTTTTTAGATTATTCTTATATATATCTTGAGTGATTGGAACCAGAGAAAACGAATGTGCTGGTTGAACATTATTTCTCTCTGGTTTTTTTTATTAATTTATTTTAGGTTAGCCAACAATAGGGTAGTGTCCTTAAAAAATCTGATTGGTCCGAAAGTTGGATTACTCAAAAATACTGAACACGTATTTTTTTTTTGTCAAGTAAACCAAAAATGACGACGATATAGTGCGTTGAAATTGATATATATTTATATATATATATATATGTATATATATATATATGTATATATATATATATTTATATATATATATATTTATTTATATATATATTTATATATATCTATATATATATCATTGTGGCTTTTTACTGATTTGAGTAAGCAAAAAAATACGTGTCCAATATTTTTTGGTAATCTTACTGACGGATTAAATAGACTTAATATATTTTGACCTAGGACACATCCCTATTGCGATAGACAGAAATAACTACATTTGCAAGTACACAAAAAACGGTTTATTTCTTAATATTAGGTTCGAATTTTCTTCAAATATATTGTAGTTTCAACCACTCTGTATACAATAAGGTCTGTCAATGTTTACAACCTCTACCGTACTAATAACGTAATAAGTCAGGTGACTTATAAGTGAGCTCGGCTTTCAACATGAGGATTAAAAGATTTTGAGGTCAGCTGATGGTTTTTGTAAAGTAAAGGTTCCTTATTTGTAAAGAAAACGCATCACAATTTGAACGATGTATTTTTTTTTAAACCGACGAATAAAAAGGAGGTCCTCAATTCGACATGAACGTATTTTTTTTACTTTTTTTTGACCACGCATCTTGTTTTACAATGTCGACCGATTACAAAGATTCTTTTTTAATAATAGATAGGTTATACCAAGGTTGGTCTCATTTTAATTTTTGAAATCAAAAATCCACCCCTAAGGTTACATAATGGGGCAAGATTGCTTTTCACGTACTAAATTTTGTAAGAGGTTTGGCAAGCATTTGACATAAGGTATTAATTGTATTGAATTATAAACCAACACACTGTTAATGAAGAAATATTAAGAAACAGTCTGTGGCTTCGGTTATTTTGTTTGATTCCCTGTTTGCCACCAACTTCTTGAAATTAAAATTATTTTACCTTTTAGTATTTTTTTAAGTCGTTTGTTCTTGTTGTAAAGATTTTTTTTCTAAACCAGTTTTAAGACTGAATAACACTTTCCTGACCTGGGAATCAAACCATAAATATGAATTGGAAAAGTCACAAATTAATATTTGTGACTTGTTAAAGTGTTAATACACTTTTTGGATTTGAACTCACAACCTCGTGCTTGGGGGCAGCGGTAATAACCAATGTGCCATCAAGATATTAAAATAATAGTACCTACATAGAAAAAGAATTTGCGTTATCTTTTTTCGTTCACAATATTATTTTAAAAGCTTCTATGTCCATATCTAATCTATGCGATGCCTATTTACTATTCAGCTCTCATGATGAATACCTCGAAGACCTCGTAACTAGTGTTCCACTAACAAATGTGCCTATTTATAAATGGCTGTAGTCACCGCTCTTCAATACACAATTATATCTAACGAGTAATGAACTGCATCGGCATGTCAATATTCTATGCTACTAGTAGATGATAAATAGGAATATGTAGGGCTGTCAAAAATACAAATAATATAATAAATAAATATTGCTGGACAATCTACACAGCATCATCTAGACCCAAGCTAAGCAGAGCTTGTGTTATGGGTACTAGATGACTGATATACTTAATACAATACATTACATAGATAGATATTTTTATTATACATACCAAATACCCAGAACACCCGTAACAAATATTTGTAGATCGTACAAACATTTGTCCCAAGTCAGTGATGAAATGAAAGTAGGCTGTAAAGTCGGCAGGGTTGGCGCAGTGACTGAGTGATTAGCTGCTGCGCTGCGTGTTGCGGGTTCGATTACCGCACGAACAAATATTTGTATGGTCTACAAGTAGTTGTTCCCGGTCTGGCTGTTTGTTTATGTGAGTTTAGATGTTGTAATCGCACCCACGATACAGGAGAAATTCCTAGTGTGGGGCAACGTTTTTTTAAAAAGGATATATCCGGTGTTTTGCCCTAAAGAGACTTCTTATATAAAATGAATTAGTTAAATGAATAAGTATTGAAAAGTCTTCGGACTGATTTGCGAGGTTCCGACTTTTTGACAGGACTTTTTAAATTTCGAAATAGGAAGCCATAATGTAAGCGAATTCTGTTAACAGCTTTTTTGTAAAGCCTCTCCTACCGTCTGTATTTTGTACTTACCAGATTTTTTTTATAAATTAATAAGGAAGTCGGTCGCTACTGCTGAACATGAGCTCTTGGGTGCGATTCCCGGGTCGAAGAGTATTGAGATAGTGGTAACAGACGTTGTCCTGCCCGGACTACCGGATTCAATTGTAAATCTAAACCATCCTTTTTTTATCCTTGTGAAAATGCTCATGCATGCGCTCGGACTCGGGGGAGCCCGCGACGTTATGTGAGACTTCCGGGAAAGGACCCAGACCTACTCACTAAAAACACAGGGGAGGCCATCAACGCCGTGGATGGGGCGCCCCAGGATCACTGTAGTATTCTACTTGGGCGTTCCGGCGGAAAATAAAGCGGCCAATGTGCATTATCCGGTGGGTGGACCTATTTCAGATACCCGGATCCCCCGATCCAGGAATCTAGGCACCACTGAATCTAAACTATCCTAGGTTATGCGAGACTAACGCAAGCTCATTGCATTTTATATAACAGATTGTAATTGATTCTGAGTAAAATTAAGCACAAAAATGCAACCCTATTTTTACCCGACTGCGCAACGCAATGAAGGGTATTGTGTTTCTGATGTTCCTCGTGACAGCCCTAACTAAAAACGAATTATGTTATTCACTGTGAAATTCGTCGGCTTCACTCAAAGTCCCCTATTAACTTCGTGAGACCTCAATTTAGGAGAAGCGAAGCTTTTTGATCGGTAATGAGAAAACTACTAAATGTTTGGAGTGTGACGCCGAGCGCCGTGTTGCAAAACTTGTATTTAAAAAAAATGTATCTATAGGCAAGTGCAACTGTTACTCCCAATATTGAGAAAACGCTAGGCAGATGATGAGGCTGAACATAACATCACGACTATATTTACCCGAAGGGTTAAGTAGAGACCCATATTTCCAGGGATTTCAAGTTGTTTTTTGCTGGACTATCCACACAGCATCATCTAGCCCCAAGCTAAGCAAAGCTTGTGTTATGGGTAGTAGATGACTGATATACTTAAAACAGTACATTACATGGATAGATATTTTTTTATTATACATAGCAAATACCCGGAACAAATCTTTGTAGATCGTACCAACATTTGTCCCAGGGTGGGAATCGAACCCGCAACCACCTGCGTCGCAGGTGGACCTTCGTTTTAAGAAAAAATCATTGAGTGTACGTATAAACAAATTCATTTGCTGTATAACAAGTGAATTATCTATAACACATAATTCTCGACCTCTTCATTGGAACAGACAGACAATGGCATCGCGTGTGACTTACCCAACGAAGGTAAAGTAAAGTAGGAAACGCAGAGATTAACCATTCGACGCGGCAGTGACAGACGTACAGTAAGACCTACTTACATGCAATAGTCGTGGTTATAGTAAATTATGATGAGCGCACTCAAATAACAGGATGGACACGTCAAATTTGACAATTTGGCGGATTCATCTTCGGACTCGGTGTTTTACATGGAGCGACTGCCTATCTGACCTCCACAACCCAGTTAGTGGGCAACACTATACCCCTTGGTAAGACTGGTTGTCAGACTTTCGGGTTTCTGCGTACCCGTTACGACTGTTAAATTATTAACTAAGACTATCATTAGAAATTCCTTATACAATATAAATAAGTTTTCTTTCGTCCGACACAATCTTTCTGTTGGAGATATTTTTGTTGTTGATATGGTCTTATGGAGGTATAATAGAATACTGAAAACAGTAATAAGTACATATAAAAAAGGAAAACCTCAAATGGCGAAAATACAACAACCTAATTGGAAGTTATGTTTGAGCCGTTTGGGGTTGAAACACTAGGGCCACGGGTTCCGTGTGCCCATTTAGTATTTCGAGAAATCGCGAAGCGTTTGGTCGACTCTTCACGTGACCAGAAGGCTGGCCTTTTTTTTGGCCAAAGAATCAGCATTGCCATTCAACGTGGCAATTCTGCCAGCTTTCTAGGCACTTTTCCCGTTGCGGATGAATTTTTCGATGTCCTGTGATTATTTTTTTTCTTCATATATGTATTAATAGTTGCCTCACACTTTTGTGTTCTGGCTGTTTGTGAATGTATGTTTAAATGTTTGTAAACGCACCCACGACACAGGAGAAATTCCTAGTGTGGGGCAACGTTTTTAAAAAAAATACAAAAATATGGGTTAAGCAGAGATGTACCTGTATTGTACATCTACATTTTGCCAGTGAGTTAAGAAATATTTTGCTTAAATTAAGTTATTTATACTCTAGTGAGACAGTCCATTGCCAAATCGACACCCAAGCCACTTAGTGAAAATAAGGACCATTATTGTAGATAGTAAACTATATACACGAAAACAAATGTCTATGGTAATGGAGTGCATTACCATAGACATTTGTATTGTAGACTTCTGTCAACAAAAGACAGGCACTTACGTATTATCATAAGGATTTAAAGCAACTAGTAAAGTGGACGCGCCTATTGCCATCAATGAGGCATAAAATCCAAACTCCGGGGAGAATAACATCATTTTAGATATTTATTTAATACTTTGTACGTTCTGGGAATCGAACATAGGACCTTAAACTCAGCAGTAGCACTTGTGACTAGTACTAACGAGACCAACGAGGGACATAAGAAGAAGTTTGAAAGACGTAAAATACGTAACATCACAAAAAGTCCTCATCGCTGTCGACTGGTAAATATCCCAAAAGACTAGCATAATTGCCAGACTGTTAAGCAATTCTTAGCCTTTGGCCTAAGTTATGCTAAATTAACTTAAAACCCCAATAGACCCACAATTCGTAGGTCAAACTTCAAACCACCAGCCTCCAAAATCCCATCAAGTTAATCTTCGCACAGACATCAGATAAACTAACAGTTAAGTTATAGTTAAGTTAACTATACTTATGCGGTTACCGTCAACGGGCAACCTTCAGCCAACCGTTCGGTTCACGACTTTGACATATCAACCGACGACTAAGTCAGTGAGATTGGTAATTTTCTAAGTTATTTCTATGTTAAGTTGAGGTTTATCGTGGGACCAATTTAAGCGTTTATGCGGCAGGTAAAATTGAAATTTCGATGCTGAGAATAGGCTAGGGGCTAAATAATAACACACGCACGGATCGATAGAAAGTTAAGCTACGATCGCCGAGGTCGGTCCGTGGATGGGTGAACATTATTTATATACCGAGAACCCGTGCTTCCAGTTGGTATAGACTGTCAACCGGAGACCTTTGACAGTCATAACGGGTAGTCAGAAGCCTGAAATTCTAGAAACTGAGCGTAAGAACTCGATTCCCAGGTCGTGTAAAGTTATATTACTTATTTTGGAGACTGTATTTGTGCAATAGCTACAGCTCAACCCAACCCCTCGAGGAATAATGGCGTAAAGTTATGTTATGTTTACTCTTGTCACTGCATCACATATGCGCGTGAGTGACCGCGGGGCAGGCGGAGTGTCGGGGTACCACAGCAGCCACGCCACGGTCGCTGTGCGCCTGCGACACACTCAGCTCACAAACGCGCATCACTAAAGGCATTCCGCTGTACCTACGATCATTGTAAATTATGGTATTACACCTATTTTAATACAGTCCACTACACTATGAAAAAGTCACAAATAAATAAATTAAAAAAAATGTTGCAGTCAAATATCACACACAGTTTTAGGCACAAACTAGGCAAGCCTGTATCTTGGGTACCAATATGGACGGTTAACCCTTAAAGATTTTTAAGCATATGAACAAGATCGCGTGTTTTGTTTAGACATTAGACATTGCATAAAACAACAAATAAATCAATGTGCCCATTCATTGGTCCTTCGAGCCGAATTCTTATATTTTTTCCCATATATTAATGCGACAAGGAATGATAAATATATGCGCTGATATATAATCATTAAGATCATTAAGTTGTCTAAGTTATATTTGATGGAAAATGTGACGTATCCCATTAAAGATTGCTTAAATTTTGATGATTTTAACGTAAGTTTTGCATCAGCCTTAAGTTTTTGCACTGAGTACTAAACTTAATCCGTTAAAGTGTGATTTACAGCTAATGTAGTAATTAAAGTCGGGTACAGTCGTAAATACGGCCTAAGGCTGCCTATACACCAGAGATGTTCTAGGCAGCTAAGTAGTGAGCGAGGTATAAGCTAAGCTGTACGACCGTTTCCACTAATGCTAAGCTGTGTACCGGAGAGGGTAAGATGTACTAACTTCATAGTAACTACGTCGTGTAATCTGCTCTGCACATAGCTACATCACTCCCGCATCTCTAGCTCACATTATTAAATAAATAAATAAATAATGCTGGACAATCCACACAGCATGATCTAGCCCCAAGCTAAGCAGAGCTTATCTTGTGGGTCCTAGATGACTGATATACTTAATACAATACATTACATTGATATATACTTTTTATTATACATACATACCAAATACCCAGAACACCCGGAACAAATCTTTGTAGATCGTACAAACATTACCCAGGGCGGGAATCGAACCCGCAACCTCCTGCGTCGCAGGCGGATCTTCGCCCGCATTAGTCGTCCTTGGCTACCATACTTACTACGAATCATCATCTGCCTGCCTTTTCCCTATTATATTGGGGTTGGCTTCCATTCTAACCGAATGCAACTGAATACCAGTATTTTACATGGAGCGACTGCCTATCTGATTCCGCAATCTAGTTACCGGGCAACACGATACCCCTTGGTGAGACTGGTTGTCAGACTTTTGGGCTTCTAACTACCCGTTACAACAGTCGTACCACGCAACCCTCAATATGAACAAAAATATAGCTTTATTGTAGTCTTTAACACCAGTGCAGATGCAAGAATCGAGCAGCGATGTCAATCTTGTATCTCCGATCTGCACATTAGCTACACCGCTCACGTATCCTTAGTTCTCATCCGTATCCGTCCTCCCATCCTTAGTATGCTCACATAGCTCCCATACCTAGCTCACATCCATAAATCACTCCTTAGCTATCCATGGCCCACATCCTCATCTCCCATACTTACCACGCCATCCCTCAATATAAAAATACATAGCTTCATCGAACCCGTATTCACCAGCACTAAGCTAAGCTATGAAAATAAAGCGCTCCTATTGGGAGGTTAGAAATATATCTATAGCTTAGCAACGTAGCGCATCTCTAGTGGATAGGCGCCTTAAAACTGTTAAAATATAGGTTTGGCCAGCAATGCAAGTCAGTATTTGCGAAACACAATTCCTCAGATTCTCACTAATCTTACTAAGGAGATTGTTTTGTAATTTAATTATGAGTTACAACGTCGGAATACTCTCGAGTTTGTAATGACTATAGATTTTAAGAAATTTAACCACTTTGTAAAGAAACACTGTCTCTTGATTTCATAGACAACTACTAAACTAAAAAAGGGCAAGTGTGAGAGAGACATAGCGGTCCGCAATCTCGCTTTGTCTTTCTCACACTTGCCCTTTTTTTAAACATTGCCCCACAATAGGAATTTATGTGTAGTGCAACATGAAAATACAACTATCCTGATAGGTTTTAATTAATGAGGCAAGCAGAATCTCCATATCATCTCCAAATCATCCATAGATATGACTAAGTCTTTAAAATTTGACGTAGTTTTTACTTCTCATACAAGCACTCCAGTTGAAGGTTCTACGCGCCTGACTTATCTGAAAAAACATCACCCATAAAGATAGATTTAAACAAAAGCTCTCTCTTGATGGTGTAGTAGTCGGAAGCGCTACTGATGAGCACGAGGTCCTGGGTTCGATTAGTGGGTCGGACTAAAAAGTGTTTGCGAAGTGCGTTGGTGGCCCTATTGCTCTACTGGAAGAGAGTGGTGGGGTCATCAGGCTCTGTCGGTGTATGCCTTGGCTTCCGAAATTTACTAATTAGAGACTAGACCAATGACACAGTCGGTTATGAAGTTTCTATTATTATGAACACGCGCCAATTATACAGAGGTATTTGACCACTTAGTGTTGCCCACAATAAAATTGCAATTTATAGAGTAGGTAAATCCAATACCATTTCAATTAATAAGGATTAACTACTCGTATAAACAAGTTACATCAGTAATTCAATTAGTTATTTCGAATGTAACATGTTTTACGACATTTAATCAATGTAGATTGAATTTCAATGCATTTATCTTATGCAAGTTAATTTAAAAAATGTCATCATGGCCCAGTGGTTTAGGCCTCGCCTCGAGGTTGTGGGTTCAAACCTGGGCAAGTACCAATGTGAGTTTTTCAATTCCTATGTACTTTCTAAGTTTATCTTGGATATCACTGACATCGGTGAAGAAAAACATCGTGAGGAAACCTGGACTTATATAATTAGTATAAGTCTGAAATCGCCAACCCGTCTTGAGCAAGCGTGGTAATTAATGCTCATGCCTTCTCTGTATGAGAAGAGGCCTTTGCCCTGCAGTGAGACAGTAATAGGCTGGTACTATACCTATACTAAGTTAATTTAGAAGTGCCGCTTACGGATGTCCAGAGGGTGGGTAGAGGAGTATGCGAGCAATTAATGTGTCATCTATTGCTATAATTAATAAAAAACACTTTGCATTTTTGTTTAAACACACAACATCACAACTGCAATCCCCCAGTGCACCCACACATCGCCAGTTATGTTTAAGTCCAATATAATAGGGCTATTTCCATCAACCGGGCACATGTTCCATATTTCAGGCGGTAGTTTTATTTCGATGTACCGATACATCGATATCAATATCCCAAGTATTGATAACGTATCAATAGCAATATTTAAGAACCTATAAAAAAAACTGTGGTTTAATACTTTTTAAAGTCCCACAGGGGTAGGCAGAAACTACAGAACGCCACCTGCTACGATCCTTACATGCTCCTTTTGCTTCGTTTACGTTCAAACATCTGGTTACACACGCACGCCGGTTGCGAGTACTACGCATCTGACCTTTTCGGAAAAGATCACCACTAAGATGTCCTTCTAGGGCGTCCCCTCCCGGCGCTTCCGCTTACTTATAAATACCTTTTGTTAGTAGAATTTCATTTATCCTCTCAACGTGACCAAACCATACGAGTATACTCTTTTAATTAATATTTGATATCAAAATATTTTTTAAATCGTCATCTGCCTAGACTTTTTCCCTAGGCTTCCACTCTAACCGGATGCAGCTGAATACCAGTATTTTTACATGGAGCCACTGCCTATCTGACCTGCACAGCCCAGTTACTGAGAACACGAAACACCTTGGTAAGACTGGTCGTCAGACTTTCGGACTTCTGACTACCCGTAACGACTGTCAAAGATCTACAAATGACAGCCGGGACCAACAGCTTAACGTGCTTTTCGGGGTACAGAGGAGTCTCGATATGTTACGAACGGTCACTCATCCACAGATCGGCCAACGTAACTTAACCTTCGGTCAACCCGTGCGGCTGTTTTTATTTAGCCACGAGTTCAGTGGAACTCTAGATCATAAAAAAAAGAGTGTGCTTTAGACCACACAAATGAAGTGATACTTCTTTAGCTCCATCTGTATGTTTTATTTATGTATATATATGTATATGTTTATATTATATATGTACGTAAACGTATTAGTTTGGTATATTTAGCAAATTATTATTAGAGGCTTCCGTTCGCCTCGCCCGATCACACTTATCGTAACGCTCCCGTCACTCATTCACCAGCTTACTCCCCAAGTCAAGCGTGCATAAAGAAGTTTCACTTCAAAAAACAATACCTATTCCCTGAACAATTGAAAAACTCTGACAGACTTTAATCACGAACCTTGTAGAGAACGGAAACATTATAACATAACGCGGTTAAGTTAGATTATTTATTGGTTCTATTACATGTTCGGCCTCAGAGCAGTGATAAATTTTTACAACCCAGTCTGGCATTTGATGGATATCCTTTGTCGGGTGATCAAAATAGGTGTCGTAATGTTTTGCGCGTTGTTCATGAAGGTTTTGTGAGCGAAAATGCGAAGCTTAAGCTAATTCGCTACGAAATACTTCGTCTTAAGGCTAATGCGTAACGGCAGCCCGCAAAATTCTTTTTTTTTAGGTTTTTTTGCAATTTGTAGCTCAGTATTAGGTAGTTTGTTATTGAAAAAGTTTTATCACGACCGTAACAAACATACATAACTCAAAATATATAATTAAAGTCAGTATAGTACAACTCTCCCAATTAGAACTGTGCTCTAATGTTGTTTTCATGAAATATTGATTTAATCGCATAATTTAAACTTAATGTCTTTTTTTTTCAGTCATTATTTTTTTTACTAGGTTGCCAGTAAGGATTCACCTTAAACTTAAAAGGGAAAAGTATGAAATCCCACTCAAATCCCAATTACTCACCGATAACTCAACTTTCGATAAGTAAAAGAATGTAAATTTGATTTAAATCAGTCAAGTAATTTCTGTGTTTATCCATTACAAACAAACTTACAAACAATCAAGTATTTCATCTTTAAAATATTTGTTTATAGGCAAGTGCCATTCATCATCAGAATCTGATATATTTGGAACAAAAGCAATTAGTCGAATGTGATCCCTCGTTCAACATGGCCGCGCTGACCATCGCCTCGACGCTCCGCCAGACTGACAGCTGTCAAATCTCGTTCCGACCGCTTTATCTATGCGCCGCGCCGTCAAGTTTAAATTATAATTCGACGATGACGACCATTCTAAACTTAACCAGTCAACCTACATGATCCTCAAAAGCATTATTTACAAAAACATTAAAGAAACATTAATTTACTGTTTCAAAACATCCAAAAACACATTACTATTTTACCAAAAACCATTTGTATAAACGACCGACTGTTCGCTGAGGTCAAGGTGACGCGTGGTGCATGAAGAACTCTTAATATACTACACGTAACGCTACGTTAAACGTTACGTTAGCGGTAACTTAGCGTTACGTATGGTTGTAAGTTTATCGGTCGATATTCAGTTGGTCTAGTGATCCCAAGTGTGACTGATGAGCGTGAGAGCCTGGGTTCGATTCCTAGGTCGGGCATAGTGTTATTGAGTTTTTCCAATAGGATTTTTATTTAGATCATGAGATAATTCATCACATGAAAGATTGCTACTGAAAAGCAATGTTCTTATATGTTCGTATCTCAAATAAAACCGTACAAATACTTAAAAAAAACGATTTTTCTTTTTTCCAAATATTTAAGGAACTTTCCAATTATCCTGCAACGCCTAATTATGTAATTACCAGTGTTGCAGCAGGATAGTTGGAAAGTCGCGTTTTTTTCTTAGTAAATCTTAGCTTCTTTCTTCTTCTTTTTCTTGATAAATTATTGAATTTAATGATGATAAAGATGACTGACATAATTATTATTTCTTGACATGTGTTGCATACTTTGTATAGCTTCAAGTTCTTCAAACTATCAGACAGACGTGTTGCTGGGGAGTTTGTTCCTCCACTTCTTCTTCCCAGCAAAAACACTAGGAAGTGGTGAAGGGTGGGCGTTTTGGGGGACTGTCGTTTGTAAACGTTTTGACGTTCAAAAAGTGCTGATTCTCAGCCTAATTTGAATAAATGAATTTTGATTTTGATTTTTGATTTTAGCGGATCCAAGGATCTAAGTGCAATCTGCTACTTGCTCATCACTAGGGACTGTATGCGTCTGAAATTAAATATATGTATTTGAATGCAAATCATCGTCTAACATTTTTATTTATTTTACTAATAGTGTCTTATTTGTATTCTCAGGTACACTCAACGCAATATAAATAGCATCAAAATGATTCCCTCAGTTAGAAGGGTAAGTTTCATTCCATACTATTTATTTGAAATCTATTCAGGAATAGAATAGAACTTTTATATAGGCCCAGCTGGTCTATTCTGTAAAAAATCCCGCGTAAAGTTAGGTAAAGTGACATGATCACTTCACCTAAATTTGCAAGGCGTGATTACTACAGAAAAGGCTGCTGTTCAATAAAAATGCCTAACAGCTAGTGCCTGACGCTGGTTTTAAACTGGACCTGAGGTTGTGAGGTGACGTTTCACAATCTCAGGAGGACCTGAAGTAGTAAATCAGTTGTATAGTGTGATAGTGTTTGTTTGTAGTGGATGTACTTGTGTGTGTGAATAATTAATATAAGTAATAAGTAATAGTCTAATAAAACATCTATTTTTGTTACCGCATTATTGTATTTTCTACCTTGAAACATATACAGAACTTGCACTTAAGGTTGGGTATCAATTATTTAAAAAGTAAAGTAAAAGTAAAAAGTAAGTCACTACTTAAATAATATAAGTATCTATGAAGTCTCAATCAATAAATTGATTCGTTGCAACAATCACTTTATTTAACTTTTCTTTATTTTTTCTTTTTTTCAAAAACGTTGCCCCACACTAGGAATTTCTCCTGTATCGCGGGTGCGCTTACAAACATTTAAAAACACACAAACAGTCTGACCCGGAACAACTACCTGTAGGTCATACAAATATTTGTTCCGTGCGGGGATCGAACCCACAACACGCGGCGCAGCAGCCGATGGCTCAACCACTGCGCCAACAGTGTCGTCTTACGCTTAAAAATAGTCAAATTAATGCAGTTAAAGCACATTATGGGAGGAAGGCCAGAATTAAGTTGAAAAAACAATCACACGCTTGTCCATTGTCTTGTCGAAGTTTGAAAACAGCCATTGATCATTTTAATACTAGACGTTGGTATAAACAATCGAATTTATTTAACAAAGACGCGTAGACGTCATCACGAGTTATTTGGAAGAAGGAAGCAGAGATCGTATTCAGGAAATAACACAACATCAGCTGTCTGCCAACCTGTATCGCTCGATAAGGTGGGGTGGATAGTACCATGTTTTAAGTCTCATTCAACAGGGGAGTGACAGTTCGATCAGAAGCAGCCCGTCGCTTTCCTATCTTCTCCCCGCGACTAAAATAAGTAAGAAAGCAATTTATTCACCAAAAAGCTTAGCCTGGGTGCATCAGTATGGTATCAATTTGTATAATATAAATGATTAAGACCTCTGACCTTCAAACTAGAAGAATCCTATATCTTGAAGGATAATAGTTATTCGATAACCCTTGGTAAGTATAGTTGCCATGCTCGCCAATACGGTAGAGTCCTTAAAAATTCTGATTGGTCCGAAAGTTGGATTACTCAAAAATACTGGGCAAGTATTTTTTCTTTTGTCACGTAAACCAAAAATGACGACAATATAGTGCGTTGAAATTACACGTGACGTCACGCCGTGCTACACTTTTAACGTAACAGTGACGTCACAAGCCCCTTCTCCTGAACTTTGATGTGCTATGTCATTGTCACTTTTTATTGATTTGAATAAGCAAAAAATACGTGACCAATATTTTTTGGTAATCTTACTGACGGACTAAATAGACTTAATATATTTTTACCTAGGACACATACCTATTGTCAGTTACCACCCACCACTTCAAGGATACAGACAGGGGTAACGTTGAGCACAATTACAATACATTCTGTTCAAGTTTAAACTAACGTCAGTTGAAGTTTGCACATTGCACATACTAAGTAAATAACCAGAATCTTTATTTACTATGACCACATGCAAGTAACGCAGTTGCGATATCATCTACGATCCTTTATTACTTTAAGCAAGTTTGTACTTTACTCCTGAGACAATAAGACGCACAAACGAATACTCCACCGCTCTACCGAGAGCTCAAGTTCAATGGCGGCAGCTATACTGCTGCAAAATAAATGGTACATCGTGTATTGAGATGGCACGCATCATGATCCTGCTGCCCTTATCCCAATTTATTTGGGGTCAGCGCAGCATGTCTTCTTCTTCCTTACATGTCTATAGGCACCTCCTTTCTATCTGTATCATCATACACACAATCCATCGATCTTTTCCTTGGTCTTCCTTTACCCTTGTAACCCTCCACATTCATACTCAATACTTTCCTCACAACATGATCCTCATTCCTCCACATCACATGAGATGGCGTAAATGATATTCGCAATTTTGAATGTACCAAACTTCCCATATTTTAATGTCTAAATGAATTTTTCACGCGAGAATTTAACAGCTTCAAAAACTTTTTCTTTGGTCTAGTGGTCTCAAACGCTACTGCAGAGCGTGTGGTCCTGAGTTCGATTCCCAGGTCATACAAAGTGATTTTTCGTTCCAAGAGGAATTTTCTGATTAACAGTTCTGATTCTGGATTTATTGGTTGATGGCAATAGGCTCGCCCCTATAACATGGGACTAAAACATAACTGTCGAAATGTGGGTGTTACTATAGGTGCACCTCTGTCTTACCCTTCGGAGAATACAAGCGCGATGTTATGTAGCTCCAAAAATAACTCACGATTTGGCGCCAGCTTTTACATAAATCGATTTCGCATCAATATCTCGATACCTAGTATTTTAAATCGATAAATCGGTCAATTGAAGTGCCAAAAAAAACCTGTCCGTATAATAAACTCGTAAAAAACAATTTTGATATATTATTTTATTTATTTCAATTGAAAGTTGTTTTATTGCTAGTTTTTTTGTTTAATTGTGAAAGTGTACCGATTCAATTTGTTTTTTTTTTGGTGTGTAGACGCGTATGTGTGGTTCGTGTCTCTAAATTGCTGGCGTTATAATGACGTCTGTATTTTTGATTGATCACTCTGTGATTATGTTTGGTAATAAGTACATTTTAAATGTGAATTTAGTTTATGAAATTAAGTATTATACAGAGATCGAAGCCGACGTGTTATTAAGAATTGGATAAAGGCATCCGTGTAATATAGTAATTGCCACACATAGCGAATTACTTAGTCATTTTAATTCGTTTTAATGGGTTGTCATTGGGTAAAGATACAGAATTATATTTCATCACGCTTGTATTACCCAAAGGTATTTGGCAGAGGCCTGGGTAGGCCTCCCACCAATCTACCAGAGTAATCCAATCTACCGATTGTTGTGGATCGACGTGTCGTGGGTTCAATTCCCGCACGGAACAAATATTTCTATGGCCTACAGTTCTGGGTCTGGCTGTTTGTGTATGTGAATTTAAATGTTTGTAAACGAAACGCACCCACGACACATGAGAAGTTCCCAATGTGGGGGCAAAATCTTTGTGGCAGGCCTGTGTCCAGCAGTGGACTTCTTTTGGCTGAAATGATGATGATGATGATGATGATAGGCAGAGGGTAACTATAGTACACCCACATTATGCCAGTTTAAGTCACATGTTATAAGGGCTGAGTCTATTGCCACTTACTGGGCACAAATCCAGACTTCAGGCTATTACTGAGAAATACCAGATGGAAAAACCAAATAACATCTGCCCGAGTATTGAACCCAGGACCTCATGCTACAGAATGAAACACAGTATTTTTGCCTCTAGCTTTATTGTACTGCATCACAGTTAGTGATACCAATTTGTATTATTCCTTTTTTCTCACTAGATTACTGGTCGGTATTGCAATCTAGAGATATTTTTAATAGGACAGAAATCACACTACACTAAGAAGGTAAACGAAAATTGCAAAATTATAGAATGAGATGGTATTTATTCTTTATAAATACATACTAATTTGGCCCTTAATAGCTAACGTGTCTATTAACAGCTGGAAAGGCATTCCGTAATCAGGTCAAATGCTCATTCATATAAACGGAATGCATTGATAAATGCACTCATAACCAAATCTGTATTCTATGTATGAGTTACACTCATTCAAGTACAAAAAACTTATCCAAAACCTATTAAACTAAATTCTTAAAATTAAACGCAAGTTCCGTAATTCGACCAGAAGATGGCATACCGATCGTTTGACCCTTTTAAGTGACATTTTTTTTATTAGTAGTAGGATTCTAGTCTGTTTCTAAATGTCAGTTGATGTCCTCAGACATTCTAGAGTAAATTAAATATCTTACTAGGTTACAAGCTTTACGATAGAACGGTAAATGGTAGTGGATTGGTTGTAAAGATTTTGGTAGCTGCCTTATTTAGAGTCCAATGCGCATTTTATAACAACCTGTGGATTCTCAATGCAATTAATTGATTATTTTTAATGGTATGATTGGAGTGTGTGAGCAGACACGTAGCAAATAGTTTAATTAAATTATTTATATGTTACTTACTTAGCTTCTTTATCAGATGGATTTTGTTGTGCCACCATGTTCAAATCTGTATATTAAAATCACAAATCGAATCTATGAGTGGTTTGAAATCCGGGGAAGTACCAATGTGACTTTTTAAATTCATATGTACTTTTTAGTTAATCTTAGACATTAGACCCGGACTATATCTAAAATAGACAACCCACCTTTAGCAAGCGTGGTGATTAAAGCTAATGCTGCTTCTCGTTATAAGAAGTGGCCTTTTACCCTTGGAAAAGTAACTGGCTGGTATCATAAAACTGAAAATAAATTGAATAACAATTTATTAATAATAAAAATGCCACCTTTGCCGGAATATTCAATCAATATTGTTCCGATTTCCAAATACTTCAAAATATAATTAAATCAAATGGCTATTGGTTTAAATTACATTACAATGAACATTAATCTTATTTATACATATTAATTTGATTAAAAAGAGCTCAATTTATCATCTTCAAAATCAAATTCAAATTACTTGACATAAATTGATTTTAAATAAATTGGGTAATTGATTTCAACTAAGTACTTTTTGACGATTATTGGCAATAAAAATAAATGAATCAGTGCATGATAAATCTTCTTTTTTTAATTGTCCATATGTCAATTTAAATAAATTGTTTCCTAATTAAAAGATATATGGGTCAGGCAATATATTGCACACAGAATCATAATCAGCAGTCATAGAGAGATTGATGGTATATAGTAGTTATTACAACACTTGGGGAAGCTTATTACATTATGTCACGTGGTATATAATATAACACAAACCTGACATAACTTAGCTAAACACTTGTGTCTTCTCCCAGTGAACATGGGAAGCTGAAACATGTTTTACCAAACTTCAATTATTAAAATTCCTCTAGAAACTTGCGGCCAGCGCAATCTTCGCTTGCAAGGATATTAGTAATGGCATCTCTAGTCGCCACAGCGGCGCCGGATCTTGATAGAGAATGACAGCCGGTAAATACAGAGTCTTATCCAATATCTGCTCTTTGGAGGTCTTGAGTTCGATTCCTGGGGGCAAAGTGTTATTGGGTTTTTTCATCCGGATTTTCTCAGTAGCAGCCCATTGTTGATCCAGACTCTGGGCGTTGTTGATTACCGTTTGAAGGCAATAGGCTCATCCCACTTGTCACATGGAACTAAGACTTAGATAACTGGTGAAATGTGGATGTGCACTATAAGTACACCTCTGCCTTACCCTTCAGAGAATACAGGCGTGATGTTTAGTTACCTTTTTCCAGTTGAGTGTGATTGGTTGTTAACAAAAAGTTCAAATTGATATACGGACTTATTCAAAGACAACAGTGGTATTTATTATCTGTATAAAGTGTCAAACAGATACTAAAGAATGTCACGGACAAATTGGCGCGTAATATTTTAGACATTACTAGACCCGGGTGAGTAGTTTGACCCTAAGTCGTCGCTATCACTGTTATAAGCATTGCACTTTCTAGTAAATATCAAGAAACTGGTAATTTAAGACTTCATACATCACCCAAGGATGCCAAGCAGTCGCGTGCGGATGAATATCCGAAATAGTTGTTTGTATCCGAAAAACATTAATTAACTTCTCAAAAAATTATAAAATATTCTTACAGTAACCAGTTAAAGATTAAGTAATAGATAGTTTCTATTGAAGCATTACTGTCAAAAATAAAATATTGAGGGTCGAAAGCTTTAATTTAAAAAAGTTGATTTCTTTGTCCACCATCATCATCATCTGCCTAGTTTTCTCCTATCTATGATGGGGTCGGCTGAAAGTCTAACCGAATGCATCTGAATACCAGTATTTTACATGGAGCGACTGCCTGTCTGACCTTCAAAACCCAATAGCTGGGCAACACGACACCCCTTAGTAAGACTGGCTGTCAGACTATGTCTGTTTTTACTTGTCCACCACTAAATACAAATACTTTCGCTAATTAAGAAACGAAAAAAAACATTATTTTATGCCATTATCCTTTATAATATTGTCGAAACATTTACATAACACCTAAAGATTTGGTTTTGTAATATAGAAGAGCAGCACAGATATATCCTAAGAAGCCTGGTGCAACACAAATGCAACTCCGGCGCAGTATCAAATTACATTGTCCATAAAGTGTACAAGAGAAACGTCTTGAGGACAGCTTTTATATGGGCCTTGTAAGCTATTAATACCTCATCAATTGCTTTCTGTTAATGTCCGCAATTACAGGTAATCCGAGAGAAGTTATCGGATTTATTGAATACCAGCACTTCGCTGGCGACGTTGTCTGCGTATATTTCGTACTTTTTACTTCGAATAATGACAAAAATAGTGGATCAACACAGTCTTCCAATTGCTTGCTCAAAACAGAAAATAAAAAGTTGCCAAAACTCATCATCCCCTGCCTCTATCCCAATATTTTTAGAGTCGGAAGCTTCTTCCATACATCTCAATAGTCACCTTCTTTCCAGTCAAGTCATCTTTCACACAATCCATCCATCGTTTTCTTTGCCCTCCTTCTCCTCTTGTAACCCTCCACATTCGGACTTCTAACTTTAATCACAACATGATCCTCATTCATGGGGCAACAGAAATATTTCTATTATTTTACCCAAAAATATCCGAAAAATATCCGCACTTGGACATCCCTAATGTAACACTATCATGCAACGTCTAATCGCATGGCGACATGTAATTTATTACAAACTTATAACACCACTAAATCATTCGAAAATCGCCTTTAGTTTGTACAAAACAAGAGTTATGGCGATTGCAAACAATTTTGTATGAAGACCTATCAAGTAAGATTGTATGAAGATGGGAGTCATTCAGAGAATTTGTAATAAGGTCTAGTGTAGTTAGGTAGGTTGTATAATATCTTGGTTTTATATTCCTGGTCTACTAACCAGATAGGGAATGAACTGGGTAAGAACAAAAAAAAATCCGTCAGTCAGGTAGTTCAAAAATATTAGACATGTATTTTTGCTTGATCATAGTAATGAATAATGTTCTAGATAAAACGCAATAAATTTTGAGAAGTGGTTTGCTACGTCACAATTCAGTATAAAATCTACCTAGGCGTGACTAAAAAATAAAAAATACGTGTCTAATATTTGTTTAAAATCTACCTGACAGACAAAAAAGTATTTCTTAGTCAACATCCTTATTGCCCGACAGAGTTTCTTGTCTGCAGAGAAATTGTCAGATAAAGAACAGGTCTGAAATATTAGTATTTCTCCTCATCCGGCCATCTGCTCACTTATCTTAAGTAAGCTATTGAAGCATTCCAACATGAGGTATTCAAAATTAAGAAAATTTCATGATTCCATCTAAACTACACGGTTATATAAAAAAACCAGTAAAATAAGATTCGCATCAAATTTGAACTGCCTCATTGGTCTAGTGGTTGCAAGCACTACTGCTGAGCATAAGGTTCTGAGTTCAATTCCCGGGTCGGGCAAAGTTGTACTGGATTTTTTCATCTGGAATTTTTAAGTAGCATCCCGGAGTCTGAATTTGTCCCTGGTTGATGGATTTTTTTTTCCCACACTAGGAATTTCTCCTGTGTCGTGAGTGCGTTTACAAACATTTAAAGTCACATACACGAACAGCCAGACCCCGAACAACTACCTGTAGGCCCTTGTTCAGTGCGGGAATCGAACCCACGATACGCGACGCAGCAGTCGATCGCTCAGCAACTATGCCAACCGTGCCGTTGAATTTTTACATGGGACTTAGCACAAAATGTGGTTGTACTATTATAGGAGCACATCTGCATTACCCATTGGGAAAAGCAGGCGTGATGTTATGTGAATAATTTAATATACACAATGTTATATAAACAGTAAGCACTATAACATTATAATAACTACCCCCTTGTGTAATGGCGTGATGTTCGGCCGCTAGAGGTCAGCACCTACCTTCTACCATGTTATTTTTACGGAAGCTCTTATCATAATGGTCTGGTGTGATCTTTGACCCAGTCCAAGACTATATATAGACTCCGTCTTGTGATCTTCGACCTCTAGATAAGTTCTGGTTATTTTATCTGGCAGGTAACTTAATAACAAAATCTATTTTTAAATACACCCGCGACTGCCTATCTCACATCCACTAATTAGTTAATGGGTAACAGGATACTCATTATTAAAACTGTCTGTTATCTTACAAAATAATACCAGCCTGTTACTGTCCCACTGCAGGACAAAGACCTCTTCTTTTACGAAGAAGGCACGAGTATTAATCACCACGCTTCCTTAAGGCGGGTTGGCGATTTCAGACTTATATATACAACATATAGATATGTATATTTTTATATATTTTTTTAAACGTTACCCCATCCTAGGAATTTCTCCTTTGTCGTGGGTGCGTTCACAAACATTTACAGTCACATACACAAAGAGCTATCTGTAGGTCATACAAATATTTGTTCCGTGCGGGAATCGAACCCACTACACGCAGCACAGCAGCCAATCGCCAACCGTGCCGTCAAAATTGCGTGCGTATATTCATTATGAGTCCGAGTTTCCTCACAATATTTTTCTTTACTGATGTCAGGGACATACATTTTCGTGGATCGTTTCATACTAAAATTCATTGACAATCGTAATCCATTAGTAACTCATAAGTTGGTCAACACACGACCATTAAGGGCATGTTATCAAAGGGCTCTGTAAGCCCACACTTTATCTGTAAACCTGCACGGACGCGACGATTACCGCTCACGAAAAGTGACCAGCGTATCTTGACACGCAATGGAAGGTGAAATACCTAAAACAGCCATTTATTCTAAAATATTTTGAACTAATTTAAAATTCTTATTAGCGATGTTCTACAATAAGGCCAGGAGCGTAGTACTCGCAACCGGCGTCCGTGTATGACCTGATATATTAACGTACACATAAGGAGTATTTAAGGATCGTAGCAGGTGGCGTTCCGTAGTTTCTGCCTAACCCCATGGGGAAAATGGTGTGAGTTTATGTATGTTTAAAAACAGATAATGAAGATATATTTCCGTTGTCTCACGGAATCGCAAATTTATACCACTTTTAGTCTATGCATCACCCAAATGTTGATTGGTAGTAGACGGCTCTGTATATTTGTGTGTTTAAAGTACGTATTAAATTAATATACCTAGCCTACCTATATCTCATAAAACCGCAGTGCGCTTTTAAATTAAATGAAATTAAATAATGCTGGACAATCCACACAGCATCATCTAGCCCCAAGCTAAGCAGAGCTTGTGTTATGGGTACTAGATGACTGATATACTTAATACAATACATTACATAGATAGATATTTTTATTATACATAGGAAATACCCAGAACACCCGGAACAAATATTTGTAGATCGTACAAACATTTGTCCCAAGGCGGGAATCGAACCCGCAACCTCTTGCGTCGCAGGCAGATCTTCGCCCGCCGCGCCACAACGGTCGTCGTAATTAAAATGTCCTAAACCAAGCATTGCCACAATAGCCGGCTTTGTCTGTACCCAGCAAATAACCACACTTAGTATCGTTTAAAATTTACAAACATCATTAATACTAATGTTTGTAAATTTTAATTACGCTTAAAACACCAACCAAAATGTCCGAATCCGATCTAGTGAGAACTTGCGTAAACTTCAATAAAATATACGTATGACCTTTATGCCTTGTTCTTTATAATACTAGTACTTTTCCCGCGACTTCGTCCGGGTGTATTTCGTTCTTTTGCTTTCGAACTTAAACATCCCTTCTACTACCTTTATAGAGTAGTTTTGAAATATAATACAGCTTATGTTACTCACGGATAGTGTTGGATTGTAATGGTAAAATAATTTTTGAATTCGGACTACTAAATTTTGAGTTTATTCGCTACAAACATATAAAAATACAAATCTTTCCTCGTTATAATATAAGTGTAGATACTTGTACATTTTAAGCACGAAGCTAACAAAGTACCGTCAAATACCAAGATATAATGGTCGCTTGCCATACAAAGCGTTTGCCACAGAGTAGCGCATAGCAGTGCACTCACACGATATTATTACATATAAATTGACACAGAATCGTGCCAAATTGCGGCTCTGTGACCTCGAGTGCGCAACATTGTGTTAGGGTCACCACGCTGAGGACAGGAATTTGGATATTGGAAAATTGGAATAACATAATTTGGAAATTGTTCAGAAATTTAATTGTATATATATGTAAATACTTAAAATTTAATAAAGCCATCCTATTTCGTTCGTGAAAATGACTACCTTACTAATTAAAAATAATACATCAATTTTAGAGCTTAATTTGAAAAGTACGTGTGACATTTGCATTATTTTCCTTAGTTTTAAAGAATAGAATGAATTATTTAGTAGTTATCTACTTGCGCTGATACTTGGAACATGATGCAGATGATATTCAGAGTGAAGATCCTTATACAGTATCCTTAAACCGTACTAAAGATATCTCCCATTAATATCCACTGCTTATCTAGACTAATCCCCAGTATGATTAACACTAGGCGACACCTAAATCTAATACACAAAACGCACTGATTTTGCACAAGCTTAGGTATTAAATTTAGGTATCAAATAGTTAGTGAAAACCCAAGTAAAGGGTAAGGAAGACTAAGTTGCATTATCAAAATTAATATCAGAAACGATTAAATTAGAAGTTATAGCCATTTGATAGCCACTGCACATCGTTTGACTCTTTACGATGATTATGAATGGCATATAAACATGCGGCTTGAACGTGTGATCGTCAAATTCCTCAGCGATCGTTGCAGGATTTACGAAGTCGAATGCTTTACTAAAGTCTATGCATGTAATAAAATCGTAGTAAAGTCAAAATCGTCCTTCGAATATTTACAAAAAAAACAAAAGGGTAACGTCATGGATGCGCACTCACACACACACACACGACAACAGACTATTGATAATAATAAATAGAAATAAGATAAAATAAATTAAAATACCTTTGTTTAGTAACATACATGTTACAACATGTTACAATAAAAATTGTATGATATAAAAGAGCGGCGCCTCCTGGCACAGGCATATACATATATGCTTAAAAGGAGACGCCACCATTTTTGATTTTGTTTTTTTTTTATTTTGATGTCTTCCTTAAGAATTGGAAAGAGGTGGCGCGGAATCGCGACCGATGGAAGGAATGGAGGGAGGCCTTTGCCCTTACTACATAGTTTCGACCTGGCTTGGTCTACAAAATTAGGATACTACAGGCTGTTATAAGTAATATAAGGCCTGACATAAGTATGTCAGACCATAGCAATAGCCATCATGGTAATAGCCTATTACATTATGCGCATACACCATCTTTTTCTGATATACCATCTTTATCTTCTCATACACCATCATGGCAATATCCTCTTCTCATATAGAGAAGGTACAAGAATTAATCACCATACTTGCTCAAGACGGGTTGGCGATTTCAGACGTTTTGTTCTTTATTTTATTTTTTTAAACGTTGCCCCACACTAGGAATATTTACTATATCGTGTATGCATTTACAAACATTTAATGTCACATACACAGCCAGACCCGGAACAACTACCTATAGGCCATACAAATATTTGTTACGTGCGGGTGTGAAACCCACGACACGCGGCGCAGCAGCCGATCGCTCAGCCACTGCTCCAACCGTGCGCTTATTTTAAACATAACCACAAGATTTTCAAGATGTTTTCCTTCACCGATGTCAGTGGTGTCTGAGATAAAGTTTAATACTAATCCGTGCTAATGTGGCGGCATGGTCACATTAGCTCAGTGTTATTGATGTTCAGAAACCTTCCCACGTGATTCTGATTCATTCTGTTTAGATTCCGGTCTTTGTGTAGTTTTAAAGTTGGACTCAAATGAATAAATACTAAGTTGGAGTTGCTTTGTAGAACAACATTGAAACAAAATGCAAGGAATGGTTGATAAAATGTTAGCAATATCTTAATTGTATGTACGTACGCTTACCGAGGTTGGTTCGTGGATGGGTTACGATTCAATTCATACCGAGATCCCTCCGTGTCTCATAAAGAATGTTAAGCAATTGGTTTCGACTTCTATTCTTAAATCTTTGACAGTCGTTACGGGTAGTTCGTAAATCGAAAATGTTACAAACAAGACTTACCAAGGAGTATGGTGTTACCGAGTACCTAACTGGAGTATGTAGATCAGATAGGCAATCAATCAGGCTGCATTCGGTCAGACTGGAAGCCAACCCCAACGTAACAGGGAAACAGATATGTCTATGATGGCTCCATAAAACATAAAAGCTATTAAAAACTTACGCAATTTGATATATAAATCGGTTGGTTCAATGTTAGTTGAAGTACATATAGCTGCAAGCCTTTAATGGCTTCGAAATCCATCTGCTAGTATCTATAGTACGACTTTTAATTGGATGCAGTAACTTGACAGGATCTAATGTCACCAAAGACATGAACAAAAAACTTGTGTGACGTAAATAAAATAACCTACAAAGTGGATTCTAACTTCTTCTTCCCAGCAAAAACAAAACACGAGGAAGTGGTGAAGGGTGGGCGTTTTGGGGGACTGTGTTATGCAATTTTTGACGTTTCTAAAATGGCTGATTCTCAGCCTAATTTTGATTTTAGATTTTCTAGTACAGTACCTTGCTGGTTATTTTATTTATGCCCTAGCATAGCATGTTTGCTGTGGCACGTACTGACGACTTTTATGCCATTATGAGGAAAACGACCGCATCCTTGTTAAACAGAATGAGGGCTAGCAGCAACAGCATTTTGAAAACCCTAGCTGAACAACACGATGCACCAATGTTGAGGCATTCTGTCCAGGTGCTCGTGCGCCAGGGATAAGTCCCTGCGATGTGTACTTGGTTAATATACCAACCCCTAGTTGATACGTTTGTGTTTGTACTAACCAGTGGACTAATGCTGTCTAATTAAATTAATATATTATTATTATTATTTTAGTGCATTTCTCAGTGCTTCATATGACATTAGTTCTGTCATTAGTTACTAATTAAAAGTCGAACTTTAATTATATCCTTCAGTCCCATTAGTGTCGGTCTGGGAGGCCTAAGGTAAACTACACATTTAGGTACATATAGACATGTATGTAAGTATTAAGATTTACATATTACTTGGGATTCTATTCGGTTGCCAAGAGTGTTGAAATGTCTCCGCACAGAAATACCGCACAATCTGCATGACATTATAATGTGTATGCTTGGGCCTGCTAATTGACAGTGGTTACAATTATCTAACACTATATTGGATTCTGGATTAAGAGAGCTCTGAGAATGATTCTCATCATCCTTAGTCCAGCTAAAAGACGTCCACTGCTAGACATAAGCTTCCCTATAGAATCCCACAACGATCGGCCCTGCGGTGCTCTCATCCATTGGCTTCCTGTGGTCTTCACCAGATCGTTGGTCTACATAATAGAGCCCTACCCACGAAAACGGTTGTAATGTGAGTCAATGTATGGTTGAGATTTGTTTGTGAGAAGTGTGCCTTCCTTTGCACCTGAGGAAGTCGACCCAAAGATAGTTGGAAAAAGGCTAGGCAGATGGCAAAAAAAAGTTATTTTAGACTTATTTTCCCAAGGCATGGCAAAGATCTCAGTTTATAGTTAGAGTGAATTACAGTGCAGCTCAGTGGTGATCACTTGCTGACCATGCAGTCAGTGGTTCAAGAATGTTTTCTTATACTAACAAGCTTTTATTAAACTTGCCTATACATATAAGTTAGTAAATAATATTTTAAAACCAGTTATCCCTAATCGATGACCCGAAATTTTGCAAACACATTTGGCTTTCATGACAATGCATGAACAAGCTTGTTTAAAAAAAGGAAATAAGTTTTATTTTTCAACTTTCGACATATTATCAATTCGAATGTTAAAGATATAAATTGTTAGCATGGTTGCGCGAGTTCTTATGTTTGATAGTTCTTTTTTATACTTTTAGGGTCAATTTGTCGTATAACGTTTACTTATCGTGACTTGAAAGTGGAACTTTTTTTGTGTTCGCCATCTTGGATTTTTATTTTCCTTTAAAATTTTATGACGTTTGAATTGTTTAAATTTTAAAGTTGATGGGTCGAGACTTAGAACTATGCTCACTTAAGTTTTTTTTAAGATATTTTCCCACATTGCAAGTAAGTAGTGTCATCCATCATAGTGTCGTAACCGTGTATATAAGTTACGACACTTTGATTGATGACTCCATTTTATGATGGACTCAGGAGCCATTTTATATTTGTTGCTGAATACGCGACATCTTTATAATACCGCGTTTTAACGTCAAACTATAACTTTGAATGACAGTTTTTAAAATATGGCTGAACTTACCTGTTATTAATGTATCACCATTTACTGTACCCCTATTTGCAAAATAAATTACTTACTTACTTACAGCCATGCATACAAACCAAACTGACGTATCCTAAACCTAGATATTGAAGTAATCTGCGGACTTGATTGAACAAATGTATACACAATAACCCGACAGCAACCGTGGGGTCGTAGCCCACCAGACACTACTCTTCTGATCGGAGGATCCTCCCTTTTCTATAATGGATGAGGAACTTAATACCCTATTCCTCATACCCTTGAACTGATATTGTATTACTGACACACATTAGTAGTTGGTACAGAGGCCAGCACATCAAGCTACCCCAATGTTTTTTAATAGAACTTTAACCTTATTTGTATTGTGATAAAGTTCAAAATCGATCAAAGAAATCTGACACATTGGGGTAGCTTGAAATGCTGGCGTAAATGTACGTAAATCTCCATTTATCATAAATTTACAACTTTGGATGGTTTTCATGTCCTATACAAATTGTGAAAAGAACCTTTCTGAGCATAGTTCTCAGTCCAAATCCTCGGAACCTCAACGCTATCAAAAACATACTAAATTCTTCAAACACACCTTCATTACAATTATATCGCGCCTGCAGTAAGTTGTACTCACTAATTAACATTGCGAATAGAAGCAAAGGTCCTCGGCGGTACGGTACAGGAGTAGATAGCTGACAGAGACCTCGCATCACACATGCTATTTTGTACGGAATAAAAAAGGAAAAGTTAAAAAATATATATTACTTCCTAGCGACCCGCCCCAAGTTCGCATGGGTGCAAACATTTTTATATATATTGAGATTTTCTTACAGAAACACCATCAAAATATTTGACATTTTCCAAAACAAAAACATACAAAAATTGTCCTGACAAACTGTGTTCGTACACAGCAATTAAAGAAGATAGAACTGTTTGCATGTGATGATAATTCACACATGCGGCAATTGTTTTATGTGTATATATACATTTATTTACACTAACGGCCTGAACTAAAAGAAAACAAAGCATTTATAGACAGTTGGTTGAAACACACACAAAATTATTACAATAACAATGGAACGGTTTGCAAGTACTACGCACCTGACTTTTTTAAAGAACATCACCAATAAGGTCAGTGTATGTCCTTCTAGGGCGCCCACTCCCTGCGTTTCCGCTTACATCGGCCATATAAATTTACCACATCAATCTTTATTACAGTACTATTACTGAAGTTTAGTCTCTGTTGCAAATTTACTCTTGTACCCATAGTGTAGCATGCAGGAACATTGCCCACACTGGGTCAGTGGCTGGTCATCGGAACCGGTCTTCAACCAGTTTCTAGGTGACACTAGGCACGCTTGTTTGTATCTTCACGGTGTGGCTTGTTAAGGGTAGGTAGGAATAGAAGGCATTTAGACTTAGAAATGAAGAAATTCGATTATTATTATAACTAGTACTGAATGCATCAAAGAATTCAAATTTTCAGAATGATTTTTACTTTATGCAGATGTCCTGGTTTTACTTCTAATAACTACGAGGCTCTGTGGTCTTGAAAACTCAGAAGAATTGTTTTTTGACCGATCGAGAAGTTGTGTGGAAATTGGTTGTCACGGTATGGGAATGTGATGTGGAAGAATGAGGTACGTGTCGTGAGAAAAGTTTTGAGTATGAATTTGGAGGGTTACAAGAGTAGAGGAAGACCAAAGTAACGATTGACGAATTGTGTGAAAGATGATATGGTTAGAAAGAAGGTGACTATTGATACGACGCTGTATGGAATAAGACATAATGCGCCGACGTCATTGAGTGATTTTTTTAACAATTGAAATCATCAGCATTCAATAAAAAATATTACAGAAACAACTCCTTACACAACATACAAGGAAGAATTCATTTTATAGTTTCTAAATAGTGCTGAAAATGCGTTGACTTTTGAGATGACGGAAAATAGAGATGTATGGAAGACAAGACCCCAAGTAAATTAAGATAGGTGAAGGATGATGATGATATCATCATCTGCCTGCCTTTTCCCAACTGCGTTAAGGTCGGCTTCCAGTCTAACCGGATTCAACTGAATACCAGTATTTTACATGGAGCAACTGCCTATCTGACCTCCACAACCCAGTTACTGGGCAACACGATACCCCTTGGTAAGACTGGTTGTCAGACTTTCGGGCTTCTGACTACCCGTAACAACTGTCAAAGATCTCTAAATGACAGCCGTGCTTTCCGAGGCACGGAAGAGTCTCGATATGTTACGAACGGTCACCCATCCACAGACCGACCTCGACAAGCGTAGCTTAACCTTCGATAAACACGTGCGGCGTTATATTTAGCCACGAGCTCTTCAAGGACGTTGATGATAATAATGATATTTATGTCTAAAAATCATTCACACATGTTGTCGATTTTTTTTAGTTTCTGCGTTGATGTCTTTTGTTCTAATCTCATCAATTTTTCCAGATCGATTTTTGATAATTATTTGCGGGTTCCCAATACGACTTCTATTTCTTGTAAAACTATTTCATTTTATTAGATAACATCACGCCTGTATTTCCTAAGGAGTTAAGCGAAGATGTACCTATAGTAGGCCAGCACAACAAGCTACCCCAATCTGTCAAATTTCTTTGATAGTTTTTCAAGTTTAACGGGGAAAATTTGGCAGTTTGAGATAGCTTGATGTGCTGGCGTCTGTATACCCACCGCTTCCAGTCTAACCGAATGCAGCTAAATATCAATATTTCTCATGTAGTGACTGCCTTACTGACCTCCACAATCCAGTTACTAGGTTATAAATACCCTTTGGTAAGACTGGTGGTCAGATATTATCCAATCATTTCAATAAAGCCATTAAAATAACACTTATAGTTCATAAAAAACATTTTTATGTGGTATAACGATGATTTCTACCGACACCATGAGTGTTACCATGAAGGCACGACATAAAAACAACAATAATATGAAAATTTACGAGTAACACCGGGAGCTAATGCATACTCGTGGAACGATATCAATTGAACTGTTAAAATGTTCATAAAAATAAGTTGTATACCTAACCTACCTACCTACCTCTTTAATGAGAACACCTTGTAACGTTGCCCCACACTAAGATTTTCTCCTGTATCATCGGTGTGCTTACAAGCATTTAAACTAACATACTCAAACAGCCAGACCCGGAACAAACCGGAACAACGGAACAAAACCCGTAGGCCACACAAATATTTGTTCCGGACTGGAATCGATACCGCGACACACGGCGCAGCAGTCACTCGCTCAGGCACTGCGCCAAATGTGCCGTTAACTATGTAAGGGGCTCGTGGCTCAATAACAACAGCCACACAGAGTGAAGCTTAAGTTGCGCCCCGCGGTGTTAAACGCGTTCAAAGTTCACATTCATCAAACACGCTTAATTAAAACAGTTGCTAAGCTTTTCTGAATTCTGTGTGCAATCGATCGGTTCGATTCCCGCACGGGATAAATATTTATATGGTGTACAGGTAATTGTTCCGGGTCTGGCTGTTTGTGTATGAGAGTTTGAATGTTTGTAAATTCACCCACGATACAGGAAAAAAATCCTAGTGTGAGGTAACGTATTTTTTTAATAAAAATAGAATAGAATCTACTATTGCGTACCTACAACGTTCAAGTGAGCTCTTTAGTTTTTATCGTCTTTGTTTTTACTAACCAATAATCTTAATTGGCAAACCAACTTTCTATTTTGAGCTCTCTAAAATGAGCATTTATCATTGCGCTTAATAATCATGATATTAAAATGATCAGCAGTTCAGTAGTATATTACATTCATTTTTACTGTCGCCATTTAAAACATCTTTCAGTCATTATTACAAAACTTACTAACCGCAATTTCATAGTTTTAAGAATATCTGTTCTTAACTATATACATAAAATGAATGTCTAAATGTGTTGGTAAGCGCAAAACTCGGGAACGGCTGTACCAATTCGGCTAATTCTATTTTGGTCGTATTTGTAAGGGGAAGTTTCTTATCACTCTATCCCTATATCCCTATGTATGCTTAAATCTTTAAAACTACGCAACGCATTTTGATGCGGTTTTTTTAATAAATAGAGTGATTGATGAGAAAGGTTTATAATAGGTCTTTACCTATGAAATTGCCGTTTTGTATGAAAAAATTTAAATGAATTTTTTTCATGTATTTTTTATTTGTATTAATCGAAGTAATCACCCATGCAATCAATGCATCTTTGCCAACGCAGTGGCAGTTTATTGATGCCCTTCTTAAAGAAATCAGCTGGACGGGAGGTAACAAATTCTTCAAAGGCATTTTGTACTGCCTCTCGGGTATTGAATTTTTTTCCCGCCAAGAAGTTATCCAAATTCTGGAAAAAGTAGTAGTCTGTAGGCGCAAGGTCTGGTGAGTAGGGCGGATTACGGAGAGCTTCCAACCCCAGTTCTTGCAACTTGGAGACCGTCTGCTGTGCAGTATGAGGTCGCGCGTTGTCGTGCAGGAGCAGCGGAGACAACCGATTGACCAATGCTGGTTGGAGATGTGCCAGCTTCTCCATCATTGTGTTCAATTCTTCACAGTACACATCTGCAGTAATGCTCACCCCGTTTGGTAAGAAGCTGTGTTGAATCACACCGGCGCTAGACCACCAAACAGTGACCATCACTTTTCTTGGGGTAAGTTTTCGTTTAGGGCATTGTTTAGGTGCTGAACCAGGATCCAACCAACTTGCTGAGCGCTTGCGGTTATCAAACAGAATCCATTTTTCATCGCAGGTAACAATGCGGTTCAAAATTCCTTCATTTGTGTGTCTGTTGAGCAGTGCAAGGCACGTCTCGACGCGTACTTCGCGCTGGCGATCATTGAGTTCGTGGGGCACCCATTTGTCAAGCTTTTTTACCTTGCCAATTTGACGCAAATGGACCAATATTGTTTTGACGCTAACGTCGAAAGCTGCTGCTAATTCAGCCGTAGATTGTGTATCATCAGCTTCCACAATCGCCTTTAATTCGTCATTGTCGACCAAAGTCTTCGGACGACCGCGAGGTTCATTTTTCAGGTCGAAATTTCCAGAACGGAAGCGAGCAAACCAATAACAGGTAGTGCGTTGGTTTGTAGTGTTAGCTCCGTAAACGTCGTTGATGTTGCGTGCCGCTTGTGCCGCGTTGCTGCCACGACGGTACTCATATTCCATAATTACTCGAATTTTTAACGTATCCATGATGACGAAAAAGATTTAAATGCGATGAAAATGTAACACTAATCAATAAACAAATGACTACTTTTGGAAAAAAAAATCCATGTTTTTAAAATAAAATTAATTTGAAATTAGAATTCTTAGCCAAACAAAAAATATTTTGATTTGAAATGGCCAGTACTGCAGAACGGCAATTTCATAGGTAAAGACCTAATATGTATAATATCATCCATTAAGTAGTGGAGAAATACTGTTATTTTTGAGGTATAAAACTACTGGATCGATTTTAATCATTTTTTCATTGAATGACATAGGCTATATATTTTATAGAGGCGGGCCGCTAGTATAAAATAAAATAGACTAATAAATTTGTGCGGAACATTAGAAAATGTATGAAAGTTGCGCGCCGCGGGGTGCTAGCTAGTAATATAAGAAAGCTGACGTGTTCATTTGTATGGTCATGCTAATCTCAGAAACTTCCAGTGAGATTTCAAAAAATCTTTTTGTTATTATTAGCACTATTCTTCAGAAAGATTATGTACTATTTAATATCACGCTACAATCTTTAATAATGGGTGAAACAATACGGCAAAGGTAGTATAATCTATATTTACGAAATGCTAGTACTTCGCCGACGACTTCGCGTGGATTTCGTACTTTTTCCTTCGATTTTCAAAATCCCCTTCAGCCTCTTTAAAGCGTAGTTATGAAAATAAAATATAACCTATGTTGCTAGCTAATTCGGCGGACGAAGATCCTGCGACGCAAGAGGTTGCGGGATCGATTCCCGCCTTGGGACAAATGTTTATACGATCTACAAATATTTGTTACGGGTTTTCTGGGTATTTCCTATGTATAATAAATAATATCTATATATGTAATGTAAAACCAGTTCTGTGAGAAAGAAACCTTATTTTAAATTGGTGCCTCTTGCTTTTTAGTTCAACCAAAAAGTTGCTGTGGTTCATTATAATGTTAGTTTGGTAATTGAATGTTACTATCGATTTTAAGCTATTTAAAATAAGCATTGATCATTACACTTAGTAATCATGAAACTAAGATTAGTAGTAGTTTCAGTAACCATCTGTTAACATATGAATTCTAATGATCTCATTCCATTTGCACAACTTAACAAAACATGTTTCAGACATTATTACACAAGTTTTTAGCCCCAGATGTAAGTGTAATGTAAGAATATTAACATATTAATGTATAAAAGTTACGAGTCTAATAAAATACCGAGCAGATAGTAATTATCTTGGTAAACAAAAGTTAATTAAGAACGTCTCGATTACAAATATTACATTTTTATTACACTATTACGCTAAGTACCCTGACTTAATTAAATATTACTATCATAAACTCTATATCCTACTTAATATCTATACTAATACAAATTGCTCCCCGCGCTGTAACACCGCGGTTATAATTCATATTCTTCAACCGAGTGAACTGTCAAACACGCCATATTAAAACAGTCGTAAGTTTTCTGAAATTTTCCAATTATTCGTATAATAATTGTCTTAATTTTGCTTTCCTTGCGAACCTTCTACATCATCATCATCATCATCATCATCATCATCATCATCCTCCTGCCCTTATCCCAGTTTATTTGGGGTCGGCGCAGCATGTTTTCTTCTTCCATACATCTCTATTTGCCGTCATCTCAAGGGTCACCTCTTTTCTTGCCATATCAACTTTCACACAATCAATACAATTTAGTAGCAAACTTACAAAAACTCGCGCCGGGAATTCGCTAGGTAAATAAAATAAACTGCTGTAAACTTTGTCGATTCCCCGTCGCGATTACGAGGTTTATTTTTTGCTTTTTAGATATTTTTGAGCTGGAAGTTTTTTTTTTTAATTTTAGTTTTATTTCATGGTTTATAAACCACATATAATATACTTAGTAGTAATCACGCTCCAATCGACAATCTTTCAAAACACGTAATTATGACACGTTATCTTGCGAAAAAACCCAGATTCAAAGACGATACGGATAATTTGAACGTCTGAACCGAATGTCATCAAACACAGTTAAGAACACTCCCGACTAATTCACCTTTCTCTTTCGCTCGTTCTCCTAAGTTCGATTCTCAGGTCAGATCAAGGTGTTGTTGGGTTTTCTGGCGGAAATTTATCAGTAGCAGCACGGAGTCCTCGTTCCCGGTTGATAGCAATAGGCTCGGTACTATATACCTATAGTACACTACTGCCATGATGTCATGATGGCCCAGTGGTTTAGGCCTCGCCTCTTGTGCACGAGGTTGTGGGTTCAAACCTGGGCAAGTACCAATGTGAGTTTTTCAATTCATATGTACTTTCTAAGTTTATCTTGGATATCACTGACATCGGTAAAGGAAAACATCGTGAGGAAACATGGACTTTATATAATTAATATAAGTCTGAAATCGCCAACCCGTCTAGAGCAAGCGTGGTGATTAATGCTCGTGCCTTCTCTGTATGAGAAGAGGCCTTTGCCCTGCAGTGGGACGGTAATAGGCTGGTACTTTTTACACTACTGCCTGACCTTTCAGGAAACACAGGACTGATGTTATGTTTCATCATCATCCTCCTGCCCTTATCCCAATTTTATTTGGGGTCGGCGCAGCATGTTTTCTTCTTCCATACATCTCTATTTGCCGTCATCTCATGGGTCACCTCTTTTCTTGCCATATCCTCTTTCACACAATCCATCCATCTTTTCTTTGGTCTTCCTCTACCCATGTAACCCTGCACATTCATACTCAAAACTTTCCTCACAACATGGTCCTCATTCCTTCGCATCACATGCCCATACCATGACAACCGATTTCCACACAACTTCTCGGTCACAGGCGCAACTTTAAGACTTCCTCTTACATACTCATTTCTTATTCTATCCATTCGCGTAACACCACACATCCCCCTCAGCATTCTCATCTCAGCTGCATGTAACTGCCTTTCATTCATGCCTTTTGCGGCCCAACATTCTGATCCATACAAGACAGCAGGTCTGACCATTGTTTTGTAAATCTTCCCCTTAAGTTTAAGGGGAATATGGGGGTCACAGGTTGTTCCCGTTACCTGCCGCCATTTCATCCACCCTATGTTAATTCGGTGCTTGACAGCCCGATCTATTTCTCCGTCACTTTGCACGAGTGAACCGAGATACCGAAAGTCGGAACAGACCGGGAGAAGCACGCTGTTAAGCGACATTGCTTCAGGACTGGAGAGACCGCCGAAATCGCAGAACATATATTCAGTTTTGGTTCTGCTGATTTTCAAGCCCACACTCTCCAGCCTCTGTTGCCATTTCTCCAGTCTGCTCTGGATCTCAGGTCCATCTTCACCGACAAGAACAATGTCGTCGGCAAATAACATGCACCAGGGTGCCTCTTCCTGTATGTCCGACGTCAGAGCGTCCATTATCAACAAGAAGAGGTAAGGGCTTAATGCCGACCCTTGGTGCAGTCCTACAGCCACACTGAACTTGTCGGTGTTGCCAGCAGCCGATCGGACATACGTCCTAGACCGGCTGTACATTGCACGAATTAACTCCACATACTTCCCAGGCACACCTTTCTCTTTCACGGCCCACCACAACACCTCCCGGGGCACCCTATCATACGCTTTCTCCAGATCAATGAACACCATGTGCAAGTTTTTATGTGCACGTCTGTATTTCTCACACAGCTGGCGGAGTGCAAAGGTGGCGTCCATTGTTCCTCGACCTGGCATAAACCCAAATTGACTTGGGGTAATTTCACTCTCCTCTCGCAATCTTTTCTCTATCACCTTCTCCCATACTTTCATACTATGTGACAGGAGCTTTATCCCTCGATAGTTGTTGCAGTCCTGTACGTCCCCTTTATTTTTGAAGATGGGCACTAGTGAACTATTGCACCACTCTTGTGGGATCACTTCCTCATGCAACAACTTATTGAAGAATAAAGTCAGCCACATACATCCATCTTCTTTTAATACCTTCCATACTTCTGCTGGTTGTTATGTTTATTAATTAAAATGTAATTTACGTATAAATGCATCTATTAAGCGAATAATTAAAGTTGATTGCATTCGTGCTTAAATTATAATCTCATTTCCGTCTAAGATCCTCTTACAAAACTATTTACAGTAATTGTTTAGTAAATCACTCTTATATGAGTAACATTACGCCTGTGTTCCCAGAAGGGTTGGGCAGAAATGCGCCTATAGTATGCCCACGGTATGTTTTAGCCTCATGTAATAGGGGCAAGCTTATTGCCATCCTCTTGTTTGCTATTTATTGAATTCAGAAACTTAATAAATGCCTATAGTTAAATATCTTATCATTGAGCACATTGCTTTCTCAACATGTAGATACCTATTAGAAATTGTGTAAGTTTGTTTCTTATATTTTCTGTCAATGTCAAAAACTGGTCAAAAATGTAGATAAATTAGACGTATTATTTTCTCTCTGTATTTCCTTAAAAAAGTATTCACTGATAGTATCTTTAGCGTTTGATGGTATATCATAGTATCTACGTAATATTGGCAAAATTATGGTGTCCCTTCCAAAAAAGCCATTAATTAAGAGTTGAATTTGACGTAGTTTTGACAGGTTGAGAATGAGATCAAAATGCGAAAAGGAATTGCCCCTTTTTTATGGATAGGAAATCATCCAGAGACTTTTCCCGTTCTGGGTGAGGAGGGCGTGTCAGACTTTTACTGACTAAAACCCATCCGTGTTCCGTCCTTACCCTTTACGTTCCACGATAATTAAAGGAATTGCCCCTGTGGTCGTCTATAAACAAAAGATAACGTATAAATTGAGCCATATCTTATTTCTACTTTCAAATTCGACCCACCCATCGCCTATTGTAATGAAGAAATAATTAGTAATTACCAACGTTCGCTTACAAGCTCGGCGGCCATCTTGCCATCTACATCTAACAAGACGTCAACGTCAATCTTACAACTGACAACTGACAATTGACAACAGAATACGGTTACCGGTAAATACCGGTTGGGTCTTGTTAATAATGGGTTAACGTAAGGATTCAGGACTAATTGTTGTGGTTAAATAACACAGCCTCAATGGTAAGAAGTTACTACTTCATCATCATCTCGGTTTAAAGAAGTTCATTTCTCAAAAAAAGAACATACATACTCGTAGTTCATCATCTGTCTAGCCTAATGCCAACTATGCTGTCGGTTTCCAGTCTAAGTGGATGCAGCTGTATACTAGTATTTTACATGGAGCGACTGCCTATCTAACCTCGGTGTCACGATGCTCCTTGGTGAGACAGGTTGTCAGACTTTCAGGCTTCTGACTACCAGTAACGACTCAAAGATCTAACAAACATAAACGTACTTTCCGAAGCACAAACGGTATCGTTATCTAAAGAATGGGCACCCATCCACAAACAAAACACGTAAAATTCCGTGCCCTGCTGACAAAATCAAGCTAAATGCTTCTGCTCTTTCCAGTGTTGCTTGTACTGTAGTAGCTGGATGTAGCTACCAGAGAATCAAGCTAAGTGACGATCAATGATCGTCACTTAGCTTGATTCTCTCGCAAGGCCTATGTGTCCAATAGTGGATAAAAATATAGTCCAATGATGTCGGATAAGACAAACCCTAATATACTTACAATACATACCATCGCCTCTTTTTTTGTTGTAATCTTAGGTTCGTAGATACTTGGGCGTGGCTTTCAAAGTATGGGCACTTTCATTTACCGTGCAATGTACGGCCCCATAACAATTTACCAATTTGACATTAACATCTATGTCATACATAGCTTTAGACACAATTTCTCCATCACAATAGACTATTAACATCTTAATAATTTCATTCATAGTAAATAACATATCATTGTGATAATGAAAAGCTTAGATAATTCCTTTATTGTGCACATAAGGTAGCAAGGTGTCGTGACGGCCCATCAGTTAGATCCTCGCCTTTCACGCACGAGGTTGTAGATTCAAATCCGGGTAAGTACAAATGTGACTTTTTCTATTTATGTACATGATTAGAAAAAGTCACGTAGGCGACGTAATCTATCTTAGACGCTTTCGAAGTCTATCTTATACGTCACTGATATTCAAAAAAACATCTAGGAAAACCGGGACAAATAATTAATATAAGTCTGAAATTGCCAGCTTTTCTTGGCAGCGAGCATGGTGTGGTGCTGAATGCTCTTGCCGTCTTTTTATGAGAAGAGACTTTTACCCTGCAATGGGACACTAACAAGCTGGTAATATTTTTACAAAAGGAACTCTATATCTTAAGACATAAGCTTCACAATCTTCTACCATCCTTTAAAAGCAGGTGGGCTAGCCACTCAAATACTTGTCCCCTGACTCAACAATCAATGATCAATGCACTAATCAACTTAACAAGCCATTCATTCACCCAGGGTTGCCCCTTGACCGTGGCACCTAATATGGCAACACTGACAATATCAACTGTCAGTTATGTCATATTAAAAATACATTTGTTGTTGTCTATTATAGACATTGACAGTTATTGAATGAGTAAGGTCAAGAGACAATATGGTATAATGTTGTTATGAGTTTTCGCGATCTATTGTCAATAAGTATTATTATTAAATCTGTTATGTGAATTATATCATAGGTTTGTTTGTTATTCTTTGTCAAGGTAAGTAGAGATGTAGGTACTGCTTCATAAGCTTGCGAGAGAAAGGGACAGTATTTATTCTTGTACTAGCCTCTGACAGCGGCTTCGCCAGCGTAGTTTGTTGAAAAAAGTAGCATATGTCCTTCTCCGGGGTGCAATCTATCTCTCTGCCAAATTTTATCGAAATACGTTCAGTGGTTTAGGCGTGAAAGGGTAATAAACAAACTTACTTTCGCATTTATAAAATTAATAAGTTAAGGATTTACTGAGGTACCTATATTTATTTTTATATTGTTTTACCTTGTTGCACCTACCATGTTCTGACTCTTTATCCCCCTAAGGTAGACTGGTAGAAAATGCATTAGACATTTAGTTCAACATTGAACATTTATTTCTACTTGTACATAGAGCTAATAATAAAAACTAAAAAAGTAATTACGCATGATCGAACCCAGGACCTCATGCTTAGCAGTCGCGTTTGCGACCACTAGACCAACAACGCAGAAAATATGAGAAGAAATAAATGAAGGCATCTGCATCCGGTTAGACCTGAAGCCGACCCCAACATAATTTTCTCAAACCGAAGCCCAAAACTAAAAAAATAACTTTCCATTCTAAAAATAAATTCAAATAAATCTTTAAATTATTATTTTATCTTTAAATTATTATCTAGCGTATGACATAGTAAATCATTCTGTTACGGAAGCCGCAGCGTATCACAGAAGTTATGTAAACACATTATAATCGATGTTATTAATTGTAAAAGTCCGATTAACATCGATTTGAGTCGTTAATTCGATATAGAGAAAAGATTAACAAATATGTTCGATTGTAACTGTATTGTCTATGGGTTTTTTACCGTAGTATAAAATAACCGTTAAGTCATTAGATGTTATTATTTGGAAAGCTCAGACTGTAATATAAATAAATATTATTAATATAACCACTGTAAGTTATTATATTTTCCATTATTTTTGGTTTGAAATCATCATCAGCATGCTCCTGCCCTTATATCACAATGTATTTGTGGTCGGCGCAGCATGTCTTCTTCTTCCATGCATCTCTATTTCCTAGCCATATCATCTTGCACACAATCCATCCATCGTTTCTTTGGTATTCCTCTACTCTTGTACTCGACAATCATACACAAAACTTTCCTCACAACATGATACATTTTAGATATTGTTACATAATATTTTCCGGATACTAAGAGGCTCGTGGTTAAGTCATAATAGGCGCATGCGTTCATTTATAAGGTTCACCAACGCTTGACTGGGTCGATCCACGGATGGGTAACAGAAGGCCGAAAGTCTGACAACCAGTCTTATCAAGTGGTATTGTGTTATCCCGTTACTGGGTTGTGGAGGTCAGGTTGGTAGTTGATCTATGTAAAATACTCTTGTTTAGCTGCATCCGAATAGACTGGAAGCCGGCCCCAACACAATTTTCAGGATACGGAAACATAGATTTTCCCCCGTGGTTTCTAATAAAGAGCCCCTTTTTATTTCCAGTCTCTTACGGAAGCAATCAAAGAATTAGGTACCTTATCTATCTTTTGCAATACTAAGATTTCTTGCGCAAATTCTCGCAAACCGGGAAACTATTTTCCTTTCAATCAATTTTCTTCCAACGTTTTTACCTACACCATATCACTCCAATGTGTTATTTAGCAATTTTAGATAAGAAGGCAATCACTTACATCTACACCGTGAGAAATGGTGAGCGCAGGAATGAGATTATAATTATAGGCTGTGTGCCGTGTGGCCGTCGCCTCGTGTTGTAAAAGTTTAATCTGTCAAATTGAAATTTAGCGGCAAGTTGTGTTGCCAGTTTTTTGGGCTACAAATATTTTAGCTAGTTATTGCTATTTTTTAATTTACATAAACACGTACCTCTAACATTATTTTAAAAGTAGGCTGAGGTATACCTCACTTAGTTTACATAAAAATAATAGCAAACATTTTTCTCGTCCATAAATCTGACATAAGTCCAGATTTCGAGCTGCTGTTAAAAAATGTTTAATAGAAAACTTCAATAGCAATTTGCTTAACCTAACCAACAAACTCCAAATCCGAAGTTCAGTCATGCTAGCGAACCACAAGACCGAACTATTATTAAATTAATTCCCGTTTTCACTGACACTAGGCCACACATAAATGTTTCTCATACCTAAATCGAGCCGCAATCTTCTTGCATTGCTAACAATGTTAAAAATGTAATGTGTTAGTTGGCACAAGTGTGATTACTTAGGAATTGTATAATTGCAAAGAGCTTAATCAGGATGGAATTTAAATTGCGGATAAAATTATGTTATTACATGCTTATAAGGCATCGCATTACATATAGTTAATTGAAAGGAAATAAGGCATTATAAATCCTTAAGTATGTGTTAGATTTTATGCTGCACATTTCACGCTATTTAAGGCTTGAAGCTCCGGCGACAAACGGCAGCGGCAAGCGACAAGAGATAGCGACAAGGAATGATGACTAGCGATACCGAGAAGCGACAGCAAGAAGCGCCACTACTGGTACTTATTTTTGTCTACATTCTACATGTGTATAAAGAAATATTCAGCTAGGTACGGCGACACACCACGTAGTGACGCTGTGGTCAGAGCGACAATACGTTAGTCCTGTCTCACACGACGTATCGAGCAACTGATTCAAAAGTGTGTGTATTCGGAGTTAAAGCGACGACCGGTATTGTTGTCGTATCACTGTCGCTTGTCGCTGTCGCTATCACCAGTCGCTGCTACTTATCACCGGGGACAGACTAAAACCTTAAAAATTGGCAAACGCTTTAGAAGCAGCATATTTCTAACATATACTCGTACATAGATCTATCACACAAAAAAGCACATTAAGCCGTTGTTCCGGCTGCCATTTGTAGATCTTTGACAGTCGTTACCGATAGTCCCAAGCCCAAAAGTCTGACCAGTCTTACCAAAGGGTATCCTGTTGTCTAACAACTAGGTTATGGAGATAAGATAGTCTGTCACTGCATTCAATTAGACTAGAAGCTGATCCCCACATAATTGGGAAAAGTCTAGGCAGATGATGATCGGTCTTAGATGTACCTTTTACTTTGTACTGATGAGAAAATAAATTTATCACTAATTACTATTCACAATGTCTCACATTCTGTATGGACAATTATGATTACCATATTTTAATAGTATACCGGTATTAGGAGTAATCATCCCATACATATAACCTGGCAGATAATTACAACTGTTTTTATTACCATTTAAGACCATGATATATCATTTCCGTTCCCTTTACTTATCCCATTTCCTTTTATATAATTATTGCTTAGCATTTATATCTACTGTGAGTAATTTAGAAATACTAATTTTTTCCAATAGAATGGAACAGGCGGATGAATGGGTTTTCCTTTTCTATTACATACATGTATTTATTAATGGAAAACCAATAATTAGACGGGAAAAAATATTACCTCTTAGTCCGTTACTGTGTATCTTCTCGGAGTAGTCATGTAGGCAACATCAACCCCTATTAGCAAAAAAAAATGTTTGTTGGACTTGCAATAGATAAATTTACAGAAATAAATGAAACATTTATCATTTAACTGGCGAAATATGGGTGTGCTTTAGGTATACCTCTGCTTAGCCATTCAGGGAACATAGGCGTGATGTTATGTTTTATCATTTAAAAAACATCATGAACTTTTAGAATAGGTGATATATGAATAGATGATGCTTTTGTACAGTCGAAGCAAAAAGTGGTTGACGAACCACTTTTACCTTAACGTCTGATTTTGTTTGCTACGTGTCTGAATGATTTTGTTTTACTGCTTTACTGACTCAGTCTATTTATAATGTCAATGTCAAAGAATAACGCTCAACTGCTAATCAAAAATTTGACCCTGACAATTATATGAAACATCTTCATAATGTTTCATAAAATGGCCAGTCTATTAAAAAGGTTTTAGTTTGAAATCACCTAGACATTGGTTTATGCTATTTTGACCTTTGTTTTCGAGTGATTAAGCATAGTTTTCTTAACAGCATTCTGCTCAGGGCCGTAGCTTCAAGCGGTCTCTATGTCCTAACTTAACAAAGGAATTAATTTGAAAGCTGACAAAGGTATTAACGACTAGACTGTGCCTTTCAAGTATGATTACTTATTATATTTAAACCATCACTTTAAGTATAATGACAATAACATTTATATTTTAAGCTACAAAAAAAATATGTTTCGAAACTGGCAACACTCACGCGGTAAGTTCCATGCCCGCTCAAAAAAGTATTTACTCCATCTTGCGTCAAGTGCGAGCCGCATCAATTTTCCTGTCATAGTGCACACCAATTAAATTGATTTATGCGTCAAATTTGAACTTACACATTATATTGTAATAATGCTTTATGTAAGACTTATGTAATATTTGACATTTGACCTTAAATTAGGTTCGCGTGTTCATTTTTTGTTGTAATTATGATTGTTTGTTTGATCATCATTTGGTGTAAGGTTAAGGAAACTTTGAGTTATTATATAAATAATATACCTTGTAATGTATACAAATTTATTTCAATAAGAATACAAACATTTTTTTTATTTTATTTTTTTATTTTTTTTAAAAAACGTTGCCCCACACTAGGAATTTCTCCTGTATCGTGGGTGCGTTTACAAACATTCAAACTCACATACACAAACAGCCAGACCCGGAACAACTATCTGTAGGCCATACAAATATTTGTTCCGTGCGGGAATCGAACCCACGACACGCAGCGCAGCAGTCAATCGCTCAGCCACTGCGCCAACCGTGTCGTCAAACATAATATAAGACTGATAATAATTCCCAGGGGTTGTATTGTAGTTTACAAGGTTTCGTACCCAAAGATAGTCTGTACGTCTGTGTGTCAGCGGGCTGTATCTCAGGAACCGTAATAGGTAGACAGTTGGAATTATAAAACAACACAATTAAAATACCAGAAACGTATTATTTTCGGTGGTCTTTGCTCGAGAACCCTTCGTGTGTCCGACTTGCAATTGGCTGGTTTTTTTAACTAAATCTTTTTTTTTCAATTTATTTTTCTTCTTTTTTTAAATTCAGAAATAAACAATTATGAATTTGTTATCGTCTATAAGCTTTTTCGTAAACTGCCCTACCAACTAAAAGTTTTGAAGGAAGCCTATTTTGTATGGAGAATGTAATTTTTCTCTCTGAATAGGCATTCAAAGTCAGCCAATCATTATGGGAGGCTGGGAGCCATATAATAATAATAAATAATACATTTTTATTTGTTTCTCTCAAAAAACATACAACATAGGTTCATAGTAACAAAGTCAAAATTGCAACAATCTATCCTTTGTGAGAGCTGGAGTCTATACTGGGTCGATACCTGTGTTACAGGTCTCCAGGCTCACACCCGCAAAATTACAAGTATGATTGCACTTACTTACTACAAACGTCAGCAGGAGCTTAAAATTGTTGAGAGGTGACGACATAATTACAAACAAAACTATTCAGTTATTCTAAACAAATATGAAAATTTGGAGAGTGTAAGTTGTGTTCGTGGGTGCAATATACTCACACCCCAATGTATTGTTGCGGTTTTGATGTATCAACTTAATATTTAAATTGATAACCTCAACTGCTTGATAAACATAAAACCTAACACGATTTTTAATTTCAACACCAACTCATATTGCCTACAACACAACGACCCTCACTAAAATCTTGAACAAGACTTAAGAATACAAAAATAGATAAAAATCAATGTTTCCTTTGATTCTCACAACACACGCCGTATCGCCACGATCTCTGCCTGGTCCCCAACGATTGTGCCGTAACGATAAATATGTATTAGCTGATAAATCTCACAGATTTATTAAATCTGATATATGTCTTACTACAAAAATAAGCCTGTGTTTTGATACTGAAACACATCCTCACCACGATTTTAGACCCTAACTCACCGCTATAAAGTTCAAAATCACTTTGAAGGTAGCACTTTACCTGTATTCTGCAACATTTAACTCTATTTTCCTTCAGATAAGTGCTAATATCGCATGTCTCAGTCAGCGATGTGACCGTTCCCACAAAAACAATTGAAAACAATAATTAGGTTAAAACTCTTGAATTATTTCACACAATTTACGACTGCATGCATACACGCATGTTTGTAATTTATACTTTAATTACTGCTTACCCTTGCAACAGTACAATCACCATAATAATATGCCCAACAGTATAATCACCATCTGCCTAGCCTTTTCCCTACTATGTAGGGGTCGGCTTCCAGTCTAACCGGAGTGGATGGAGTGACTGCCTATCTGACCTCCACAACCCAGTTACTGGGTAACATAATACCCCTTGGTAAGACTGGTGTCGGACTTTCGGGTTTCTTCCCGTAACGATTGTCAAAGATCTACAAATGCACGGCTTAACGTGCTTTCCGAGGCACGAAGGAGTCTCGATATGTTACGACGCTCACTACATCCACAGACTGACCTCGGCAAGCGTCGCTTAACCTTCGATCAACCCGTGCTGCTGTTTTAATAAGCTACGTACTCCTCTTTAGGCTAAATTGTCATTGGAGTTTAAGATGTTTATTGGGTGGGAAATGATTTTACATCCACCAACGTAGGTAAGCAAATATTTGTTCATTGGCTGTTTTTATTAAACAAATCTTCTCCATAAATGACGTAATGGCTCGCCCTCTCGGAAATGCTAGCTTCAATCACTGTATACATAGGAATTGAAACAGTGTTCGTACCATTTAGAAAGTTAATAATACTGCCCCAGTTCGCACTAGTGTCGCGACCCGTGTCACTCGTGTCGTGGCTCGACTTGAGCAACTGATGTCAGGAACTACAGGATCCTGCACGAGATCTTGTTTGTTTTGGTTTAAGGCTTATGATGCCCGTGCAGTTTTCTTCTGGTTCTTTGTAATTTGCAGCTGAGTATCAGGTAATTAAGTCATCTTCCTCCTGCCCTTATCCCAATTTATTAAAGGGGTCGGCAGAGCATGTCTTCTTCGATACATCTCTATTTGCCGTCATCTCAAGAGTCAGCTCTTTTCTAGCCATATCATCTTTCACACAATTCATCCATCTTTTCTTTGGTCTCCTTGTAACCCTTCAAATAAATTTCCTCACAACATGGTCCTCATTCCTCTATTATTAGGTAATTAAGTATGTTATTATAAAAGTAATTTGCGACTGGCGCAATGTGGGTATCACTATAAGTGCTCCTCTGCGGTCTGCTCACCCTTCAGGGAATACAGGCGTGGTTTTATATGTTTAAATGTATGTGGAGTAGCTGATTTTTTTCTTTCAATTGTTTTTAGAGTAATATTTCACCTATTTTAATAAATTAGTTAAAACTGTGAGATATACCACAGCTACTTTGAGACGTTGTCATCTTTAAGAATGCTTATATTGGGCTTTAAAAAAATAATGGGAATTAGTACTCTCAGAAAATAGTTTAATAATTACAAGCTTATAATCACTACTTACTTAGGTAATGAAGGAACGAATCCCACACATTTCGATTTCATCGTTTTGGATCTCTCGAAGACTATTGACAGGGATGTCATCATAAGAGACTGAAAATGTGTCTCTCTCTTTCTTTCAAAGTCCTTAATATTTCTAAATGATTATGATACCGACCACTTGCGTGTATTAATAATAATAATAATAATAATAATGCTTTATTCAAAACAAAGTAAGTACACAGTCACATAAGCGCACTGCCTCCCGAACTAGGTTGTTAGCCTGTATCTCAGGAGACAGTTCCCTTCCGGTTTACATAATTACTAGATTCTTACAGTGTTCTCAAGTTGGTTTAGGTAAATACAAAAGAAGAAACAAAATAAAAAAAGGTAAATTTAAATAAAAGTAAATATTAAGTATTAACAAATGTAAACACGTAAACGAAGCAAAAGTAGTATGTAAGGATCGTAGCAGGTTGCGTTCTATACTTTCTGCCTACCCCCATGTGAAAGAGGCTTGAATTTATGTTTGTATGCCTGTGAGTGAATATGAAACCTCAAATGTATTATCACATCACATGCAAATCCTCTCAAAGATGAACAAAATAAGATAGTTTAGACTTTCAAAATGGTAACACAATAGTTAATTTTTCAGATATTCATCTTAATTAAAACTCAGAGGTCCCACGTCGGCGACGTTGAAAGGTTGCAATGCGATACTAACGTCATTTTACTGGTTAGGGCTGCTACTACGAAGATATGTACAAGTAAAGTCGAAATACGTTCGATTCCCGCCTTGGGACAAATTTTTGTACGATCTACAAAGATTTGTTCTGGGTATTTGCTATGTGTAATAAAAAATGTCTATCTTTGTATTGTATTAAGTATATCAGTCATCTAGTACCCATAACACAAGCTTTACTTAGCCTGGGCTAGATGATGCTGTGTGGGTTATCCAGCATTATTATATTATTATTTAATTAAATATAGCTCAATTATAATTTCCATCTGTAGCGACATCTATAACGCCCCATACGAATTAAACTGTACGTATCCTAGATTGCATTAAAGTTATCTATACCAATAAATAACATTATAGTGTCTCTTTGTAATGACAAAATAACATATTTTCACTAAATGCATGTAAATTATAAGGTAGTTTTATAAAAAAATATTTTCATTTGTTTGGTATGTCTGTCTGTTTGTTTGAGGTAATTTCGAGGCAAAGACAGGGCTTTCACTAGCAAATACCTGATGTTTTAAAGGTTTACTAAAGCTACAATTATTTTAGAAAATATTGGCGACACGGTTGGCGCGGTGGTTGAGCCATCGGCTGCTGCGCCGCGTGTTGTGGGTTCGATCCCCACACGGAACAAATATTTGTATGACCTACAGGTAGTTGTTCCGGATCTGGCTGTTGTATGCTAGCTTAAATGTTTGTAAATGCACCCACGATACAGGATAAATTAATAGTGTGGAGCAAAGTTTAAAAAAAAACATGATTTCTGAAATTTTTGACGAGAGAACTGAATTACTCGTATTTGATTAAAAATCTCATTTGGTTAGATAGAAATTAGATTTATACGGCAAAATGCAGCCAAATCCCTCCAGTCGCTTCTTCGTCATTGACCATCTTAATAAACTTCCAGATTTAAGTATAAGGATTAAAACCAACCCGTAACTGTCCTACACCTATTCAAATGCCTTTCCACGCTCGTAGGAACGTTAGTTATTTCAGTCACGATGTTTTTCTTCATCGTCAATCGGACTATCTAAGATTACCTGAGAATGCACGTCAAGAAAATGTCGCAATTCTACTTACACCATGTTGTTTTGTAAATCAGCAACTGGGTACCTACAAAAGAACTGGGTACCTATTAATTTTCTGAGTTAACACATGTACATATATTTATGTTTTAGATTTTCAATTTTATAACAAGAGATTCATGTTTAATTGGGAAAATTTGATAGTTTGGGATAGCTAGATTTGCTGGTACATCAGCCCAATTCACGATCCTAGTTCCAATGTGCACAGCTAGTTGGCACATAAAAATAATCACACCGTTGCAGTTAGTATGTCGTTTACAAAAAGATAAATAGTCGTACCAGTCGAACCGAATATACTGCCCTGAGGAACTCCAATTTTAATTAGCAAATCCGTTTGGGTAGCTTTTGTCGTGAGTACCCAGAATATAAGGTCCGGCTTATAAGATAAATCAAACACGTGACGACGATGATAAATTAAACACATGCGAACCACAGGTTACAAGTCGATAACCCATAGAGTGGCCATGACAGTCAACAATTAAAAACTTCTCAACAATTTACTTCCAAAGTGCCATTTTATTATGTAATTAACCATAACTTAGTATTGTTTACGTTTTATTAATAGAATGAGTGGGCCAGGGTCTGAGTCGTGCCTATCTACAATGTATTAATATGTCTAGAAAGAAACCATCATCATCTTGCCTAGAATTTTCTCAACCATGTTGAGGTCGGCTTCCAGTCTAACCGGATGCAGCTGATTACCAATATTTTAAATGGAGCTACCTATCTGACCTCCACCACCCAGTTACTGGAAAATATGTCAAGAATGAAAAACAGTACTAATTATTTAGACATCTTTCTACTTTCTACATTAGACTGCTCGTATGGGCATGTGATGTGGAAGAATGAGGACGGTGTTGTGAGGAACGTTTACAGTGTGTGGAAGATTACAAGAGTAGGGGGAGACCAAAGAAATGATAGATGGAATGTGTGAAAGTTGATATGGCTGTAAAGGAGCGGATTATGGAGATGACGGCCAATACTGCCCACCAGAGACTAAAGAGCAGTAACAGCCCTTTTGTGATTTTTCGTTTTATTAGTGATTCTGAAAGCGGGTTTCTTAAGCTTTCTATTGAATTAACTTACTTATTTCTAAGACTATTAGAATGGTTTTTATTTAACAGTTTTCACTTACTGCAAACGAAAAAAATTAACAATTTGGCGTGATTTCCCAACTAAAATACAGTATAAATTATACTGCAGATTAAATTTTAAGGTTTCATAACTAAAATGCAGTAAGCAATATAATTTTACAGTTCTTTAGATAGTTTTATATTTCTGGAAAAAAATTAAAAAAAAAATTAATACGCAGTAAAATTTACCGCCATACAAGCTATTTTTACTGCAAATTAAGAAAATACAATTTATTGTCACGAACTCCCAACTAAAATGCAGTAAAATCAAAGCTTGTCGCATTTTAGTTGTGAATACTTAACATTCTTTTATCATTATAAACTGACTAACACGCAGTAAAATACAGCATTACTGCAGATTAGTTTGGATAGCATAATGACACAGATATGATTATTCCTAGCTAAAGTGCAGTTAATGTTTTATATATGTTAATATTAAGAGAAAACTGTCAAAGGAGGTTGTGCATTCTGCGCAGGGTCCTTTATTAATTAGATGTTTTTTTTTATTTTTGATATGTAAATTTTACATAAGTGAGTTGAATTATTGTGATTAAATAATAAGAAATAAACGGTCTTTAAAATGTGAACTAGCTATTTTTCTTACTGCACTAGTAAATTGAACACTTTTTTCTTAAAAAACTAACTAAAATGCAGTATTTTTTTGACCTTACTGCATGTTAGTTGGGTTTCTTGACAAAATAACTGATCCAAACGCAGTAATAGGGCTTTTTGCTGCATTTTACTAAGTTTAAAATGGTATTTTTTACAAAAAAGGCTATGCAGTAATAGGCACCAAAAAGAATAAATGGCCATAATAAATTCAGTTATTAAGATATATTTTTTTTTATTGCTTTAACGTGTGAACCTATGCCTTTACAACCTTTCTGCATTCAAATTTTTTTGCTTATACATTCTGTTGATTTTTTAAAATCAATTCTTAACTTTAAATGCGTTTTACTCGAAATCGTGATTTTGCTGTTACTGCACTTTAGTGTATGGTGGGCAGAATAGAGATGTATGGAAGAAGAAGATATGCTGCGCCTAATCCAAATAACTTGGGATAAGGGCAGAAGGGTGACGATGGTGATGACAGCATCTTCGCACGTCCAGTTTACAAAACACATTACACTTAAATATGTTACACAGGTTGTCAAATGATTGAAAGTCAGACAACCAGTCTTACAATAGCGTATCGTGTTACCCACTGACTAGGTTGAAGATGTTCGGGTGCCATGGGCTACCTTTGTATCAGGCGTCAGTTCGGATACACATGTGGGGCAAAAAGCCAGTAATTTCAGTCTTCAACGCAACCAACGACACAGCGCGCTGTAGTTCTTACTGTGTAGGTACATTCCATTTTGGATACTCCATAACAGTAAGTTCACAGTCCACTTTGTTTTCAAATAAAGTCTAGTTGGTCATAACAGTGTCTGAGATGGTCTTTTGAGGAACGATATCACTGCACGCATTTAATCTTGCAGCTCAACGATTAGAAAAGACCACCACAACACCCATTGTTATCAAAGGTGCTACATTCGTTTTCCACCTGATTTCTGTGTCGCAGCCCTGTGGAGGTTTACATTGAAATGTCATCGTCAAGTACGCGATAGGTCGGCCGCGTGACGCAGTTTAATTCAATATACTCGAGAATTGACGCCGGGGAGTTGGCAGTGTTAAGCAATGATGCTTGTATGCAAGTGTCTCAATGGATGACAAAGAAATTAGGTCAGACAGAGAAGGCACGAGGATTCCTTAAGGTGTTCACAGCACGCATTCCCCGAAGGGTTATGTAGATGTGTCTCTTGTACCCCCATTTCGGCTTATGTCAAGATTTGTGCCTGGGTGCTGGCAAAGGGTTCACCACCAATTATATGGGTCTTAAACATAACATAGCATCACGCCTGTAATCCTCGAGGAGTAAAGCAGCCTACCTATAATACACCCACATTCCGCCAGTTGTGTTTAACTTCCATTGCACTGTTTTGCCATCAACCGAGCATACATTCAGACCCCGGGCTGCAAGAGGAATTCCAGATGTAAAAACCCAAAAACACTTTGCGCAAACCCTGGGAAAACACAGGACCTCGTGCTTAGCAGTAGCTTTACCGGCAATAGACAGACGAGTCAGCCAAGACCTAAACATATATAATAAAGTCACAATGTTATGTTAAGACGTCTCTTCTCACATAAAATTCCAGTAATATTTACATAGGCCTTTTAATGACTTTTACTGTACCTTTGGCAGGTAATTTGGGTATTTCCTTATTAGTGTTATAAAAGCAAAAGGAAGGAGCAAGAGAAGTCGTGGGATCTAGTATGTAGTGTAGTAGTGTAGGGTGCTGGGCACTAAAAGTGTTAACTTGTTTTTGATTTTTGATTCATTCGTTTTGCCAGAGTAACTTAGTGACATTTTGGCAAACCACGAACATTTGCCCTTTGCCCAGGCGTGGGCTTAAACCGTTATAACAATAGAGCACGTAGCTTCACAGTCGGTGGACTACAATGAACTGTTTATCTTAAGATTGAACATAATTTGTGACTTAATGAACACTATTATCTATTGTAGCAGTCTAGTAGGGCGTGGGCTCAGTGACAGCGGAAAGTGGAGCGTTTATTAAGCTTAGCGGGTGGGTCAATCTAGCTTGCTTGTATAATTTCAGATTAAGTTCAGAATATTTAAAATAGTTCCTTTTGTCTAAAAATATAAACAAATGACGATCAATTTATCTAGAAATACATACATAAACTCGCACCTATTTACCACGGAGTCGGCAGAAATCGTCGAAATTGAATACGCTCCTTAAAAACACCTTTGGCTTCGTTTACGTCCATACATCTGGTCATACACGCACGGTTACGAGTAGTAGTACTCGCAAGTGTGTAGGCTCCTGACTTTTTTTGAAAACTTAACCAGAAAGGACAGCGTATGTTCTTATCGGCGTCTCCTCCCGGCGGTTCCACTTACATCTGTTATCTTATCGAGTAATTGTTATTATGACAATTATTGATGTATTTTCATCTTTAGTTACTTTAGGATCTACAACACATACTGTTTCTACATTTATGACTTCGTTAAAGACAGTTGAAGTGCTACAAAAACTCCACACAAAAATAGTTATGAACGTTCTAAGGAAATAAGCCTAATTGCACATTACCGTATCCTTTGTAAGCTCAAACGTCGTTCACAAAATCGCTTATGAAATCGCTCCGCTGTCAGTCGCGCCTGACCTCACAAGCACCTAATGAGGGACTCTCCAAGTTTCATCCACGCGGAAAGATGTTGCGACATCAGCCATTGTTCCACTATAGAATATGCAACAAATTATTACTTGACAGAATTAGGAACTTTCAGATACCCTTGGATTTGCTGATCAATATCTTTGTAATATCGGAACGTAGTGATAGGTATGTCTGGACTGCTCATAGATTTTGCTGTCTCGCTCTCTCGCGACCGATCAGCAATAACTTACGTTACAATTAACACAAGTTTTAACAATATGGCATTGCATTCGCAAAGTTTCATTTATTTTCCCAAAAAACCTTTACCTAACTTGAATTAATAGAATTATTTATCTTAGTACTCAACAATCTTCTTTGATTAACTTCGACATTATGGTTTAGTACTAACGTAACATATAACATGACGCCTGTTCTTCCCGAAGGGTTAGGCAGACGGTACCTTTAGTACATCCATATTTCACCAGTAAAATTGAGTCCCATGTAATGGGGGCCACGCCTATTACCACAAATCAAGATTCCAGGGTGTTAATGAGCAATGCCAGATAGCAAACCCAACAACACTTTACCCGACCTGGGAATTGAACTCAAGACCTCATGATCGCTTGCAACCACATAATGTGAAATAGAATTTCACTATCCTTCGCTGTATCACCTACTAGGCTTAGATGGTCGACTATAAGTTTGCAAAGTGATAAAAGATAAATGAAGTTACCCAATGAGAAAAAAGCGTGAGCTCATGTAGGTATGTGTATTCTGGGGTCACAGGTGCTCAGAGTGAGGACTCTATTCGCCCACCGAGTGACCTCAGGGAAGAGCGTGGCATAGTGATCACGTGTCACCGTTCACAGCGAGATTTAGGGTAGACCACTTTACCGTCTCCCCAGGGATGTGCCCTAATAGGCGTTGCACAGAGGAGGTCCCGGAGCGGTCTCTTAAGAGGTAACGGGGCCCCTTCAATGTGCTGACGGTGATCACCGGGGTGGTTTTAGTGAAGTAAGAATCCCACCCTCCCTGGTCTTTTCCCCAAAAGTCCAGGCGCCTTTTGAAGATTTCCCCCGTAAACAAAAAAAAGGTCAAAATCAAAATTCATTTATTCAAATTAGGCTGAGAATCAGCACTTTTTGAACATCAAAACGTTTACAAAAGACAGTCCCCCAAAACGCCGACCCTTCACCTTCACTTCCTAGTGTTTTTGCTGGGTAGAAGAAGTGGCTGAACAAACTCCCCCGCAACACGTCTGTCTGATAAGTTTGAAGAACTTGAAGCTATACAACATATGTCAAAAAAAATATGTTAATCATTCATTCAATCATTTAATTAAATACTTTGCTACATGTTAGCTAGCACACACCAATATGCCAAAATAAATTAATAAAACAGATATACCAAAATCGACAATTAACTCAAGCAAAGACTACTAAACTGAATACATAAAAAACCTGCAGAACCTCTAATTTGGGAAGAGATATAGGACCGAAGTATACCTATTATATTTGCACATGACCGAAGCTTCGCTAACCGCTAGTAAATAAATTACCCGTGTTCAATTGTTCACGTTTCTTCAGCATATACGTAAAGCGTGACAATTGGAACCACTTATCTATAGTTAGAGTATCGTCTGTGAGTGGCATCTCGAGTCGTGATATCACGAAGACTAGAGTTTGTATGTCTACGAAATTTAGCTGAAACTTTGCGTGTAAGCTGGATATAATTCGAAACGGCACGAAATGCAGCTGTTGGTTGATTATTTATTTAACTTTCATAAATCGAAAATAAAACATAACGAAAATAAAACAAATGAAAGTATTCTATTTTAATTGGTAAAACGGGTGATAATATTTGAGACGTCTCAAACGATGTAACACCTTAACTGCCAGAAAACGAGACACAATATAAAATGTTTTGTTTGTCGGTCACTTGGCGTTTAACGCGTTAAGCAGGAAGTAGATGATTAACTATAAAAGTGGTAGGTTTTTAAAATGACGTGACACACCCCCCCCCCCCTCTCCCCTGGTATCGCCACTGACAAAACTACTACTACAGTCATCATCCCCTTGCCCTTATCCCAATTTATTTGGGGTCGGCACAACATGTCTTCTTCTTCCATGAAGAAATAAAATAAAATAAATAATCATAGGCCATCAAAAAATTCATCCGCATCGTTGGCAACGGGAAAAGTGCCCAGAAGTCTGGCAGCATTGCCACGTTGAATGGCAATGCTGATTATTTGGCCAAAAAAAAGGCCAGCCCTCTGGTCACGTGAAGAGTCGACCAAACGCTTCCATACATTTCTATTTGCCGTGTGCGCAAAATAATTTTGCAAGATAGGCCAAGATTGCTGATCCTGCTTTGCCTGGAGAATAGCAAAATATGTTAGCGCCTGACATAGACAGTGCCAGCGGGCGGCGAACGTCCTCGATCTACCATCTGTAACTATGTATATGTAGCTATAACATATGTGTGTGTATATGTGCGCCTGAGTACGTCGCGTGCAATCAAATGCATTGATGTAAGGTCGACAGAAACATTGCATTTCAGAGAATTACTTACATTGTTGGCATGGCGTTTTCTACCGCTCTCGACTCCCTTGTGTGTGCGCGCATACTATACACGACCAACCAACCGACTGACCGACCGACCGACCGAACGTCGGCCCTGTTACTGAGTTGTGGATGTAAAATACTGATCTTCAGCTGCATTTAAGTAGACTGGAAGCCGACCTCAATATAATTGGATTAAGGCTAGGCAGATGACAATTTATTTGTGTGGAAATGAGAAGGTAACCTTTAACGGCACGGTTGGCGCAGTGGCTCAGCGATTGACTGCTGTGCCGCGTGTTGTGGTTTCGATTCCCGCACGGACCAAATATTTGTATGGCCTACAGGTAGATTTTCCAGGTCTGGATGTGAGTTTGAACGTTTGTAAACGCACCCACGACACAGGAGAAAATCCTAGTGTGGGGCAAAAATAAAAGTAAAAACCTATAACAAAACAATTCGCATCCCATGCTGCTGACTGTACACTTACCCATAAAGAGCATTGTATGCAAAACCTTAGTGTTTTGTTTCAAGTCAGCAGTGCTACTGTTTGTCAGACAAAAACGACTAAATTATGACTTGATTGTAACGTCGATGCCAAGAGAAATATGTCATTAACTCTATTTTATTGCCTCGTCTACGATACGGCAAAAACTAGGGACTCGGAAATTAATCTAGAACCGTACCGTAAAGTATAGGTATGCTAGATTTATCTCCAGTAAATACTTTATCTAGCTGTTTTTAGTTTTCTAAGCGAGAATGTGTGAATCCGTGCCGAAACTTTTGTTAGAGGCAAAAAATATGGGTTCACATCACCGACATGCTGTAGTGATGTGTTGTGCTGGACTGTCCTATAAGATATAGGATTCTCCTAGTTTGAAGGACAGTAGTGTTACTCATCTTTTATATACATATCGATAAAACACCGATGTGTTGTATCGATATGTATATAAAAGATAGCCTTATAATACCTAGGCTAAGGTTTTTGTTGATTAAATTATTGCTTACTTACTTAATGACAGTTATTCTAAAGTCTGAATTTTCTGTTGGCAGTTTAAGACTGTCTATCTTTTTTTATTTGAATTGAACAAACACCTAAGATACATTCATATTTAGCGTCCGTAAAGCGACTCTATTTCTTCTACTTAGAATTCTCTAGAAAGCCGCTCTCCGATAGATAAGTGCACAGTTTATTCATGCTTATGAGATTACACGGTAACAGTTTTCATACATATTTTTTGCATTCCCATTCCTTACAACTCTCAAAGAAGTCCTGCGCCGATGAGACCAAAGTTTTATACCGTACAGACTTCGAATATGGTGTACCAATAAGTTTTTATGTGCGACAAATTACCATGACCACAGATTTCTAACAAAACTTTTTCTTTTGTTTCCAGATGTGGCTCTCCAGCATAGTGTCCTCAACACTATTCGTGATGGCGATGTCAGCAGGCAACGAGTACCTCCCGCCCAGCAAGGGTTACAACTACGAACCACCTGCAATACCGTTCCCCACCAACAATAATGGAAATAAGGTAAGAGTGCTATCAGGCATTAGATAATAAATCCTCCTATCTTCTATCAGGCTAAAGCCTGATAGAAGTTAGATAGAAGTCCTATCAGGTATCATATAAGAATCCTACCAAGTATCAGGTAAGAGTTCTACCAGGCTTTAGATAAGAGTCCCGTCTCATACCAGGGATTAGGTAGACCTCCTAACAGGTATCAGGTAAGAGTCACATCAGGCATCAGACGGCAATCTTAATGGAAAGTAATTAATTTCTTTTACACAAGTTATTCTATTAAGTTTGCGCTGTCTTGAGCAGTGGTAGGCCAATGACAACTACACCGACTCACAAAAGGGTTATTTTATTTAACCCGGGCAGATACTTCACTTTTTGTAATTTTTTCCAACACCGCTATTCTGTTGACATCGATGAAGAAATCCAGAAGGATTAATATGTCCTAAAACCAAATTTCAGTGGCATGTAATATCGACCATAACAGCGTGCTTATTCATGATTTTAATTCCGATCGATCGACATTGGTATTCAGATGTTTCGTACTCTTGAGTTCAAGATTATTTTAGTAGCTGTGTATTTCGCCAAATAATATAATCACGTGTCTGCCAAATTAACATGACAATCGTATTGGCTTTAGATCGGAGTTAAAGTTAGTTTGATGAGTAAGGCCCCTGGCCTGCTTAGTGGATTACGATCCGCTTTGTTACAGAAACTAGGCAAAGTTTCAAAAAATCGCAGCAGCGGGTACATTTTAGGCCGATTATGTAATGTTGTGACTCCATCTTGCGACCTCTTGGTAAGAACTTCAAGTTTTCTGTAACGCTTTTAGACTAAACCACCTCTTCGTAACATTTCAGCAACCCCCAACACCGCCTATTAGGCCGAACCCCACGCCCCAGAGGCCGTACCTGCCACCTGGACAGCCCACTCCCGGACCGGGGCCTTCACCAACACCTGGAGTGAGTGTTTTTTGTTTTTATTTGAATATTTAGGAACGTGGACGTAGTAAAAGGACAGCAGCATATCACAGCTAAGCTACACACGTGTACTCTTAGCTTTGCTTTGCATAAAAATACTAGTGACCGACCGAAGCTTGGAAGATCGGCCACATAATCATTTATTCATTTTCGGCCATAAACCATCCGAAACTTCGCGAAACCGATAGTAAAAAACGCGCGTCATTCAGTCTACGATTTTTGTACAAAGATCTTGGCTGCATGGTCCTCACATGATCTGACTAAAATAATACATAATGTACATACGTACATAAAGACACGCCTTTTTCCCATGGGGTTAGGCAGAAACCATAGAATGCCATCTGCTACCGGCTACGATTCTTACATACTTTCATCGAGCGATGAATTTTCTTCATTTTCAAAATTCGTTGCGAGTACTACGCAGCTGACCTTTTTGAAGAACACCACCAATAATATGTGGACTTGAAAAGATACTGTGGCCTCTGGATTTTTTCGATGTTTCTTTTTCAATAGTGACTGGTGAAATAAAAATACATTTTTTTACAATAAAAAAAGTTATTTCTCATCGTCGATATAATGCTTCGGCGTATCTCTTATGAGAGGAGCTAGGTATTTTTTGCTGGTTTTGTGTTCATCAGATTCTGGAAATATTTAATTCAAGTTACTACAAGTACTTCCGAAATATACCTAATACAGTAGCCTACCATAACACACTTTCAATGGTATATCTATTCAAATGAATTAAATGTAAGAGCATAGCAAAAGTATACAATTATGTCAGTCTGACTGTTTCTTTGAGTAATCTGTGAAACGGCTGTACCGATCTTAACGGGGTTTTCACTGGCAGATTTTTTTTTAGAAAAACAATCGTAATATAAGTTTAACAAACTGTCAAACTTAGACAAAGACGACACCACGACCGTGCGGCCAATACTTGTCTCGTGCATTTGACAAGTACAGGCCGCATGTTCGTTTTGTCTCTCTCACACTATCTAGCCCGTGTCTATTACTTAGCTGTAAAGGGAATGTTCAGTCAATTACTCTACAATCTATGGTACAATTTTGATTGGCCGGCTCAAGTAACACCAACCAATCAAATCACTTAAAAAATAGAGTTAATACCTTTCTCATTCGTAGAAATAGTGTTACTTTTATCCTCGCTATGTTCCTCTGAAATTTCAAATACTTATTTAAAAAAAATATAAGGCAGGGAAATTGTACAATTCACACAAACAATATATATTTCTTAAGTAAGAACTACTTAAGTAGGTTAGTAATTATTATTAAGCCTAAAAATAAATAACCTGCTTACTAAACAAGACAACTTACCGCTGGCTATAAAATAAAAAGAAAAAAAAGAATTTAAAAAATAGGCACGGTAGGTACTGATTTTATAAATGAAGTAAATAAAACTTACTCAATGAAAAATTTGTGTTCACTGAAACAAAACAAATTACTATTGGATATAAATTTTCTAAGCTAAATAAGTTATATTTGAGCCGTTTGTGGTTGAAACACTAGGGCCATTGGGTAAGTATGCACATTTTGCGGGACATCGCGAAGCGTTTGGTCGACTCTTCACGTGACCAGAGGGCTGGCCCTTTTTTTTTGCCAAAAAATCAGGATTGCCATTCAACGTGGCAATGCTGCCAGCCTTTTGGGCACTTCACCCGTTGACAGTGATGAGGATGAATTTTTCCATGCCCTGTGATTTATATTTTCCTTTTCATGTACATAATAGCTAAAGAGGTAGTAATGTTTGTTTGCAAAAGGTAATCTAATCACTGGAAGTATTGATCCGATCACCAAAATTCTTTCATTGATAGAATTCTACACTATTTTCAAGTGTCATACAAGTTAAAGTCAAAATTGTGACGGCACAGTTGGCGCAGAGGCTGAACAATTGGCTGCTGCGACGCGTGTCGTGGGTTCGATTACCGTACGGGAAAAATATTCGTCTGGCCTACAGATAGTTGTTCCAGATCTGGGTGTTAGTGTATGTGAGTTCAAAAGTTTGTAAACGCACCCAAGATTTAGGAGAAATGCGTGACACGGAGCGCAGCAGCCGAACACTCAGCTGTATAGTTACTTAAAGTTATAACATAAGAATTTTCTTATGTTAAGATAAAGGGAAAATCCAAGATTAATAACACTTTGCCAGAACCGGAAATCGAATCCAAGTCCTCACACTCAGCAGTAGCTTCACGTTTATAAATAAAAATAATACTTACGTTTTGGTAAAGGCTCCGACGTGGTACATCTAGTCGTGTACGGGGTTTTATGAACGGTTACATGTTCCAACTTGTCGTCGGGTGTTACTAAAAGTTGGGGAAGACGTGACACCTTGCCATCACCAGGTGGGTCTGGGAGGTGGGGAGGACGTGTCACTTTGATGTCGCCGGGTTTCACTTTTTTTGGAGGCAGATATGACACCTTCATTTCATTGGTTAAGTTTAAATGGGGAAGGGGTCCCGGCTTTATGTCACCCATTTCTACAGACTGGGGACGGGGTTGCAGCTTTATGTCGCCGGGTACTAAATTTTTCGCGGGCATAAGTGTTGCCTTCATGCCGCTGGTTGCTACTAAATAGAGAGGGGAACTCAGCTTTATGTCACCAGGTTTTACTTTTCTCGGGAGTAGAGGTGACACCTTCATTTCATTGGTTAAGTCTAAATGGGGAAAGGGTCTCTGATTTATGCTTCCCGGTCTTCTTGTACTACGGAGATGACGACTTGACACCTTTGGGAGCACTTTAGGCGGCAGCAATGGAAACTTGACACCAGGACGCAGCGACCACTCTCTAGAATGGCTTAGTGCCACTTCCTTTTTTGCAGCTAGATCCATTTTCATCTTACTGACTGCAGACAAAAAATGTTTTAAATTATGAACATCGTTAAAAAGGGGTTAATAGAAACAGGGGTGAATTGAAACAAAACTCTGAAAGGGATTTTTGTGTTAGTTTAACGTTGTTTGTTACTACAAGGAGTCCTATTTTTTTGGAGGAATTAAAATTAAAAATGTCGAAGTCATTTTAGTAATAAATAATATTGAATCAATGTTAAAATCTCATTTGAAGTTTTGTTGTGATTCGCCCTGTTTTACCGGCATTTATTAAAAGTTATGGCGCATTTACACTTAGTCGTTGACGCGCATGCGGGCATGCCGAATGGCTTTGCCCAGACTTGGGCACCTTATACATTAATTGCTCTGGCAAATTTGACATATTCGGAAGCTACAGAACTAGACATAGATGAACATGTCCTTATTTGCTGCAACACAGCGAATATACACAAAATATAATTTTAATTGTTATAGAAATGCTCCAGTGTCTGTTCATAAACCTATCGTGAAGTAAGCATAGAGCATATAAGAAACAAAACTATTAAAAATAGAATGACACTTAAAAAATAAGTATACTTCCTTTGAAAGGGCTCAACTGACCATCTTCAATACCTAAAATTAAGTTAAAACATGCGAATTAATATTAAACACAAAAAAAAACTGTAAAGAAATATATAAACATAAAAAAAGACTTACTCGTCAACTTCTCGCCATATTCTAAATATTTCAATCGGCCTCAATTAAGTAGAAAAAAATAAGTACAAAATAAGTAAATTAAAAAAATGTTAAACACTAGTATTAAAAATATATTTACCCATATCCATATCTTTCAGATGCATTGCTGAAGTTTAAAAATATTTGTGGTTAGAATCAAAATTTATTGTCGTGGGCCGCAATTTCGTGATATTTCTATCTAAAACCCGCCATATCGTTCAAAGCTTAAATTTTATCGATTTGCCCGACCACGTTTGGGCAAATCAGAATCAAAATTCATTTATTCGAATTAGGCTGAGATTCAGCACTTTTTAAACGTCAAAACGTTTACAAAAGACAGACCCCCAAAACGCCCACCCTTCACCACTTCCTATTGTTTTTGCTGGGAAGAAGAAGTGGCAGAACAAACTGCCCAGCAACACGATCGATCTGCAGCAATCGATTCTGAAGGGTGATCAAAGTACTACATAGTGGTTATAAGAAAGCGGTTCTAAACTGTCCTAGGAATATAACTATGATATGAGTACGATCTAGTAATTCAAACAGTTTACTAGGCAAATCTAATCTGAAATAATTCGCAGGTCGCAGTAACTTGTTAGGGCACTCCAACCAAGAAGGTTGGATTAGGTTGGAACTGTGCGCCGAGCGAGCGAAGTGGCAAGCTAGTGATACATCGAGATTTATACCAAGTACTACAAAAGAACCGAAATAACTAGATTAGTCTAGTAAGATATCTAAATTTACTAGATTTAGGAAGTTATATAGTAAATGGATTTGATACTAACCCATCTGTAAGTCATAGTTCGCTTTACATATCGGAGTTATTGCGAAAACCTGAAATTATATAAGAAATAATAGTATGATTCAGTGGTATGGTCTATTAATTGAAACTAGTGAGGTCGGTGTTTCTCTATCTGACTACTTTGTCTCTTTTAAAGTCCAGGCATATTATTGGTCAGATCAGGTGCTAGGCTAACCTAAGGAAAAAATATACGGAATAATTTTAAATTATACCAGAACGTAGAAAACACAACGCATATAACATTTCCGTAACTTCATTGTATGAGCACACATTTAAAAACTATTCCATGCTGTGATTTTTTTTCAAGTTATACCATTGTATTTTATGATTATAATATTTCTTGTTTCCAATAAAATGCTATCGGAATCGACATTCTCATAAAAATAAATCACAGTGCCTGTTTGTAATTTAAACAGTGATACAATATTTCTTTCAGAACGTCGACCCGTCGTAAAAATTTGCCTAAAGTAGGTATATCCAGTGGCGGACTAAGCCCGTCAGAGGCCCGGGGCGGCAAAGCTGAATGAGGCCCCCCAGCTTTAAAAAAAAAGTAGTTTTACAAGCTTTTCATTCAGTTCACATTTGTATGTAGTTTTTATGTTTATTTCGTTAATATCAGGCAAGTGAAATTAATTTCAAAGTACCCGCTACAAAGACGGTTATTCCCCCAGCGTATTGGACGGGTTCAGCAAAGTTAAATTAATATTAGTACCGCGTAAAAAGTCTAGATGACTGTAGTGTTTTGATCTTGATGAAATTATGTAGGTTAGGTACTTAGCACATTTTTAAAGTCTTGTTTAGGATTTGATCAGGGGAATGCGGAGGCATTTGGGCCCCCCCAAGACTGGAGGCCCGGGGCGGGCCGCCCCCCTGTTAGTCCGCCACTGGTTATATCCACCATTCCCGCAGTAATGATTTTTATTCCGTATGGGAACGTTCTGTACCCGTTCCTTAGGCCTCTCGCTTTCTCTTTTATCAAAAGCTGCTGGACATCTAGTTTTTCGGGAATTATCCAAGCAATTAATTTCAAGACGTTTCTTTTGTTTATGGCCAATGAATCAGTATTGCCATTCAACGAGGTAATGCTGCCAGCCGTTGTACACTTTTCCCATTTACAGCGACTAAGATGATTTTTTTGATTGCCATCTACCTCTATTTATTCTTTCCTTCCATCATTCCTCCTTCTCTTTCTTATACATGCTCATATTACTATGATTATTTGAAATCTGCTAGCTTATAAAAGTGCAATGTATTCACAAAATAATCATATTTAAAAAATAACTCCAAAATGCGCAGGATGTCTTATACTATGGGACTTGCAATGACCACCCATGATTTTAAAATTTTCTTTCCCCTTTCTAGCACCACGATCATCAAGATCATCACAATCATGATCACCACGATCACGGCCACGGGGATCACGACCACGGTGATCATCACCATCACGAGCCTGGCATGCCCTTCGATTTCTCCTACCAGGTGAGTTATTTGTAGATCTTTGACAATCGTCACGGGTAGTCAGAAGCCCGCGGCCTCTGAGGCTTCAGGCCTCGTGAGCTGGTAGACAACCTTATTTTTCGTTGACTCTACACTACACAACCTTTTAAGGAGTCATTGTGCTCATTATTACGATCATATTTTAATATCAGACCAACCCAGAAATTGCAAAGAACAAAATCAGCTGGTCTATGCAGTTTGTCGATCGAAGAAACAGGAAATGTACTGAACTGCCTTTCTTTCGGAAATCAGCGTGTCCCTTAGTAAATGTTAGATATGAGGATACCCCTTGAGAGGTTTAGTGCCCCAAAAAAAAATAAGGTTGTATTTATTTTGGAGATAGTGACGTGAATTAAATTAAATTAAATTACTCATAGCAAAAGGCTCACCCAGGTATCGCTACAACGCGTTATGCCGAAAGCAACAAACATCGGGCCCTTGAAAAAGTAAGGAGTACTAAATTTAAAAAATATTTTATTGACCAGGTGGCTGAAGATGGCAATGACTACAGCCACAACGCGATATCCGACGGCGATATCACAAGAGGAGAGTACAGAGTTGCCCTACCCGATGGACGCACGCAGATCGTCAAGTACACCGCGGACTGGAAAAACGGATTCAACGCGGAGGCAAGTTTCTTGGCGCAGTTGTAAATTATTTCATACATTCCTTTTTCCACAGAAAAATGGTTGTGAAAAGAGAAACAATTGATTTTATTTTATTACTGTGTTAATGAACTCTGAACTTTTGGAAGGATCTTCTTGTAACATTTACCTTTACTTCAGGTGACATACGAAGGTGAAGCGAGGTACCCCGACGCACCTGCTGGCGGCTATGGCGGTGGTGCTCCCTCGACCGGCGGTAACGGCTATGGCGGTGGTGCTCCATCAACCGGTGGTAACGGCTACGGCAGCGGTTCAGGCAGCGCTGGCGGTGGCCAAGCGTACGTGCCCCCCAGCCAAGGAGGCGGCTACCAATACTAGATACTTACCCCCAACGACTACGCAGGTTTACAATGAACTGAAGTTGTATTTCTTACTAGGATTACGTGATAATTATCAATTAGTCGATTAGTAAAAAAACCGAAGACAAACGTTCCACTAGATCTATCAATTTGACAGCTGTCAATGAAGATAACGGAGGGAAAAAACCACGCATTGGTCAAGAAGTTCAAATTTCATTGATAGAATAGTCATAATGAATATTTCAAGACATAATAAAGGGAGCAGTAAAACATGACAAATAAAATCATTTTCGTAGTATTAGTAAGAAATACATAAGTGTAACAAACACGTTTGTTAATAAATTGCCTTTGTAACTGCTATCATTCTATATATCGGACTAGATTTGAAACAAACTTTTACACACAAATAGCATGCCTAACATCAAATAAAAAAGTCGACTAAAATGTTTGATTCAAAGCTTGTGCGTTATACAAATTTATTAGCAGAATAATTGTTTTTAATATAATACCTATAGTTGTAAGTTAGCATTAAATTAACATAGTTACCGAAATATAGTTACCAATTGTTATAAAAAAAATATTATATAAAGTACTTCGCTAGCTAGATAATCAATACTGAACTGGGCTGACATAAGACCCCTATTTCCTCCTTTTTCCTACAAACTATGTCATAACTTATTATGGAAATATCTAGAAATAGTACAATATACGAATTCTTTGAGATTAAGTATACATGTATACACAGCCTATATCTGTATAAATACAACCTTTATTAGTGTTAAATAGACTAATGCAAATTATTTTACTTTTTAAAACCAACTGTATTGTTTAAAAAAGGAAACCATATTGTGATGCTAAAAAAAGACAAAATTGCTTGTAATAGTTTTTAATTAATAATACTCATTACACTGCCGTATTTTGTATATTTATTGTATAGGATAGAGGAGTAAATTGACAAATCTTTGTTAAAAATATGACGTGTCCTTTTGTACCTTATTTTTTATAAAAATAAATATAAGCTACAGTTATACAATATGATTTTTATTACCATTAAAAAAAACTGTGAATCAGTTTATATTTCTATTGATATTTTTTATATACTCATTTCTGATCACTAAGCAATGCACTAACTACTACAACTGCTGTACTGAAATCTAGCGGCAAATAGCAAGAACTTATATTATATTATTCACTCATAACCACACAGTGGTTAAGGAAGTTATTTTTTTTTTTTTTTATTTATTAGGGAAAACAAACAGTCACACATTACATTTTGTAGAAAAAAATACAAAAAGGCGGCCAAATGTGTAACCAACAACATTTTCCACGGAATACACGTAACAAATTATAATCTTTACAAACTAATAATAATAAAAACAAATAATTTAAACTAAAACCTAAAAACTACAATAATTTAAGTTAAGTTAAATTAAACAACAAAAATAAATTTAGCATACAAAGCAAAAATTCAGAAGGATATAAAATCTTAATCAAAATTATAATTAAAATGACTATTGACTAAGTATTTCGAGAACAATATTTTTGAATCTACCAGCAGAAAGAGCAAACATATCAATATGATGGAATTGTTTATTGAAATTATTTGTAAGTCGTCGCAAAGGTGCCCGCATACCTGCGTTACTGCGACAAGAGGTAACTGCAAACAGCGGCCGTGCACGCACCCCGCGACTTACTGTCGTTCTAGGAACTATGTAACTTATTTTATTTCGGATATCAATACAGTCATATACATTGCTACACAAATCAAACAAAAATACAGTCTCTAGAAGAGTGCGTCTTGATTTTAGGTCTAGTAATTTATATTTCTTTAACAAATAATCATAAGATAAATATGTGTGGAAGCAACGATAGTGCATGGCTTTTAAAAATTTTCTTTGAACCTTTTCAATACATTCAGAATATTTATTGTACAAGGGATTCCACACTGGCACTGCGTATTCGAGCTGTGATCTGATCAAAGACTTGTACAAATATAAATAGGTAGAGGGGCGCACAAACTCCCTTGCAGATCTCATCACAAAACCGTACATCCGGTAGGCGTTATTTACAACTTTGTTAATGTGGGCATCAAGGTGAAGTTTATCATCGAGGAGAATACCAAGATCACGAATAAGGGACTCTCTTGATAGTAAAGTTTTATCCAAAGAGTACGGGTGCCTGAAAACATTCTTATTCTTCGTGAAACTGATACAACAGCATTTAGATAGACTCAGTTGCAGTTTATTATATTTGCAATATTCACTGAAGCGATCCAGGTCTTCCTGTAATAATGTGCAGTCTTGCAAGCTTTTGATGGGCTTGTAAATTTTGAGATCGTCAGCATAGAGCAAGACTTTAGAATTTCTAAAACAATCAAGTATGTCGTTTATAAATAAAATAAATAAAAGGGGTCCCAGAATCGAACCCTGAGGTACACCAGAGGTTACATTTATATTTGAAGCAGATCTGAAACCGTTAACTACTACCCTTTGAGTTCTGTTCGAGACATAGGAAGAAAACCATCGAAGTAAATCACCACGTATACCGTTAAATGAAATTTTATGCAGTAGCAGCTCATGATCAACCTTGTCGAATGCTTTTCGAAAGTCAGTATAAATGGCATCCACTTGAACACGAGAATCCATATTGTTGAACAAATAATCCATAAATGCCACCAAATTTGTGGTAGTTGATCGATGTTTCACAAATCCATGTTGTTGTTGGATTATACTGTGATGAAGAACAGGATATATTTTATTGTGGACTAACCTCTCGAAAAGCTTCGGCAGGACTGACATAATGGAAATAGGACGATAGTTTTCAACATCCTGCTTAGACCCCGATTTATATATTGGTGTTATATTCGCAATCTTCCATACCTCGGGGAAAGTTCCTTGTGTCAGTGATTTTCGAAACAAAATATGTATAGGGGTGCAAATATGTTTAGCGGTGGCTTTGAGAAACGTGACTGGAAGACCGTCAGGACCTGGACCCTTAGTTGAGTCTAAAGAATTAATTGCCATCAGTATCTCATTCGTGCTCAGCTCTAAGGTTCTGATGAGGGAATTGCGATCAGAATCCCCACTCGAGGAAATACCACTCATCGAGGATTGTTCGTAAACTGAATTAAAAAAATCAGAAAAAAAGTTACAAATTTCTTCGGGATCATTGCTGCTTTGGTCTTTGTAATTCATGTCAGAAGGTATACCAGAACAAGACTTCCGATTTGCAATATACGTCCAGAAGTATTTAACGTTACTGTGAATGCCGTCTTCAACAGACTCCATGTATTTTATGTAGCAGGCATTGCATTCCCTATGGAATCTAGATCTGTATAGTGAGAACTGTTCATAATCAGAGATATTGTGATATACCTTCCATTTAACCCAGGCTTTTAGCTTGTTTTTGTAAATATGTATCAGCGATGGCGAAAACCAAACCGGAAATTTAAATGATTTAGAATTGATGAGTGGAACGTTTGTTTTAATTATGCTAAAAATTATATTATAAAATTTATTTACTGCCACATCTATGGAGTTTTCCAAACCAATCTGCTCATTCCAATTAATGTTACGTTATGAGCTAGCAACTGTTATATCAGTTACGCCCATTCAAGTTCCATCTGTTAATCTATACAGCTTTTAACAGAAATATTATGACAAAATAGCCTATAATAATAAAGAATATAATATTTTCAATAAATAGTAATATAAATAATGGCTGTCTGATATTATCTGGTTTAACCTATTCACATCTGCAACACCAAGAGTATAATTAACAATATTTATAATCTCTGAGACAAGGCTGAAATATATCAGGTGTCTCTTCTGTGCCCTTATGTAGGCAACCGCATCACTTTTGCATCATTTATTAATCTGATAACTTGCAACTCAGTTTGCTCATTTTCAAGTTTCAGAATATAATTTTCAGCTCCATGTACATGTTTCAAATGGGAGTTCAAATCTTTTTTCAGACTGAACTTTTTATCACAGACCACACAACATTCAACCTTCTCCATATGTTTTCTCTTCATATGCTCAAGCCTACGACCAGACGTGATAAACTCAGCATTACATACTTCACATTTGAAAGGCTTCTGACCAGAGTGTAGCATTAAATGTTCTACTAATGTCTTTTCATTCATAAATGTATTGCCACAAATCTCACAAGTTTTATCTTTTATTTTCTCATGTGTTTGAAAATGCTCTGTTAAGTTACTCTTTTTATAAAATCCTTTTTGACATATTCCACATACAAAAGGCCTTATGTTTAGATGAACCTTGTTGATATGTGCTTCGAGTGTATTCTTATTCAGGCTCCTATAGTCACAGCTGCCACAGCAGTGATATTTGCTGCCCCTTTTTCTTTTAGTTAACGCAACATGATTTTTTAAATGCAAGTTGAAATGCGAATGAGATTTCAGCACTTTAAAACAATGCGGACATTGTTGTCCTTTATGGCTACTCAAATGCACTTTTAAAGATGAACTTTTATTAAAAACTTTTCCACAAATATCACAGATATTAGCTGCATTTGTGTTCTTATGAGTAATTTTAAAGTGCTTCTGAAGTAAAACTTTTGATTTGAATTTCATACCACATTTCTTGCATTCTTTACATATTAGTGGCTTCTTTGGCTTGGTTATGATACTTTCAGATGTAGGTATGTTCACTTTTAACCTGAATTTCTTTGGCTGTCTTCCACATTCTATTTTGTTGTCAACTTCTTCATTTATATTATCCACAAGGTGGTTAAGTATTTCAGTTTTGAAGTAATTCCTTTGTAATAGACTGAATATCTTGATGATTAAACTTGAACAGTCTTCACAGGCTTGAGGTAGGAGTAGGTCCTAGGGAAAAGTAAGAGAATTGTAAATTGTAAATAAATGAGACATACCCGGAAAAAGTTGCCAAGGCTTATAAGATAAATCTAGTAATACACTAAAGCTCCTACAATTCCTGTACACCGGCAATGGTGGGCGAAAAATATTTTTATGAGCTCATACAAATTGGCTTGGGATTTTTTTTCTACGAGTAGGACGGTACGAGTAGGTAGGTACAACTGGTTCTCCATAAATTTGATTTTTATTACTTACTTGCGATGGAAATAGCTTCTTCATAATATTCCACAAAGTTAAATTCAAACTAAAGTACTCGTCATGAATTTCTATATTTTCATATAAACTTGTAGGTTTGTCACTTTGTTTGTAACATAAAAAGCATACACTCTCCATGTGATTTGGATTTACCAGTATATTTAACATGTCCATGTTAATAATTTAATTAAACTAACCGAGAATAATAAAAACAATCACGCAATACAAACTTTTTCTTTTTGACATCTGAAATAAGAAATCATTTTAGTTTTAATTTAGAGAGACAAACAAAATAATCGATGTCTAACACGATTATTCGACACGATTATAAATTTAATTTAATTTATACAATTATACCATAAAACTAACTATATACATATTTACAAAAACAAAATAAATAAATAAAATTATTCGACTAAATTGGTATTGGACAGTTGGCAGCGTTTCATATTATAGAAATATTTCGTTCGAGATTTTTAGCAGAAGGACGCGACCGAGCGGTCTGTCACCAACTGCGTCATGCATGTCATAAGTCATTGCAAGGTTGTACAAAAGCATTCCATGTCACTGTTTAAATTTTAATAAACCTTAGTGACTTGATAAGCTTTTTTGTTCATGATAACGTAATCACCAAGTTAAAAAACTTTGTAAACATTCAAAATCTGATAAAAAAGTGCTATTGTACACGTAACATTAATACCGTCAGGCGCCTTAGAACAAGCTAATTTTATCAACTGAACGAAAGACTGGAACGTGTAAGGTGCAAGGTAAGCCGACATTCTTACGATTTCCATCAAAGTACTTATCGGGTTCCTTAGATAGTTAAATACCTGGCGGTATTTCCTCATTTGCCGAACGCTTATCAGTAGAGAAAATACGCCATTTTGGCCTAGAAATTGCGTACGTAACATAACCTAGAAATTCTTGTCCGAAAAATAATTTTAATCAAAACAAATATATTCAGGGAACGTTTTTGGAATGTTAAGATTTTTAGCACCCACCGCATGTCATTTCATTTTGCACAGTCTCACTCATCATTCAAAGTTACGAGCGTGCCGTCATGCGTGTGGGAAACTAGGAATCTCTGGGTGGGAGTCCTTATTTGATTTTGATGACATTGACTGACATTATTAAAAGACGCTGACAGAATTTTAGCGGTTTTCTGATCTTTACTCCTCCATATGAACTTACAAGCATACAAAATCTTGTACCTCCGTACGCGTTATATTCTTAAATATAAAAGGATCGAAATTTTCTGCTTCACGTAATTTTATAATTAGATACATTCCTAATTATCATGATTTACCTTCCAATTTAATGTAGTATGGTTAGGTCTAGATGATAATAATTGCATACAAATAAATACAATAAAATGTCATTCAGTAGGTCAGGGTTTGTTTTATTTCCATTCTAAGTTTATGCCTCAGAAAAAAATTGGACACTAAAATTATTTATGCTGTTGCGTGTTTTTTCGAAACATTACACAAAAACATCGAAACAAAGGCTGGCTATATAAATTTGTGTAGGTATGCAAAGTTGCAAAGACAATTGTTTTGTATTCCGAACTGCATGGTAAACATTTCTCGCGTGGGTGGAGAGTGGAATGGATTGTTATTGGTTCATTTTTCTACACAAAATGTGTATATTTTTTTACTGTTAGACAATTCTCTGAAACGGCTGGACCGATTTTGACGAGACTGCACTGATAGATAACTGATGATTATAAGTATGTTAGGCTTCTTTTATTTTATGTAAATATACTTTTAAGCCCTGGCCTTCATTGTAAGGTCACCGCAGGATCGTTTGGTTAAGTAGTAAACAGCCATCTAGTGCTGAACTGCGAGTGGCCCTACCTAGAAAAAAAAAACTTTTTATTTTAGTAATATAATTAAGGTACCACATTACAACAAACAAAGCCATGACATTCCACATGGATGAAGTCATGGCTGACAGTTACTTATAAGTAAGAATAGTAATTAAGTAGTTTTTCCTCATGTTTAAAAACAATCATATTTATTTTGTGTTATCTACTTGTATCGCTTACAACTAAGTATACTTATAATAGTTTCAAATAGCAAGCCATGAGGAGGAAAGGAGCTTAAAAGAAATTCATACCAGCAGCATTCATGTCAGTAAAATATGAATTGCTGGATTCATTCAGTTGAAAAGAGAAAAAAAAACCATTAAAAACTCATTACAATATGGAGTGCCTTTTCAATTTTTTTTTTAATGTTTACAGCCAATGCAAGATGGAAGAAATGGAGTCAAAACAAAGCGATCCAAAGCTGGAATGGATAAAGAAGAAACTCAAAACAGTGTGGACGTCTGCCACTTTCTGTGGGCTATGTCTCGAGAACGCTGGCAACTTCTCTTCCGTTGATATGGAACTCGTTATCAGTCATCAGACATTCTCGAAATGTTTGCAGGATATACTGAACTACGTTTTTAATGAAGATGTGAGTATACAGTTAATATTTAAGTATGATTGTTGACATTATATTGACAAAAGTTCAAAAGTGTGAAAAATATAAATTGTTAATAAATTTTAAATGAACATACAAATATTTGCCACTATACTGTCTTGTTGGTTTAGTGGTTGCAAGCTACTTCTGAGCATGAGGTCCTGGATTCGATTCCCAGGTCAGGCTAAATGTCATTGGGTTTTTGGACTTGTGCCTGGCTGATAGCAACTGACTGGTTTTCTACCTATAACATGGGACTTAAATATAACTGGTGAAATGTAGATGTACTATTAGTATGAAGGCAGCACATCAACTAGGTACCCTAAACTGTCAAATATTCCCAGTTGAACATGAACCTTATTCCTTTGTAATAAATTTGAAAATCGATCAAAGAAATTTGACAGATTGGGGTAGCTTGATGTGCTGGCCTGTGTACATCTCTGCCTCCAAGGAATATAGGTATGATGCCATGTTTATGTGCTTAAAAATATTTTTGCAATAAATATTTGAATTTGAATTTAAATATTTGCTTTCTTTTCCAGACTGAAAACTTCATGTCAAGTCCGCACTTATGCGATAGTTGCACAGAAAAAACAATACAATCATACCTCTTTATACACAACACGAAACAACTAAAGAAAATCCTTAGCAACTGCATCTCGGACCTCGACTCCAAAGTAATTGATATCAACTCACAACTAGATGAAACTGTGACATATGACACTGCCAATGTAATGATCGTCCTGGAAAATGATACGGAACTTTACAAAACAATCATTGATGTTAACTCTGTGACTGAAATTGTGCCTACTGCTAAACCCATTGCAATGAAAGACCCGGTTACTGCAAAGCCTCCTCCAAAACCGATCCAAGTCGCCAAACCTCACAAACCTATAATAATAAAAAGGGACATGGAAAAACCTAAGGAAACTAAACAAATCAAAGCAAGGAAAGCTATAAAAGCTGATGAAACTCCAAACATTAGTTTGAAAGAAGGTCATATTGTTATAAAGCCTTTGAACTCTGTGCGAACATCTGCTCCGCGGTACAACACTTATGAATGCGTTGATTGTCCGGATATATTTACTACTTACAGATCCTTGAAGGAACATGAAAAAGCTAAGCATAAAAAGTCTGTATACCGCTGCAACTTGTGCTCAAAGACCTATAACACTCAGCAATATTTAAATATCCATTACAAGACACATTGTAGGGCTAGATGTAAAGTGTGCCAACTTGTACTGCCTGAAGGGGATTTAATGGAACATTTGAGGTCACTGCATCCTAATTTAGTCTATCCTTGCAAGTTTTGTGATCTAGTGTATTACAGCCAGGACTCTTTGGATACTCATTTCAAGATAAGCCACTTAGTCAACGATACTAAAACGAAATCTCAATGTGTTATGTGCCTGAGAAATTTCATGGATGCTGATATGAAGAAGCATAAATGCAAGTTCTCATGCTCGGAATGTTTTGTCATGCCATGCGTTCACTATAAGTATTTGAATTCTTATAGAGAGCAGGTCTTGAACCATGTAAATAAAATAAAATGCTTGGATTGTGACTATGTTACACGTCGCAAGGAACATCTTATAGGTCATACTAACCGGGAGCATCTGGACCATCATCCGTTTACTTGTGCCGATTGTAGTCAACAGTTTTACACTAAGTTGAGTTTAAAAACACATATAATGCAATTCCATGAAGATCTGTTTTGTCCGCACTGTGACTTTGAATTCAAAGATAGTAGAACATTGATAACACATAGGAAAGCCTGTAAGCTTGTTATGCGGCCATTCCAGTGTGTCCACTGCGTTGCCTCATTCGATACTGCTGAAGAGTTGACCAGACATGAAAACTTGAAACACAATGAAGGAGTTTACGCTTGCAATCTTTGCAAAAGCCGTTTCCTTACAGATATTGAATTGCAAGAGCACCATGCCAGAGTTCATGGTGGTATACAATGCAAGAAAAGAAGGAAACATATTGAATGCTCTGTATGCGACATAATGTTTAAAAATATAAAAGAAATGCTCTTACATGAAAAGTTTCACAAGAAAGATGAGATTTACCCGTGCAGAGCCTGCTCGAAAAAGTTCACTTCTTTAAGGAAATTATACATTCATAATCAAAGGCACTATACCAATAGAATAAAATGCAACGGGTGTAACAAAAGGGTAGCTGCATCGTTCTACCCACAGCATGCGGTGAGATGCCCGTACAAAAGAGAAATGAGTTTGAGTCATATCTGTGAAGTATGTGGCAAGTCATTCCATTTGGAATCAATGCTACGTTTCCATCAAAGAGTGCACTTGGACCCATCACCATGTCCTCGGTGTAAAAAGATAATCAAACCTTCAAGTATGAAAAGGCATATGGAGCTAGTGCATGGAACAGGTACGGAACACGATGATGTAGACCAACCACCTACGGAGTACAAACCAAAGAGACAAAAAGGTGGACCGAACAAGCCTACGATTGAGTGTGACTTATGTGGACATGCAGTTAGAAAGAAATGTGACTTAGAAGCACATATGAACCGTTATCATCTGAAAATAAAGCCGTACGTATGCCATATATGCAGTAAAGACTTCTGTGGTAAAATTCGATTGAAAGAACATGTTACAACTCATACAAGTGACAACAGTTGCTATTGTTCCATTTGTGAAGGGAAATTCGCTAACCGTGTGTGCCTTAAAATGCACATGAGGATGCATACAGGAGAAGCACCTTATGCCTGCGATCTTTGCGATCAAAGATTCAGGTCTTCTAGTATGATGAAGACTCATAGACTAAAGAAGCATTTAGAGAAAACTGTTTGCTGCCCATTGTGTGATAGTATGTTCTTTATGGCTAGAGATATGAGGCATCATTTCAAGAAAGCCCATTGGAAGTTCAAGGATGGAAGGCCATTCAATCCTAAGGATGTTGAGGAGTTACCCGTGGAATATTACCATCTTTTTGAAGATGGTAGACTGCCGAAACTGAATCAAGATTAGAGGCGCTATTTCAAGGGCAAGTGTTTGGTTACAAGTGAATTGGACAAGAAGTTTACTAATAATATTTTACAAACTGCCTCGTCGGTTTAGTAGCGCTACGGCTGAGCACTAGGTCGTGGGATCGATTCCTGACTCGAGCAATGCGTCGTTGGGTTTTACCATCTGGAATTGTGCAGTAGTTGTATTTGTGCCTGATTGTTGGCAATATGCTCCCCCTATTTACATGGGACTCGAAACATATCTAGCGAAATGTTTGTGTAATATATAGGTATAACCCGTGCATAAGCCTGCGGGGAATATAGGCTTGATTGAATGATGTTAAATGGCTTCTTAGTTTAAAAATTAAATTATATAAAATATATTATATAGGTATTGCTTTCACAATAAATCATTACCGTAGACGTGTTTCGTTTTTTATTTTGTACACTTTACCTCGTTCTAAGTTTCAGAGGGAAATATTTATCAAGATTCAAGAATACTCTACTACCTATTAATGGACATGAGTTGTTCAAGTTTATTGCTAGATCAGCCATGTTTGATCTTAGAGGCGTACATACATTAAGCCGTGTACGTACGTACGAACACGAACATAGAGAACACGAATGCGAATATAGTTCGAGTTGAGTTTGCGCACAACAGTCGTGAACTCTATCTAAATAGCCATGACGGCGCCGAGATCTATATGAACAGTTTTGTTTCGTGACATTTATTAAAGCTCTTCGAACACCGTCCATACAGAACATACTAAAAGGATCGCCGCAAACATGTTTGACGAACAAAATCAAAATTCATTTATTCAAATTAGGCTGAGAATCAGCACTTTTTGAACGTCAAAAACGTTTACATAAGACAGTCCCCCAAAACGCCCACCCTTCACCACTTCCTAGTGTTTTTGCTGGGAAGAAGAAGTGGAGGAACAAACTCCCCAGCAACACTGTCTGTCTGATAGGTTTGAAGAACTTGAAGCTATACAACATATTATGTCAAAAAAAAAATAATTATGTCAATCATCTTTATACGTCATTCAATTACATAATTTGCTACATGTTAGCTAGCACACACCAATATGCCAAAATAAGTAAATAAAAACAGAGTATTCGATGTTCGTTAGTGGTACACACGTACGAACGGCATTGCAGCGTAAGCGCAAGTTTAAAGTGAAAATCAAATCGGAACCGTGAAACAATTGACTAAGCATTATGATTTTTCACATAACGCCCAAGTTACAGAGAAACGTTAGTATGGGAACTCTATGAAAATCCTTCATTTATTTTGTGAAATACTACTGTAAAACAGGCTCAGGAGTGAATGAAATCTCTTCAGACGATTTAATAGTGTTTAATTGGCTATAAAAAGTTGTTGCGTGTCATGCAACGCAACAAATTTGTTCGTACGTGCGTACGGCTTAACATGTTGAAACGCATGCATACATCAGGAATTAAAAATTTCCGAGTCAGCTAAACTCAGAGACTGGTTCTGTCAGTGTTGTGGAGTAGTTGCGCTAGCGTAGTACGGAGTTTCTGTACGATACAAGGCCAAATTATACTGGTTTCCTTATAACTGACGTGCTACCTACTGTGCTTACGTTATCTGCCTAGCCTTTTCACAAATATGTTTGGGTCGGCTTCCAATCTAACCGGATGCAGCTGAATAGCAATATTTTATAAAGAGTAACTGCTAATCTGACCTCCACAACCCAGCTATTGGGCAACACGATAACCCTTGGTAATACTGGACGGCTTAGCGTACTTTCTGAGGCACGGAGTAGTCTCGATATGTAATGAAGGCCTTGCCGAGCTTAACCTCCGAATAACCGGTGAGGGTAATTTTATTTAGCCACGAGCTCTCGTCTCTCAACAAAGCGAGCCTACAATAAATTGATTAGCAATAAACTTCACAACTGTCAAAAACCGCTTTCACCGATTGTGAGTAGGCTCGGAATCGGTAAAACAGTGCATAGAAGCCCGAACAAAAAGCGCCTGCGATTACATATTTAACAACATTTTTTACAGTGTACCTATATCCGGTTGTCGATTGTACAAACTTTTACAAAAAACAGTACTTACTCATAGTTTCGCACTTTACAAACAGTTGATTTCTAGTTTATGACTGTGGTAAACTATGTACTAGTATTTTTACAGTCAATTAAACACTATTAAAATCGTTTTCAATACTTTATTGCATTCCATTACGTTATATAAAACAGTTGGTATGGTAAGGATATAATCAATTATGGACTCCGTCGGACACAGCAAAGTTCAGTTAGCTGGTGATAGGAGAGTGGATGAAAGCGCTTATTATGTATTAATATATATACAGAATGTTTATTAAGTAAATTGGATTCAATTAAGTAGTATGGTTTTATTATATATATTTTAAATTATGGTATTTCCGCGTTATCAAGTTAATAAATAAATTAGTTCAAATTTAAAGTGAAATGTCGGTATTATGTCAAAAAGAATAATGTCAGAAATAATGTCAGAATGTTTTTTTTACTATTATATAAAATCATCAAAGTATTCATTATAGTATAGTAGCTTTCATTGATTAATAATCGTGTCAGTTTATTGTTAAATATATTATTGTTATTAATATTTTTAATGTCTTCCGGTTGCTTGTTGTATATTTTTATAGACATGACAAATGAACTAGAAGAGTGCATTTTTAATCTTAAGTGGGTGGTATGTTAAGTCTATTTTCATGTCTGAGTGAAATTTTATTTTGGATGTCTCCTCTTTTGGTATAGAATTGGGGATATTTTCGTACAAATTTCAACTATGTAGAGGCAAGGCAGGGGTAGTATTTGAAGTTCTTTAAAATGGGGCTTACAGGAATCTGTTTCTTTGGTATTTGTTAGGATTCTTATCAGTTTTTTCTGCAGAGTGAATAATGTTGGCGCGTCTGTACTATTTCCCCATAGTATAACTCCATACTTGAGCCATGCGAATGCGTACGCGTAGTACGATTAGTACTACCATGTAGTACCATTGCTGTTTTAAGGTCTGTTGTTTTCTTGATTTCTCGGAGTGGGTATGAAAACTTAGTTAATTTCGTTTTAACTTTTTGAATATGTGATTTCCAGTCTGTGTGTGAATCTATATCGAGACCTAAAAGTGTGAATTTATTTACTGTTTCCAACTTTAATCCGTTGTATTTGAAATTTATAGTTAAAGGGATTTTTGTCGTGGGTAGAAAGATATTATTTTAGTCTTATTAAAGTTAATTTCAAGGTCGTGTTCGTTCATTCATTGTGTTGTAGTGTCAAGTATAGAAGTAAGTTTTTGGTTTAAATTTAAATTATTATCACAAGGTGTTAAGATAGAGATATCATCGGCGAATAATACGCATAACTCATTGATGTGGTTGGGAAGGTCGTTTATGTAAACGAGAAATTGTAGGCACCCTATTACGCTTCCTTGTGGTATAGAAAGGTATATTTTCGGATCGTATTAGTGCTATTTCTTTTGATTTATGATTGTAATGTTCAACTTCTACAAGTTGTTCTCTGTTTTTTAAATATGATGTAAACCATTCATAGCTTCATCGTCAATTAAACACTATTAAAATCATACCAGATCCCCTCAGTATGGCGTCTGAAGAGATTTCATCCACTTGTGAGCCTGTTTGTAGTATTTGACAAAATAAATAAAGTCTTTTCATAGACGTGTGTGGCGTCACGTATTATGAGTATACGTGGCGTGGTCTAATATGTATAAACACCGACGCGCTATCAAGTGGCAACACAAAAAGGGATTACGAAGGTTCTCTTCCCAAGGCACACAACTGGTCTGGTTCGTCGCCCGTTGCGAGACACGCGTTCTGTATAAAATAAGTTCACTTTATATTCTACTAGTTTTAGATTAGAGTGTAACCGTAACCTTAACGTGTGTTATTAAATTAGTTAACCCTAGTCGGTTTATTATTTACTGCGAATACCTCACGAGACGCGTAAAAAAAACGTGCTTTTTATAGAATTCCCGTGCTACCGTTTCTCTGTAACGGGGCGTTATGTGAAAAATCATAATGCTTAGTCAATTGTTTCACGGTTTCCATATGATTTTCACTTTAAATTTGTGCTTATGCTGCCATTGGGCCTTGCAAGAGACAGTAACGGTATGCAATAATCTGTAATCGAATCAATATCCAACTTGGCAACACTGCTTTTTTTTTGGGAATTTTATGCTGAGGTAATACTATAATATTGTAATTTTTTTATCAATGCGCGTTCGATTTCTATTTTTTACACCGGTAAAGAGGGCTATTATTTTAGATTCAGTAACCCTATCATTACCATTTATAAACCACTGCCCTGCTAATAAATCTCCAGTGAATAAATTGGTTTGGATTACAGGCCATTATCGATTGTTTTGACAAGCGGAAAATGGCGACTGTCATCGCCAGTTTCTAATTATATTATGCGGACTAACGCGTACTTACATCGACTTGATTTTTAATTCATTGTTGATTTAAGGATTAAGACATAAAATACAGGTAAGTCAGAGGGTCTTTAAGAGGCGGATCCTGATTTACCTATTAATACAAAAATGTTTTTGAGAGAAACTCCGTAACATAAACAAACCTAACATTATCTTCAGGGAACAACCAAAACACAAAACAAATATGACATTTGTGTTGTAGGATTTTAAACTTAAGTTATGTAGAAAAATGATACTATTAATCTTTCTCAGGTGTTGAAAAGATGGACAGTTTCAAGTTGAAGCTCAAAAATGTCCTGCACAGCTCAAAGTACTGTGGTATATGCTTGGAAAGTGATGACAATATGAGCACTGTTGACGAAGATCTGGAGATCATTGTGAATGAACGGACTCGTACTAAATCTTTGGAAGCTATCGTTGATGTAGTGTTTACAGAGGTATGTGAATTATGGGTCAGTGGGTCGTGTCAGGGTTGCTCATTCTTTTCATACCACAACAAATCTGTACAGTACCTACTGTACAGATCTACTGGGAATGTGTATGGGAGACGGTCATTTACTAACCTTACAAGAATATTTTAAAAGATTGTGTTTTGTACGACGTGCCCTAGGTAATAACTGGCGTAGGTATTCATTCATCGTCATCATCATCATAATCATCATCATTCGGATAACCTAACGGTAGGAGGATACTCTATCCGAATTTATGTGTGGTTCACGCAGCATGTCTTCATTTTCCATACTGCTCTATTGGCTATATTATCAATAGTCACCTCCTTTCATATATCTTTCACATAGTGCATTGATCGTTTCTTCGGTCTTCCTCTACTCTTGTAACCCTCCATATTCAAACTCATTCCTGCGCACCGCATGCTCATACCATGACAACCAATTCCCACATATCTTCATTATAAATAAATAAATAATGCTGGACAATCCACACAGCATCATGTAGCCCCAAGCTAAGCAGAGCTTGTGTTATGGGTACTAGATGACTGATATACTTAATACAATACATTACATAGATAGATATTTTTTATTATACATAGTAAACACCCAGAAGTCCTGGAACAAATCTTTGTAGATCGTACAAACATTTGTTCCAAGGCGGGAATCGAACCCGCAACCTCCTAAGTCGCAGGGGGACCTTCGCCCGCTGCGCCACATTCGTCATCAAATTATTCAAACTTACTATAATATTGCAGGCTGCCAGGCTCATATTAGAGTTTTTGTATATGCAAACTGCAAAGTAGTGTGAATTTTAATCTATGATGGACCAATATTGCTACCAATTATATATATTGTTATAAATTTGACAACATGGTTGACGCAGTGGCTGAGCGATCGGATGCTGCGCTGCGTGTCGCGGGTTCGATTCCCTACTGGTAGTTGTTCTGGGTCTGGCTGGTTGTGTAAGTGAGTTAAATGTTTGTAAACGCACCCATGATACAGGAGAAATTCCTAGTGTGGGGCAAAGTTATAAAAAATAAATAAAATCGTAACTGTATCTAAGCAAGATTGATGATTAAGTTTCTTTCTATAATTTCAGGCAAACTTCAGCTTAGCCAGTTCACACATATGCAATGGCTGTATGGAAAAGCTCATCCAGGCATATATTTTCGTAGAAAATGCTAATGAAACATGTAAGATTTTAGACAACTATGTCAAGGACTTGCTTAGCAAATCAGATGATATTTTTATTCATTTGCCTGAGTCTAGTACTGAAAGTACAAATGTTATTATTGTATTACAAAATAATACCCATGATTCTCCAGAAGAAAGGGAAAGAGAAGACGAGTTTAACCAAAGAGAAGAAGAGAAGAGTGAAGTCTATGAAGTGAAAAAAGAATGCACACTAAAAAGAATGAAATTCAAATGTGTGAAGTGTCTATTAATGCTTCCCACCCACAGAGAGTTAAAGATACATAGAAATATATGTAAGAAGCAGGTATGTCGATGTAGATTATGTTTTAAAACATTTAGAAATAAAAAAACATTAAAAGCACATTACGAGCTGCATTTGAAAGTGATATGCAAGTTTTGTCATGAGATATTTCATAAAAAAGACCTGCTGGATCATATTAGAGCAAATCATGGAGATTCTTTACTCAAATGTTTGAAATGCGAGCTATATTACTCTTTAAAAACTTTCAAAAGTCACACTACAGTCTGCCAACAAGTAAAAGAAGAAACAACTGAATGCTTAATGTGCTTGAAGACTTTTACTGAAAAAGAATTCAAGTATCATACATGCAAGTTTAGCTGTCCAGAATGTACTGAAGTACCATGTATGCATTATAAGTATTTGCGGTCATTTAGAGAACAGATTTCAAACAATGCACACAAGGCCAAATGTGTTGACTGTGACTATGTTTGCACAAGAAAAGGGTTCTTACTCGGACATGTGAATCGGTACCATTTAAAAAATCTTCCATATACTTGTGATAAATGTGGACAAGAATTTTATTCCAAAATATTTTTAAAGTCTCATATTCTTAAGTTCCATGATTACTGTTTTGTGTGCCAGCATTGTGATTCTGAATTCAGTAACATTAACAATTACGAACGCCATGTAAAATCCTGTCAGGATAAGAAAAGCAGGTTTGCTTGTGATACTTGTCCAGCCTCTTTTGATTCTTCCGATAGTTTGATGCACCATGTAAAACGGAGACATAGCAGGGATATATTCCCTTGCGGCCTGTGCAATAAAAAGTTTCACAAAGATTCTAAAAGGAAAGAGCATATGGTTAAGGTACATAGCAATCTTCAAAATAAGAATAGAGTCATTAATGTGGAATGTGTTGTGTGTCAAAAGATATTTGAGAACAAAGGGGAATTGGTGCAACATATGAAATCCCATGGTCCTAATACTACGTATCCATGCAGGATCTGCAACACAGAGTATCAAACTTTAAGACAGTTCCGGGCACACAATCGCAAACACAACGGACCATTTGCCACGTGCCATGTTTGTGGCCAAGAGATGAGAGAAATCCTACTAAAAAAACATCTGACTACGCACTCAGATACTGTACAAACATGCGATACTTGCGGCAAATCGTTTCAAAACATTACTGTATTAAAATACCATCAAAAAGTTCATTTAGAAAGTGTCCCATGTCCTAAGTGCAAGAAACTGATCAACCCAGCTAGACTACGGAGGCATTGGAGAGCGCATTTATTAGAAGAGAATCCTAATCAAAAAGAAATTAAGAAACAGCAGCCCAACTTAAAATGTGAGCAGTGTGATTATAAGACATGGAACAACACACTTCTAGAATGTCATATGAACCGCCATCATTTGAAAATAAAGCCATATGTTTGTCATATATGCAGCAAAGACTTCATCGGAAAACATTTGCTCAGAAAACATATTGACACGCATGGCATAAAGACCGTCGACTGCATGGTGTGCCTGAAGAGTTTTGCCAACTCGACCTGCTTGAAAATGCATTTGCGTCTGCACACTGGTGAAAAACCATTTACTTGTGAAATATGCGGGGACAGATTTAGGTCATCGAGCATTATGAATGTACACAAGTTAAAAAAGCATTCAGATAAAAGAAGTGTTTGTCCCTTGTGCTCAAATAAGTTTCATACTGTAAGAGATTTGCGACGGCATGTGATCAAAGTGCATTGGAAGAATAAGAGTAAGAGGTTCGATCCGCGGGAGTTGAAAGGCTTGGATAAGGAACACTATCATTTGTTCCATGATGGTAGGAGAGTTAAAGTCGCTGATGAAGATGTCGATTTTTACATACCTTGTTGAATTGACGACACGGTTGGCGCATTGGTTGAGCCATCGGCTGATGCGCCGCGTATTGTGGGTTCGATCCCCGCACGGAACAAATATTTGTATGACCTACAGGTGTTTGTTCCGGGTCTGGCTGTTTGTGTATGTGAGTTTAAATGTTTGTAAACGCACCAACGATACAGGAGAAATTCGTAGTAGAAAAATAATAATAATAATACAAATTAGATGATTGTAACCTACCAGCTAGTTTTATTATGCCTTCTCCTTACTAGTGAGCTAAACGGTTGACTTCTTAACAGTACAGGTATATGTGACAACACAATTTAAGCTGATTAGGGTTCTTTCGGGATAGAAGGAGCAACGATCATCAAAGGATGGAAACTTAATTGCTGAGGATGTTGCCAAAAAGGGTTAGTAAGTTTATTATCAGCCTGTTCTCTGCAAAGTGTAGTATGGACCTGTATGGAGAAATACATAGCTATGGTGGTATGAAACCCTATCCCCATAATATAATATTGAAATAATCAGTTGCGCTGTCGTTAGTACTTGCAATATATAAGATAGTGTGTCGCTGGGTGTCGGCACACAGACCGTCATCCAGATATTTTTTATAATTGTTTTAGTTAATAAGTGCCAAGATTGTTTTATTTTTGTTTTGTGTTTTTGTTATTATGGATCCATGGTCTGAAAATAAAGATATTATTATTATTATTATAATATTGTATTCTGGCTCAGAGCAAGAGATTTATTCAGTAAGCGTCAGGACCCCTGGACCAATAGAGATATTTGATGTTTAGAAGATACCAAAATTTACAACCTTTTTGCTACTATTTGATACCTAACTTCAAATATTTAGTACCTCGACTGACAGCGAAAAAACAACGTGCACACACAACACAACAAGAAAGTGGTCAGACATTCTGACATCAGGATGTCTGGACCATTTTTTTTCATAGTTCGAGACAACACAACATTTATCTCTTAGTAAATATTGATGCCTTTACCTCAACATATATTTTTTTCAAATTTTTTTGGCGTTCCTATTTGATATTAAAATGAGCAGGCTCGAGAACTTCCATGCTTGCGTCAAGTTCGCACAGCTTTCCACTATAATATCTTCAGTTAGAATCGATTATTCCATGTCATCATCATCATGAGCTTATTTAACTAAAGATCGAAGAGACAAAAAGTGGAGAGTGGAGTGGGTTAATTAGTTGTGGGTACAGTTGCTGGATTACTTTAAGCGATTTTGGACCTTATTCCTGGGCTCCTGAGACAATACGACGCCACTACTTCGCAGACAGTTCAAGTGAAATGCAACTATACCTTTTCCGGTCACTGTACATCAATAATTTTCTCCCCTGGCAGTCATTTAGTAATAAAAATCTTTATCGCTGTAAATATAATCATATTTATTTTACATTAGCATATTTATTTATTATCTTATAACCTAATACAATATATTAGCTACTGCATCTATACTGTTACTTATTGCAAAAATAATAATAATTATTATATTCATTGCTTTTTTATATAAAGGCGCATCTTACCGGTTGTGAATGTATTTGAAGTCAAATTATATGAATATAATTACATTTTTACATTTCCTTGTGTGTAGGACTTTCGATGCACGCACACATTGTTTCTGTATGTGAAGGCGGCTCGGCTAATACTGAGCGCTTTTTAGGGTACGCAGGCAGACAAATTGTGTATTTACATCAGACACACACACACAACCGGCCTTAAAATCCTAAACAATCAATGAAATAAAACATCTGTAGCGAAACTGGAGGTGCGGAATTTTCAAAGGGTTTGCAATTTACAGATTAGTAGATACCTATTAGGTTGTACGTTATTAAAAAAGTAATTGGTCACCTTGACAGAGACAGAGCTCTACAAAGATGGCTTTATTTAAAAAAAACTTGCTGCGACTGTGCTGAGATGCTCACCATTGCTTATTAGATATAATTAGCGGCACGGATCTTGAGCGTTGACCTTGAGTAGTAGTTGATTTTAGTAGAAGTCCAGCTCTCAAGATCCGTGCCGGTGACTGTACCTACTAAAGTTCTGAACAGCCTTTAATAACGCAATCCTATTGCACATTTTCACTAAAACTGCGTTCGCTGTTTACCTAACATTTAAATAAAATTATATGTCATTGGAAAAACAGCTTTAAGGCCAATACACATTAACTCAATCTGCCCTAAGACTTAATCTTTATAAATTTTCTATTGTATTTACTACATACAAAAAATCACGATCAGAAACTACAGAACGCCACCTGCTACGATCCTTACATACTCCTTTCGATTCGTTTATGTTCATACATCTGGTCACACACGCACGCCGGTTGCGAGTACTACTCTACTGGCCTTTATGAAGAACATCACCAATAAGGTCAGCCCTTCTAGAGCGTCCATACCTTTTGTGAGCGGTCCTTCACTCATTCTCTCAACGTGACCAAACCATCTGAGCATAAGAAAACTTTTCAATTTTTTGTCACTAAATCTTTTAAACCACAACTTTCTTGTATAACATCATTCCTCAATCTATCGTTCAACGTTACGCTACACATACTTCGTAAGGAACGCATTTGCCCTGCTTCCATGTCTTTCTTGCTGCACCCAGCATTCACTTCCATAAAACAGTGTACCTACCAGCCACTTCATTTCCCGCATTTACTCTCAGATTTTATAAATTTATATTCATTTACTATCTACTAGACGTTCTGAAATAAATTTAATTTACGATGCAACAAAATTCATATTCTTTTGAGCATAAATAACATGAATTGGGAACTAGGATTTGAATAGACCCTAGGTAGATAGATAGTATAGTAGATACATTTAAATACTGAAGCAGTTCATCTTAACATGGAATAAATCAGGAAATACATCTTAAATGTAGATTCACAACTAGCTGCGCACCGGGGTGTTTCCCACGATTGAAAAGTCAACATGAGAAAAAACGGGATAAAAAGCCTATGTGTTATTACAGGGTATTAGCTATTTTCATAAAATTCAACTAAATCCGTACAGCCGTTTCAGACTGAAGGATGAACAAACATATATACACACACACACATTCCGACAAACTGTCACATTTATAATACATATTATTGTGATACACTGACTGATATATCAGGCCTTTTCGTAAAAATTCTATAAATACCTTAGTTTATTATGTAAAATCGACTTCTACTGAGAAAAACTGGTGTAAATAGTACAGACGCCAGCACATCAAGCAACTGACAGATTTTCCCAATTGAACATGAGCCTTATTCAATTGTAATAAAGTTGAAAACCTATCAAAGAAATTTGACACATTGTTGTAGCTTGATGTATAATATGTATACCTATGCCTCTGTACCTTCAAATATTAAACGCGGTGCCAACGAATGCAAATTGTATGTACAACAAGTAACAAAAACATGTCTATTCTATATCCGATAAGCCAGACAGAGAAAATTGTTACAGATAAAGTATGTGTACTTCAAAATATTAAAAAAAAAACTATGCGATCATAAGCTGTAGATGCGAGAAATTCTACTTTTAATAGTTGGTTAATAATAGGTACCGTACGCAATAACTTCTAACTGGTTTTATATTAATTATCAACTTCAAAACATGAGGAATCTATTATACAGGGTGGAGAAACGTATACTGAACTCCTGGTATCAGTTTGTGAGCCATGTCCCATCCACCCTGTAGACTATAATTTCTTGCACATCATATACTATGTGATAGAAACGGGATACATATATAGTCATAATGGTATTATATATCAATTCATATATTTGGTATGAGTATCTAATGTAATATGGATTAAGTATTATTAATCTGATGTATAATTTCATGTACATAACTATAACATTGACTTACTTAAATTAAAAACAACTTGATTATGTAGCATTTCAACAAAACCCTGGAAAATAAATTGCATTTCAACAAGAAATTGGTACTTCATAATCACATAGCACTTGGCTTCTAGAATTCCAAGCCAATAAATGGCTTAATTGAAAAATTGCTAAATTATATTATGATCTCTACTCACGTGTCTCTTAAGGTCATTTTTGGTTACGAAAACTGATTTACAAATTCTACAGCAGAATCTGCCACCGTGATATATTTTCATATGTTTCCAGACTTTGGCAGCCGAGTAGAATGCCTGACCACAAACCTGACAGGAAAAAGGTTTAGCCCCGATATGCTTCCTCACATGAATCACTAACTGTTTCCTATTTCTAAGAGTTTGCTTACAAAATTCGCAAGTTTCCTTCGAAGGCATACTATGTACCTTTTTATGGTACCTCATATTGGTTTCTGTGTAAAATTGTCTATCACACATATCGCAACTATACGGTTTTATTTGTAAATGTATTTTGTTTACGTGGACAGAGAGTTCATTATCATTTGAACATTCCTTCTCGCAGAAACTGCATGTTTGAGTCTGCTTTTGTTTTAGAAGCTTCAGCTTGAACGCGTGCCTTTGGATGTGATTCTCATAATGAGATTGGGCTATATATACTTTATTACACAATTCACACGGTTTAATCCTATGGCTTTCTTCGTGAGTTTGCAACTTATCCGTATCAGTGAAATTCCTGCCGCACACTTTACACGTCATATAAAAGCTCTCTTGTAGTAAATGTGTTATTCTTGTGTGTTCATACAAATAGAATTTTGATTTGAAGACAGAATGACAAATCTTGCACGGTACTTTCCTGTTTACATGCTTAAGGATATGTCTTTTCAAGAAGTATTCTGATATGAAATGTTTACAACAGAGAGGACATGTGTATTTCAAAGCAACCTTTTCAACGTCTTTCCTTTTGTTGAACGTTAGAAATTCGCTGCAAACATCGAACTTAGAACTCTGCAAGCCGTTAACCAACTTTTTATTCGAATATGTTTTAGTTACGTTTCGAGCCAAGTTCTCAATATCTGGGATAATATTTGTATTGAATTTAAATCGTTTTGCCTGTTGAGGAGGCTCGTACTTGTCTTCTGGTGGAGAAGGCTCGGATTTGATTTCAATATCTGTTTCACTCTCACCCTCACTCTCACTCTCAGATTTCAACCTAAACTCGTCTTCTAGAACATCTATTTCAAGTTTATTTTCGTCTATAAAATCATTATCATCTAACTCATCCATATTATCTTGGGTAGGCATTATTAAAGGTGGCGACACTTGCACAAACACGTTCGTGTGTGGTTTCATATTGTTAAGGTTTTTCAACATCAAACTGATGCATAGATCTAGACGTTCTCTAGTAAAATTGAACTGGTGTATAAATATGTATGAAGTGAGGGCGTGATTAAGGCACAGTTCGCATATTTTTGTCCCAATGAAGTCGTGTGGGTAGGTCATCTGGAACAAAAAGATTGAGAGGTAAAATTAAAAGTGCAAAAAAAGAATTTGGGGTTTTTGTTTTGGGGATGTGAGGGGAATTTGGAATATTGTATTTCAGGGACAAGAATAGACGAATTCGCGAGTGTGATGTGTTAGGTTTGCTCTCAGTCGGATTTTTTAGAACATGTCTTAAAGAGGGCTTAAAAGAAAGAAAAAGATAGGCAGGAAATCATTTATTTGGGTCACACACAGCAAATACATAAAAAAAAAACTAAACCTATAATTATTCTGTACAGAGGCCAGCACATCAATCTACCCCAACCTGTAAAATTTATTTGATAGATTTTCAACATTAAAACAAATTTATAAGGTTCATGTTCAATTGGGAAAATTTGACAGTTTGGGATAGCTTGATGTGCTGTCGTCTGTACATTACGTAATTCACTTTTTGACAGCTAGAACTAGTGATTGCAGCAAAGAAATATTTCGATACACTTCAGTTTTTATGTTGTACGTACCTACGTACAACATAAAAACTGAAGTGTCGAATCGATACCTATCGATTATCGGTTTTTTTGCTGCTGAATAAAAATGGTGCGAAGGAGACGACGAATATTAAATACGTATTTAATTAAAATAAACTTGTAAATCTATTACGTATAACCCGCAATTTAAATCAATTGGCTTTACAGGAACTTAAGATTGTTTAATTTACATATTTTATTGATATTTGAGAGGATGCAAGGTTTTTATATACTGATTTACCTTTTTGTTATATGACTATTTTCGATTTATTCATTTGCATGAAGCTAACACATTCGACCCCTTAGTACGATATACTGTAAAATGTATAAACACATTTACGGTATTAACGGAATGTCTGTAAGAAGTCATAAATAAGATAAGGCAGTTTTAAACAATATTTTAGTACAGATTTTGAAGTTAAGTTCATAATCAGGAACAGTTGTGTTTTAAGGTAGCTGTCAAAAAACAAATAAACTACTAGACGGGGCATAACTAGTAGAAGGGACCACACATCGTGTTTAGAGCGGGACTGTCCCGCTTTTAAGCTATCTGTCCCGCTATCCCTAAAATACGTAAAAGCACGCGACTACAAGATAATATTGTATCAGTTTATAAACACGCTCACACTAATATATATATAATCCCAATTCATATAATAATACTGTCTAAATCGGTAAAATTTGGATATAATAAAGTAAACCAAACGTCGTTCGGGGGAATATAGTAAGCAGCTCATAAAGAGAAGCAACGGTGTATAGTATGCGCGCGCAAGGGAAGCGAGAGTGGTGCCGTAGAGAGGGAATATAGTAAGGAGTTCATACAGAGAAGCACAACGTATAATATGCGCGCGCACACACACAAGGGAGGCGAGAGCGGTGCCGTAGAGGGGGCATATAGTAAGCAGCTCATACAGAGAAGCAACGGACTGTATAGATTGCGCGTGCACACATAAGGGAGACGAGAGCGGTGCCGTAGAGGAGGCAAGACGGCACGAGGCGCGCTGTCAGATGATTCACATCAATAAGTCTATTAGACTGTACGCAATTATCTGTATTTATGTATTCTTATTGTTGATCATTAAACATTTCATACATTTTGAAATCATTACCTAATTATTTGATTACCCCCATTCTGAAGGGAAAAATAAATGGTTATGCTTAGGCACGCTACAAGAGACATCGATTTAAAATCTAGAAATTTGCCTCTAAAATATAGCCTTGATACAATTGATCATCTATTCTCGCACGACCCCTGGAGATCTTAAGCTTATGAATAAGTTGAGAAGAACATAATTTGGTGCGATTAGATTATTATCTTAGTTTTAAACGTGGCCGACATACATACTATAAATTACTTTTAAATATTACAGGAAATCAAGTGTTTAACTTTTCTTGATTGTTTTAGTATAATTAATTTAAGATTAATGAGTATATAAATGATTCTAAACCTAATATGACTAAGCTATAAGATTAAAAAGTGACTTTTAAATATGAGATCACATCACTGTCATGATTCATGACTTAATACTGTTTGTTCTTATATTGAGATCTTTTTGCCTAAACTATAAATGTGACCACACTTAGCAATAAAAACTAAGAATATGACTCATGTGTGAATACTTATGCATAGTTTTAGGAATATTCTTAACAGCCTTTCTAAACTTCCTTGCCCCTTTTTCTATGCATCCTTTAGAGCCAATATTGAACTTAAAGTTCGACCCTTATGTCACGAGGTTTGCAGCAGCCAACTTTTTTGTTGGTCAAACTTCTGAGCAGTATACGGAATTCAAGGCTCTACTTAGACATCCATTTCTTTGTTTACTGCATCCAAATTATAGTTAGCTGGGTCTGTTTCTATATCCATACTGTGTGTCGAAAATGTATCTTTTAAAGTCTGTTTTTGTTTCATTTGTTTTTTTTTATCCATCATAGTATCGTTATCAATTGCTATGAATGGTATGGACTCTGTATTAGATATATCAACTTCTTTCTCCTTATTAGATTCTGCGTCATATGTTGTTTGATTCAATGTTTAAATTTTTCTGTGTGTGTGCTTTTAAACTGTGAGTTTTAAGTTAACATTTTCGATATATTTGTATTAATTCACAGCTAAGGCAAGTAGATCTATCTTTATGATTGCTGGTAAGACAAACGTTGCATTGCTATTTGTCCTCAATTTTCGTAACATTATCATTTCTTTCAATTTGCATTTCTTTCTTCTGTCCTTCAACCATTCCACCAAAGAATATAGCAGTATCATCAGGCTTTTAAATTTTTTTCTTGGTTATATTATCATGAACAGTATTCTTCTCCATATTTTTTTTGCTGGTACCAGTAATTTTAACAGCTTTATTAATTCGTTTCTTGCAATATTCACATTTTTTCCAATTTTTAAATAACCTGCAGTATCTGCAACCACTTCTCATTATTTTGGCAATACCACCCACTGAACTGTATTTTTCTGAAGCAATAGCAAATATGCTTTTCTGATGACTCCTTAGTTTGATTGGTGTTATGTTATGTTCAGGATTAGAAAATTTAAAAATGGATACCATATCAGTATCTAAGTTAATATTAAGATTATTTGGGTTAACATCAAATTCCAAAGCAATAGGATCAGAGAAATTAAATTTGTAAGGCTTTGAAATTTCAAAACATGACTTGCTTTCTGAGTTTTGTTCAATCAATTCTGTTGGATTTTTCTCACCAGTAACAAGTATATTGTCTGGAACACAATTATAAACTACATCCATTGTATCTTCAACACGTAGGATCTGATCTTTGCCAATAGAATCACCAGTTAAATCAGTTCTTTGTCTCTCATCCATTACATTTTCATGACTTGAATGGTCACTTTGTTCCTTCATTGTATTTATTTCAATATTCACCAGATTCAGGTTAGAATCAAGTAAATCAGCTTTTGTCTTGTCTTTTGCTTGCATTGCATTATTAACATTACTACTTTTAATCATACCAGTGGGTTCATTGTCATCAGTTAGCATATCCATATCAGGATTACTATTTCCAGCCACAATAGCAGGTTCTTTAAAACTACCAGGTTCTAGATCTCCGGAACCTCCAATTGCTTTAACTCCTTCATTGCCTTTAGTTAGCATTCTATCAGCGAAATTATAATCCATAGTTACATCATCAGTTATTTCAGAAATTCGTGGACTTTTATTGTCCTGCATAGCAATAAGGCCTTCTGGATCATTATAATTCTCCATTCCGGGTTCACAGAACACATAGTAATAAAAATCATTGGTGTTAAATTTATCTTTGGTAATTATCTTTGGTAAGGATAGTTCAAACTGCATTCTTGGGATTGTCCCAGATAAATTCTCGATTTCCTTGTAATTACTGTTTCTTTTAGTAATTGCCATTATGTCGGCTTTATGAGGTACATGTAACTCTTGGTATTTGTATGGTTTGGGCTAGAAAAGGAATCACTTCTTACAGATGGAACAATTAAAAACAAAAAAAAAGTAATATAATAATATGTTTGGGTCCTAGAAAATGCGATGTGGTCATGTGTCAAAAAAGATAGATGAAGAGTTATTTTTTTTTGCAGCAGTAATGTAGTCAGCCAAATCTTACTAAGGTTTCGCGACAGAGAACTTAAACCACATAGATCAGGGATGGCGAACCAATGGACGCGTGCTACTGGTGGCTCAAGACATAATCACTTTGGGCACTCCAAAATTATTAATGAATCAATGTACCTAACACCAGAAATACACAAAAACTTTTTGTTTTATAAATAGAAACAAAACAGTTAACATTTCAATTGCTGTAAGTACCAATTTCGAGTTACAAGTGAAAGTTGTATGTTAAGAGCATTAAATTTTATTTAAGTCTAGAGTAAGAATTCTCTTTTTTTATGAACAATGTCATGCTCAGCGATCAAGGTTCGCCATCCCTGACATAGATGTTTTGGTAATAGTCACATAAAACAAATCTTATAACTTGTTTTGATGATTTGTGTTGAAACTGTCTGACACTGGGTCATCGACAGAAAACTGAAAACTTTCGCAAATAAATCGAATAGGTATACAAATCTTCTTTACGCATTTGGTATTGATAAATAAACATTACGTAACTGTCTTGTTCATTAAAGAATAATAAAAGTCATACTTACTTCAGTTAAAGTTGAAGATAGCACTCTATACAATGTTGTATCTCCAACCAATTCCGGACAACTTCCATGGATGCACACCATTTTGTCCAAATCCACCAGATTCGTACTATTCTTTAGGCAAACCAGACATAATTTATCTGTATTCTTCTCAATTATATGTTTCATTACAGTTTTGAACTTATGTTTTTCTACATGTTGTAGATGCTCTACGTAATTCTCTGTTATATTTCCGCATTCATGGCATTTGAATGTCTTGTCTACCGCTTTGCTAACCCCTCGGACATGGACCTGGTTAAAGTGTTTCTTCAGCTGGTTATGTTTTACAAATGATTTACCGCATAATCGGCAATGATACCACATGTATTTCGGATGCATTTGCTCGTGGTTCAGCAATGATTCTAAGTTCGGGAGAACTTGCCAGCACTTTTTGCATTCAAATTCATTCCAATCTGGTTCGTTACTCAAAGATTCTGTTTGTAAATTGATGATGTTTCGTATTGGTTCAGCATAATCCATTACTTTTTGATGTTCCACATATATTTTATTAAAGTTTGGGTTTTGTTTTTGCCGTCCTCTCTTTTTTGGTCTATTAACAGGATCTAGTTTACTAAATTTCTCATTAACATCTTCAAAACAGTTGTGCAAAGCTCTTTCTGCTCGCTCGCACTGCTGTGTGAAGAGGTATGCATTGAGAGCTTTGTCTAGGCACCTCTGGCATATTTTCTCCGGGAAGTTTTCTTCTTGTTTAATCTGAAACATTGGTGATGTCATTATTTAGTAATCATATACTTAAATCAGTAAGACCCTTTAGCTTCTTTGTGGAGTTAATTTAATTCAATACTCTTGCCTCATGTTACAACACAAACAGATCTGATGCTACAGATCAGTTGTTACATTAATGAAATAGTATCAAATAGCATGCATTACCATTTTAAATTAAAATCCAGTTTCTATATCAAACATGACTGCAAAATTGATTTGAGAAATAAATTGTCAAGCAAACAATAACTGCTGCGATTGGTTAAAAAAATTTATCAACAGTAGTCAATAACATCTCGTAACTTGCGATTGACGCATGAAATATTTTATTTTAGAAACGGAATAAGAAATTTATGTGCCAAATCTATAGCTATGTCTATCATTATCATATGCATAGCATTTTCTCAACTTTGTTAACTTTTAAACATATTCCTTATCGCTAGGTCTATCACACAAATCATTACTGCTATACTATACATATTATGGCAGAGTCGAAGCGTCCGCGTCAGTCTGAAAATTAACATAGCATATTAACCGTTACCTCCACAACATAATACACATACACGCGCATGCACCAATCAGCGTTGGTTGCGCTCCAACGCGCGTATTCTGTGGAATCCGCGCGGATTCCCGAGACTTTTCTATGTTAGAAGAAATATGTGTATTATGTTGTGGAGATGAGGGTGAATATGCTGTGTTAAGTTTCAGATTGACGCTTCGATGCGCTTCGACTCTGTTCCAGTATGAATATACCCTAAATCAACTTATGGAACCAAAAAAAAAATATCTATCTATGTAATGTTGTTTATTAAGTATATCAGTCATCTAGCACCCATAACACAAGCTCTGCTTAACTTGGGGCTAGATGATGCTGTGTGGATTGTCCAGTATTATTTATTTATTTATACTATCTATAAAATATTGAATGCCACTAAGCCTCAAAATCTCAAGCCAGTATTCAATTATTTAATATATTAAGAATAGGGGTGGGAAAACCAACACATCATACCTTGAATGGATAAAAAGAAGCTATAATATCTCTTATAGTGACTTTATACACGACTCCTGTGCCAGCTATCTGCAGTATCTGATCCAGTTCAGACATCGCTACTGTTACTTTTAGGCAGTAACGACATACATTCGTTTTTAGCTTCCCATTCAGCAAATATTCCATAGCAACTTTAGTAGTCAAGGGTTCACCAGGATCGTAGACCTTTCCCGCTGTTTTAGAGGTCTGTTCCTCATTATTAGACTTTGATGTTGTATTTGTCACCTTATATGGTTTTGCATACGTTTTTTTCGGGCACAAGACCGAAAAAATATCGTCTTCTTCCATTATTTAGGTTATGCGATTATTGTTATTTTATGACAAGTTTGTTTGTAATCTTCTGCATATTACAAGCACGGCTGGTAATTTAATGGCTTGTAGTTATTTTGTTATATGAAGAAAGTATTTTAAGTTAATTGAATAATTAAAATATTCTCGATGACAAGCCAAGCAGTATGAAAATGGCGGAAAGAGAAGAGCGTCGATGTCAAATGTCAAATACTTTTCACGCATTGTTTCTTCGCGTCTAAAAAATACACACTTGCAAAAATTTCAACTCAAATGCAATAACAGTGTTTATAAAAATATAAATACATGTTTAATTTAGTTCTACCCGAAACTTAACAAATGCTAATTATGTTTAATCATTCATTCCACGCTATTTCTACCGATTGATATTTGAATTCTGCGTGTATGAGAACGCTAACAGTTTGTTCCCTTCAATGTGCTTGTGCGATACGATTACATTATTTTAACAAAACTAGATAAACGTTTTTCATGAGTCAATTAGTATTGAGTTTTACATCATATTTTTATATGTATTATAAATCAGTTTAATTTGAGTTCCATTATGAAATATCTTGAATATAAAAAAAAAAACAAAATTTAACCAAAGTGTAGTAGAATAATAACACGCCCACCGCCCAGTCCCAATGCCCACAGAGTAATAATAATCACTGTGACTGCAACACCAATTTACATAAACGTCAAAAATGGACATTAAATTTTTCTGCTCCATCTAATTTTTCCTGAAAAATAATCATTCACAAAAAAACTGGTTTCGTCATTCTTGTGCGGTTGAAATCCAGTGTTAGAAGAACTGTTTTTGTGTTCAGTGTTAGTCAGTGTGGACAGTTATGACCTGTTTTCATTTATGGTGCAAGGCTTAAGGGCATCGATACTTTGCTAGCAGTGAGTATAAAAAGCTGAGACTTCGTCAAGGCTAGTTCTCGTAACTTAATTATTAGTTATCTGTTTGGATGATATCATGATTACTTCTTTGAACTTAATTTTGTGATGTAATGTGTGAATATTGAGAGAATAATAATTCTTTTGAGTTTTCAAAGTTATTTTTAGATGTTAGAATACGCAATTACAGCTGGGTTTGTTTGTGTAGTGTTTATAGTGTGGTCATTTAATTTTGGAACACCTAAGAGATTCTGTTTGATTTGAGAGTGAAGTGTAGTAGTGGATTTGACTTCCTGTTGATTTATTTTAAGCTATCTGTAAGTATTTATATTATATTTTCTTCCATAGTACAGTATTTTTTGCTTTACAAATGTATTAAAACCCTAAGATGACTCTCTGAACCTACTATTCAAATATTTTGAATTCATTGTCATGACAAAATATTATATTCCTTTAATTGAACATTGAACAGTACTTTGGTATTTCACATTTCTATTCATTAATTTCCTGCTGCCTAACTAATTCTGAAGAGCCATTTATACATCTAATAGCTTTAGGTCACCTTTATTTGCTTAAGGTTTTTTTTTTATAATGGAAACATATTTTTTTAATACCACAAATATTAGTGGTCTATTTTAAAAAATAAACAACAGAAAGAGTACCTTTTGTTTATAAAAGTTCCTATTTTAAATATTCTATACTACATTTTAAAATCTTTGTTTCTACTTATTCACACATAAGTAATACTCCTCATAAAAACATTGTATAACACTAAAATAAAGAACACAGCTAAAAATAGCCCACATATTGATTCCTTGTACATACCTCTATGGTGGCATTACATAAACAAAGCACATCCATAAACACAGTCTGGCTAAGTAAACATCTGGTGACCATATAAATATTTAATAAGTGTAAAAATAAACTTGAAGACATGCCATGTCCTAGTTATTATTAACTGTCTGAAACACGTGATTTATTGGTACTTATGTCAATTGAGGAGTAATAGATGAAAGTGTATTAACTCCAATGTAACTTTTGAAATATAATACATTACTTTATAGATACAAACAAACAACTTTTCTCTATAATAGGGTTTATTAGCAGTCAATTTAGCTAATAAAACTGTAATCTACATACATTCTTATTATTAATTTACGGTTTGAAATAGATAAAAAATATGTTTGTACTATTCTTATTACAGTGGGTGGAGTTAGTACACTTTGATCTGTTACTCCTCAATTTACAGTGTGGTAGGAAGAATTACTTATGAAAAAATATAAAATTTATTTATTAATTCATTAATGTATAGAGTTCAGTGGAGAAATTTCCATATAACTGGTTCCCTAGCCCTTCATACAGTAAAGAAGAGTAACCATTCTGTGAAAAATACCATCAATAAAGTCAGTAATGTTTAAGTGCCATGTAACAAGACAAGGCTATTTCCATCTGATGAAAAAACCCAATAACACTTTCCCCGACCTGAGAACCCAGAAACAAGTGGATGAAAACCTTACTACTGAGCACGAGGAGGCTCAGCAGTAGCGCTTGCATTAACTAGACCAAGTAGGAATCAATTGCACTTATTCAATCAAGGAAAACATATTTTCTAATTTTTTTTCTTGTCCAGTCGCCTGGCAACGCTAACTGAACTCATGGTACCAGTTTGTGTGTCGATGTTTGTTCCACCAAGTATTATCCTTTTTTTTCTGTTATTATTTACTTAATATTTAATTTCTCGACGATAAACCTGCACGTAGAATAAAATAGGTAGGTACTCAATGAATCATCCTTCAAAATCATGAAAATAAAAACCTATATTAATATTAAGATGAAAATATTTAACCTATGCGTAATACAACTAATACATATAATTATTTTCCTCATGTTAATTAAGTATGTTTAAAACTTAAATACATTGTTGTTGTATTAATAGCGCGTCTAATGAGGTTTTATCTGAAGCCCGTTATTATTTATGCATTCATTGCCACGCCATAGACAATACAAAACTGTTGTTATCATTTAATCTATGCAAGTGAGACGAATTTAGCAACGGTAGGGTTAAGAAACTTGTTACGATTGAAATATTAGATTATGTAGGTATGTAGCAATAGGTAGGATTGAAGTCATCTAGACTTGGTCTTCCTACTCAGAAAAACCTCTACAGTTTTTTATTAAACCTAGTTGGGTTAAATAAAAAAGGAGGAGCTCGTGGCTAAATAAAAACAGCCGCTCGGGTCGATCGAAGGTTAAGCTACGCTTGCCGATGTCAGTCTGTGGATGGGTGACCGTTCGTAACATATCGAGACTCCTCCGTACCTCGGAAAGCAGGTTAAGCCGTTGGTCCCGGCTGTTATTTGTAGATCTTTGACAGTCGTTACGGGTAGTCAGAAGCCCGAAAGTCTGACAACCAGTCTTACCAAGGGGTATCGTGTTCCCCAGTGACTGGGTTGTGGAGGTCAGGTAGGCAATCGCTCCTTGTAAAATACTGGTATTCAGCTGCATCCGGTTGGACTGGAAGCCGACCCCAACATGGTTGGGAAAAGGCTAGGCAGATGATGGGTTAAATAAAAAACTGTAGAGGTTTCAGGTACTTAGGTACTTACTGATATTTGCCGCTAAACCTAAGTACACAAGCACTAATTTCGGAAGTACGTAGGTGTTGTAACAGTATTAACAAAAGCACAGCTACATTGCATCCTTTAACATGACCAGTTTTCGGACGAAAAACATTTCCGTACTTCTACGACAGCCGGTTAAGAAGGCAACGCAACGCAAGATTAAGCGAATATTAGTAGAACATACCATCCAATATACGCTGAAGATGGAAATCCTTAAAACCTTTCCTTTGGTGGTCTCTTTAACCATAATACAGAAAAATAAGCGTCTATTATTAAAAACCCCTTTTTTCAAGTTGGTCAACAGGCGCGTTCGCGCCAATGACAAGGGAGAGGGGCAGGGGGGCCCGCCGTTCAATAGGACGTGTACGATTTTGGGGGGTGTCGTGACCGCCACCTCGAATCCGGTTCAAGTCAAACAGTTCGGTTTCCTACTATTTTTATCCATGAAAATCATTTCAGTTAAGTCGTGAGTGTGTGACAGACAGACAGATAGACAAACAATCAATCTTTCACACTAAGGGTCAATTTATACTAGCGCAGAGTCGAAGCGCATCGAAGCGTCTATCCAAAACTGAACATAACAAATTCAACCTTATCTCCACAGCGTAACGTACACATTACTTCTGAGATTTTAAAAAGACGCGCGCATTCTCGCGTTTCCATGCGCCCACTAGCGAACCTACGCGTCATCAGTCGGAAATTGGCCTGCGACGGTGTTGATGCCCATTACTACACATAAAAGAGTGCGGCTTCGCTTTAGTTGCAAAGAATTTGACGTTTCGATGTGCTTCGACTGCGCTAGTATAAATTAACCCTAACAATACCAAGAACACAAACAGAAGTGATAAGTATCTGCCACCTAAAACATCGAGGTCAAAATCTGACTCATCCAATTTGAAAATACCAAAAGTTAAAAATCTGACGTATTTCCCAATTGACGAAGAGGAAGCGAGGAAGTGTTACCACCCATTGCACACGTAACTTCGTAATTGTCGGCGCAATGTCAATTAACAGTCGCGGGTCACTGTTTGGCCTTAATAACTATAAATAATTATAGTTGGTTTACTGTTAATTTTGGTTTCCGCTACCATTTTTGTTCGTATGGTAATAGCGAGCTGGTCAGTTACACATTCTTTAGGGTAATAAATTAACGGGAGTCAAGGTATGGCATGGTAAGGCATGTGGTGTGGAGGAATGAGGATTATGTTGTGAGGAAAGTTTTGAGTATGAGTGTGCAGGAAGACCAAAGAAACGATAGACTATCGTGAAAGAGAAAGAGGCGTGTGAAAGAGGATATGGCTAAGAAGGAGGTGTCTAATAAGATGACCGCGAATAGAGATGTATGGAAGAAGAAGACACCCTGCGTCGACCCCAATTTTATTGGGATAGTTACTTAAGAGCAGGAGGATTATTTATGATTACTGAGATTCATTAAGGTCAACACTAATGTAGTTCTATAATCAAAATTCTCGCGTTTATCTAGAACGATAGACGACCAGGATTTGTCTTGGATAAGATCTAGGCCTTCTTTGTTAAATTTCAGCGAACACAATCGAACTTTTCGTTATAAGTCTCTTACTAAGCTGTTCAGCATGTCTGTCTTAGGTTGAAACAGGGATCACATTTTCTGACTAAAAGCCTCATGGGCTTTTGTACAAATGCAACGAAGAATACGCTTCGTACGTATGTATATCGAAACCAACCCTTGCGTCGGGAAAGTTTATGACCGTCATCCGTATATCCGACCGGAATTTCCATAGAATATCCGGAGAGCAGCACCCGATTTCCGTAAGCTTCCGGCTATCCAAAAGCCGCTTTACCTAAATTTTTAATCTAGAATTCCTGATGTTCGCAGTTCAGTCAAATGTGCTCAGATTTACAGTTTTAGAAAGGAAAAAGAAAGAAAGAAAAACATGCTTATTTGCCACAGACGTGCATATTGTGCAAGTAATAAGATAAAACAAACTTAAAAAGAAAGGTACTTACTTGATTCTTCTTCTTAGTGTGTCGATGGGAATCTATATAGAGTTGGCCCAGATATCAGCCACGAACTTGCCAATATCTGTCGCGTCCATCAAATCCTGCAGTGTGCAGGTCTTAGGGCACGTAGGACTTGTTATGAGGTGTCCCATCGTTTGTGGAGAAGCACCATTTTGTACACCAGTCTAGCGGCGTCTATTAGTATCCAGCTGAGCAAGTTTTCCCTGCTTCGGCCACCCTGTGTCCGAGACGTCCTTACTTGATTCTAATGATACTTTTAGCAAAGAATTGGACAGTTGCACATGACCGTGGCAAGAGGGATACCACGCAGTATAATAGTATGCCATGGGGTGTCCACAGCACAGCGCTCGTTTTCAGTGAACGTACAGAGATCAAGTGTCTTATAGATAAGTTCAATGATCTACCATAACATGGTCTCCTTGAAATTATTTATATAATTTACGGTGCGATAAACATTGTGTACTTAGCGGCTTCCCACTCATTTCATTATGTACTTTACAGTTGATAATACAATCGACTTTCGGAGTGTGTTGTGTTTTGAAACAATATTCCTTTCGGAGTATTTTACTCTGTTTCCTGCTGCGTGATTTCCCGTGATCAACAGCAGAACACATTTTTTTATCACAATCTGTAGAGTTCGCTTATTTTTTTTTGTGTGTATGTGCTAATCTTTGTTACTCCTATTCGGATATGTTGAACTATTTCTGCATTTGATGACCAAATTCTAGAGAAAGGTTATAGGCTGTTTAACATCACACAATGGCCCTTAGGAGTGGGTGAAACCGCGGGGCCCAGCTAGTTCCCATTACATAAACTCACGCCTTGTTCTCAAGGGTTATTCAGAAACTACAGAACGCCATCTGCTACGATCCTAACCTACTCTTTCCTCACACCACGTCAGTTGTTCTCACAGGGCGAAAAGCGAGCTGTGGGGTGTCGTAAAGCATGCCATGAATATTGTTGACCCGTCAAAATGATAGACTTTGTGATTGATTATGTGTAACGGAGCCTAATCCCAAGTCCAAAAACGGTCAATTTTACATAACGTTCCCTAGAATTCGTGTCACCACCAATTTCTCGCAATTTAATATACTATCACATTGTTACACAATTCGTAAATAAATTAAATAATGTTGCCATTTTATATAACATGAACATAACTCTGTATTTTCAATAGGCTCAGGCAGAGGTGTCTTACCTGTACATACGCCCACATTTTGTTAGTTACGTCTCAGTTCCGTGTAATACGGAGCGAACCTATCCATCAACCGGGCACAACTCGAACTGCTGCTAAGAAATTCCAGATGGAATAATCCAATAATAATAATAATACTTTGTCTGGCGCGGGATCTGAACTCAGGACCTCAAGTTCAGTTTTGTCGCTTGCGACCACTAGACCAACGACGCAGTCCCCATTTATCGATATCACATCTTAACACCTTAAACGCCAGGTGACCGACAGACAATAGATTTTCTGTTGTTTCTCGTTGTCTGGCAGTTAAGGTGTTAACTGCTAAAATCTCTTCGTACGGTCTGAGAATTGAAAAGCATCGTTATTTTTATTTAATTTGTATCCTACTGCTAGCCAAAGGTCTTTCTTTGATCAGACGACATCATGATGATGAGGAAATTGTTTAGCAAACCTGTTATTTTGGCTGTTCGCTCCTCCTCAAAGTATAGACCATAAAAACTCAGATTAACGTTTACTTTGACCTTAATCACAGGTGTCTGGACTTGAATAGGCTATTTCTTTTATTAATGCCATCGGTATTGTCTAGACCAGATTAGATTAATAAATGCTTGCCGGTGATCTCATCTCTCACACCCAGGTAAATGAGTCATCAATCGCAAGTGTTACTGCTAAGCATGAGGTTTTGGGTTCGATTGTCGGGTCGGGCTAAGTGTTATTGAGTTTGTCCCGCCCGCAGTCTGGATTTGTACCCGGTTAGTAGCCCTTTAATATGGGACTTAAACATAACTGGCGAAATGTGGGTGTACTATAGACCTCTGCCTTACTCTTCGGGGCGTGACAGCCATGATGTTGTGTTATTCTGGATCGGATAACGATGCTGTAATGGAAGGAGATCTTATTGAAATGATGAGGATACATGAGAAGAGTCTTTCTTTGAAAAATCTTATTCATCTTTTTGTCTGAATCATATTTCACGTATACCGCATACAATATTACACAGAAACATGTTACTGCGACTATGAATGCTTACAGGGTAAAGGACACATCATTTCCGTCTTCGTTTTAGAGGTCTTTGTCCTGCAGTGGGACGGTTCCAGGCTCTTATTATCATCATTATTTACATAAAAATTAGGAAAAAACAGCCGTAATTTTTAAAATTAGGTGAAGGGTCATAGTATAGACCAAACTCAAATTTTCCCAATTAAACATGAGCCTTATTCTGTTGTAATAAAGTTGAAAAACTATCAAAGAAGTTTGGCAGATTGGTGAAGCTTGACGTGCTGACCTATGTACTCGTACTTAATGAAGTCTTGGTATCAGGTTGTGCGTTTATTTCCGTTCCACTCTGAAGAGCCTTCGTCCGCACAACTGCCCCAAGGTTTCTTGGTCTTAGGGCAGTGAAAGACTATTTTTAGGGTTGGCCAAATGGAAGAAACGAAACTCTTTTAATTTCTGCCTGTCCGTCTGACCGTCTGTACGTCCGGATGTTACACAGCCATTTTATAAGGGCACTGTCGGCAGTGTCAGCAGTATATCAATGAAATATAAAGAAAGGCGTATTCTTTGTTGGTACCGTTAAACAATGGTGTAGTGAATTGTGTAAAGTCAATAGTTGGTGAAATACGGCATATTTGCAGTTATAACCGTTAAAATGTTTTTCAGTTTCTTTAGGAAAACTAAACTTAGTGTTGCGACCACCAAACAAACACTGTGTATGGTCCGTCACGCATGGTGGGCATTTTATGCCGCTCATGATTCCGTCATCAACTTCATGGCAACACTGAGACGTCTTTCAACGAGTTTTTTTTCTACAACGCCGGGTACTACGCACTTGATGTTTCCGAAGACTATCACCAAGAAAGTATAATACGTCTAATTATAAATGACAATACTTAGTGTCATTTATAATTAGACGTATTAACTATACTTTCTTGGTGATAGTCTTCGGAAACATCAAGTGCGTAGTACCCGGCGTGCATATATCCACATAAACGAAACAAAAGGAGTATCTAAGGATCGTAGCGTAGACCAGGTGGCGTTCTGTAGTTTCCGCCTACCCGCATAGGAAAAAGGCGTGACTATATGTATGTATGTATGTATGTCCAATTGGATGTTCAATAAACTAGCCTAATGGACTGTTCTAAAAGTGAAATAATATATTTTGACGGCACGGTTGGCGCAGTGGCTGAGTGATTGACTGCTGCGCCGCGTGTCGTGGGCTCGATTCCCGCACGGGAAAAGTCTTTGCATGGCCTACATAATTATAGTTGTTCCAGGTCTGGCTGTTTATGTTATGTGAGTTTGAATATTTGTAAACGCACTCAAAAAACAGGAGGAATTCCTAGTGTGGGGCAACGTTTGATTAAAAAAAAGACGAACAGCTCAAGTCACAATTAGTATAGTAACGTAAGTCAAGCGAAGCCATTCATTCTACCCCGAGGTTATTAAGACGATATGGTAACCGTGTTCATTAGCACGAGAACTTGCCGATGTTAATGAAGATAGAAGCTCGGTTCATAGCGGTGTGATATTACGTCTTTTCTGACATATTTCTCAAAGCCCTAGTGAATACTCAGACACTCTTCTGTGGCGTCCGTTGCTGGTACAGAGTTAATTCTTTGCCGAGTATTTACTACACTTGGTTGGTGACCGATTACATACATACATTAATAAACTCGCCTTTTTCTCCATGGGGGTAGGCAGATAGATAGATAGATTTATTTGCTTAGAATGTACGTTGTAAATATCTTCTGTTAGTCGCTTTTAATTTGGTGACCGATTAGTATTTATTTATTTACAGTTTATTAAAACGGTTCAGCGCCAACTACAATAATTAAGATAGAACCAAGTTTATTCAGCTACAACCAACATGGGACTTTGACTGTCTCGTTGGCCTAGTGGTCTCAAGCGCGACTGCTGAGCGTGAGGTCCTGGGTTCGATACCCAGGTCGAGTAACTAAAAAAAGTGCCCGGTGGATGGCAATATGGCTATGAATGGCTCACAGAACATCCGACAAAGACGCATAATTTTACCCCGTTTATTCCCAAACACTTCACATTCAGGATAGGCTGCTGGTATTGTACCTATTGGGCACATGTGAATGCTTCAATGGTTCGTCATGTGGAAACGCTGATACCTATAGGCTTTTACAGTATGTTAATGTGTGTGGAAAGGATGTGTCACTGGTGACAATAAGTACCTATAGCGTGAATGGGAGTGAAAATACAAAGGGAGGACATACCCTGACATTATTGTGAATGTCATTCCAAAAGGTCGGGTCAATTGCGCAGGGGAATATACGCATCACTGGAAAGATGCAAGAATGTAAGAGAAGTGAAATAATTGTTAATGCGAGCGACTGCCATCTAGCTTCAGAAACCTATTATACAGGTCTTTTCAGGATTTATCTGCATCTGTTACATTTAAGGGTAATGCGTGATGGCAGGCCGCTAAATTCAAATTTTCATCGTTTTTTTGCAAGCGCAAATTACAAAAATTTGGATTTTCGCCCGGTTGATGGCAATAAGCTCGCCCCCCTATTACATGGGACTTAAACATAATTGGCGAAATATGGGTGTTGCTATAGATGCACTACTGGACCCTTCGCGTAAACAGGCGTGATGTGAAATGAAAACGATAAAATGACGACTGTCTTTCCTAAAACCCTTGGCATATCAAGAGAAATCAATCTTGATTAACCCCACGTAGCTCGTGCGTCGTACCAACTAACCGTCAATATAACGGATAGTTTCGTTCGTCGACATTACTTGCTACTAATCGTGGAGGTTATAAGGTCGTGACCCATTTCCCCCCTAGTTAAAGTAAGGGGTCGCTCAGCGAACGCTTTTATAAGCGCATTTTTGTAGTTTCCATTTTCATTTATACATAGTTACGTGAAAAGGAAATTCTGTTTTTTAGAATAGAATAGATTATTTACACTTTATTGTACACCATGAAAAATTACAAGTAATGAGTTTAAGAGTGTTACAATGGGCGGCCTTATCGCTAAAAGCGACCTCTTGCAGACAACCTTTGGATGGACTTGATAGATTAGGAGAAAATATATATGTTAGCAGTTCGTGGTGTACTATTTAAATACATATATACAAAACATAACTATAAACAGAAATATATAAATTACAATAGGACAATTTGACATTTGCATGCAAAGCAACGGGCTACATTAGACTGCATTTGGAGGAGCGAGGTAGTGATTCTTCATAATTTTAAAATAAGATAGTGGTACTTACTGCAGGAAAACATCGTGAGGAAACCTGGACTTATATAATGAATATAAGTCTGAAATCGCCAACCCGTCTTGAGCAAGCGTGATGATTAATGCTCATGCCTTCTCTGTATGAGAAGAGGCCTTTGCCCTGCAGACAGTAATAGGGACAGTAATAGGCTGGTACTTACTTACTTACTTACTGCAGTGTGTTGCCTTTGTGCCTAGCTCTGTTCTGTCTCCTGCTTGATATGGAAGGAAGTCGTAATTATTTTTCTAACGCCTCCAAGGTTATTGTAGTTTTAACATGTCCGCCTGTTTCTGGCTTAGCTCAGAAACTTGGTACTTTCTAGAAAGCTGGCCTGGCTATTTTTTTCTAGTATAATTCTCCTACACTTAAACTGGGAAATATATTCCCATTATTCGATTCAGCAATCTCTTTGCGAAATATTTAGCATTGAACTGATATATAATTTATGTTAAGAGTTGAAAGGAGTAATGACTCCTATTACACGTGACTTCCACTATAGGTACACCTCTGCCTTATCCTTAAGGAAATACAGGCGTGATGTTACCTAACGAAATAACCTATCCCAATATTATGAAATAAGATACCAGGCTCTTATAACCACGTGTAGTCAAACAAAACTAAGCGAAGGAATGCCGTAACGAATCGACACCTACATGCATCAAATATCTTCAGATCCTGATGATATCATCACCATGAGTCATGTCCGAAAATAGACCTTATGTTATCGCCTATAAGGTCTATTGAAACACCTTGAAAGTTACGACCTGGCTTCAGTGAATTGAATCTTATGTGATAGAAAATAAGTTTGGTTTTGCGCTGGGATTGGATTCAACTTTGGGATAACCTTTTCGCTAAATTGGACTTTACTGTGACGGAGTTAAGGTTGGTTTTGCATTAAGTTGGGAATATTTGTTTGTTTATATTGCTCAGCTAAAAGTAGGTATTGATATGATTTGTAATTCCAAGATATTGGCGTAAAATATTTATAACAAAGTATAGTTACTGTTCTTTGCGGGGTAAATGCACATTGACTGATGTCATATCAGTTGATATGAACTAATTAGTTGTAATATAGCTTTATCTGCTCGAAAATGAATATTGTCATGACGACAAATTAATGGTATTACAGTGCATCTTTTTGTTAACGATAAGTATAATAACGAATGACTAACTGTTACGCGCGGTTTCTTCCCCGTGAAATTAACCAAAACAGATATTTTGCAAAGTACAAGTATTCTAAGTTACTCTTCGTTGCAAGTGAAATTCCAATCGAAATCGGTCCAGCCGCTTCGGAGATTAGCCGGAACAAATACACAGATGAACAGACAATGTTTTTTTAACTATTAATTATCGTAGTAATATTATTAAGTAATTAAATAATATTATTAATTAAAGTTGAAATTTATATTAATTTATATAAAATTTAAAAGCTGTTTTTATTTTAATATTACAAATAGACACTTCAATTTTGTTTCTTAATTTTTAGTGGCTGTCATTTGTAGATCTTTGACAGTCGTTACGGATAGTCAGAACCAAGAAAGTCAGAAAACCAGTCTAACCAAGGGTTATCGTGTTGCCCATTTACTGGGTTCTGGAGTGCATACAGGCAGCCGCCCCATATAAAATACTGGTATTCAGCTGCATCTGGTTACACTAGAAGCCGACCCCAACCTAGTTGGGAATAGGCTATGCAGATGATGATAGTAGATATAAGATATTGATATAGGTAAAGATATAAATTATCGCTCTTTTAATTATATTATCGAGTAATCAAAACAAGTGCGGCTGTCGATAGGCAATCGTGTGCAAAGAAAACCGCACTGCGGAAAAAATGGCGCGAGTTTTATTTACAGTGCGGCTCCTCTTAATCTCCTAATCAGTGTTGTTCTAAACCTGGATATGTCTAAGAGTTTTGCGTGTGATTAAACTAACTACAAAAGCAACCTTTTAGAGGCTTTTCCAAAAATCCTTGAGAGTTCAGTTTATATGAGATTAGTTGACACTCAAAATCAAAAATTATTTATTGAAATTAGGCTGAGAATTTTAAACGTCAAAACGTTTACACAACTTAAATTGTAAATTAAACGTTGCTTCTAGATTTAGTTTCTTTCTTCTCGTTTAAGTAATAAAAGAAAAAAAAAACGAACACTCAATAAGTCAAATACTTAATTTCTTTCAATTTGAACATAAAAAAATCACCTTTTGTATAAGTAAAATAAAATAAGTAAATTGATTCTAGTTACCCCTTCCTAAAGGTACTAAAAGAATGGGAAAGAAACTCCATACTAACAGAGATGATGTGTATCTAACTTTAATTACTAAGCAACCACATTAACATTTTCGTAAATAATGAAATTGCGTGGTCTTCGCCCGCGCTCTTCTGCCCTATGACGCCTTGTTTCCATGTAGGTACTTATAACTGTAAAACTTTAGCCTTTAGAAGTTTTTCTCTGAACGACATAAAACAAAATGAGCGTTATCTGACAGCGAAAACTTTGGATCCCTTTTTAAGAATATTGCGCTCACAATGGAGCGAGATTAAGCGAAAGACTAAATGGAGAAAGAGTGTAGACAGCTAAGACGGTCGAATTTTGACCACTTCTTCCTTCTTGGATATTATACAACAATAGCTGAAAATGTAGTTTTGCCATTTTAAGTCAAACAAAACATAAAAATAAATGTTTCGGGTGGACCACCCTTATCATTTAGGGGTATGGAAAATAGATGTTGGCCGATTCTCAGATCTAGCTGCCCGATATGCACACAAAATTTCATACAAATCGGTCGAGCCATTTCGGGGGGTTTGGTAATAAACATAGCGACACGAGAATTTTATATGTAAGACAACCCTTAACATTTAGGAGTATGAAAAATAGATGTTGTCCGATCCGCAGACCTAACCGATATGCACACAAAATTTCATACTAATCGGTCCTGCCGTTTCGGAGGAGTGAGAGAGGTAACAAACATTGCGACAGGAGAATTTTATCTAAAGGACTTGTCAATACCTGTCATACGTGTATTATTGTTATCCTACACCTCCTCTTAAACAGCCTCAAAGCAAAGAGGAAAATGTGCGCTGTATTTACGTGAGCCCGTATGCATGTCTCCTCTTAAATCATCCGACCGCACTGTGTGCTCCGCAAAGGTAAGGCCTCTGCCTCGAATTTTGCGGGCAGCGGGGCGGCGGCGGCGGCGGCAGCGGCAGCGGCAGCGGGGCGGGCAACGCATACCTGTTCTCCAAACCAGCGGGCAGATCGCGCGGCACTATAGCGGTGTAGTGTTGTGTTTACTTTTTGCCCACACTAAATAGAGCGTAGAAGTGGGTCCCTACTATAGGGCAAGGAAAATAAATGGCGAGTTTTATCGACAATAACGAATACAACACTATACTACAATGCAGACGCGGAACGCGGGCGGTCACCGCTTGACTGGAGTGCACTCGTTGCCCGCCCCCGCGCCGCTGCCAAGCCGCTGTTTTCGAGAACCGGTCCATTTGAGTTTACGCATAAGATCCTGCCGCTCCCGCGCCGCTGCCGCCGCCGCCCCGGTACCCGCAAAATTCGAGGCAGAGGCCTTACGGTCGGTCAACAGTCATTAACATCACAAAGAGTTACATTAGCAGGCACATGTAACGGTTTTTGCGATGATCGGAGTTTAAAAGTAAAAATATGACGCGTCTGTTGCGCATTGACGTCCAAATGTACAGTATTGAATTTGACGACCTACTTATTTGACGCAGCGGGCGAAGGTCCGGTGGGTTGCGGGTTCGATTCCCGCCTTGGGACATCAAATCTTTGTACGATCTACAAAGATTTGTTCCGGGTGTTCTAGGTATTTGCTACGTATAGTAAAAAATATCTGTCTATGTAATGTATTGTATTAAGTATATCAGTCATCTAGTATCCATAACACAAGCTCTGCTTAGCTTGGGGCTAGATGATGCTGTGTGTATTGTCCAGCATTATTTATTTTTGAGCTATATACTAGTATATTTAATATAAAACAGCAGAACACAGCAGCATACTGTGCCTGCGTTATTCCACTGCTGGGCAAAGGCCTCTCCCCATGACTTCCAGTTGTTTCGATCCAGGGCTCCAGCTCGTCCTGCCGTCTTCTACGAGGTCTGCCGCGACGTCTTCTGGCTGTGTCAGGACTCCAGAAAGTGGTTATTTTGGCCAACAGCTCATTGGGCATGCGGCACACGTGATCAGTCCAGTTCCACGTCAGTTGAGCGGTTTTTTGATCAACGTCAGTCATTTGTGTTTTAGGGCGCATTCTGGTGTTGCGAACATGGTCAGTTAGTTTGACGCCTAGAATGCTGCACGTTGTCAGACCTTGAGTTTGGACTTTTGGATGTTATCAGTGTCTTTTCCAAATAAAAACTGAAATAACAGTTTTTAGGCAAATATTTGGCTATGAATCTTTGTGCCATCATTATCGTCATCCTCCTGCCCTTAGCCTGATTTACTTGGGGTCGGTGTAGTATTTCTTCTTCTTCTCTACATCTCTATTTGCCGTCATCTCAATAGTACCTATCTGCCTGTTATCCCTGTAAGGTTAGACAGACTCGTACCTATTGTACACCCATATTTCGCCAATTATGTAATGAAAATGATGAAAAGTGGGTGTACCTCTTAATTATGACCTTTAATCAAGTACAGTAATAAGTTAACATCAAGGGAACAACGCAATCGCCAACACGGCTGTCCTACCAGGTGCCTGTCCCACCAGGTACCCCACTAGTCATGACAAAATGCTTTTATAACGTACACCTCTGCCTTACACATCGGGTAATACAGGCGTAATGTTATGCTAATTAACTTACTCAATGAAACGCAAAAACATATTTCCATATTTACAACTGTTTGTAACTTGAACTTTACATATAAAAGAACAAAGTTTATTTATTTGTCCTTACAAAAACCTTGCGTTGCGGTTTCCGATAAGTAGCTATTTATAGTTTTAACAGAGCTGTGATAATATTACTGTGCTCAGCTCAATCGTGAATATTTGCGTATAGTATATTTATTATTAAGGGCCTGTACACACCACGTTTTTTAAACGCGCCGTCTACGCACGTTTTAGAAACGCGCGACGACGCGGCTACGGCGCGCTTTTATCATACAGAGCAGTTTGTTGTCATTCGTATCGACACACACGCTCGTTAGCATCGCACTTGTATCGATACATATGCGCGTTAGCATCGCGCTTGTTTCGATTCAAACGCACGACACGGGCGCGTTTTTTTTTTTAAATCTAATTTTGATTAGGGGCTTTTATCAAAGATATGTCAGCCCCATCATACCCTTTTATATTACCGTGCTTTTACATTAGTTGGCTATCTTAATCGGTAATTGTTTTCAATCTTACTTAATATTTAATGAAATAGAGTTATTCGTGGATGACCCTAATTAAATGGCACAACTTTTTGATAATCTCCGAAGATGGTACAGACAAGATGGATTGGATTATGCCTACATCAAGTTTATTTTAAAATTCTAGTCCATTCCGAGCACACTCGATCAGCAAATGCTGCACGTCCTCGATTTGATTGCACACTGTGCAATTAAGCCGGCGCGTTTGTACCGATTCAAACGCGCGACACCGGTGGGTCGATAGCGCACGCGCTTCCTCTACGGGCGGGGGGAAACGAGGGAGGTATGAATCTACGCTAGTTGCAATCGAGCAATTGGGTGCACCGCACGTCTTTGGAGTATGACAGGGTGAAGGAGACGTAAAATAGTAATGCTGGGAGATCCAGAATCACGTATCTACTGAACTCATGACATGTGGTTATGCGTCAATTTATCTTCCATAGGATAGTATATACGGTAGTAATAGCAAAAATACAACACATCATGGGGATTGATATAATATTTAAATATTTTGCTTGTCTGTCTGTTTGTTTGGGCTAATCTCCTAAACCGCTGAACCGACTTTGGCGGGAATACGCAGTGGAAGTATATCTAGATAATTTTTGTAAGGGGTCACTTTGAGTATTTTAATTTCACAAATAAAAACAGGGTTCCGTGCATAAAAAATAAAAATAAAATTCTTTATTGCGAACGTACTGTACAGAATGTTTTAACTTAGTTTCCTGTTACGGCATTGCAATTTAAATGGTTAAAAACATAAACAAACCCATGTATAGTTAAAGTCCACGCGGACCAACTCGCGGGCACAGCTAGTATTAGAATAAACAGATCTCTCAGAGCGTAATTCCCGGATTGGTTACAAGAAGCTTATCGTCCGTATACAGCTGCCTATCCATCTGATTTATTCTCGGAGCCATCTGTTACTCCATCGAGTACAAAGTGTACTATACTTAGCTTATACTTACGTTTTAAGATCTTTTCACCGAGGAACGGAGACTGATGTTGGTACTTATATCATATGATTACGTATGATATTTTGAGCCTTTTTTTCTCATTTAATACCACTATCACATGGGCTTAAACGTAACTGGCGAAATGTGGGTGTTACTATAAGTGCACCTCTGCCCTACCCTTCGGTGAATACAAGCGTGATGTTATATTAATACCACTATAAGTACGTTCATACAGGGTGAAAGGAAAAAAAACATGGTTTCAATCGAACGCAATGAGTTTTTTTTTGCATAAAAAGTACCTACATAATTCATTTCCTTCATTTAAATGGTCAATGTCACTGGGATACATAGAAATAATATTTTTAACAGTTTATAGTTAAAAAAAATCAGATTTAAATAAAAAGCTGACGAAATCTTTTAACGCTGGGAGGTCCAGAATAAAGTACTGGACTCAGTATCAGGTTCTGCGTCAATGTAACTTCCACTCAGTAACTGGAGAAATGTAACAGACCTTGTCAGATTTAGTCTTGTATCATCTTAACTGCCAAACAACAAGAAACAATAGAAAATGTAACGTTTGTCGCTCATTTGAGGTTCATTATCTACCTAGCCTTTTCCCAGAGGTCGGTTCCAGTTTAACCGGATACAGCTGAATACCAGTATTTTAAATGAAGCGATTGCCTATCTGACTTCCACAACACAGTTACTGGGCAATACGATACCCCTTGATAAGACTGGTTGTCAGACTTTCCGGCTTCTGACTACCCGTAACGACTGTCAAAGATCTCTTAATAACAGCCGGGTCCAACGCGCGGCTTAACGTGTCTCGATATGTTACGAACGGTCACCCATCCACAGACTGACCTCGGCAAGTGTAGCTTAACATTCGATCAACCCGTGCGGCTGTTTTAGCCACGAGCACCTCTTAGTCATTAGACGTTCAACCTGTTAATATATCACACGCAGAATAAACGGATTCTTAGCACATAAATCAGAATCATTCCTCATTTATATCATACCAGCGCGAAGCTGACGTCACTAGAATGCAGGTTATCAGACACGCCCATAGTTAAAATATTTCCAACCCAATTCAACCCAGTCTAAACATATTCAGAATTAAGCTGAACAAATAAACAATCTTCCAACATAGACATTGTAGCCACATTGTTGCAAAGTACCTGAGTTTCTGCCTTATTTCAAGGTGAGGGTTTATTTAGGTATACCTACGATTCGCTGAAACTATTAAAAATTTTTGGTTTCAATTAGAATATGATTATAAGATTATCACTTCCCTCCAATTCTTACAAGTCTTTATTTAGTAGCATTTCGCTCTAGTGAATTCGTAATTTTACCTTCGACCTTCAACTCCCAATATACCATAGGCTACATTATTGCTATTGTCGCAGGAATCACGTTTTTTTAAGAAAAATAAATATGCCTTGTATACTCGCATTAAATGTACAGAGGCCAGGTCATCAAGCTACCCCAATGTGTCACATTTCTTTGATTGTTTTTCAACACTACTGCAATAGAAATAAGGTTCATATTCAATTGGGAAAATCTGACACTTTGGGGTAGCTTGAAGTGCTGGCGTCTGTACTTACCCAGCTATCTATACGTGATTTTTTTTAATCGGATCTTTATTTAGTATTTGAGTGTATCCTTTACAAACAAATAAATCAAATCTTTTCTCTTTATACTATCAGTTTAGATTATTAAATAGCACCGAAACTTGGCCATTAAAATAAAATTAAGTTAATCCACCACTCTGTCTTCACACAGCACCGCAAACATTCTAATTTCTAACATTATCGTCTTCCATTCATCACCAAACAAGTCCAATCAAGGGTTGATGTTAAAGGTCCTATACGCGTTCCTATATCCTGTAATAAATGATATAGGAACGCGTTGAGCAGCGCCAGTATTCGCGGTATACCGTATAGAGGAGGTGGACCTATATTGATGCACTGTTGCTTGTAGCGTATGCTCTCTAGAAAGAGTGTAATTACTTATCCATGTACTAATATTAAAAATGGGAAAGTGTGTGTGTGTCTGTTTGTCCGTCTTTCACGGCAAAACGGAGTGACGAATTGACATGATTTTTTAAGTGGAGATAGTTGATGGGATGGAAAGTGACATAAGCTACTTTTTGTCTCTTTCTATTTTTTTTTTTTTTTTAAACTGTGCCCCACACTAGGAATTTCTCCTGTATCGTGGGTGCGTTTACAAAAATTTAAACACACATACACAAACATCCAGACCCGGAACAACTAATTGTAGGCCATACAAATATTTGTTCCGTGCGGGGATCGAACCCACAACACGCAGCGCAACGCCGATGGCTCAACCACTGCGCCAACCGTGTCGTTCCTAACTTCCTAACGCTAGCGAAGCCGCGGGCAAAAGCTAGTTAGGATTAAATAATGGGACTAGCCCGCCACACTATTCCCCAACCACTGCAACTCCTGAAAACCAGAATGCGCACAGCTCCGAAGGCAAATTATAACTATTTTAAATTACCACAATGTAAACACACACTTCGATTCGGTAAATGACACAAGTTCAGAGGACACTGGATTCCCCCTACACCCAGTCAGACAGCCAATAGATTAGATAAACTCGAGTTACTAGTTGTCTGTAATCAGTGTTGGCTTCCGGTGCAGCACCAATTTTGTACAAAGGTCGTCTTTTGTTTACACCCACAAAGAAACGGTGGATGGATTGTATTAAAGATTATATGGCTAGGAAGGAGGTGACTACTGAGATTACGGCTGATAGAGATGTAAGCTGCGGCAGCGCCGACCTAAAGTAAATCGGGATAAGGGCACGATGATGGTGATAACACCCACAAGAACCCACGAAACTCCGGAATCGCCTGGCTCACCACGCCTTGTATCTGTAGCGACATCTATCTCGCCACATACGAACTAAATCGACGTTTCCTACATCGCGATATTAAAGTTATCCACGCGACTGAGTATATATAAACGAGCCCGACAACAATCGTCGGGCAGTTGCCCACCAGACACGACACCCGTCTGATCCGGAGGATCCTCCCTTTTCTATGGTGGATGAGGAACTTTACACCCTGTTCCTCATACCTCCAAATTGGTCAAAAAGTCTTTTGTGAACCATTCTTAATAAATACATTTATTTTCACACCAAAAACAGCATTCAAACAAGTCACGACTAAAAATCCACTCAGACAGTTCCACAGACCTACGTTATGTCCATAAAATTGTACAATAAGCTGCCAGAATCCATTAAAAATATAGAATAAAATATAACATTTTCATAAATAAATTAAAAACATTTCTAATAAATAAAACCTATTATAGTGTAAATGAATACTTATGTGACAAATTATAAATACAAAATAATAATTTTAATATAAAACAAAAATATAATATAAAATTGACGTAATTAATAAAATATTGACATTATTTATTTATTTATATATTTATTAAGGTTAACCAACGATTGTTTACACATAACATTACGTTGCGATTGACAGATAAACATTTGATAGTGAATAGATATATTACAATACTTACAATTAAACCCCGCATTATCTAATTAGAAATAATAACGCAAAGTGCAATATATATATTTTTTAATATTAGAAGTAAACACTCAGTGCTCTTCCTCCTCTCTCCCATAATTATTCTATGCTGTGCCCGACAGGGTCCAAAATTGTGTCGTTATTACAACCCACCAGCTAATGCAAACTTACAAATGTACATTTTGGAACGCAATAAAGATATTGAGTATTGAGCATTTACATCAAAAAGCTATAAACATATAGGCTTATTACAAAGGTACAAAGGTAGGTACTCTGACTCCTAAACTAGGTGTAGGCAACTAACTTAGGAGTCGGTGATTCTCCGTAACAAACAAAGCCATAATAGGGATGTGTCCTAGGTAAAAATATATTAAGTCTATTTAGTCCGTCAGTAAGATTACCAAAAAATATTGAACGCGTATTTTTTGCTTACTTAATTCAATAAAAAGTGACAATGATATAGCACATCAAAGTTCAGGAGAAGGGCCTTGTGACGTCACGCCGTGCTACACTTTTAACCAAAAGTGTAGCACGGCGTGACGTCACGCGCAATTTCAACACACTACCGTCGTCATTTTTGGTTTACGTGACAAAAGAAAAAATACGTGTCCAGTATTTTTGAGTAATCCAATTTTCGGACCAATCAGATTTTTTAAGGACACTACCCTATTATATTTAAAAGAGAACAATTCAACAGTAAGCAAGTGGTGGCTAAGAAAACAGAAACTAATTTACTTAAGAAACCAATATAATGAGAAAACTAAACTATATGGTGAGTGTGTGTGGGTGTAGGTGTAGATTGTATTTCTGAGAAATAAATAGTGTCGTAATGAAAGGAAAAGCTAGTTATGTCGGAAGGGTAAAGAGGTATGAATATTATTAAAATGTCTTTAAGTATATCGCTTTCAATAAATACAAATAAAAAAAAAATCAATCTTTTTGGTGTTGTATTTTTTCGGATCTTAACTATAAGCCTTTTCACTTTTAAACTAAGTGACATTCGTAAAATCGAGTGAAAAAAATCGATGTACCATTTCTTGGGTGTTATTGTTTATCGATATTATTTAGATGGATTGTGTGAAGGATTATATGGCTAAGAAAGAGATGATTAGCGGCAAATAGAGATGTATATATACAGCGTTATTTGTAAAACACCAATAACCTCTCAGGACTATGGTACTTACATCATAATCCACAACTTGGGATAAGGGCAGGATGATAATGATTAAAAGTCATATCTTTCTGCAAGGAATGCCGCAAAAACCGTCCAGAATATTTTGGACGGACACAGAATAAATACGACCTATCAAAATATGTCCCTACATTTGCTCAATGTCAATGTTTGCTTCCGCAGGAGCGGCGTGTCGCGATAATGCGCGGGCGCAGATAATACAGTCTACGCCCCCGACATTGCTCTCACTCCCGTAAGTTTATTATTACTTTAACTGCCTAGTTAATATCCTACGGTTGTTATTTAAATAGTACACTAGTTGTGTGTAGAAGTTGTTTCGAACATAACATACCAGCACGCCTGTATCGGAAGGAAGGGTGAGGCAGAGGTGTACCATATAGTACACCCAAATTACGCCAGTTATGTTCAAGCCCCATGTAATAAGGGGCGTCTGCGCGAGTCGGGTACAAATCCAGACTTCGGAGGGTCAATTCTGGATAGAAAACCCTATATCACTTTGGCCGACAACAAATGCGTAGCAGTATTTTTGTACTTTGATAAAGAAAGAAGGAAAAAAAATGTGTTTAGGTCGCTCACAGGAAATACAAACGCAAAAACTAACTGAAACTAACAATGAAAAAAGAACTTGTGCGAGGCCAACAAGACTCCTATCCCATAAATAAAATAATAATAAATACCGCAGCGCTTATATTCTGATCCCGCTGTGATGCTGCGGACACATTTACGGACATACAGTGTAGTCCTATAATCCTAAAAAAATGTATAGGATCAAAAACCACTGTTTGTCTCGGAATCACCCAAAGGTTGACTGGTAGAAAATGCCTATGGCATTAAGTACGCCTCTGTATTGAATAAATTAATAGTGAAGGATCAAAAATATACATAGAATAACGCACACAAAACCTCCTTGGAGATTCCGCCTGCTTCGTCATCACGAACCTGATTGGTTGTTCCAGGTGTTAAAATGGCGTCGGTGTGGAAGCGCTTGCAGCGCGTCAACAAGCGAGCAGCGAAGTTCCAGTACACTGCCTCGTACCATCGCGTGGATCTGGAGACCTCCCCCAAATGGTAAGGAAATTACTGTAACGGTTGAGTTACAGAAGCCTGCTGTGTCGTCATATTTTGGCTGGAAATAATGGCTTTTTAGATTGCGTTTCTGGGTCTGCCAAAAAGGGGAAAACGGAAACTTCAAAGTATGTCTTCATATTTAGGAACCACTTGAAATTTGGAATTGTTATAAATAATACCTTTTAACTTACGTATCAAGTGAACAAATTGAAAAAATATACATAGTTGTTTTGACTGCAATAGGAACCAAAATATAATATGTCCCTTACGTATGCTCTTTAGAAATCATTTTTTTTTTTTTTTTTAATTAATAACCATCACCCATCTCTTATATCCGAAAGTTTTCTTAAACCCATCCCTCCATCTTCGTCTTGGTATGCCATGATGTCACCTAGCATTCAAGTGGTCCGGATTTGAACCCAAAACCATGAGGTTGTGTAGAGGTAATGCGTGAGCATGAGGCTACAACAACAGGACAATCACGACATCGCCTTTCTATTACCAAACCAGATTTTCTCTCGATGTTTTCCTTCACTACAAGAGGTCTTAAAACATTGTCCTTCTATCGTAAAGAATTAGGGAATTTTGAAATTTCCCTGCCTCATGGATATGGCCCTTTTATACAAACACGTAATGTATGTTGTCTCAACACAGTTTACCCCGTCCTTGTCTATATGCAAACGATGCAAGCGTAACTTGCAAGTTCGTCGCGACCGCATCGATTTCTGTTATTCGCGGCTGTAGCTCGTAACTCGACAGCCGACGCGACGGTCGTTATTTAAACTTACATTTTAACCAAAAATAAAAAAAAATGGTTCGATGTCTGTCCGTGGATCTACTACCCATTAACGACCTAAGTCGGATTTATACAACCAATATTTTTGTCCCCTTGCGTTGTATTTATACGACAAAAACTTTTGTTTGAGCAATTTGATTGTTAGGTTGTACTTTACAGTCTACCCAAAAATAGAAAATTTTAGGCAAGATGATTAATAGTAAATAATAATAATAATAAATAATGCTGGACAATCAACACAGCATCATTTAGCCCCAAGCTAAGCAGAGCTTGTGTTATGGGTACTAGATGACTGATATACTTAATACAATACATTACATAGATAGATATTTTTTACTATACATAGCAAATACTCAGAACACCCGGAACAAACCTTTGTAGATCGTACAATCATTTATCCCAAGGCGGGAATCGAACCCGCAACCTCCTGCGTCGCAGGCGGACCTTTGCCCGCTGCGACACATAGGTCGTCAATCGTCGTAATGTACTGACGGTCTATAAGTTGGGCGCTGGAGGCACAGAAACTGATATAAATTGAGGCGGTTAAATTGTTAATAACCTTGTTTGCCTTTATTAGGGTTCCGTTACCAAATGGCAAAAACGGAACCCTTAGAATAGCAGCCTGTCCGTCTGTACTGTGCGTAGTCCGTCACGCACTACACCTGGTTTTAGTTCTTGTATTGCCATGAATACTTCTCCAATTATTTTATAACGCATTTTTATTACGTAACATCACACCTGTATTCCCCAAAGAGACAGGCAGAGGTGGACTGATAATAACATTCACATTTTGTCTTGTTTTCAGGAAACCTAACAAGTTGAGTGTGGTGTGGACCAGACGATCTAGGCGAGTCATTACAGATCCCTTGGAATGGGAGCCGTCGTTGAAAGACCCGCTAAAGTAAGTTAAAAATCGTTAATTTAGATAACACGGTACAAAGTATTATGTCAGTCCGAGAGACATACACTCTTACTGTCAAAATTATTTTGTGATGGGCCAGATTGAGGCTCCATGCAGTTAATTGCCCATTTCTGCTTTAAAAGTAAAATTTGACCACAACGTCATGTACTTTTCCTAATAAATATTGAATAAAATAATTGCTGGGTACCCCGATACCCCGTGGTAGGACTAGTTGTCAATCTTTCTGGCTAATTACTACTTGGTAAGACTAGTTGCCAAACTTTCTGGCTACTGACTACTTGTAGCGACTGTCAAAGATCTACGAATGACAGCCGGGACCAACAGGTTAACGTGCTTTCCTAGGCACGGAGGGGTCTCAGTATGTAATGGATAATCACCCATCCTCGGATCGACCTCAGAGCTTATCATTTCACCCCAATAGTACATACATACATATAGTCAGGCCTTTTTCCCATGGGCGTAGGCAATAACTACAGAACACCACCTGCTACGATTCTTACGTACTGCTTTCACGTTGTTTACGTTCGTACATCTCATCATCCGACGCCATGGTTGGCGCAGTGGTTAAGCGATTGGCTGCTGCGCTGCGTTCGCGGTTTCGATACCCGCACGGAACAAATATTTGTATGGCCTACAGACAGTGTTTCCGTGTCTGGATGTTGTGCACTCACGATACAGGAGAAATTACTAGTGTGGGGCAACGTTTTTTTTTAATGTTCACCACATTAATGTTTATTTTTCATTTCCAGAGGGTCAGTAATCTACACGGTACCCGAAAACCGCACCGTGGCTGTGACACTCTTCAAAGACTCGCGCACCAACGAGCTGGAGGATAAAGACTGGACCTTCGTACTCGAGGATGTAAGTAGACAGCCTTATTGCTAAGGGCGTAAGGGTGAATTCTTGGCCTCACGATTAATGTCTAAGCGTCAAATCTCATTCATTAGGTTATCAGGTCAAATCCGGGTGTACAAGTTCCAATGTGACTTACTGCCGATTTCAATAACGTTTCTCAATCCAGAGATCGATCTTTGTTTGTAACCAATCAATGGTCGAATTTGCAACCCGTAACCTTGAGAGGGCGAATCAGAAGCAGCAGTTGAAGATCGCGGATTTAGGCTGGAATTGAGATACGTTCATTTATCTACGTTCTAAGTTTATCTTGGACATCACTGACATGAGTGGAGGAAACCTGGACTTCAGTAATATAAGTCTGGTGCTTAAAAATGTGCTATGCGAATCAATAAGTAACCAGCACGATAAGCGCAGTGGCTGAGTGATTGGCTGCTGCGCTGTGTGTCGCAGGTTTGATTCCCGCACGGAACAAATATATAGATGGCCTACAGGTTGTTGCTTCGAGTCTGGCTGTTGGTGTATTTGCGTCTAAATGTTTGTTAAAGAAGCCACGATATTGGAGAAATTCTTAGTGTGGGATAAAGTTAAAAAATAAATAAAAAGAAAAGATTTATTCTAATAAGGCTGATAATTAGCAGTTTTGAACATCAAAAATCACATTAAGTAGCCCCCCCAACACACCCACTCTTCACCACTACCTAGAGTTTTACTGGGATGAAGAAGTATAACAACAAACTCCCCAGCAACACATCTGTCCGATATGTTGATCAATGCCCAAGTAATCCTTTTAGACCCAATAAAGAATTTTATTTTATTTTTTATTTTATGTCCATGAACCATCGCACCTGATCACAGCACCCTCCCCCGCAGGTATCCGTGACCGGCAAGCGCCGCCGCCTGGCCGTGTGCTCCATCAACATGCGCAAGTACGCCAGCTTGGAACCCTCCCAGCGGACTCTAGTCCTGACCCTGGACCCTGTCACCCAGAAGATAGTCGCCGCATCCATCCAGCTAACTCTGCACACGGTACTGCTGAGAGAAGGACAGGCCACGTAAGTCGTTTTATTTTTGAATTGAAAACTTCTTTAGCATCGTTGTGATTTGAAATTTTATGAAACGAAAAAGCGACAGTAAAAAGAGACAGACACATAAATTCATAAGATTTAACGTGGGAGAAAATGAGATAGGAAGTACATGTCGTGGAAATTTTATAAAACAATTATCAAACTTTGTATCACTATGATCATTACTAAAACCTACAATTATCCTCTTCCCAAAATATTACATTCGTCTCATTATCTTGAAGCCAAAAGTTTTGAAGGTTTCACTTCTACCTCGTGTGAATTGCACACATGTATTTTTTTTTATCATATCTTCAGTACCTGGATAACCGAGTTTTGCTCGGATAAAAATACATTTTCTAAAAATGAAACCTAGATAGATCGATTTATCGCCCCCGAAACCCCCTGTTTACTAAATTTCATGAATATTGTTGGAGCTGTTTCCGAGATTCATATTATATATACAAGAATTGCTCGTTTAAAGGTATAAGATGTCGTAGCATCGTCTATTTTCCCCCAAAAGTCAGGTTGAGGTGTACCTATAGTACACCTTCATTTCACCTGCTATATTTATGTCACATGTATACAACGGTACATGTATGGTGGCAACCCTATTGCCATCAACTGGACACCTATCAAAACTCCGGGCTCCTGCTGAGAAATTCCCGATGGAATAACCCAATATCACTTTGCGAGACCAGAGAATGGAACCCACCATGTCATACTTTGTCACTGAAAGCAGCGTGAATCACTGGATACTCACGCCTTTTTCCCATGGGGATAGGCAGTAACCACAGAACGCCACCTGCTACGATCTCTACATACTCATTCAGTCATACTTTGTCAATAATTTACTTATAATATGTTATCTGCATATTTCCAGAGACGACGACATGCAGTCCCTAGCTTCTCTTTTATCTGTGAACAACAACTCTGATATCGCTGTGCTGGAGGATTTGGACGAAGACGATTACACGCTCTCTGATAATTCAACTAGACAGGTAAATAATAACCGTACTAGATTTTGAGTTACCATAAGTATAAAAATATTTATTAAAGGCTTTTAAATTTGTGTTTTATCTACCTCACTCACACTAACATCATCATCCGCGTACGTACACAACGTAGTTGGGAAATGGCTAGTTTTCCCAACTATGTTGGGGTCGGCTTTCAGTCTAACCGGATGTAGCTACATATTCTAGTATTTAACATGGAGTAACTGTCTTTCTGACCTCCACAACCCAGTTACTGGGCAACACGATATCACTCACACAAATATTATGAATGTGATTTTGTCATTATGTGTGTGCTTATGTTTGTTATTCTTTTACGCTGAAACTTGTGGAATGTTATGAAATTTGAAACGCGTGTAAAAGTGAGTAAATATCTTTTCAAATTAATAAAATTGAAATGTCTGTTTGTAAATTCCAAATAACAGCTTTTTCTAAATGCATACGAAAGTTTATTGCACCGTTTCGCCTTGACCGCTAGATGGCGCTACTTCACCCAGAATAGTATTTCACAAAGTTGTGTACCCTTCCCCACAGATGCTGGACCTCCGCCAGCAGATGGAGGAGATGACCCAGAGCCTCACCAACAGCGATATAGCCGCCACCCCCAACAGCGTGCAGAGCCTGAACTTCGACAACTCGCGCACCCCCACGGCCCCCATGAGCCCCGCCCCGCCGGACCCCACCACCCCCGTGCCGCACGACCCGTACGACCCGCACGACCCGCACGACTCTCACCACCCTCACCACCCGCAGCTCAACGACAACGATATCTTCGAGCCCATGACTAAATCTAGACCTGAAATGTTGAGTAACTTAACCAAAATGGCGATGAAACCGGAGCCCAAGTTTTTCTCCACTCCTAAGGCAAATAATACTAGCGTGGAAAGTAAAGGGGAGTTGAAAGGTGTCGTTTTTAAACCAAAGATGGTGGCCATGAGGAATCTAAAGGTGAGTACTAGATAATCATATCATCATCGTCTGCCTAATCTTTTGCCCAACTATATTGAGGTCGACTGCCAAACTAACAGGATACAGCTGAGTATTTGACATGGAGCGACTACCTATCTGACCTCCACAACCCAGTTACTTGGCAACACGGTTACTGAGTATAGTCACCGGCAAATAAGATGGCAAGATTTTGGCGTAGTGGGGGTAAGTTCGCGCATCGTACACTTAGTGGCACAAAAAAGTGGTAACTTTTATTGTTCGTCATTATTCTATTGTTATTGCCATCATTTATATTTAATCATGTCTGTATAGAACAAAGTTAAAGAAGGGAGAGGAATTCAAGTTTATTAGGAGTTATAAATAACGTGCATTTAAAATTCAAAAAAGTTTATATAAAAAAAAAAATATTAACTAGTCGTCGTCACTATCCGTTAATAAAACTACCCTTGGCATCATATTGAAAGTCGCAATCGCAGAACACTATGGTTGTGATCTGCAAGTGTTTGGTCAATGCTGTATGTTTTAAATTGTTCTTTTTCCAATTTTATTTATTTGTATAACTCTGGTTTGAGCATTCTTTCCTCGTATGCTTTGCCTTTTCAGGAACTCTATCCTAAATTTAAAAACAATAACAACACTTAAGTTTAACACAACAAAAACAAAGGGTTCAATTTTCGTGCACTGAAATGTAATCGGGAGCGAACGGGACGAAGGCGCGGTGCGGGAGGCAAGGGTCGACTGATGCACCAATCGCGCGCTCGGATCGACGCTACCTCATACCCCGCGTCCCGCTTGACCACCAAAGAGACCTAAAAAAAGACTTGTGCGCATCTAACGACTTTTGCCATCTTATTTGCCGGTTATTATACTAGACCATTTCCATATTATGTAATATTTTTTCGAATAGTACTATAGGCCGTACGTTAGTGGTAACAAACCCAGTATAAGCTGGCCTCGCATTTTATTCAAACTCCATGCTACAACAGGTCAGGTCATGGTATAGTATTACCACAGACATGCGGTCGACGACGTGTGCACATGTCAGTGATAACTAAACCAGTACAAGATGGCCCTGCAATTCATTGAAACCCCGCACTGCGCCAGGGCTGATCAAGGTCAAACTGCCAAGCAAACGGGCAAATTAAAAATAAAATGGGTTCAAAAGTTTAGACCAAGCGAGCCAATGCTCATTCATCTCCCTGTAATGCTCATCGTTGGTCTAAAGGTCGGCAGTGCGATTGCTGATTCTGAACGATTCGATTCGATTGCAAGGACATTTCCATCAGGAATTTGTCAGTAGCAGCCTGTAATCACAATATCTGCGTGGTTAATTACACATAACTGGCAAAACGTGGGTGTACAGAGACAAATTTCATTGATAGTTTTCCAACTTTATTACAAAATAATGAGGTTCATGTTCAATTGGGAAAAGTTGACAGTTCGGGCTAGCTTGATGTGCTAGCGTATGTACAATAGGTACACCTCTGCCCAACCCTTCGTGGAATACAGGCGTGATATTATGTTATGTTATCTCACAGCCGCTGGAGTTTAAGACCAATTTGAACAGTATCAACTTGGATCGGAATGAGAACGAGAAAGATGAGGACAGTGATAAGACGCCCACTGCTGCTGACATGGAGAAACTGTTTCCCGGGAAGTTTGATAAGGATAAGACTCCGGTATGTTTTTTTTTCTATATAAAATGTTGCCCCACACTTCACATACATTAAACCTCACAACACAACTACACTTAGGCTCTGCTTAGCTTGGAGCTAGATGATGCTGTGTGGATTGTCCTGCATTATTTATTTATTTATTGTCTATCTGTAAAGCTTAGTCATAATACCAGCCTGTTACTGTCCCACTGCTGGGCAAAAGGTCTCTTTTCATACAGAGAAAGCATGAGCATTAATCACTACGCTTGCTCAATGCGTGTTGGCGATTTCAGACTTATATTTGGTGACCGCCTGACTCGTAAGCGCAACTGCTAAGCATGAGGTCTTGGGTTCGATTCTCGGGCCGGGCAAAGCGCTATTGGATTCCATCTGAAATTTGTCAACAGTCCGGAGTCTGGATTTGTCCTCGATTGATGGTTATAGGCTCGCCTCTTACTACATGGGACTTAAACAGAACTGGCGAAATATGGGTGTACGATAGGTACAGCTTTGCCTTACCCTTAGGGGAATACAGGCGTGATGTTATGTTATGTCTTCAGGTCCAAGACCTCCTGGAATGGTGTCAGAGCGTGACCCGCGAGTACAAGTCCTGTCGGATCACCAATCTTACCACGAGCTTCCGCTCGGGACTCGCCTTCTGTGCCATCATACACCGGTTCAGACCGGACCTCATGTGAGTAAATTATTTATTAATTTGGCAAAGTACAAAAAACAGTAAAAAAAAAATCACATGTCCAGTTTTGTGTATGATGTTTTTATAAATTATCTTTCCTTTCCTGAAACCATCAGGCATCTGCCTTTTCTCAAATATGTGGAGGTCTGACTGCAGTCGAATACAATTCCTAGTGTGGGGCAACGTATTAAAAAAATAAAAACAAAAACAGTCAGCTCTATGCAAAATCGGTCGGCTTCCAATCTAACCATATGCTGTTGAATACCAGAGAGCGACTGCCTATCTGACCTCCAGCACCCAATAACTGAACACCAAGATACCCTTTGGCAGAGTGGTTGCCAGACTTACTCTCGTCTACTACTACTACTTCCCTTTTCCCTCCACCTCCATGATATAACTCAGATGCGTAAAAACTGTTCCCTTTTCTGAACATAAATAAAAATAAATTTTTGTTCCCAGCGACTTCTCCGGCCTGCAACCCGACGAGGCGGAGAAAAATCTCCGCGTAGCCTTAGACGCTAGTTCTAGGTTAGGCATCTCACAAGTACTGACTGCAGCCGACGTGTGCTCACGGCAGATTCCGGACAGATTAGCGGTAAGTCTAGTACTCAGTCAGCAAAACGTATATTGATCCTGCATCAATAAAGACTGGAAGAGATATCAATATATTAGTCCACCACCAATGGACCACCAACGTCTGTCTGATTTCAAAATCAAAAGTAAATAAGTCACTCTTTTCATTCAATAATCTCATTGGATTATATAGAAATAATTATCTTTTACAGTTTAAAGTAAAACAAGGTCCAGAATAATTTACTGAACTCATGGTATCAAGTTGTTCGTTAATATCCCTTCCACCATAAACAGTTTTGAGTGTTATCAAAAAGTTATGTGCCTGCAAGAATGAAAATATTTTTCTTTTTTCAGATAATGACATATCTCTTCCAACTGAGGGCACATTTCACTGGCAACGAATTACAAGTAGAACAATTAGGTGAGATACTTTACAATATTCTAAGACGTCAGGCGTCCAGGCAGATGTCGGTGTACCAAAGGTACGGCTCTACCTTACCCTTCGTAGATTACGGGCGTTATGTATGTCTGGCGTCAATTTTTCTAAGAGAGTAGCTGAAGATTAGTTAAAGTTATTATCTAATACCTTTAAACAAGCAATTGTTGTATATATACAATCTGAATCTCACGACGATTTTCATGAAACTTAGTATGCAGGGGGTTTCGGGGGCGATAAATCGATCTAGCTAGTTTTCATTTTTAGAAAATTTATTTTATTCGAGCAAAGTTCGGTCAACCAGGTACTAATGCAAGTTCTAGAGAGTTTTGGCATACGCTGTAACAATTTAATTTTTCAGGTAATGATGAAACAGAGTCCTCGTACCTCGTGGGTCGCCACGACACGGATGGCTCCATCCCTCAGGAGCTGTTCAGCAGGGAGATCAGCATGCGGCGCTCACGCAACGTCATAGACAGGCCACGACCTGGGTGAGTTGGGTTATAATAGGTCTTAACCTATGAAATTGCCGTTTTGTTTTTTTTCATGTATTTTTTATTTGTATTAATCGAAGTAATCACCCATGCAATCAATGCATCTTTGCCAACGCAGTGGCAGTTTATTGATGCCCTTCTTAAAGAAATCAGCTGGACGGGAGGCAACAAATTCTTCAAAGGCATTTATTTTGTACTGCCTCTCGGGTATTGAATTTTTTTCCCGCCAAGAAGTTATCCAAATTCTGGAAAAAGTAGTAGTCTGTAGGCGCAAGGTCTGGTGAGTAGGGCGGATGACGGAGAGCTTCCAACCCCAGTTCTTGCAACTTGGAGACCGTCTGCTGTGCAGTATGAGGTCGCGCGTTGTCGTGCAGGAGCAGCGGAGACGAGCGATTGACCAATGCTGGTTGGAGATGTGCCAGCTTCTCCATCATTGTGTTCAATTCTTCACAGTACACATCTGCAGTAATGCTCACCCCGTTTGGTAAGAAGCTGTGTTGAATCACACCGGCGCTAGACCACCAAACAGTGACCATCACTTTTCTTGGGGTAAGTTTTCGTTTAGGGCATTGTTTAGGTGCTGAACCAGGATCCAACCAACTTGCTGAGCGCTTGCGGTTATCAAACAGAATCCATTTTTCATCGCAGGTAACAATGCGGTTCAAAATTCCTTCATTTGTGTGTCTGTTGAGCAGTGCAAGGCACGTCTCGACGCGTACTTCGCGCTGGCGATCATTGAGTTCGTGGGGCACCCATTTGTCAAGCTTTTTTACCTTGCCAATTTGACGCAAATGGACCAATATTGTTTTGACGCTAACGTCGAAAGCTGCTGCTAATTCAGCCGTAGATTGTGTATCATCAGCTTCCACAATCGCCTTTAATTCGTCATTGTCGACCAAAGTCTTCGGACGACCGCGAGGTTCATTTTTCAGGTCGAAATTTCCAGAACGGAAGCGAGCAAACCAATAACAGGTAGTGCGTTGGTTTGTAGTGTTAGCTCCGTAAACGTCGTTGATGTTGCGTGCCGCTTGTGCCGCGTTGCTGCCACGACGGTACTCATATTCCATAATTACTCGAATTTTTAACGTATCCATGATGACGAAAAAGATTTAAATGCGATGAAAATGTAACACTAATCAATAAACAAATGACTACTTTTGGAAAAAAAAATCCATGTTTTTAAAATAAAATTAATTTGAAATTAGAATTCTTAGCCAAACAAAAAATATTTTGATTTGAAATGGCCAGTACTGCAGAACGGCAATTTCATAGGTAAAGACCTAATATTAGCTTGCCGGATATAAAACTGTCGGACTCACCATCTGCCTTGCTTTTTCCTACTACGCTGGGGTCGGCATCCAGCCTAACCGGATGCAGATGAATACCAGTATTTTACATGAAGGCAGTTGACATCTTTTAGTAAGACTGATTTTCAGATTTTGTTGGCTTCTGGTTTTTAGTTACAACATACTTGAATTATTAATCAGCTTGCCAACAATGGTATGGATGGCATTTTTCTCTAGAGTTTGCCAGTTTTCTTAGCGCCGGGCCTAAATATTTTGCTTAAATTCAGTTAGTGAAGACAACCCAACCATTGTCCCCTCAGGTCGCAGGAGTCGCAGGAGTCGCGCGTGTTGTGCGAGCCGGCGTCTCCGGCCGCCATGAAGGACGTGCGCGACATGTTCCTGCAGCAGTCCAAGACCATCCTCGGCAAGATGCTGTCCCCGGCCAGGGACCTGCGGGACAAGCCCACCGCCAAGTGGTTCGCTGACCCCTTGAAGGTTAATGAGGTAAATTATTGTTTCTCTTCTCTACTGTTGCTCCTACATTAATAAACGATACATTTTTAAGCTGAACTTACACCTCGAAAATTATTATATATTATTATTAATACAAAAATTATAGTCATACTATTTAATTAATGTAATAATTATTAAATAAATCTAATACTAATTTAGTAATGTAATAATTATTATTTTAATTATATAATTAACTTAATAATTATTAATATTAATTTGACGTTGAATCTGGTTGTCAATTTACTCTGCGTATATTTTAAGTTTTTGTCATGTTTATCTAAACGCGTTTCCAGGACGAGGTCTGTCAGCCTGTGGTAGACCGACTGTTTTAATTAATTCAACTATTAAATATGTATATTACTGTCCATCCAACGTAGTCTGACAGCTTTGGATTTGAGTCTTAGAATCGAAAGAAAAAGGTTTTTACGTTAATTATCGGACTAGAAAAATAACTGGTATTCTGCAACAGAAACTAGTATTTAGTAAAAGCCACTAATAAGATGTTTTTTCTCGTTTCTAGCCACCACCCGCGCGGCCGGAGAAGCTGATGACCCGCAAAGAGCTGACAGACCCGTTCGGCTCTGATGATGAAGAGGAACCTCAGGAGCCGGCTCCAGCTGTGCAGAATAACCAGAATAATGATATAGGTAGGAGCAGGTTATTCAAGCTCATCGCTAAACATGGAAAAAAGAATCAGTAGTTTTCAAAAATCTTGTTTATTCTGGTATGCATGCAGTTACTAGCTGCGCCCCTCGGTTTCGCCCGTTCCTTAGGGTCGTAGTGTCATGTTAAATATCATATGATCTTAAAATCCCACTGGTTCACGAGATAAGCAAGTAAAAAAACAAGCGAGCCTAACAGTAGTCGCATATGATGTGTAACATCTGACATCTCGCCTTAAAATTAAAAGCAAAATAAACATTATATCCTGAATAAAATACTCGGGTATTATTTGAAATGATTTTACACAACCGCGTGCGATCATTGGTCAAATCAAATAGCGTTCCCAGGCTTCCTGTAACACACTCCCGTCCCTTTTCACGAAATCACTCCCACAGATTGTAGGGGCGAGAGATTGCAGGGGCAAAGCGAGAGGAAAGATGTTACATATCAGAAATAAACAAGCAGACATCTATTTTATTGTAACAAATTTCTGAATTACAACATTGCATCACGCCTGTATTTTGTTAAAGGCTCTGCAGAGGTTTTGTACGTACTTATAGGGGGTGAGGGTGTAATGATAAAAATGTTAATTTATAAGGATTATACAAAATAAAGTAGAATAATAATTATATTTATTTATTTCAAAAATTTAAACACGTTTTTCAAAGAAAGTATAGGCTAGTTTTGTTCACAATAGGGGGCGATCCTATTGCCATCAACGGGGTAGGCAGTTTTTTTATTTGAATGTAATACTAATATCTTGATTACAGCAAAACCCCAACCGGAATCTAAACCAGAACCGGTTCCCGACCCGCTATCTCAGCCAGAGCCGGATAACCGGCTGTCGACTGTACCGCCGAAGCCGGTCACACCGGAACTGCCTAAACCGACACCGGTAAGTGAGGTGCTGTGTTTGTGTGAATGGCTTGTGTTTGTAGTGCGTAGTGTGTGTAGTGTTATAAGGGAGATCGTAGCCAGGGGTACTTTTGTAGCGAATACTATACGATACGCCTTACCAAATTCAGGAAAGATATATGCCAATAAATATTATCGAAAAACTTTGCACAAAAAATGGATTCTCAAGTGGAATGAAGATTTTATTATTTGTTAGTCACAGAAACGTAGTCATCATCGTCCTGCCTTTATCTCAATTTAATTGGCGTCGGCGCGACATGTCTTCTTCTTCCATACATCGTTATTGGTCGAAAAACGCAGTACGTACTAGAAATACCTAACGATAATATTAGTAGATATTTTAAACAACGACAGCATAAAAACAATATTTCGTTTAAGTTCTGTTTCTTATTATTATCCTCTTTATCCTTGGTTTGGTTGATGTAAATTAAACTTTCTCCAAACAATTCCGACAAAACTTAATATGGGAGTAAAGTTATATTAACCGTTGATATAATTTTGTGTTGACAAATATACATTTTTATAGAAACAATTCATTTAAAACAACTTTTTCAAAAAACGACGATTTGTTTCTCAAAATACCATCAAAATCAGATGATTTTTAAAACACCCTGGCTACGATCTCGCATTCACTCTGTATATTGGGTCTGAAACTTACAGTATGTCGTATGTCATATACTTACTTCAAAAGATACCAAGAGACCGTATCTAAACATTGTACGTGTGATACTGACTTATAATTAAAAACTTTTAGTCTATTTCCTAGTTATAATTGAATGACAATTTATTCACGGTGCGTTCCGAATCGCGCGATAAGCGATATCAGCATGATAGAACCCGTTCCGAGTCGAATTAGCGCGCCTACGTTGGCGAAAACTTAAGCCTTGGATGACGTCATTGAATCCGCCATCTTGGATACCATCGATCACGTCCAATAGAGTTAGCACTGTTAGAGACCTGTCAATTTGAAATTTGTCATTTTTATATTCGTTGTTTTATTGCAAAATAAATTACATTACCTGCAAATTTCTTTCTGTTCACTAGATATCTTGGGCAAAAAAAAACTGAAATCGCCAAAAGATCGCATCTGATTCTGATCACGCGCAGATGATAACTGAGAGGATAATAAGGGTGAAGCCTGGGTTAAAAAAGGAATTATATTTAGTCCGTCAGTCACATAAAAAAATATTGGACACGTAATTTTGCTTTATCATATTTATTAATAATGAATTAGATAAAACGCATTAAAGATGGGGAGTTGGATCTCGCTACGGTATAAAACTACTAACGTGAGACGTCACGATACATTTCAACTCAATAAATAAATAAATAATGCTGGACAATCCACACAGCATCATCTAGCCCCAAGCTAAGCAGAGCTTGTGTTATGGGTACTAGATGACTGATATACTTAGTACAATACATTACATGTATAGATATTTTTTTATTATACATAGGAAATACCCAGAACACCCGGAACAAATATTTGTAGATCGTACAAACATTTGTCCCAAGGCGGGAATCGAACCCGCAACCTCCTGCGTCGCAGGCGGACCTTCGCCCGCTGCGCCACATAGGTCGTCAAATCGTCGTGTATTGACGTAATCCGTTCATTACGTAAAAAAAGAAAAAAAATACGCGTCGCGTTTTTAAATAATCTACCGGACGGGCTAAAACCATTTTTTTTGTCATCATCCCTATAATGGTTTATGTTCTCGTAAGTAGGTATTATTGATAGACTTGTGAGCATGATAATAAGAATGTTGAATGGGATAGCTAGACCCTGTCGGCGCTGTATATCGCGAACGGAACGGTTGTTGTCCCTATTATCAATTCTAGCGCCATTTGCCTGAATCGGAACGCGCTGTTTGCAATCACAAAATCTTAATTAGTATTCTTTTTGTCATACTAATAAGTTCAGTAGCGACATCACACATTTTAAGAACATTCTAAAGTCTATATTTTCTGTCAACCTATAACCTGCGTTTAGAATTTAGTTTCCGAACATGTAAACAAATGTGTATAAAAAACAAAAATCTTCTACTACTTCAACAGTATTAGTCATTCTAAAATCAACTTAATAGACTTTAATGTAAAGTTGATATTTGTTTGTGCGAAAATTACATCAATTGGAATGAAGGATTTAAATATGTTATACCTAGAAAAAGCATAAATTAGTTTTTCTTTATAATATTAGGTTGGTATTTCAAATATTTTCGTATGGTCACCATAAAAATGTCTCGTATTGTTGTTTTTGATTAAAAAAATATTATGTTAAATGTTTGTGTACATCCAATATTGGGGTTAAAATAAAAACTGCAGATCGAATTTAAAATATCTAGAAAATGCTAGAGCTAAGATATGCTAACTAGTGTTTATAATCTGCCAGTTTTATCATTTCCGTCATTATCGTGTAACATGGTACGGTCAGCAATGCCACTAAAAATGTTAAGAGTTTCCTTATTTTATTCCATAACATAATATCACGCCTGTATTCCCTAAAAGGGTTGGGAGGAGCTCGTGGCTAAATAAAAACAGCCGCTCGGGTTGATCGAAGGTTAAGCTACGCTTGCTGAGGTCAACCTGTGGATGGGTGACCATTCGTAACATATCGAGACTCCTCCGTGCCTCGGAAAGCACGTTAAGCCGTTGGTCCCGGTTGTCATTTGTAGATCTTTGACAGTCGTTACGGGTAGTCAGAAACCCGAAAGTCTGACAACCAGTCGTACCAAGGAATATCGTGGTGCCCAGTAACTGGGTTGTGGAGGTCAGATAGGCAGTCGCTCCATGTAAAACACTGGTATTCAGCTGCATCCGGTTAGACTGGAAGCCGACCCCAACATAGTTGGGAAAAGGCTAGGCAGATGATTCCCTAAAAGGGTTAGGCAGAGGTGGACCTTAAGTACACCCACAGCTCTCCAGTTATGATCTGTTTACATATGAATAAACAAACTCCTTACATTTCCATATTTATATTGCCAACCGTACAAATAAAAAAAATATCCCTTCATTTCTTTCCATTGCTCATCGACACCGCTTACAACCTGCCTGTGTTTGACGCTTCTGATTGGACGACGCTATGTAACCCCGCTTCGCTGATTGGTCGATCACGTCATCGCTCTCGATTCCCATTGGCCAGCAATTGTTGTCGCGTCATGACGAGTTGAAAGAGCGAGCGAGACAGTTGCTCGAAGCTACGAAACGGGAGGCGAGGGAAAAGGACAGAAAGATGCGACAGAACGAGAAAGAGATGGAGGAGAAAGAGAACGGACACAGGAATGGAGATGTAAGTCCTAAGGTATGATTAATCAATTTTGCTAAAGCCTAATACACATCATGGATGACTTAATAGTAAGTAGAATAGAATAGACCATTTGTAATATAAAGAAGACTAGCTATTGTTCGCGGTTTCACCCGCTCCTACCTTCTTCAGGAATTAGCCTATCAATAAAAGATTATTTTAAGTCCGGCTGGTGGCTCCAGAGATTAGTGGGTTCAGACAAAACAAATTTACAGTCTCTACAGCTGTATCATATCTTTATAAATTTAGAGTTTTTTTTAAATCAGCATGATAGAACATGAAAAAAAATGACCTGCTTTTAATTGAATTAATTTTAACATTTATTTTTTTGCCACTGGTTTTAATAACAGGCAAACATTATAAAACAAAAAAATCAAACACAATGTGAACAAAATTAGTATCTAAATGTTTTGTGTATACTATTTACCTTGATAAGTATATGTGCCAAGTTTCAAATTTCTAAGTCTAAGGAATGAGATTGCTCATACAAATCATGTTCCCCCTATTCACCAAGACAAGGGTTGATTATGAAAATATTGTTTGTTACGTTTCAAATGTAAAATACATTGCAACTGGGTAAATAACAAAATGTGAAATAAAACCGAGTCAACATTTTACATTGCCATCATATTCAGAAAACATATCTGTCAAATGAATAACAGTCACTAAAATCAGAAACTAATGAGTTATAAACGGACACACAGACAAACAGACACTTCTTCTTCCTAGCAGAAATACGAGAGGAAATGGGTGGGCGTTTTGGGGGACTGTCTTATGTAAATTTTGACGTTAAAAAAGTGATTTGAGGTGATTCACAGCCTAATTTGAATAAATGAACTTTGGATTTTGATTTTGAGAGACATTGAATTGAAATATAGGTTAAGAAAAACAGAAAAATATTAATATTGTATTGCACATACGTTTTGCGTAAGCACTTGATGTTCAAGCCTTTATGTGTCCATTTCAAATAAGAATGTAAATAACTATAATATTGTATTTCTTTCTAGCCCATGACAGAGGAAGAGAGACAGGTGATGCTACGGGAGAGAGCGAGAAAGCTTATTGCTGATGCGAGAGCTGGTATCGTTAGGTGAGTTACATTGTTGGTCCTTTAGATCAGTGGAGTTAGAAATAATTCGTGAGTTGAAAAAAAATACTTTTATTAAAGTTTTCGGGACATGTAAAACTTAACAGTCTCTTGATACTACTGTAATAGAAAACACACCATTTCTAATACAACATTTTATTCTGTTTATAACAATGTGATTTTTAGTTATAATTATTTTTCTGAGTTCAAAATATTGTTATTTTAAATCTTTCGTGTTCTATGTTCAGTTTTCAGTTTAGTTCAGCTTTTGCGGACCATAGGCTGGGAACCAATTCTTTAGAGCCTAATTATAAACGAACGTTGAATTGTATTTTTAGAGTTTAGTTTTTGTTTTACTCAGTAATGCCTAGTGACTCCATATGGACACATGAAGCAACAATTAGTGATCAAATTTACCTTTTAACTCTTTTCTTGATTTGCATAAATTTATTTTATTACGTACCTACTGTAATTGAAAAGAAAAAATACTTGCGTATTTCTTTTTACCATATTGTACTATTAAAATATTTGCTATCTCCACAGCCCGACATCGCCCCTGTCACCGTCGCGCAACTCCCGCGGCGGGACTGTGGAGATCATCAGCAAGCAGTCTGTCATGGACGAGATTGTTGCAGGTCAGTTAAGCACATCATCATCTGCGTAGCCTTCTCCCTACTACTCGTATGTTGGGGTCGGCTTCCAGTCTATCGGATGCAGCTGAATATTAGTATTTTACATAGAGCAACTGCCTATCTGACCTCCACAACCCAGTTACTGGGCAACACTATACCAATTGGTAGGACTGGTTGTCAGACTTTCGAGCTTCTGGCTACCCGCAACGACTGTCATAGATCTACAAATAACAGCCGGGAGCAAGCGTGGTGATTAAATGCTCGTGCCTTCTCTTTATGTGACGAGGCCTTTGCCCTGCAGCGGGACAGTAATAGGCTGGTATTATTATTATCATTTAACTAGCTGTGGTCAGACTTTGAGGTTTTTTTTTGCCCTTTTATCTAAAATAAAAGTAGCCAAGTTACTCTTTATAACATTAGCTTTCTACCATCATAGAGTTCAAACAAACAGACACATGTATTTTAAAATTGGGTTTTTGGTATTAATACCATACATGATATGATATGCATTTAGTGAAAAGCCTTTAATAGTAATTACAAATAGATAATACAGTTTTATTTATTTGTAAAGATGAATACAAAGTTCAACTAATACTACCTACTTTAAGTGCGCCGGCAATGGCATGCAAAATGGAAACAAAAATATTTATTAAATGAAGCCAATCTGGCCATACCATTCTTTGGTTTCAAAATCCATGGTGTTTCTGTAACCATCGAAGGTTAAGCTCCGGTTACCGACGTCGGTCTCTAGATAAGTAAACAATTACATAAAAGAAAGCACATTAAGTTGTTGATCCCGGATATAATTTCTTGATCTTTATAGTCTTTACGGACCCGAAAGCTTGAAAGTCTGACATCCGGTCTCACCAAGTAAGTGAGCCGTAGTCGCTCCATGTAAAATACTGGTATTCAACTGCATCTGGTTAGACTAAAAGTCGATCACAGCATAAATTAGAATACTCTTTACTTGAAAAGTTACAAATAATGACTTATGAGCTACGTAAGGTGTTACGATGGGCGGCCTTATCTCTAAAAGCGATCTCTTACGGACAAACTTTGAACGTAGTTGGTAAACAGCTAGACAGATGTTGAGACATATATTTTGTTCTACAGCGGGCGGTGTAGAACAACTGGACGCGTTGCTTGGCAGGACAGACTCCATACCTTCCAGTCCTGGCTCCCGGAAGAGTTCTGTTAGTCCTGATAGATCTGGTGAGTGGTACAACATTATTTTATGAGCTTTTGTTTATTTCTCAAAAAAAGAGGTTTTAAAGGAGTAAAAAGAAACACCCTTTGGCTAGCAGCAGGACACAAATGGAATGGAAAAAAAAAGGTGGTTTTCCATTCTCAAACCCTACAACGTGATTTTAGCAGTCAAGACATGACAGCGACAAATCGGGACTGCCTTGTTGGTCTAGTTGCCGCAAGTGCTACTACTGATCATGAGGTCTTGGTTTTGAAACCGGCTCGGGTAAAGCGTTCATAGCTTTCTCCATCGGCTCGGAGCCTAGATTCGTGCCCGGTTGATGGCAATAGGCTCGTCCCCTACTAGATGGAACATAAACATAACTGGTTAAATGTGGGTGTATATTAAAGTTCTGCTAAGTATGTGGGTCAAGATGAAAACGACGAGCTGAGCAGAACTCCTTATACTTTCAAAATGTAGGGTACAAAACTTTAAAGAAATCCTTTACGTGCAGGAAGCTCGCGTTGTAGTTCACGTTCGTAATGGTACTGTCTATGCGTAAAAATATGGCGGGACTCTCCCCTGTCCCGCTCATACCCCGCGCACTTCCTCATACATTTTTCGTATCGCGACGTCGTAACCGACTACGCTACGAGACCACCGTCCCCCGCACGTCGCCATTTGGTTCCTAAAAAAGTTATTGCGCAACCTTCTGCGCGAAGTTCGGACTCGCCAAGATACGTCGGCCGTATTGTACTCCGCTGCCTAATCCTTCGGGGAATTCAGGCGTGGTGTGATGTAATGGCTCAGTGGCTGAGCGATTTGGGAACAAATATTTCTATGGCCTGAGATGTATGTGAGTTTAAATGTTTGTAAACACACCCACGATACAAAAGAAATTCCTAGTTTAGGGCAACGTTTTTTTTTTAACGCTTGTTGTATATCCTGCAGAAGACCGGCACAGCTCGGACACGAAGTCGGTGAAGTCCCTCTCGCTGAGCGCGGGGCGCCGCTCCCCGCTGCACTCGTTCTCGGCGCTGGTGGACCAGCTGTCGCCCGAGCACGACGCCGGCCTGCCGGAGGAGGTACGTGGCAGGACTCTATTTATCATGCTAATGCTTAGTACTTAACAAATCGCCAGTACCACGTACTCTGGCTGCTCTTAATGATCTCTTGAACTCTGATCCAACAAACGATCTGTTCTCTTTAATAATAAACTATTTGATTTGATTTTTGATAACTATGAAATAATGGGGGGGGGGGGGGGGGAGAAAAAAGATCTTTTAATATATAATAAAATATCTATCCAATATATTGCAAGATATTTACTTCAAAGGGAAAAGTAAGAAAGGAGTTACTTTCCCATTCTTCTCTATAACAAACTACTACTCGAGTATTTTTTTTCTTGTAAATTTGACGTCTAATTGCTTTCAATGGTCTAACTGAAATTAATTATTGAAAGTACCACGTACTATGGCTGCTCTTAATGATCTGATGGACCCTAAACCAACAAGCGATCTGTTTACAGACGAATGGACGAAGATTTTGTCGGCATGTCAGAAGTAATGTGAGAGGGATCTATGAAAGTGTTATTAACTTTCTATTTGATGATTTTATGTTTTATCTTGTATGTGTACAAACTGATGAGACCAAAGAAAAGATGGATGGATTGCGTGAAAGATGATATGGCTAGAAAAGAGGTGACTATTGAGATGACGGCAAATAGAGATGTATGGAAGAAAAAGACATGCTGAGCCGACCCCAAATACATTGGGATAAGGGCAGGAGGATGATGATGATGATGTGTACAAACTGAATTTAATTTCTGTAGTTGGTTTTCAACCGTTTTAATTACAGAAAAAATAAATGTTTAGTATGTATCACCACTTTAAGAATGTAGCGAAGAGCCTCGGTCTTATAAAATCTTATTCATCTTCAGAGGCTTCTCAAAACACGTTCCAACGACTCGTCCATATCCTTTTTAATATTTTCAATAACACCTGTGTCTCCTCTCCATCCCTCAGGGTCGAGAAACCGGTTCCTACATCCAGAGCGAGCTGGAAGCGTTAGAGAAGGAGCAATGCGCTATCGACGAGAGAGCCGCCGCGCTCGAGAAACAGCTCAGGCGAGTCATGGAGTGTGCCGACAATACTGAGGTAAATACGAGTGAAGAAATATAAGGTTTTATTTATTTACCTCTCAAGCCCCATTGTGTGTGTGTGTGTATGTCTGTTTAATATAGTACACACAGACACACCACACTTCCACGATAGGGGGAAAGGAGGCAGCGCCCAATACATACACTAGGCTAGTATAAGCTGACCTCTCATTGTATAGAAATCCTATACAATGAGAGGTATACTGGAAATGTATAGCTTGATAAATCGTGTGTACCATCGCCATCCAATTTACCATCTAGTGTGCTATTGTAGAAATAATTTATCATAGTTAAATACTATGACCAATGATAGGGCTTCTTGATAGGGTAGTCAGAAGCCCTAAATTCTGACAACCAGTCTTACCAAGGGGTATCGTGTTGCCCAGTAACTGGGTTGTGGAGGCCAGAGTGTTTGACGACACGGTTGGCGCAGTGGTTGAGCCATCGGCTGCTGCGCCGCGTGTTGTGGGTTCGATCCCCGCACGGAACAAGTATTTGTATGACCTACAGGTACTTGTTCCGGGTCTGGCTGTTTGTGTATGTGAGTTTAAATGTTTGTAAACGCACCCACGAAACAGGAGAAATTCCTAGTGTGAGGCAACGTTTAAAAAAAAAAATAGGGAGTCACTGCATGTCAAATATTGGTACTCAGCTGCATCCGGTGATCCGGATCACAAACGCCGACAGTTATCATTCGAAAATGGAATATTTCTAACTGTCATCCCAATTTCACAGAGATGGAAGAGAATTGTCCTATCCTGTATTCAAGTCCCAGACGACCCGGTACCCTATCCTACTGTGTATCTCTGTATTGTAGCATAGAACTGCTCCTGCGAGTCCACGTGGATTTTGTACTTTTCCGTACAAAGTCAAAGTCGACTTCGAATTTCAACATCCCCTCCCCTTTAAACAATCGTTTTGGAAATTAAATATAGCTTATGCTAATCGCTGATAATTTAGCTTTTAAAGGTGCAAAAAAAATATTGACTAAGGTGTTCTGAATTTATCCATAACGTTCCCACTGCTGAGACGCAGGCCTTTGCAAAAGGTAGTGGGCTTCTTCGCAAGACGTAGACAAATAAATAAATAATGCCACACAGCATCATTTAGCCCCAAGCTAAGCAGAGCTTGTGTTATGGGTACTAGATAATATAGACTTAATACAATACATTACATAGATAGATATTTTTTACTATACATAGCAAATACACAGAACACCCGGAACAAAACTTTGTAGATCGTACAATCATTTGTCCCAAGGCGGGAATCGAACCCGCAACCTCCTGCGTCGCAGGAGGTTGCGGGTTCGATTACGATTTTGCTTCGCCTGCCGCGCCACACCGGTCGTCAAATCTCTTATAGCCTGAAATGTTATTAAGGTGTCTATTATACGATTCTGGTGTTTACGATCGTCATTTTTTCTAAATAAATAAATAAATAATAAATAAATAAATAAATATTGCTGGACAATCCACACAGCATCATCTAGCCCCAAGGTAAGCAGAGCTTGTGTTATGGGTACTAGATGACTGATATACTTAATACAATACATTACATATATAGATATTTTTACTATACATAGGAAATACCCAGAACACCCGGAAAAAATATTTTTAGATCGTATAAACATTTGTCCCAAGGCGGGAATCGAACCCGCAACCTCTTGCGTCGCAGGCGGACCTTCGCCCGCCGCGCCACATCGGTCGTAAAACACAAAATAAAGAGGAGCTATTTGAATGTTTGTTTGTCATGGATAAACTCAAAAACTACATAACTGAATTCAAAACTTCTACCACCTACAGGAAGCTACATTATCAGCAAGTAACATAGGCTATATTTTATTTTCAAAACTACGCTTTGATCCTACAAAGCGTAGTTTTGAAAATAAAATATTGCCTTACTCCACCTCCTGGTGGAGAGTATGTTAAAGTTCGAAGGGAAACGTACGCATTCCACGCGGGCGAAGTCCCGGGCGTAGTACTAGTTCATAATAAGAAGTCACCCATAAATTAGGTCTATTATTAAAACTCATTCTGTAGCTTAGAAGACACATGCCTAGTTTAGAAGTAAAATTGACTTCATGAGGTTTAGTTAGAAAGTACAAAAAGTTGTGAACAAAACTAATATTCAGTTAGTTACTAATTTTGTTTTTTTTTTTTTTTATAGGAGGAAGATCGACTCATGTCGCAGTGGTTCAACTTGGTGAATAAGAAGAACGCGCTCCTTAGAAGACAGATGCAATTGAATATTTTGTAAGTACATTGCTGTAATAAAATAGCTGAATAATAAATAAATAAATAATGCTGGACAGTCCACACAGCATCATCTAGCCCCAAGCTAAGCAGAGCTTGTGTTATGAGTACTAGATGACTGATATACTTAATACAATACATTATATATATAGATATTTTTTATTTTACATAGTAAATACCTAGAATACCTGGAACAAATCTTTGTAGGTTGTACAAATACTTGTCCCAAGGCGGGAATCGAACCCGCAACCTTCTGCGTCGCAGGCAGACCTTCGCCCGCTGCGCCACATAGGTCGAATGTGTCGCGAATGCGTCGTTGGCTTAGTTTGCGTATGCGCCGCTCCTTAGCATGAGGCCTGGTTCGATACCCAGGTCGGGGAAAGTGTTATTGGGTATTTCTGTTAAGGTAAAAGGGGTCAATTGATTATATTGTACGTACATTACTGTATGTATCTGAGTGCTTAGTTGGCTTAGTTTGCGTATGCGCTGCTGCTTAGCATGAAGACCTGGTTTGATCCCCAGATCAGGCTTTTTCATTTGTAATTTCTTAGTAGCAGTCTGAATTTGTGCCCGGTTGATGGCAATAGGCCTGCCCTCTAATACATGGGACTTTACATAACTGCTAAAATAAAGGTGTACCATAGGTATACCTCTGGCTAACCCTTGGGTGCTAGAAGCGTGATGTTAAATTAATGTCAATCTGTTGTCTTCTCTCAGGGAACAAGAAGAGGATCTGAGTCGTCGTTGCGAACTATTAGCTCGGGAGCTGAGACTGTCGCTGGGAGTGGACGAGTGGCGCAAGACACCCGGCCAGAAGCGCAGGGAGAGGTTACTGCTGCAGGTTAGTGCCGGGGAAACTTAACACATTGATTGCTATACCATAAACAGAATAGATAACTTATAGTCTAGTACTTAACGTGTATTTAGTACCGTACATAAAACTTGTCAAGCGAATTTAGAACACACTTTTTAGGAATAGAGAATAAAATAGCAACTTTTGGGCTGGCGGTTATTAGCACTGGTAGGGGTTGGTTGTTATGGAACAAACCCTACACTTTTCAGTGACTGGACGTATCACTCCAGACTCATTCATCATCACACTATAGAATAGAATACTTTTTATTTTTCAACATGAAAACTTACAAATAATGACTTTTACAGCTACATAGGGTGTCACAATGGACGGCCTTATCGTTAAAAGCTATCTCTTACAGAACACCTTTGAATGGACTTGATAGAGGAGACAAGATATATGTTGGTAGTTCGGGGTGTAATATTTAAAAGCATATATAATAAATAATACCAGCCTGTCACTGTCCCACTGCAAGGCAAAGGCCTCTTCCCATACAGAGCAGGGCACAAGCATTAATCACCACGCTTGCTCAAGACGGGTTGGCGATTTCAGACTTATAGTAATTATAAGTCCAGGTTTCCTCACAATGTTTTCCTTCACCGATGTCAGTCATGTCCAAGATAAACTTAGAAAGTACATATGAATTGATATATATATCCACATTGATACTTGCCCAGTTATATGATAATAATAATATTATGTTATAATATTTTCAGGAACTGTTATCAGCTGTGAACGAGAGAGACAGATTAGTACAAGAAATGGATGAGCAGGAAAGAGCGTAAGTTATATTCTTAAGTATTTTGACCTGAAACATATGTCCGGTTACTATCCTTAATCTGGCTTATGTTCATTCTTATGTCAGATTAAGGATAGTTAACTAGTATCTGGCCGATGTACTATCCGGTTGGATACCGAATTGTATGTCAATCCGGCAAGATATTGGATAGTTACTAAATATCCGGCATAATACCGGATTGTAAGTAAATATCCGACATAATACCGGATAGTCAGTCGTAATTCGTCATAATACCGAATAGTAAGCCAAATCCGACATAATACCGGACAGTAAGTCAATATCCGGCATAATACCGGATAGTAAGTAAATATCCGACATAATACTGGATAGTAAGTCATTATCCGACATAATACCGGATAGTAAGTCAATATCCAGCATAATACCGGATAGTAAGTCAAGTGCGCAAGTGAAAGTAGCCGCTATCCAACGGACTCGCTTCATACTGCATAAAAAGTGATCGGTATTTTAAATCTTTTTATTTTGCTTTACAGGATAGCAGACGACGACGAGATTGAACGAAACCTATCCCAAGTGGAAATTCAGAGAAAGAACAACTGTATTTTACAGTGAACATGCCGTATACGTGCACAGGCTGTACACAATACTAACTCATGATTTTATACCAGTGGACTGCTGTTTTTGTGTCAATTTTAATGACGTTTGTCATATTTGACAGTTCATTTTGACGTTTATTTTTTAGACGCCATTTTGAAATTATTTCTTTTTCGTTCTTTTAGCCAGCATTCATAATAAATTATGTTTCACACTTTTGAAGTATATTTACTCAAGTGTAAGACTGAGTACATCACTTGATCATAGAATAGGTAGAGTAAGATACGATGATTGTGATTGGTCCATTATAATATGTGAAAGGTGACGTGGAATTAATGGAGACAAAAGATTTATTTCAATAAGCTTCCAGATGCAATTTAACACGGTCCACTAGTAAATTATCACGACTCCCTTAACACTATTTATTTATTAATTGTAAAAGTTTTATTTTTTAAACAACATTGCGACTATTAATCGCAACATACTACCCGAGAACATTGGGATAAGGGGAGAGAATGATTCATGATGACGTTGTTGATGACATACGTTCGCGTCTTACCCTTCGAAAGATGGAACTCCGGGTAAAGTAATTTTTTATTATTATTTGACAGTCCACTAGAGGTAATAATACTTAAAAAAAACCAAAAGGGATTTGTGAATGATGAACAAAAAAATAATGAAAGTTGTCAAAATTTCAATTTTACATTTCCAATAAATTAAAAATAATAATTATAAATTATTGCATAAATTTATTATAGTTCTGAAAGGCTTCATTGGCATAATAATGTTATGGTTAAATTGACAAGTTGGATAGGTTGCGTACACACGTGCGATTTTTTTCGGCGATTAACCGCAATAACTGTTGAATGTTTTCACTGAAAGAAAAGGTGACTTACCTTTGGACATGGATGAACAGGATTCTTTTAAAGGAGTTATTGGGAATGCGTTAAGTAATTTAGAATATATATACTTAATTATTATTACGATTAATCGCCGTTCACAATCGCTCGTAACTAAGAATAAGGATATGTTTTGGCCTCAGTCGTGCGACGGATAATACTCAAATATTGTTTCCTATATATTTTTTATATCTACGAGTATTTTAGCATTTCTCACTGTATAGTTTTTGTTTTGGTTCTAAACTGGTAAAGATGTTGGATTAACATACGCTGCGATAAGTCGTGTCGCAAGGCGATTATAAGTCTAAGAACTGCTGAAAACAACTTAGGTTAATACCTGTACTGGTAATCTGAGTTTTAAGTCGGCTCAAATCTTTGGCCTGCTTCGTTGTTCTTGTGGTTGCGAGCGCAACATCTGAGCATGAGGTCCTGGGTTCAATTCCCGGGTTGGGCATTCTGGAGTTTTTGAAGCATCTGTGTCTGGTTCCGTTCCTGGTTGATGGCTAAAGCTCGATCCCTATTTCTTGGGACTTGCATATAACTGGCGAAATGTGGGTGTACTATATGTACATCTATAACCCTTCTGGGTATACAGGCGAGTTGTGTATATGTGGAAGATTCTTTTGAGACTTGTTAATAAAAGTCTTTCACATACCTGCATGAAAATATTTGAGACTAAAAATCGCAGCGTGTGTCGAGGCTTGCGACATAACGCACGTTTGGAACCAAACATTAGAATAGCATTAACATTATGGCTTAATTTTATTTTGGTATAGGTTTACCAAAGAATATTTTTTTAAAACCTAATTACCCCCCCTTTTTTTAGATAGAATGGTGATATTTAAGTACAATTTGCCATAGTCAAACGGATTCTTGTAATTCTATGGTTGAAAGTTTTATTTTATATTTTTTTAAGTAGACATTCTTTTTGAAGCGATCAATTTTTTTTTAATTTAATGTAAATAAAATAGCGTTTTTTTGTAGTTTAAAAGATATTTATTTGTACACTCCAATAAAGTCTTGCCTTGATTTATTTTTCAGTATTTGTTTTTAAAAATTGAGAAGTGACTCCAAAAATTGTTTTAATGGCTAGACTGAACGCTGCGACTAGTCGCAATTTTTGAATATTACTGTTTTAGTCATCATGCCAGCCTTATGGGACGGTTTACAAGTCAATCAAGATGTTTAAATAAAAGGTTAACTTCTTGGACGCCATTGTTGCATATAAATGACAGCGAACGTATGCCCTGTACGCCAACGACAGAAATATTTGACTGAAAATGCGGTGCAAGGTACTACAACACGAAATAAACAATTAAATAATTGCTTTTGTCTGTCTTTATCAGTATATCTTAAAAATTGAAGATCCCGTACGTATTTCAGTGTATGAAACAAATAGGGTAGTGTCCTTAAAAATTCTGTTTGGTCCGACGTTGGATTACTGTCTAATCTGTGGCTTGGCGTGGAGGGCACGCGCGCGCGCGTTTGCTCTATGGCGTTCAAAAGTTTACAAAAAAAAGCGATTCGTCGCACGTTTGGGTCGAGCCTAATCGGCCGGTGCTAAATTAAACCACGTGATCTGTCTTCACAATTTGTGCAATTTTTACTAAACGACGTACACACGGCTACAGCTGACCTCTCATTGTATAGGATTTCCATACAATGAGAGGTCAGCGTATACTGGAAATGTATAACTTGATATGCAGCCGTGCGTACAGTCGGTCTTATTATTAAATAATTAATGTAAATATTTCACGTTGGATGTTCTAAAGTTCTGTTCTGCGATCATTGTGAATAACGTAGTTCAATGATGTTATAGTTTAAACTTTTTCTGTGATTCTATTTATTGATGTGGTTTATTATTGATCTCAAACACTCAGTCAATTTGCTGCTCTTGAGGACTAAATACACCTGCTACCAGTTTTGTGTGTACAATAACGTCGCCTTAGAGTGTAAACCTCGTGTATGCGAAACAGGTAAATTTTCAGGAAGAAGAAAAATCTGCGACCTGTAAAATTTGATTACCACAGATTATTTATACTCGCGAGATTTAACGAGGTTCTCATTAACCATCCAAGATTATTAAAGTTTTTTTTTGTGTGAAACTATGCGTCCCAAAATGGACAAAATTGCATTTCCGAGCTTTTTACTCTTAAGGCGATGATAAGCTGGTTAAGTGTAGATTAGTCCCTTATTCTTGGGACTTCAATAGATATAACCTGAGAAGGAACATCGATGCATAGCCTGATATAATGAGCTCAGTACATGATACTAGATATCCTGGGGTATCGTTGACATTTTTACGTTTTGTTCTGAAGTATTTTTTACCTTAAATTGTGAATAATCATGGTTTCTATCTAACCCAATGAGATTTTTAACAGCTGTTAAGGAATTGCCAGAAAAAGAGACACAATAGAAAATGTATTGTCAGTCGGTCTCTTGGCGTTTAAGGTGTTAAAAATAATAAAATCTTTATTGAACCATTGTTACAATTGTTACCTTAACTTAATATCTATCTGTAACTGTAAGTGACGTTCATTTAGTCTATACCATGGTTCCCAAACTAGGCAGCTCCTGTATCTTGGGGACCGCAGTTGTGAACATGAAACATTTTACCACTGACGTTGAAGTTTGACGACCGATGTGGCGCGGCGGGCGAAGGTCCGCCTGCGACGCAGGAGGATGCGGGTTCGATTCCCGCCTTGGGACAAATGTTTGTACGATCTACAAATATTTGTTCCGGGCGTTCTGGGTATTTGGTATGTATAATAAAAAATATCTATCTATGTAATGTATTGTATTAAGTATATCAGTCATCTAGTACTCATAACACAAGCTCTGCTTAGCTTGGGGCTAGATGATGCTGTACTTTGTGAGACGGGTAAATTTCAACGCTGGGAGGTCAAAAAACATGTACTGAACTCATGTTATCAAATTCTGCGTCGATATCCGTTCCACCCTGTATTTGAAGTTTCATAAGTGACTTAAACTTCCAAGAGTAAATGCATATTGACTTATATTTTTAGGTTAATGAAATTTAAACCAAAGCCAGACCATCAGGACTGCAATCAAGTAATATTTGTACTATTTTGCATTAAACTTAAGATTTTTTACAGACATTGAGATACCTTTTTTAAATAAATCAAATCTTGTATGGTGTTGTAAGTACTTTATAATTAAACTGACACGTGACAGGTGTCAAGCTGACAATACAGAAACCTCTCATTCATACATTATCTGCTTTTAAATAGCAACTGTCGATTCTGTCATTATTTGACAAATATGTCTCATTAATAATAAACTGGGCTCTGTGTCTAGTATAAAGTAAGCGTTACGAATAAAAATCAAAATTAAAATCAAAATTCATTTATTCAAATTAGGCTGATAATCAGCACTTTTCGATTTTAAAGATGAAATTACCGGTTTCGTACATAGTATTTATATACCTTTGAGACTTAATTCATATCTATTATCTAATTGTGTTTGCCTCTTATATTAAAACCTAAAAGCTACAGCCGGATTCTGGGTTTGTGCTCTGTTGATGGCAAAAGGCTCGCCCCCTATTACATCGGACCTAAACATAACTGGTGAAATGTAGGTGTACTTTATAGGTGCACCTCTGACTAGCCCTTTGGGGTATACAGGCGTGATGTTATGTTAGTGATAGTTGTATTCTCAATTGAACTGACGTTACGATTAAGTCAAGTATTCTTACTAGGCACGAAGTTCAAGTATATGCCCAAGCGCATATGTTGCGTTCGTAAATAAAAACATACCAAATTCAAAACATAACGGAACAAAACTTTTAGGTTAGATTCTTAAAAAATAGAATGAGAACTTTAGAACAACTAACAGCAACTCTTAAACGTAAGTTATACGATATTTGCGAACTAAGGCTTTGAGGTAATTAAATGTATGTACACATTATTACGTAGAAATTACAATTTGTGTAAATTCGGGATCTTTAGTGTGACGTCAACTTTAGTGCGCGGACTGGATTCGTATGTAGCGGCTTCATAAGCTTTGAAACTTCCATCACGCGTAGCATGGCCACCTTAGAAACGAGTTTTGTCGACGAAAGAACAGACAATATGACAGATTGTTGAAAGTTTTCTACCGTCCTAATCATGGCGATGTTAAAACTGAAGATTAGAAGGTTTTCTATTATCTACAGTGTACGGGCGCCCCGTGCTTGGGTAGAAGAGATGTCAAGTTGGAAAGAAAGAACGTTGTCTATTCTTGGTAGAATAGATACAAAATTGGTCATACTACGCGTGCTGGACAGCATAACAACTAGATGTCTTTAGTTGACAAATGCTTATACTGACTGGAGAGCTCCACTCATATTTGTGTGGTTATTTCCTCAAAAGATCAGACGCGATCTGACCCAGATAATGTCTGAATTTTAAAATACCTCTGAGGTGGTTTTTAGTGTTTTTTTTGACTTGTTTGACGAATGAAATTGTTAAACCAATTTTCATTCAGTATTTTACATTTTTGGGCACTGTAACCGTTCAGTAAATCTGATGACCAGAGGTCGGAATTAAGTAGAGTTATGTATGTACCTACTTGCATCGAAATGTTGATATTAATATCGATCTTCCTGGGATTTCCCGGGAATTATAATACAATCCCTTGTGGCCAACAATATAGGAAATAAAAAATAATATAAACCTCAGAGATAGATAAGACATTCGGACATCCGATGTCGGATGGTTTAAATTGTGTAAAAGTAAATAACTTTTTTATTTAATAAATCACGTGAATTTTCTGGTCTTTATAATTAATCCCGAGATTTGAGGCATATCCACTTTATTCTTTCGTTGTATGAAATCAGTGTAAGTACATAAATAACTCTACCTAATTCCGACCTCTGCTGATGACACGATAAATCTCTAATTACTTAAACTGCTGGTTTATAACAGAGAGTTTCTTCAAGTACTGATGAAACCTCTCAAGAGACCGGGCGAAAGATTGCATCGTATCCAGGTCTGAATTTGAGTTGGTAACAAACGAATCCAGTCCGTCACGATAGAAAAAATCAACGTAACATTATACCGTGGTAGATTTATTGTGTGTTCCTATATAAAAATGCGTGGATTACACACTTCTGACACTCACCATTATGACCATGTAACATTATAGTATTACTAAAGACTGCTACATAAGACTTGGTGCGATCGAACCAGAAACATAAAATCTATATGAAATATTTCTTAGTGTCCTAAGAAATTAAAATACATGTCATTTAAATAATTTATCTTCTTAATCTTTTTGTGCCGTTCATAATTTGTATGTGTAAGGTTGTAGAAGTATCAGTATTAATTTTAAAAAGACTTATGGTGAAACGGGGTTAAAAGAAACACAGGGGTGAAAAGAAACAAAACTTTGAAGGGGATTTTCGCGTTAGTTTAACATTGTTTGTTAATGGAGTTAAAATAAATTAAAACTGGTCTTTTTAGTTATAAATAATATTGAATCAATGTTAAAAGTTTTGGTTCGATTCACCCCGGCGTTTTATTCACCCCGTTTTACCGGTACCATGTTTGCAAAGTGAAACAATAAAGGTATAAACTGGAGTAAGTTGGGGTGGACGGTGAATTTATGCAAAAGGGAAAACCAAGCTAAATGCCTGGGTACTAGAAATAATTAGGTACACAACAACACAAAAGTAAAGTAATCACTATGTAAAGAAAAGAAAAGAAAAGAAAGAAAAAACGTCAGGCAAGAAAAGAATTTCACTAACAAAAATATAGGTAAACGTAGTATATAACTAAACAGTGTGTACTATACTGGGTGGTAAGAACATCAATGCACAACCTGACACCAATATTTTGGCGGCTTTCCTATCTGAAATGATCGCAAATAGGCCGACGACAATTCGGAATAAGCCGACGAAAATTCGGTATAAGCCGACAAAAATTCAGAATAAGCCGAAGTAAATTTTTCAACGGGTGTCCAGAATGATTGACTGAAGTCATGGTCATCAGTTTGTGTGTTCATGTCCCTTCCACCGTGTATTATTTGCCAATAGTAAAGTGTTCGTTCCAAAGGGAATCCGGCAGGGATCGAACGGTGTGGTATCTTTGCCGCTGGTAGTAAAAAATCATGTTTTATACTTGATTTTAGTAAATTTTACAACTTAAAACGACTGATACTTTGAAAATGTATGTGATTGTCAAACCGTACTTTTGTTTATTTGTGAAATGTGTGTAATCCACGTAATCGGCATAGAGTAGCTATGACACGGTAGTCAGTGCAAATATTTGTATGCCACGCCATAATTGTCTGTATTCGGTAATGACGCTACTGTTAAAATATGGACCGTAATAAAATAAAGTGATATTGTAAAATGGATTTGCGTTTTATTCACCGAATTCACAATACTATTAAAATTATGAATTCTCTTTTTCTTTTTTTATTTCCATGCATGTAACCCGATTTCTCTGTAATTGCTGGGCCGATTTACGTGATTCTTTGGTGACGGAAGCCTTCCATATGGTATCATATAAGAACATACAAGAAAACAACACTTCTTAAGTGTGATAATCAGAGACTCCGCTACCAACAGAATCATTGACGCTTTTTTTTTAGCGACACGGTTGCCGCAGTGACTGAGCGATCGGCTGCTGCGCTGCGTGTCGTAGGTTCGATTCCCGCACGGAACAAATATTTGTATGGCCTACAGGTAGTTGGTCTGGATGTTTGTGTATGTGAGTTTAAATGCTTGTAAACGCACCTACGATACAGGAGAAATTCCTAGTGGCAACGTTTAAAAAAAAAAACTAGATCTTAGTAGAAAAGACGATACAAAATGTGAATCTCAATAGACTCGAGACTTGGATCTCATAAGGGAATGCGGTACACAAGGTCTCCCTTGTTTTACCGAAAAGAAATTGCCAAATTATCACTTCCCAAACAAATTTTCGCATAATTTAATTTCCCATATTATTACTTACCAAAAAATCTCTTTACAAATAATTGTTACGAAAACCTATGTTTGGCAAGTGAACGTTTGTACAATAACTTGTTCACCAACTAGTACTTTTTTTGTTAAATTTGATGTCATTTGCGTATTTCTTTGTAAGCTTATGTGCTTGAATTTGTCTGAAAGAAGTCACAAGGATACAGCAGTTTCAAATCGCGGGTTGAGGCCGCGATTTGAAACTGCTGCATACGATTCGCTCTCTCAAGGTTACACTCAAGTCTAGACAATTTACATTTTCAAACATGACAATTTTTGAATAGTTAGTTTGTATCTAATAGATGCAACTGACTTTAAAACGAGTAATTCTTGTATATATTTGTACATGTGTATATAGTCTGAATATCGGAAACGGCTCCAACGATTTTCTTGAAATTTAGTATGTAGTTTCGGGGGCGATAAATCGATCTAGCTAGGTTTCATTGCTAGAAAACGTCGTTTTATCTTAGCAAACCTCGCTCATCCAGGTACTAAGTACTAAACACCGGTACCAGCACTGCAGTGTGACATAATTTAACGACGCTCTACTAAACGGGAGTTTAACGTTTGAAATTATAACAAAAGTTCTTATAATCATATGACCTAATTTCATTTGACATACTTTTTTTAATAAAACGATTAAATGATTTAATTAATTATGGATATAATTTCATTTTACCTAATTTTAAATGGTATAATGAACATTTTATATAATGCACATTTGAAATAATATTCAGTGACTATAATATTCAAAATGTATAAGTAACGTTTAATATAACTTAGAAACTTCTACTTTGTTTTGTATCTGTTTTGCAAAAATTGATTAGATTTTAAAAGCCTGCCATTTTCGAACTTTGGGCACCCCGACACGGATAGGTTTGCCTATTTGACCTCCACAACCCAGTTTCGGGGCAACTCGACATCCCTTGGTAAGACTGACTACCCGTAACGACTGAATTTAATGAAAGAACTGAATTATTTATTTTAAAATCCTCCTCCTGTCGGCCTACGACTGTTTGTCTATTTATAAAAAAAAAACTGTTATCTCTAATCATGTTATCATAATCAATCTATTAACTTATTGAACATCCATGAAGGTTTGCAGGCTCAAATTCAGTGATAAGTAAAACCTATTAAATAAAATCGTGACCAAGTCAAAACTGTACAGAGGCCAGCACAAAGGTACCAATTTCAGAATCAGTTTTCCTAAAACTTAAAAGTATGCTTGCTTAACAAAAAGAAAATAAGAACATCTACAAAACAAAAACTGACATTTTTCAAAATGAGCCAAATCTTTGTCGGGAATGTATGACTGGAGGCTGCAAATTTCGATCCATATCTTTATCATCACTACTTACTTCATTACATTCAACCATTGTTCCAACACCTAGAGCCTCCGCTATGGTTTACCATCTCAAACAACTGCAATAAAATGGAAATACTGAATAAATATGCTAAAAAAGAGTTACGCATCTATAGCGATGCGGCACTCGTATGACGATACTGACCTAAGGAGTACCGAGAGAAACGTATCCTTTCCACTATGCGTGCCTTGGCTTACTGAAGGAAGGTACCTTTTTTTTATATATCGGGGGGGGGAAACTTCCAAAGGCGACCGGCCTTTGGGGACAAGACCGGGGAGAGTGGGATTCTTACCTCACTAAAACGACCTCGGTGGTCACCATCAACACGCAGAAAGAGGCACCGTGTCCTGTTATAAGACCACCCCGATGCCCCCTTTGTGCAACGCCTGTCAGGGCACATCCCTGAGGAGACTGTAGAGGGGTCTCCCCTAAGCTTCACTATTTATGGCAGGCAGCACGTGACCATTGTGCCATCGTCTTCCCTGAGGTCACTATGTAGGCGGACAGAGTCCTCACTCTGAGCACCCGCAACCTCAAAGTCCCGCCTGCCTTAATTGATGCAGGCGGGGTTTCGACGTATTAGGCGTCGAGGCGTTTGCCTCCTCGGCGCCTTCTTCGAAGGAAGGTGGCGGTGGACCCAGAAGCAGGCAGTGTTTGTTTGCTGATATTTGGAAACACTTTCGAAGATCGAACATGGATCCAATGGCCCCACGCCTACAGTTAAGGGTTAAAAAGAAAAGAGCGATCCTAACAGTAATCGCTTTTTATGTGTAACATCTGACATCTAGCCTTGTTCATAAAAGCAACATTGACATTAGGTATATCCTGAAAAAAATACTCAAGTATTATTTGATATGGTTTAACGTAACAGCCCGCGCTCATTGGTTTTTATCAAATAGCGCGCGCTTCCCAGGTTTCCAATCTTTTCTCAACTATGTTAAGCTCGGTTTATAGTCTAATCTAAAATGTTGCTATTTTCAAAAATGAATCAGTTTTAATATTCACCTTAATTTTTTTTATTATTATTATCAATTTTAGTTTAATTTAATTGAAAATTAGCGCTTATTACATTAATAAGTTAAGTAGCTTATTTTTCTATATGTTTTTTTATGTGCATGTGGTGTTTACCTATAAGTAATTGTTGCGCTGGATTTTAATTTTAAGTAAGTATGTAACTAAACTAATGTAGTAAGTAACTGTATACAGTGTGAACAATTGTTGGTGAACCGAATTAAATAAATAAAATAAATAATCAGATGCAGCTCAATACCTGTATTTTACATGGAGTGACTGCCTATCTGACCTCCACGACCCAATAACTGGGTAACACCATTGATGAGGCTGATTGACAGACTTTCAGTCATCTGACTACCCGTAACGACAGTCAAAGATCTACAAATGACAACCGGGACAAACAGCTTAGCGTTTCCGTGCCTCGATATGTAATGGACGGTCACTCATCTGCGTACCGACCTTGGCAAGCGGAGCTTAACCTGAGGTCGACCCGTGCGGCTGGTTTTATTTAGCCACGACCCCGTAAAATGGACAACCAAAATGAAATTAAAAAAAGATGAAATTAAAATCGTTTTTATTGATTATTCGTTGTACAAGCAACTATAATTAATAAACATTGTATAATCAACTTATAACAATTTAATAATTTGTTAATAACAAATAAATTGTACTGGAAGAGCGTTTACATAAATATATCTTACTTACATAATAGTACTCACTTCGGTTACACATATTGTTCAACTATTATAACTCGATTTTTTCGTTTGTATGCATTATAGAAATAATGGAAGGTATATTGTGTAGCAAGTATCTAGTTTTATCTTGATTTCCAAGGGTAGTATCCTTACTAGACTTAAGCCCGTTTTCACTAACACTAGGGGACACCTGAAAATGTGATGTCTAGGTGTTTGTACTAATTTTGCACTGCTGCAAAAATGTTTAGGCATGGTATCGAGTGGTGTAAGTGAAAACGAGAAAATCTCCCTATTTCTTTATCCCATAAAGTATTTAGTGTTAAATATCCCATCCGTTTCTTCTATAAGGCATACAACTTAAATTCAAACTTTATAATCACTTTTTCAAAAATCACAACGCTAATGACCATGCCGATTAAAAGTACAAGTAAATGGAAGTCAAATGAAATTACATATTTTTACGTGTATTTGGAACATTCAAAGTGGAGACGACAGAGTAGCGGTCGGATAATGACTTTATTGAGTCATAATTATGAGCTTTCAAGATTGAGTTTATTGCAGGAAAGGTTTCTCAAAAGACACAAACATGGACGTCGCTTCACAAGACTTTTTTTTTTAAGTCACCTTCCGTTAAACCTAAAAGTTAGTCCCACTTGGGCGCCACTTATGTACGATCACGTAGTCCCATCTGGGCGCCAAATTATTAATATTCGTTAAAACTTCAATAAAGGCGCCACCACCATTGCTCTGCTGTTTCCAGTCTACAAGCTTCGATGTCAAACACAAATTACTTATATTAATATCTTAACATGATTGTTTAATAGCATTATTTGGAAAATTGTCAAAAAACTACACTTCATCGCATCATTAGCGGTTATTTTGCTAAAAAATCTTGTTAATTGTGATCACTACATTAGAAATATCAGTTTGGTCATATACAAAAGTTTCTTAGATCTTTATCTTTACATATTAAACCTGCATGATATAGAGGAAATATTGCTTAATATTATGGTTTTAGCCTTTTCCTTAAGAACCTGACAAAGCTGAAGATGTTGACGGAAAACTTACATCTGGTCTTCTGACATGTTACATTACTTCTGAGAAAGATCTAAGTATAAAGTTTAACAGAACTCTCAATTAGCTGGCTACGTAGGAAAGTCTAAGTTAACTGTTACATCTGTGGTGAAGATGGTGGAAGGTATAAAGTTATGAATATACATTGGATTAATAAATTAATAATGCCACCTAACAGCAGTTTCGTTAAGCAATTCCCTCTATATCATGCAGCTCAATTTACGTGTATAATATTAATTAATAATACTATTTATAGAAGCACTTGGGGCCCATTATCATATACATTAACATTAAATCTATGAGTAAAAGTTAAAAATGACCATGTGGTCGGAAAACTTCGTATGGAAGTCGAGTTTGTTCGGAGAAAACCGTTTTTTTACGGTTAAAATTCTGACCAGCAGACAATTTTAAAATGTATACATACATATTTTCTTTCGCTTTTTCAAATATATTTTTACATAACGTTTTGGAACATTTTTCGCATTTTAACTACGTATTTCTAGTTTTTAAGACAAATTCTATTCATATTTCCAATATTACAAATCGACTAACCCTATTGTATTTACATTTTTTAGAATGAAAGTTTGATGCGTCGCGTCGTGTTGGCAGTACTGACACTCCTAAGGCGTAAATAGACAATATTTTTTAAATTATAAAACTTGTGTCCTTTTTACAATTATTTTATTGTGATTTCATTGATATACCTATTTACAGAATTAACTGTAGAAAAAGTCAGGAGTAGGTAAGTATAACTATTGTTTTATCACAGCTGCCATCTTTTTTGTTAAAAAAGCAGCCAGTAAATTCCTTAACTCAGACATAACCATTTTTATGTTATATGATAAAACCAAGCTTTATAGACAAATTGGTCGTCGAGTACCACAGTTTAGTAGCAACATGTTCACGATGCGGTATGTTACGCACGAGTGTGGTTGTTGCTTGTGATGGGGGGCGCTGCTTCTGCTTCAGCCGCAGCCGCTTCTTTTTTTAGCTTGCGGTATTTACCTGAAATGGTCATTATTTGTATTAATTACGTAGTAAGTAGAGAGGTATAGAGGTATTAGAAAAACGATCTGATTTGCTTTTTCCAACTAATTTGAGGTACAAAATGTACCTATGTGCCTTAAATTAAGATTAAGTGCAACTTACAATATACTAGTTCAACGTAAATAATAAAAATTAAACTTAATACTACTTGGTCGCCATTTGTACTCGTATTTGTAGCAAATAGTCCGATCTGGGCGCCAATTTACTCATATTGCGATTTTACGTTTACCAAATTATAGGAAATATTGAATCATAGTTATAAATGTAGGTAAACATCTTAACTTAAAGTCCAGTTGTGGACCCCGTGGGATACAGATAAGGTGAGAGAAGATAACGTTATTTAGTTACGTCAGTTGGACGCCATATGATGTTGCAGTTAGTAGGTAACTTGTCAAGCGCCACTTTTTTATGTAAGTTTGTAATATTGAGCAAAAAGAAGAAAAAGTTGTTAGCACCGATTCCGAGGCGACACAGAGCTGGCTGTACGTCCACTACACCTGAATGAGGCGGAACTTACGTGAAGTCTTGACCATGATGACGCCCCACCAGATGGACCAGCCCCATCCGACGAGACAGAACAGCACTGTGAACAATTGCCCGGCGCCGACTAACAAGTTTATCACGAACGAGCCTGTAATAAACAATAGAAGCATATTAAGAATTACTTATATAATTAAATAAACACATTTTTGAAAAAAAACGTTGAACCGCACTACAATTGTCTCCTGTCGTGGGTGTGTTCACAAACACGAACCGCCAAACTCGGAACAATTACCTATAGGCCATGCAAATATTTGTTTCGTACGGGAATCGAACCCACGATACGCGGCGCAGCAGTCAATCGCTCAGCCATTGTGCCAACCGTGCCGTACTAGGTTACTATGTCAATATTTATTGAGGAAGTAAAATAGTACGCTTGACCAAAAAAAAAAACACATATCTTAAAATTATCATTCTATTTAGTTAGTGGTTATCTTTTAGACTCACCTATCCTATGTTTGGCTCCGTCGTGGACTCCGAATCTGGGAATGCCGAAGCATAAGCAGAACAGGCCGCTCAAAATAGAACCTGCAAATACAATCAATACTATATTAGTGAAGGTCAAAGTACAGTTAGGTACTAGGTTATGTATCATCTGCCTTCAGCTTGGTCAGCTTCCAGACTAACAGGATGCACCTAAATACCAGTATTTTACATGGAGCGCCTGCCTATCTGACCTCCTCAACCCAGTTATTTGGCAACACGATACCCTTTGACTACCCGTAACGACTGTCAAAGATCTTCAAATGGCAGCCGGGGCCAACGGCTCAGCGTGCTTTCCGAGGCACGAAGGAGTCTCAATATGATACGATCGGTCACCTATCCACAGACTGATCTCGGCAAGCGTAGCTTAACCTTCGATCAACCCGTGCGACTGTTTTTATTTACACGAGTGTATGAGTAGGTTATGTATGTAAAGTGTTAATTAGAAACTGTATATTTAGCTTACCCAGGACTATAATTGTGGACTATAATTTTTACAGTCACGATCATAAATAATGTGTGAAATCTTTCTGTGAACTTGTTTTGGTTACATGTTTGTCTTTATATTCAATTTGTATTTTAATCCTTTTTATGATTTCGATTTTAATTCTGTCTGCAATTTAGTTTGATAATAATACCTGTATGACTGTAATTCAAGGATGTTTTTAGGTAAAAAATTATTTATGTTTTTATTTTAAATATAATTATGTTTAATTCCATTCTAATTATGTTTCTGACTGATTTAAATGTTGGTTATGATTTTATTTTAATTTTCTTATGATATCCATATGAATTTAGTTCGATTACGTTGTAAATTATTTTTTAGGTTTTTAATTATGATGCAATTTAATTTATTTTGATTCTATTCTGTTGAATGATTATTTTGATTTTGTTATATTTAATTTTTAATAACTATTTTGAATTTGTATAACTTTTAATTTTATTATGATTTTAATTCAATTAGGTTTTCGATAATAATTTTGTTTCGTCCTCAACTTTGTTTCTGTCTGTGATTTTAATGTTTTATTTCAATTTTTAGTTTTAATTTGGCCTGAGGAGCCCGATTGCTCTGTGTGTATCAAATTATACATTTAATCAATATGTAGTGCATGATGTGCTTACCTGTAAGAGATTGATACACCTGACCCGATTTGATTTAATGTAACCCATAATTGTTTGAGTGTACTCAATTGTTGGTGAGCCAAATAAATAAATAAATAAATAAATAAATAAATAAATAAATAAATAAATATTTTACCCTGACACAAAATTCAAAAGCGATTTCCACGTGCAATAACGATTAACAAAACTTTGAGGAAAGCCCTATTTCATAATAGTATTATTTTGATAATACTGTGTTCATAACACTTTAATACTTCCATCAATACTTTAGTAGAAAATCGCTTTTAAATTCTGAGTTTATGTAAGATATTTATGCTCGTACTCCTTAATCATTTATCAACATCAACATATGGTTTTCCAGGTTCGCAGGTAATGTTTAATATATGTTCAAGCATCATTCAAATGTATCGAAGCCTACGTATATTTTATCGTCCCACTTTTCACTACTTCAACTCACCTAGTCCAGGCACGACAATGTTGCAAAGTAGACAGAAGTACGCCAGAACTATGGGCAATACGGGTATGGCGCCGCGCATCACACTCGTATGCTCGACCAGCGAAGTGTCCAGCTTCTTGCGGGTGTCCTGCGGATATAAAAACAAGCGTTGTAGTATTAAAAGCTTCTAGAATGAGTACTAGTTTTTCTATACCAGTACCAGTACTTAACTAGCCTATTACTGTCCCACTGCAGGGCAAAGGCCTCTTCTCATACAGAGAAGGCACGAGCATTAATCACCACGCTTGCTCAAGATGGGTTGGCAATTTCAGACTCATATTAATTACATAAGTCCAGGTTTCCTCACGATGTTTCCCTTCACCGATGTCAATGATGTCCAAGATAAACTTAGAAAGTACATATGAATTGAAAAACTCACATTGGTACTTGCTCAGATTTGAACCCACAACCTCGAGTTTTTCTATATGGCTGTCCAATCTGTACCCATGGTTTGGAGGAAGCGAGATAGATAGGAAACATGTAGTAGCTTTGTTGAGAATGTGTTCGGGCCACATGAAATAAATTTAAATATTTGATGGTATAAGTTCCTCACCAAACTGCGAAGTTTGTGGGGTGATTGAGGATATTTATCACGTGCTTATGGAATGTGACCGGAACATACACGAAAGACTATATTCTCCTGGCGAGGAATTTAAAGTGGGCATGTAACAACATTCTAGCATCCCCTTTATCGGAGGAGGCTAAGATGTTGTGTCGAATGTTGTTCGTTATATATCAAAACGAATAGACTTATTTAGATGTCATAAGTTTAATAATAAGTAATACCTATTGTTTAGTTTAGTTTAAATATGTTAAATGTGGTTGTTATGGGGGTGATATTATCAAAAATTGATAAAACCCCTAACATAAATAAAGATTTAAGAAAAAGAGTACGAGTTCCATCTACTTAAATCCGTTTCGAGAAAATCTATATCCAACTTTGCTTTTTTTGCTGAACCCTCATTTAGTCCGTGGAATATGCAGGCAGGCACAAGAAATTTTTTTCACATTTACCGAATACCTATAAACGAGCAATTCTTATATATATATCTGTACATATTCAGATTCTCGAAAACTCCAACGATTTTCATGAAATTTAGTATGCAGGGGGTTTCGGGGGCGATAATTCGATCTCTCGTTTTATTTTAGAAAACGTCGTTTTGTCAAAGCAAAGCTCAGTCATCCAGGTACTATTATTTTGTTCGAAATATTGTATAATCTGAATTCAGGATGTCGAAATTATGCGGCAGAAGTCCTAAGTAAAGTGACTAATTAATGATTTGCATAGTTTGAAGTTAACCTTCAGATATTTCGGTAAAGGCTAGACTGGACAGTTGAAAAATATATTCGTACATTTAGAATAATATATACTGGTAGGCGAATAGTTAAAATGTCGTGTAGTGACCTCGCTCGGCTTTCACTGGTTAGATTTAGAGCGTGTGTTAACAGACTCGTCATGGTGGTGACATGGAACATGAAGACTATGGTAAGTTTGGCTCACTGAACGATGTATTTTAAAGCACAAAACATGAAAATATTCTATATGTATTACTCACAGTGGAGACTAGACTGGACTTAGAAATAGACATAAAACCGTTGTCAAAGTAATTATACTTTTTAACTACCTTTATAGTGTCTTATATGAAAAGATCTTTCATCACAAAATCACGATCCAAATAACCGACAAACAATACATTTTCTATTGTGTCTCGTTATTTGGAAGTTAAGGTGATAAACATCACCCACGAATCACCCTAAATTCGAACAGAAAGACATGCAATATTTATTTAATATAGCTTTTAAATCAACTAGCCTGAACTAGTAAAACTTAAATACCTCTGTGTCTTCCTCGATATCCACATCCTTCTTCATAAAATCCTTCGTAATCATAATTTTAGACGCTTTTCGCGAAGGCATGGGCGACGGGTTTGGGGACGGTCGAGGGGAAATTTGAATTGAAGGACGTGGTGATGGCACCGGAGTCACAGCCAACTTATTACCAGTAGCCATCGTCATCAGAGGGTAGTTAGGATTCTTGGAATATATCTCACGCGGTAAACTGTACAAGTAGTTTTGAAGACGCGGCGTCAGGTAAAGAGTCTGCATTTGTCTCAAACTGCTTATTTTTGCGTTTACAGTAGTTCCGTACCGGTTTTTAAATTTATACATTGATGTTTTGTGTTTTAGCACTCATGGCCATAGACTAATTATTATTTACTGATATTCAAACGTCACATAAGGTCTTCTTCCCGAATATTTTTTATATAACTTAATTTTTTTCTGCAAACTGAATATTTAATATTCCGTAATACATATTACGAATGCGTTACAGCTAACAGTCGAATAGACACTGCCAGTGACTGGCATTAAAATACGCTATGATTGGCAGTTTTTAATTTAGTAATGCCATCGATTATTCGTCCTTATTGTTAGACAGCCGACCTTGTTTACACTAACCCATTTCATATTATTATAAATAGCACCTACTTACTAAGTTACTTTTAATTATATATGGCGAATAGATTAAAATCATAGCCAAGAAAAGTCTACACGCGAAGAATACTATATATATTTTTATACTTATTGTTCTACTGCTTAGCACGCAATAAATATGTAGTTTTTATTGTTATAAACGAAGGACATTAAGTTTCCTGATTCATGATAGAGTTTTAATTTATGAACTGACGTGGTACCATGCTGGGCGACAATAACACGTTGTTGGCGCCCAGTGTGGGACCTTCATCTTGGTTATTTCATAACTTATCATTCCCGTCTAATGTTGTTTATATTATATGGTCGGTTTTAGCTCAGGTACCCTACCTAGGTGCTTAGGTATTGTACCGTAAACAAATATGATTAGGTACACAAGATTCTGTCACTTTTGCAATGCAGGGTCTAGTCGAACAAATCGCGAAATGACATCAAAAGAAGTGAATTGTTTTTGATTACTCATCGTAATTGTTTTATGATGTTTATTCACCGAAATTGCAGTGTCAAATTCATTTGTTGTGAAATTATAAAGTAATTTCGATCTGAATCAACTGACCATGAGTAAATTAGTAAAATTTACATAGAACATTATATCAAGCGACATCTTTCCAATTCAAATTACTGTGTTATTTTCATGAAACACCTACAATTATAGGAACAAGAAAGTTTTAATAACTGTCCAGGGTTCAGACCTTGAGTCATATTTCTTGATACACGCGTGATGGTTGCGTGACGACTACGGTCAGAGTGAAATATATTTCGGCGACTTGTGGGGTCTGTACGGGTCATAGAAAGGCTTACATTTGGGTCATTTTTGTGGATTTACAAATGACTATGAACTTTCCGACAACGTGGGATAAGATGACGCAACAAAGTGATTTGTTTATCTTGATTGGAAATAAATGATTAGGGGGACTGAATAAAATTACCGGAATCCTGAACCCAATCAGAAAATTAGATGAAAGTAAATTGCACTAAAATCAAAGATCAGAAGATGCTGAGAATCAATTCTTTTCGACATAAGACAGTCCCCTAAAACACCCGTCCTTCACAACTTCAACATGTTTTAGAAGAACTTAAATCTATAAAATAGAACATTAAGTGTTTAACGTTACAAAACTAGGAATATCGCTGCACAATAATAAAATTCAATGGAAGAAGAAAACAAAGGGAACGACAATAAGGCTGAAACCTGCATACAAGACCAGAAATACCAATGATAAACTTACCTCTGGCGGCAGAGTCGGCGACATGCTCTTATTCTTAGAGAACATGCTCGTACGTCTGCTGGAGGACTGGTCGGAGCTGCGCCGGCACATGCCGCGTAGCCACGTGCACAGCCGGTTGTTGCAGCAACTGTTACAATACAACGTTTATTTATACAAAACACAAGATTGTGTGAAGCTAAATGTGACGCCACTTTGGCTACTCATTTAAATTACACCAGGATTATAATATGGATTTCTCTTTCTAAGTTTATCTTGGACATCACTGACATCGGTGAAGGAAAACATCGTGAGGAAACCTGGACTTATATAATTAATATAAGTCTGAAATCGCCAACCCGTCTTGAGCAAGCGTGGTGCTTAATGCTCGTGCCTTCTCTGTATGAGAAGAGGCCTTTGCCCTGCAGTGGGCCAGTAACAGGCTGGTACTTTTACAATATAGATTGTCAAGTTGTAGTCAAAACTAAAAATAATAACTGCACTATTGTAGATAGATACGAATTGGAAGCTCCTAACAAGCAGCTCGACGACCGATGTGGCGCGGTGGGCGAAGGTCCGCCTGCGACGCAAGAGGTTGCGGGTTCGATTCCCGCCTTGGTTCAAATGTTTGTACGATCTACAAATATTTGTTCCGGGTGTTCTGGGTATTTCCTATGTATAATAAAAATATCTATCTATGTAATGTATTGTATTAAGTATATCAGTCGTCTAGTACCCATAACACAAGCTCTGCTTAGCTTGGGGCTAGATGATGCTGTGTGGATTGTCCAGCATTATTTATTATTATTTATTAGTATGGCGGTACTTTCTGCGCTTAAAAGTCAACCTCAAGTATAAAATACAAAAGATCACGCCTATATTCCCCGATGGACTACCCACAGGTGGATCTATAGTACACTCACATTTAACCAGTAATGTTTAAGTTTAAACCTGTCTGATACAGCTCCTTGGTTAGCTTATTGCCATCAACCGTGGTCAAAGCCAGATTCCAGGCTGCTATTGAGAAATTCCAGATGTAAAAACCTAATAACACTTTGCCCGACCCAGGAATCGAAGCCAGGACCTCATGCCCAGCAGAAGTGCTAGCTACCACTAGGCCAACAACGGAGTTTATAAAAAAAATGAAGATGTGAGTTGGTACGAAAAGCTTACCTAGTAGGAGGCCTATCACTCAATATACTATCCCTCCTCTCAATCTGCCTCTTCCTCCTGCCGCAGCAGCCGGTCTCGTCCTCAGGAGCGGGAGACATGGACTCCGCAACGTTGCGGGGCACCGACCCGGTGTCCGCAACCCGTCGCCGCCGTCCGCAGCAGCCGCAGAACAAGTCGCGTAGCGTACGTTTAGGTTTCGTTTCGTTTTCGTATTCTATTGAGGCCTGAGGATGAAATTATCAATATGATTAAAATCATTAGCTAACATTTCATAACATCAAGCATGTATACCCTGAATATAAGTAGTTGTATTCTAAATAATTGTCTAGTTTTAGGAGGTTTTTGAATTTGACGTGACGATATGGGGGGAGACGGGGCCACTGAAAAACAGTCATGCCTACGCGATAAACATGCGTCCGCAATGGTGTGCAAACTGCAACGCTGCCTACGACTTGATAATAAACAACTGAACGCCACCGTCACCGCTGACGTTCCACGCGTTTGGTTTGTCCATTTTTTTAAATATTAATTCTGTTCTGTAATGTTTATAAAAACTGAAACTCTACTTTTGACGACCGATGTGGCGTGGCGGGCGAAGGTCCGCCTGCGACGCAGGAGGTTGCGGGTTCGATTCCCGCCTTGAGACAAATGTTTGTACGATCCACAAAGATTTGTTCCGGGTGTTCTGGGATTTTGCTTATGTACAATAAAAAATATCTATCTATGTAATGTATTGTATTAAGTATATCAGTCATCTAGTACCCATAACACAAGCTCTGCTTAGCTTGGGGCTAGATGATGCTGTGTGGATTATTTATTTATTTATTTTTACTTATACTCACTTTACCAGCAGCCCTTTCCATATCCCTAATCTCTTGTTCAGCCTTTTCTTCATCCACCTTCTTCTTACAACAATTGAGTTTACTCATCATCCCTTTCTTCCCTTCTTCCATCTCCTGCTCTTTTCCTACTCTCTCTTTATCTCTATCTCCGTCTTCTTCCGATTCTTCTCCTTTGGTACAGCAGGCACAGCATTTGGACTTGCATTTCTTCATCAGCCGTTGGCAGAAGTTTGGTTCTTTTGTTTTGTCTTCTGTAGATTCCGTTGGTTCTGAAGTTTCTCTCACTTCTGCTGGTGGGGTCTCTTTTGCTTCTTTCTTGGTCCTCGCTGGAGGCTTAGGGGTTGTGCTCGTGCTTTGTGGGAACCTGGGAATTGAAGATTTTAGATAAGCTTTGGTAGAATCTTTTATTGCTCTTTTTATTACTTCCTCTGAAGAACAGCTTCCAGGTAACCGTATAAGCCCTATACTACTAGTACTATTGTATTTTTATGATAAGGTGATGAAATGAGTCACCTAACTGGAATATTTTCATTTAGATCGGTGAGCATTGCTTCATACTTTATTTGGTTTAGCAATGCAAATACAGTTGGATACATCCTTATAAAATACTTTGTCGTACTTTTCAGTCTCGCGACCTTGACATTAGACAAGTTTCTTTAAAAAAGATAAATAGTTTGCGTTCATAAAGTTTTAGTTACCGGTTTTAATTAATCTTTCTTGAAACTAGTTTGCACGACTATTGATTTAACGTTTCTAGTACAATGTTAGGTTCTTTCTTTATTTGTTTAAAGTAAACATCACGCCGGTAGGATTGGGCATAGGTATACATATTATGAGTACACCCACAGTTCACCAGTTTCCTTTAAGTCCCATGTAATAGAGCCTAATTTAAAGTACATTGGTGAATGTGGAATATTAATAACGCTAATATTCTTTTCGACTTTCCAAGATCTATCTAGGTATTATTTGGTTCACAATTGTAAATGTGGTTTTTAGACCCCAAAGTTGTGGTATAAACCGGGTGTATTGGCTGGAGGTTGAACTTATAAAAATCGTTATTCTACCAGTTGTCGGTGGTAACCTAAGTTGAAGGTGCAACGCCCCAGCCTCTGTCCTCAACATGGCTACATGACAGTGGCTATTAGGCTTAAACCTGTCGCTTTCTCATACAAAGCGAATTCAGTGCTAAATTGTGTTTATTCAGTCTCCTGACTATGCATGCTTTTTATCCTGATGCGTATTACCTTTGCAGCATTGGTAGGCCTGGTATAAGAGGTAAAAGTCTAAAATATAGGAAAAGAATATTATGTTAATTGGATTAATCATTTTAAAGTCAAGAAATCTGATAGTTCCTCTTTCATACTCCTTACAAAGGAATTCTTCGAGAGATATTAGTGTGAAGTAGGGCTCGGGAACATTCATCATACTCCAAAATAACCCTTCCTGCCCCCATCAGATAGGAATTATAATTTTTACAACTCCGTTATTACGGTTTTGTCCACCGGAAATGGAGGCCTTGTTTCGTGTGCCTATTTCCGGTGGCCTATGGCGGGTAAACACGGCCATGTGCCAAGTGGACACAACACATAACAATAAAAAGATGAAAGTACATAGTTATTTAAAGAATAAACAAAAATATTGAATCTAAAAATAATTTACGAAACGAACAAGCTTCTCTTAAAATGGCCACTGAATTGCGGTCAAATTGTTAACCTTACTATAAAAATATTAGAATGTTTACCTATTTTCATCGCTATACCGCTTTGGCAGTAGTTCATTTGGCAAAATATACACAGTCCTGTTATGTATCATTATTTAAAACAAGATCAAAACACAACTAACATACTAAAACATCCGAAAACTATAAATAATCGACTACTTTCACTACATAGAAACACTATCACAAAAAAACACTTTTTAGACAAAGAAACAACTCCACACTTCCATTCATTATTCAAATTTTTCGCGCCAAAAGGAAACACAGACACTGCTATTGTTTTGATGCAAAGGCAACAAGATTTAATGCCACATCTTTATATTGTTTATGATAATTTTCGCGCCATTTGTTGTGTTTGGAGGGCGGGTGTGGCGTTCCACGCTCGAGGGCGAACTAGGAGGTAGAACCATTTCTTAAGGGCTACTTTAGTATCGAATGCCAAGAGTTACGTGTCGGTCGTAGCGTGTATAGACGTAATGAGCCTTGGACAGAAAGAATGTTAGAAAGTGGACCTTTCCACAAACGTACAGGTTCTGTAGTTGAGACTTTTATTTACGTTTTAGGTTAGAACTTGAATTGAATCGATAGTGTTTATTTTAAAGCCTAATTTTAAAGTATTCAAGACGATATGAAGATCGATTAGGGTCGGTAAAGCTCTGCATTTTAAAATTCAGTTCTCAAAAGAATATCCTTTTCTAACAATTTAAAGACCTGGGACATCAGCAGATGCCTACATCGGCATACAAACGATTTTGTTATTCTATGTACACATTTTATTCTCACACCTAGTCCCACGACAATATTGTCAATTCAATCCCCTTCAAACTATACAAAAAGGCTCCATTACAAACAAAAATCCAAATCACTGCACTAAACGTCACTGCATGCAAAATCCAAGATGGCGGCATCAAATACACACTGCTCAAATAGAAAAGAGATTCGTATCTACAATTTACAATTTACGAGTTCTTTTATACTGAAGAATTACGACTTAATTTATTTTAAAGGCATTTTATGTAATAAATGTGCACTTGTATTGTGGGTCGTTGACCCATTTTGTAGGCTGAGGATAGATAGAAGCCTATTGAGTAAGGTGTACTTAGTAATATAGAACTGGGCCGGTGCTTTACAGCACAAAGCGTAGATTGAAAAGTGGAGGCGAATATGCGCCAGTCATGAAAGTATTCAAAACTAAAGCTTTATTCGAGATCTAAATCGGTTTGCTTACTTAACTGACTTAACTATTGTCAGTTAAGTACCTATGTACTTTTTCAATAACATTATTGCTGTATGTTATTGAAATACTATACTGAGCTGCAAATTGCAATAAACCTAAGAAACTTTGGATTTCCCGGGCTGCCGTTACGCATTAGCCTGGTCGTTTTTAGCTTAGCTTTTAACTTTTTGCTAGCTAGCCACGTCACCTATGGTTTCAAAGATACGTTGGTACTCCTCTACCTACTTTTTAAGGAAGACGTATGGGGGTAAGTGACCGCAAAGTCCGCAGCTCTAGCCACCTCACTAACGGCGGTGACGCTTCACCCGTCATCGTTACCAACCAACCTTCAGGTATTAACATGAGTCAGTATTTTCTTCGTCACGAGCGGTCAAGAGGTGACGTCAGTTTGAACGGTTTGTTCATGCGGCTGAGTGAAATCAAACGGTGTTATTAGAATTTACATAATGTAAATCCAAGCTGAAATAACCACGTAAAGCTGAAATTAAGGTTTTGATTTTGTGTTTAACAAAGTCATAATCATATATTTGCTCAAAACATGAGTACAATACAAACAGAACAAATCGTCAGCATTCAAAAGATTTTAAAAGAATATGATCAACATATTATTCAATAATGTCTAGATACTTATAACATAATTGATGAAACCTAACTGATCCAATTGTGTATCTAACTAAAATATTCGTACAAGTACACAAAAAAGTTAATTAAAATCGGTCCAGCCATTAAGGAGGAGTTGAGTGACATACACACGTACAGAATAATTATATATCTCCTGTCAACGAGCAATTCGTGTATGTATGTATGTACATATATATATATAATCTGAATCTCGGAAACGGCACCAAAGATTTTCATGAAATTTAGTATACAGGGGGTTACGAAAACAAATCTTTGTAGATCATACAAACATTTACAATTAAAAGTTAATTTCGGAACAAAAACACAAGACTAGGTGCAATAATAAGTAAAACGTTGATAGCCGCAAAAGTATAAACTATAGCGCAGCTAACAACGCCCTTCTCCAGATACAGAATGACAATGTAGAGACAAGAGTATTCCAGTCTATTATATTCTTAGGTGCGGGTGAAACAGCGGCGCAGAACTAGTAATAATAAAAGAATAAATAATAAATTTGCGGTAACAACATGTGATTACATGGGCATTAACAACAGCCAAGATACATGGGTAAAGAGTTCAATGAACCGCAGCATACTTAACTACAACAAAAGGGAGATTTTTCCCATAATTTCAATTTTGTTGTGTTATTGTAAACTATCTCGTGTGGCGATCGTGGGTAAATTGCTGCACTTGCGTTACTATCGGTTACTATGAGACTTTCATTGAGTTTACCATCACCATGACATGATCCTATAATTACCTAATAATGGGGTTAATTGAAACGCAGGGGTGAAAACTTTAAATAAATAAATATTGCTGGACAATTCACACAGCATCATCTAGCCCCAAGCTAAGCAGAGCTTGTGTTATGGGTACTAGATGACTGATATACTTAACACAATACATTACATGGATAGATATTTCTTACTATACGTAGCAAATACCCAGAACACCCGGAACAAATATTTGTAGATCGTACAAACAATTGTCCCAAGGCGGGAATCGAACCCGCAACCTCTTGCGTCGCAGGCGGACCTTCGACCGCCGCGCCACATCGGTCGTCACTTCGAAGGTGATTTTCACGTTTGTTGAACATTGATTGGTACATACGTATTTTTTTGAACGTTGCCCCACACTAAGAATATCTCCTGTATTGTGGGTGAGTTTAAGAGTTTAATACCTGTAGAGTGTAGATCATACAAACATTTGTTCCGTGCGGGGATCGAACCCGCGACGCACAGCGCAGCAGCCAATCGCTCAGCCTCTACGCCAACCGTGTCGTCAAAAATTCATAAATAAAATACACTATTTGTCTCTGCATCACCCGTAACTTGACTGGTAGAAAATGCCTATGACATTAAGTCCGCCCCTGTACTTTTGTGTGCTTAAAGAATGAAATAAATAAATAAAAATTTCAACACCTTTTCTTTTAAACAAATTCCATTGAAAATTTAATTTAAACTTTTGTTTTGGATGGTCCCTTGCATTTCTATTTACACTTTTGACTAAGGAATAGTTATTCAAATACTTCATCCTCCTGCCTTATCCCAATTTATTTAGGGTCGACGCAGCATGGTTTTCCAAACGTTTACCATATGTTACCATATGTTTTTGCCGTCATCTCAATAGTCACCTCCTTTCTAGCCATATTGAATTTCTACACTTAGAGTTCTAGATCCTAATGCAATTTTTTTGGTCGATTAGTAGAATGGACTCACCATTCTACTAACTGTGAGTACTACTACTAACTATAAGTAGCATAAAAAAAAAAATTAAAACCTTTTGAAAAAATAGAAAAGAGAAAACTTTTTAAGCATATTGTTCTCACGGAGGAGTGTGAGATTTGGCATTTTTAAAGTTTATAATGGAGAAGGTGTGCAGAAAGTTAAAAAAATACTTAATAAATAACAACAAGCAACGCCGCATTATACACCAATACTGCAATAATTATACAAGAGGTTTAATAAAAATATTCCACGAAAGAAAGGCCTTTAATGAATGTTTTGTATTCATTGATTAGTATTCAAAGAAACGGGTTATAGTATTAATGAACAAAGGCGCATTGTACAACGTACAATGTGAAAAGCTCGAGTTTATTATCAATACAATGTCTTGGTTTGGGGTCGTGAGTTGTATAAGTCGGTTCACGAAATATGGAACTTTTTGTTAGTGAATGAGAATAATAATCTTACTAAACTCCTCGTAGACAAAGATGGGATGTTTATGGAAAGCGAAAATTGTTTGTGACTTAGTGAACAAAAGGCTAGATTTGAAATTTCGATGTTGATCGATTGTAAGTCGTTTCCTACGCAATCTACACGCTGTACTCTAGCTAGGAAGACACTTTCAATGAAGAATAATAGCAATAATATAATTAAACATCAATTTAAATATTTTAAGTTCCTGGGTTCAATTTTCGGGTCAGACCAAGTGTTATTGTGTTTTCCCATCTGGAATTTCTCAGTGGCAGCCCGAATTAAGCTCGACCCTAACAACAACAGTTATGGTTAGGACAAAATAAGGGTAAGACTACAGCTTGATGTTAAGTTAAATATTTTAAATGACGTAAAAATGTAATCTAATATATAAAATTCTAGTTTCGCAATGTTTGTTACCTAACTCCTCCGAAACGGCGGGACCGATTTGTATGAAATTTTGTGTTCATATTGGGTAGGTCTGAGAATCGGCGAACATATATTTTTCATACCCCTAAATGATAAGGGTGGTCCACCCCAAACATTTTATATGGCAAAGCAGCGTTTGCTGGATCAGCTAGTAACCTATACTAATATGTTTTCTTGAACATTATAATATAAGATCAACTAGCTGACCCAGCAAACGTTTTGTTGCCATATAGCGGTTGGTGATAGAAGGGTAAAAATTTGAAGTTGTATGTGTTTTTGTATGCTGTATCATAAGAAAATAAAAACAAAAAGTTAGGTCTAAAAAACTAAAAAAAAAATGTTAAGGGATGAAAAATAGATGTTGTCCGATCTGCAGACCTAACCGATATGCATACAAAATTTCACGAAAATCGGTCGAGCCGTTTCGGAGGAGTTAATAGTAATCACAAACAACGTAACACGACAATTTTAAATACTCGTCGTATAAGATGTTAATTCCCAACTGAAGAATATTTTTAGCACAGGCTATGATATACCCCACTTTTGTGCCGCATCACCTACGTCAATAGGGCTGCCAAAATTTAATACGGCGGATTTTTACGCAACGGAAATTAAGTTAATATAGGCTAAAGTATTTCGTGGTAATCGAGAAAACGGCAACCTTGGTTGTTGACCTTTTTGACATGAATGTGTGTGGGTTGATTTGGGTCAAAGCAGGACAGAGATTAGTACCTGTAAAGAGGAGTTCTTTATAATTATAAAGAACTTCCTAAAATGGTAATATTATAAGTACTTCGAATATTTATTAGCGACCTTGGTATCATCATCATTATCATCCTCTTGCCCTTATCCCAATATATTTAAGTCTTCTTCATCCATACATCTCAAAAGTAAATTCCTTTCTACATTATATCATCTTTCCCACCATTCATCATCATTCCATTCTTCGTTTCTTTGGTCTTGGTCTACTCTTACAGCCATCCACATTCGGACTCAAAAGCATGGCGACCTTGGTAAATTAATTCATAAACGGTATCTTAATTAGGAGAATGGTGTAGATATAAGTACATATATCCCTATAATATAATGTTAATGACCAGTTACGTGTGTTACCAAATTAGGAGCTGGTCTGGGTTGAATCACTAAAATATACCAATTTGATGTTGTGCTCAAATCAAGAACTATTTATTCAAAGTAGGCTGTGAATCAGCACTTTTTGAACATCAAGTATTACATAAGGCAGTCCATCAAAACGTCCGCGCTTCACCACTTCCTTCTATTTTGACTGGAAATAAGAAGTGGCCGCAAGCACGGCACAGCAAGAGCTTGTCTAACTTGACTAAACTAGAGGAGCCCATGGCTAAATAACAACTGCCAGACGGGTTGATCAAAGGTTAAGCTACGCTTGCTGAGGTCAGTCTGTGAATGGGTGACCGTTCGTAACATATCGAGACTGCACCGTGCCTCGGAAAGCACGTTAAGCCGTTGGTCTCGGCTGTTATTTGTAGATCTTTGACAGTCGTCACGGGTAGTCAGAACCCCGACAGTCTGACAAGCAGGCTTACCAAGGGGTATCTTGTTGCCCAATAACTGGGTTGTGGAGGTCAAATAGGCAGTCGCTCCATGTAAAATACATATTCAGCTAAAACTGGTGAGACTGGAAGCCGACTTTAACTTAGTTGGGAAAAGGTTAGGCAGATGATGATGTTGGAAGAACTGGAATTCATCCAATATACAGCTAAGAAATTAATTACGTGGCACTGCCTCGTTAGTCTAGTAGTCCTTAGAAGACGATTCCCGTGTCGAGCAATAGGCTCGCCTTGGACCCCTACATGGGACTTAAAGATAACTGGTGAAATGTGGATATACGTGCAACTCTGCCCTACACCCTTCGGTGTAATACAGGCGTACCAACGTTCAAGAAGTTTCCCATGATTTCTGTTTCAAGACTCGACCTCATAATTTCTCACACAACCCCCAAAAGTTATCTCCCCAAAATAAATAAAACTAAGTGCAGGCAATATATTTGTGTATCCGCGGGCTGCAGCCCTGCCTGCCCCGTATGTAAATCAGCTAGTGGTCACGCCACGCGGTCGATACCACCCTTGTTACTGCATGCTGACCACTGCTGGCGAAGTGGGGGAATGTAGACATGCGTGACGTTGATATGATGGGTGATGTTCTAGTAAAGTTAAGACAAAGATACTGTTTGCAAGTAACAAAATTGCACCTAGACTGTTTAAGAATTTCTGTAACTGTGTGGTAAGGCCCCTGTAGCTTGGGAAATGTAGAGATGAGTCTGATTGATATGAAAGGATATTAATTCCTGTAAATATGTTTCAAAAAACACTTTTAAACGTTATAAAAGAAATAAAATAAGATTAGGTCAATGCTCACAAGCTGACTACTATGATGGATAGCAGACAATAACGCAATAGCAGACTGTAACGAACATATCATCTTATGCACCTCCACAATACATTATTTTGCATTTGAATTTGAAGTAGTTTATTTTCAAGTGACAAAATGGTACCTAGATAGTTTCTGTATTGCAGTGAAATTCAGTGTGATTTTCTCTTGTTTGTTGCAGTTACTACGGGATTTCATTATTAAGTGGATTGAAATATTTCTACTATACAAGAAAGGGCGTTCAACATTCTACTTAAAGATGTTTGTGAAAGATGACAGAAATTCACAGAAATCCAATGAATATCGTTCTTAGGATTTCTGTGAAAAATGAGTCTAGATGTGAATAACATAAAATCAAACTTGTGTTCCCCCACAGGTAAGCCAGAACTCTAACGACACATGATTTCCGGGTCGGGCCAAGTTATATTGGGATATTCCATCAGGAATCTCTCAGCCATCTCAGGCATCTGGATTCGGACCCGGTTATTGCTCCCTATGCTTGCTCCCTATTAAAACATGGGTGTAGTATAGAGTATAGAGCACACCTCTGTCTGACCCTGCGTCGAATACAGGCGTGATGTTGTGAATAATGTCTTCTTAAGAATCAGGTCATGATGTCCCAGTGGTTTAGGCCTCGCCTCTTGTGCACGAGGTTGTAGGTTCAAACCGGGGTAAGTACCAATGTGAGTTTTTTCAATTCATATGTACTTTCTAAGTTTATCTTGGACATCACTGACATCGATGAAGGAAAACATCGTGAGGAAACCTGGACTTATATAATTAATATAAGTCTGAAATCGCCAATCCGTCTTGAGCAAGCGTGGTGATTAATGTTCATACCTTCTCTGTATGAGAAGAGGCCTTTGCCCTGCAGCGGGACAGTAATAGGTTGGTACTTTACTGTAAAAAGAGGTACAAGGAAATATCAATGAACTCTATCAACGGATGCACTATTCTTTTATTTTGGACCCAAGAGGATGCGAAGTAGGTAATAGCTCATCGTCCAAGAAAACTTTCACTAACGGATGTCCAGCCAACAGTATGAACACATTGTCATATCTCGTAATATCCGCAAGTGTATAAGAAAATAAGTTGATTGATATGCAGAGCGTAATTCACATGGGTTTTATTGGTACATATCGATCATCAGGGACGGAGTAGTGAAAGCACATTGTGGAAGAAGTCTCCGAGGGATTATTTACCTTTCATTTCTTTACGCACGAGTTACAAAGCAAATAGTATAGAAACTGGTGAAAAGGAATGTGTTCCTCTTTATATCCGTGTCTGAACTTTTTTTTTTTTTAAACGTTGCCCCACACTAGGAATTTCTCCTGTGTCGTGGGTGCATTTACAAACATTCAAAGTCACATACACAAACAGCCAGACCCGGAACAACTACCTGTCAGCCAAACAAATATTTGTTCCGTGCGGGAATCGAACCCACGATACGCAGCGCAGCAGTCAATCGCTCAGCCACTGCGCCAACCGTGCCGTCAACTTAGTAGTCTAATAAGATAAAGAGACAACGCTTGTCTTCTTACTTCCTATATTCCAATTTGAAGAGATTTGGTGAACATTTTTAGTATTACTAGCGGTCTATAAGTGGTCTACACTCGACTGTTTTAGCTGTCTGTACTCCTTCTCCATATAAACTTTAATTATGTCTATTCTCATACTCCTGCGTGCGCGCAATATTCTTAAAAAGGGATTCGAAGTTTTTGCTTCCCGTATTAATAATCGTTTTGTACAAACGAACGTTATGTTTATACCATGTTTAACAAATGAATGATTCTGATTCTGCACGAATAACAGCTGTTTATGCGCGTTTGACCAGTTGTCACAATATTTTTGCGCTTAGTTTATTACTTGATGGGTGTTATTGACTTAAAGAAACCATACTACAGATAATTTATTCAGGGGTATATTGCTTAGTCCGATAGAAAAGTCGTGCAAAATACTGATCATACTTTACTTACTAAGGAAGCCATATTGTGCCTGCTAAGGAGTTTTATGCGCCACTTCTTCATCACAGGAAAAGGTTTTCTACTATCATCATCTGCCTAGCCCTCTCCCAACTATATTGGGGTCGGCTTCCAGTCTAACCGGATGCAGCTGAATACCAGTGTTTTACATGGAGCGACTGCCTATCTGACCTCCACAACCCAGTTACTGGGCAACACGATACCCCTTGGTAAGACAGGTTGTTAGACTTTCGGACTTCTGACTACCCGTAACGACTGTCAAACTCTACTATTTTGTCATAAATTAAAATAAAACTTACCCGCCATTACTTTGAGCTGATCTATCAGACCCGTTTCCGTCCGCCGTCTTCTTATGCACAGTAATTTTGTCAACACCCGGAGTAGACACATTTGAACTTTGCACTTCTACATCACCTTCACCTTTCACAAGAGTTTCGTTCACTTTCTCAGCAATACTCGTTCCACCATTTTTCTTTTTCTCATTCACAACTGTCACTATTGGTTCTATATCTTTTTTCACTTCTATCTTTTTCGCGATATCTTTGACTTTATCTTTCTTTTCTGTTATTTCTTTTGGCTGTTCAACTGGTGTTATTATGCTGTCGACGATTTTCGTAACTTCGGAACGTATGTCTTCGGTCATTTTCTCGTTTTGTTTGACTACTTGGTCTTTAATGTCTGCGAGTTTGTTTGCTGCCTCGGCTTTTGCTTCTTTGACTTCAATTTTTGCTTTATCGGCTGCTTCTTTTATGGTATTTTTGAGTTCTCTAGATTTTGCTGAGGCAGTCAGTATATTTTCAGTGGATACCTCAGGCTCTTTTAATATAGCTTCTATCTTTTGTTTTGCTCGTTCAACTTGAGGATTGTTGTACGGTGGTTGTAAAAGCCTTAGTTTCATTTGGTCGTCTGTAAATATTGGTTTCATTTCATGATTATTTTTATTTGCCCTCGGCGGAGGTTTCCTTTCTTCGACTTTCTCTTCTACTACTTCTTTGTGTTCTGTGCGTTTTTGTGGTTTTGGAGGTTCTTTTTCATGATTCACTTTTTCAGGTTTCTCAGCTGTATCATCTTTACCAACAAGAGATTCTTTTGAACTCAGTCTTTCAAAAATACCCTTCTCTCTAGCCTTTTCAAAAGCAGCAGGTAGTTGGTTAGTAACTGTTGATACCAGTTCCAAAGGTTGAGAAGTTATTGCAGCGGTGGTCATCGAAATAATGTTTTTCTTTGTCATAATGACGAGCTCACCCTTCGCGTTCGCAATTTTATCGTATTGAGTTTCGTTGTCTTGTTTGGTTACATTATCCATATCAGTCATCGAATCTGTGCTTCTCGTAGTTTTTACTTTACTTTTTTCTTCATCTTTTCCTTTTGGAGTTTTCTTAGGATCCTTCATTGAATCCTTCTTAGCACCAACTTCGTTTAATTTACTTGTTGATTGTGCTTTTTCGTTCATGTCTTTCCTGCTATTATTTTTCTTTAAAGGTGGTTTTTCTGCTAAATTCTTCGTGCTAGGTGTTCTTATTAAGCTTTTCATACTGTTTGTGCGGCTTACGGGTTTTTTAGGCTCTGGTTTACTGTTAACTGAAGGTTTTTGGGTAGTCCTAGTACTAGCTGCTCTGCTTACTGGCTTTGTTGTGCCATTACTAATTGGTTTTGACACCGGTTTAGTTTTACGTTTATCAGGGCTCGGGTCTCTGCTAACAGTCCTGCTAGGCTGTCTAGAATTCAATCTAGACGTAGCAGGTGTGTTACCAGCTGTTTTAACTGTTTTTCTTGGCATCGGTGTAGGTTTGGTGTTTACTCTTGCTGAACTTGGTTTCAAGTCATCTGAAGGACTTTTGTTTGGAGTTCCAACGATGGGAGATAATCTTTTAGCATTGATAGTTCTATTTGAAGGGGGTGGGCCTGCTCTTCCGGGAGAGATCGGAGGTTTGCCTTTAATATGTGCCGGAGAAATATTCAAGTTTTGAGTACTTTTGCTTGCCCTTTTATCATGAACCTGACTTCCAATCCTGATAGTCTCATGAATACTGCTTGTACTACTGGAAATGAACCTTTGATTCTTATTTAAGTTATTCTCAAAAGGTCTTCGAGACATTGACGGCTCGCGCTTTGTGCTAGTTCTATTCGGAGAAACAGAGTTTTGTCGTTTAGGAATCTTCGAATGCTTTGGCGATCCATTATTGGATTGAGGTTGGGATTTCGAGACTGATCTAACTCGGGATCTGTGTGTAACAGGCTTTCTGATCCCATCATCAGGGTTCACAAACTCCTTGCTACTAGCTGGAATTTTTTCGTAATGTATTATCGCTGATGGAGAGTTATCTCTCGATCTTAAATTGATTTTACTAGGAGAGTTACTTCTAGAGTTTGTCCTTGATGCAACAAGACTTTTAGACCCAGATTTAGATTTATCTAAGACTCCCATTTCTTTCAAGATAGCTTCTTCTTCTTCTATTCTCCTTCTCTCAGCTTCAGCTTCATGTTTTTCTCTATTGAACTCACTGATTCCTCTCACTTCTTCTATATTTTCTTTTAGAAAGTTTCTAGGAGAATGTGGTCTAGAAAGATTGTGTATGGGTAGAGGCAACGTGGCTGTTTGGGCCATGTTGTCTATCCTGGACAAGGAGTTGGTTCTTCTTCTTGGAGGTGAGCTCGATCTAGAGTTGGCTGCTGAAGTCTTTGGGGTGTTGTGGCGAGAACGGAAACCGTGACCTGGAGAAGAAAGAAAAGTGATTTAAGCAATTGGTATCAGTATTCTGGATGATACATATTTATTTTATTTATTTATTTTATTAAAAATTAAACGTTGCCCCACACTAGGAATTTCTACTGTATCGTGGGTGCGTTTACAAACATTTAAACTCACATACACAAACAGCCAGACCCGGAACAATTACCTGTAGGTCATACAAATATTTGTTCCGTGCGGGGATCGAACCCACAACACGCGGCGCAGCAGCCAATGGCTCAACCACTGCGCCAACCGTGTCGTCAAAATATTATTCTTGATATTTTTTGTTTTCTGTACTTTTAGTTTAATATTATCTGATTATGAATTTGTACGCCTTTCTAGGTAAAACATGTTGGAACTTTTTTTTATTTTTGTAATCGTTCCAACTGATTCCTAACCTACACATGTTTTTGACAAATAAAATTATCTTATCTTATCTTAGTGGGTGCTTGACCTACCTCTGAAAGGAGAGACTCTGCGAGTCCTAATGTCCACAGGCAGAGACCTGGGGCTGGTCGGCCGCGACACCGGCGCCTCAGCAAGTATCGCGAACGAGGACTCCTTCTTCCTTTTTGATGTGGAAACCGCGCTGTGGAAGAGAGGAAATTTATTAGTAAGATAGCATAATGTCTCTTTTTTTGTTTCATATTGCGTATTGCTAGTAGCCCAATGGCATCAGGGACGGGTTTCGGTGTAATACTTCTTACTGTACTCTTAGGTACTGGAGACAACAAACGATTAATTTCTATTATAAAGTCAAAGTCAAAGATTTATTTGCAGTAAAATATGGTTACAAAAGATCTTAAAATGGTAGGTAATATTAGTAGCTTAGCATATTTAATCATAACATAATGACATGCAATTTTTTGTTATAGTTAGATACAATTACATTATTAATTAAATTTAAATTTAAATAATTATTTTATATTATAGAAGAGATTCTCAATCAACCACCAACGTAAAGCCCTTTTGAAGCGATCCATTGGAAGTTCTTTAATTTGGTTAGGAATCTTGTTGTAGATCTGGATACACATAGGATAACAGTTTCGCCTTTATAGTTCCGTTTTTATTGTAGTATTAATAAGTCTATTAGGATATCTGGTTTTGAACGTACATTTATCTCCCATCATATTCTAAGTTATACTGGTCAAGGCTCTAAAGACCAATTTTCATACCTCGTAAACATAACATTACACCAGTACTTCCTTCCTTATACCTATAACTGTAGTACACCCACATTTCGCCAGTTATATTTAAGTCCCATGTTATAGAGGGCGAGCCTATTGCCATCAAATGGGCACTAATCCCGACTCTGAGCTGCTACTGAAAATTCTAGAGGGGAAACCCAAAAACACTTTGCACAACCCGCAAATTGAACCCAGGACCTCATGCTCAGCGGTGGCGCTTGCAACCACTAGACCAGCGAGCCAGTATACAATATTAAAGGTACGTATTAAGTACGTTTTACTGAAGTTCCACAATAAGATCTTCATTTAATGGTCGACACCCAGAGAAAGAGTGGGCGTGACCCATTGTAACAATAACGAAACAACATAGGTATAAAAACATGCTGAAAATCAAGAAAATAACTGCCTACATTTGTGTAACGCCGACCTTGCGTTTACGTCATCACAACTGGACCGACAATAATGAGGTTTTTGCAATTTTACTTGTTTGGGGTTCCGTACTAAAAAAATTGCGATATTGAAACCATTGGTTGATTGGTACATTGTTTTATGTATTCTTTAATATCAAATCAAATCAAAATCAAAATTCATTTATTCAAATTAGGCTGAGAATCAGCACTTTGTGAACGTAAAAAAAAAACGTTTACAAAAGACAGTCCCCTAAAACGCCCACCCTTCACCACTTCCTAGTGTTTTTGCTGGGAAGAAGAAGTGGCGGAACAAACTCCCCAGCAATAATGTTTTGTTTATTTTTTCAAACATGTTACAGATATGGTTTGTACTTGTGTAGGTAGATTTCAAATGTCACCATGTGCTGGGTTTCATATATCCGTATTTCCATCAGGATGTTTCATTTAAGTTAAATGTTTAAGAGTGGGCCATGCTAATCTCAAATTTTTGATGGAAATCAATCGTTTAAGATTAACATATGATGTAATGAGCTCTTTAATAATTTTTTTCGAAACATATTGCTTTGTCACCTTTGTACGTCTGGATTTCTTTTTTTTATAATAGACTAGCTAGCACCACCAGAAACCCTCTCGAAAACACACAAAAAATCACTAAAATCAGTAGGTATTAAATAATTATATACCTATTTAACTAGCTGTGCCCGCGACTTTGTTCGTGTGGAATTTAACAAAACATGGGTTTTCATTATTTACAGGTAACCCTTTTTTTCCTAAAATCAAGCAGTTTAAGTACTCTATATACTATCTGCCAATGAAAGTCTCTTCAAAATCGGTGCTGCGGTTTCGGAGATTAGCCCAAACAAACAGACAGAAATATTAAAAAAATGTTTTTACAAAACTACAGTGTATACTTTTAAATGCATTAAGTAAAATCCTGTTATTTTGGCATTACAAACAGACAGTCCAATTTTATTTTATTTGTATAGAACAACAGTAATAGATTTACTGATTTGAAGATCGCAAAGAAAACAATTTGTAAATCCTAGAACATTATAATATTACCCAGCGATGAAATTAAAAAAAAAAAATCTACAGAACCCTTTCATGAGTAATTAAGACTTCACCTTCACAATTTTCTGCGACTAGGTAATGCATCATTTTCGATAATTTAATCGTCGATCGGAATGAGCGCTGCCTGGCGGTTTATTATCGAACTAGACCGGTTAATGTGTTAGGTTAATTACGTTATTATACAGTTTGCTCACTTTATCGGCGTTACAAATGGTAATATCTGAATGTAAGTGGTGGTGAAGAGGTGTGGACGTGTTATGAAAGGTTTTTTTTTATTCGGACGTAAAAAAATAGGTAAATAGGTTCGTAAATAAAGTGGGTACGTGCCCATCATTGGGAAAGAGCAGTTAGATTGTAGGTAATCGAGGTTATGCAAAAAGTTTAAAGATAGGTTCAGTTATAGTGACTTATTTCTTATGTAACTTATATAGAGAGGAAGGGACACCCACCACTTACTGATGCCATGTTCATTACATGATTCTAAATCCTTTGGATCACGTGTCCATACCATGGCAGCAGATTTCCACATAATTTCTCTGTCCCAGGTGCCACTTTCAGACTTCCTCTTATATACTCATTTCTTATTCTATCCATTCGCGTAACACCACACATCCCCCTTAGCATTCTCATGTCAGCTGCATGCAACTGCCTTTCATTCATTCCTTTTGTGGCCCAACATTCTGATCCTTAAAAGACAGCAGGTCTAATCATTGTCTTATAGATATTCCCTTTAAGTTTAAGTTTAGGTTTAATTAAACTCAGTTCAACTCTGTAGTTGAATTCAAGAAGCTGTAGCATTAGCACTCGTGGGTTCTTTATTAACAACAAAAGAACTCAAAATTATTTTATTTGCAATTTTCTTTGTGCTTTTAATATAATATATATTTTTCTTATACATATTAACTAATAATTGTAATAATAATTGATGGCAAAACATCGCGCCACATATAACTAGTTAAAATCCATAAATATCTATCTAATATATAAAACTCTCGTGTCACGGTGTTTGTTATCAAACTCCGATTTTCGTGAAATTTTGTGTGCATATCGGGTAGGTCTGAGAATCGGACAGCATCTATTTTTCATAACCCTAAATGTCAAGGGTGGTCCACCCCAAACATTATATATGGCAAAACAGCGTTTGCTGGGTCAGCTAGTAACCTATATATTTTAACAACTAAATGATTATATTCTATTGTTTTATATGTCTTAGATCCTGGAGAAAAGCAGAACTATCTTGATTGATCCCTTATCCTCACCCTGTCCCCTGGCTAGGTTAGCTACTGTCACGGTCCACGTGCGTTACAAAGTGGTGTGACTCGAGCATATTGTTCTAGTCCGCAACTATACTTTCCCCGGATACGCACCGCTTGTTAGGTACGGGTCAAGCTATGAGAGGGAGCGGGTAATCAATAAAATAATATTAATAGAATTGTCCTCATTTTTGGCTAGTAAATGAGATAGTGAAATAGAATGTGGTTCCGGTTTTGAGCTAGTTGCGCCCCCAACCACTGATGATAGAAGTATACTGAATGGTTCTCTTACTTCGGTGGGCGGAAGAGCAACACCCTGTACCCAACCAGTTTATTAGACTTCAAGGCCTATATTAGTGCTTTGTTAAAATTAATAATAATACCAACCTATTACTGTCTGGCCAGTATAGTACAGTAGCTATACCAGGCTGTTTCGCTCATAGTACAAATCGCTGTAAGCTCATCCCTTGTCTCCCACTCTACGCACAATGTGTAAACACAGTTCTAGACAGGGTAATTACACGGTGCGTATGCGCCGGTGTGTTTCACGCACTCTGCGGCCCGGGTCGTAGTGACAATAAATATATGATGGTGTCCACTGGCTTAAAAAATACAAGTAAGGCTTGACAAGATAAAGAGAATAAAGAAAGGAAAAATAATTTTACTGGCAACAAGTTGAAACACGCATGGTAAAAAGATTAAAATAAATGGCATGTGTCACGGATGCGCAAGGTTGTGGATTCAAACCTGGGTTAGTACCAATGTGAGTTTTTCAATTCATATGTACTTTCTAGGTTTATCTTGGACATCACTGACATCGGTGAAGGAAAACATCGTGAGGAAACCTGGACTTATGTAATTAGTATAAGTCTGAAATCGCCAACCCGTCTTGAGCAAGCGTGGTGATTAATGCTCGTGCCTTCTCTGTATGAGAAGAGGCCTTTGCCCTGCAGTGGGACAGTCATAGGCTGGTACTGGACGGATGCGCCAAAAGTTCTATTTCAGCGTTAATGCTAGAAGGTGCTGGCTGTACCAGCCCAGACTTTGGATTTGTGCCCGGTTGATGGCAATAGGCTCGTCCCCTGTTCCATGGATCTTAACTGGTGTGGGTGTACTATAGGTGCCTTTACTTTGCCTAACCTTTCGGAAACACAGACGTGATCATCATCATCTGCCTGCCTTTTCCTATCCATTTCGCCAGTTATGTCCCATGTAATAGTGGGCGAGCCGATTGTCATCAATCGGGCTCGAAACACAACTCATCATCATCTCATCTGGCTAGCCTTTTCCCAACTGTGTTGGGGTCGACTTTCAGTCGAACCGGATGCACCTGAATACAAGTATTTTACATGGAGCGACTGCCTATCTGACCTCTACAACGTAGTAACTGGGCAACACGATACCTCTTAGTAAGATTGGTTGTCCGATTTTCGAGCTTCTGACTAGCCGTAAGGATTGTCAAAGATCTGCAAATTATAGCCGAGACCAACGGCTTAACGTGCTTTCTGGCATACGGAGGAATCTCGATACGTAATGAACGGTCACCTAGCTACAGACTGACCTGGGCAAGCGTAGCTTAACCTTCGATCGACCCGTATGACTGCTTTAAAAAGCCACGAGCTTCTCCAAAACAAATGCAGGCGTAATTTTATGTTAAATGACTATGGCAAGTAATCTTATCACCTGTAAATACAGCTTGACAGCACGGTTGGCGCAGTGGCTGAGCGATTGACTGCTGCGCCGCGTGTTGTGGGTTCGATTCCCGCACGGAACAAATATTTGTTTGGCTTACAGGTAAATGTTCCTGTGTATGTGAGTTTGAATGTTTGTAAGCGCACCGAGGACACAATAAAAGATCCTATAAATATAAATATTTTTTTATAAAAAAGAAAAAAAATATAAGTACCTAACCTAAGAATTTTATCAACACATAGTTTGTTCACCAGCACCTAGATTGGACCGTGTAAGAAACTTTTTCGAATAGCGTTGTTTTCCCGAAGGCACATTAAGTTTCACTATCAATTGTATAGTAATACCGCGGTGTACCATCACGCCGGCGCTGTTTGTGGTCGGCAGACAATTTGCGGTGGAGGAAAGTTTTACAAGATATATGGGTACGGGGGATACTGAAAGTTAATTGTTTAACGTATATAGCATTAGGTTCTTACTACAGACAGTTTAAAACACTTTTACTTAACATAACATCACACCCGTATTCCCAGACGGGTTGGGCAGAGGTTCACCTGTAGTAACAACCACATTTCGCCAGTTATGTTTAAGTTCCTTGTAATAAAGAGCGAGCAAAAGCCTGACTTCGGGCTACTAATGAGAAAATTAATTGGAAAAACTCAATAACACCGTCCGACCTGGGAATTCAGCAACTACACCCTTTCTGTCTTTGGCAGTCTCGCTTTGGACCACTAGACAAACGAGGCAGTAAACGTATTTATGTAAGACCTTTACTATAATATTTCGATTTAGCGTAAGTAGGTACAAACCTAAAAACACTTTGCTTGACTCAAGAATCGAACCCAGAACCTCGTAATAAGCAGTTGCGTTTGCGACTCCTAGACCAACAACGCAAGATCAAAAGACGATTACAAATTATTGGTCTTGAGTAAAAAAGCCAACAAGAAACTCTGGTTATTTTTTACTACTCTGGTCATTGACCCTACCATAATACCCTATATTTGGCGAGGCCCATGTGTGGCCGTGGACAGCGGCCGGCTGTGTAGGTGGTAGTCATTTTTCTTACCAGTTCAACAATTTAACCACATTTTATATTTTTTTAACAACATGTAGTACTTGACGAATGTGTGATCTTGTTCGCGTATGAACTTGGTATTCCTCCCTTTTTTATTTTTATTTCTTTTTGTGTGGTAAATGTATTTAGTTAGTAATTCTGTAAATAGCATAATCCATTATTGTTTAACAAATAAACAAACTGTCTCACTGCAGGGCAAATGCCTCTTCTTTAACAGAGAAGGCACGAGCATTAATCACCACGCTTGCTCAAGACGGTATGGCGATTTCGGACTCATATTAATTAAAAGTTCAGGTTTCCTCACGATATTTTTCCTTCACCGATGTCAATGAATATCAAGATAAGCTTAGAAATTACATATGAATTGAAAAACTCACATTGGTACTTGCCCAGGTTTGAACACATAACCTTGCATTTATAATATTAATGTATATATTTAGTACAGCAATTATATTTGTCTTTAATACTGTTAGTTAATTTTTGTTTCATATGGAATCTCTCAGTAGCAGCGCGGAGCTCGGTGTTGTGCTCGAATGATGACAATAGGCACGCCCCCTATTAAATAGGACTGTTACGTGACTGGTGTTATGTGGGCTATACTATAGATACACCTCTGCCTAATCCTTCGGGAAATATAGGCGTGGTGTTAAATTAAGTTCATTTTATCCTCAAAGAACCGCAAACATTCTAATACTGACGCACACGTCCAATCTAGGGTTGGTATCCACGAGCGCAATGAGTACCGTCAACATGCGCGGTATAAGGGAGGTGGATCGAACTACAGTGGCACAAAATGGGACATTAAATAATATATTTATTATTTATATATATTATATATATTCTTTTTCCGTATTTAACCAAGTTTTTTTAGTATTATTGATCCAAGTCGTTTTATGAAAATATTGATCTCCCATGTACAAACTGACCGCAAGCAAGTGTAGTATCTAATATATAAAATTCTCGCGTCGCGATGTTTGTTACCAAACTCCTCCGAGACGGCTGGACCGATTTGTATGAGGTAGGTCTGAGAATCAGCCAACATCTATTTATCATACCCCTAAGTGATAAGGGTGGTCTATCCAGTAGCGGACTACGCCCGTCAGAGGCCCGGGGGGGCAAAGCTGAAAGAGGGCCCCCAGCTTTTATAAAAAGGTAGTTTTACAAGCTTTCTATTCAGTTCACATTTGTATGTAGTGTTTATGTTTATTTCGTTAATATCTGGCAAGTGAAATTAATTTCAAAGTACTCGCTACAAATACGGGAATTCCCCCAACGTATTGGACGGGTTCAGCAAAGTTAAAAGAATATTAGTACCGCGTAAAAAGTCTAGATGGCTGTAGCGTTTTGATCTTGATGAAATTGTGTAGGTTAGGTACTTAGCACATTTTTAAAGTCTTGTTTAGGATTTGATCAGGGGAATGCGGGGCGGGTCGCCCCTTCCACCCCGTGTCTACCCCAAACATTTATATTTTTTTTACTCAAAATGGCAAAACTACGTCTGCTAGTAAACTTATAGAACTCTCAAAAAACACTAACATTTTAAGAACATCTAGCAGATTAACTAAAAACCCACGTTGGGACATCCGTTACTAATTACATGCTTCATGCATTGCCCAACTGCAATTTACCCGAACAGAACAATAGAATCAGAGTTCCGTAGGTGAATAGTGGGATGCAGCGAGGTTCCGTACGGTTTCGTAACCTGTGTATACGTGAGTCACAGAGGTAGATGACATCGTATGGGCGTCAGATTTTTTTCTGTGTGTGGGTGGAAACGAGAATAGAAGTGGTTTTCTGATAATGTTTTATAATATCTTATTGATTGGTATTGACCGAATTTGTAAGGCGAGATTAGATTTTTTTTGTAATTAGTTGTGGTATTATTTAGTATTTTTTGATTTTGAAAATGATGTAAAAAACTCAATGCCCATGAACCATGAACCATCACATAGGCAAGAACAGGTTCTCTGGAGGACTAGCCCACCACACTATTCCCATGTGCCATTTAGCAACTCCTGAAAACTAGAATCAATAATAGCGACCACTAGAAAAGCGTACATGAAGCCCGACGAGTCCCGGAGAAACGATACAACTATTTATTTACAAGGGTTAAGCCCAGTTGGCCAACACTTCAAATCAAAATTGCACTGATAAAAATGGGTTCTGAATTTTGAGCTGTATAATACGGCAACAACGCATAAACGAACGGAAATTTGCACATAGGTATCTGGAGGCAATAAAATAAAAAAATGGTTCGCTTTAAATATCAAATCGTAACCCAACCAGTCCCAGTTGGTGGGCAAAGGATTTCGTTCCAATTCTCAGGGAAGACATCTAAGTCGATCCGTCTTCTCCTTCATGGCCTATCACAGCCCGTAGTTAAATATTTTTGCCACAGCGTTTTAGTAATCGTCATTGTTTGATGCATCATCTGCTTAGCCCTTTTCTACATTGTTGGGATCGGCTTTAGTCGCATACCCGCGAAAACTCTTAATTTTAATTCCAATTGATCTACTTTGACGACCGATGTGGCGCGGCGGGCGAAGGTCCGCCTGCGACGCAGAGGTTGCGGGTTCGATTTTCGCCTTGGGACAAATGTTTGTACGATCTACAAAGATTTGTTCCGGGTGTATAAAAAAATATCTATCTATGTAATGTATTTTATTAAGTATATTAGTCATCTAGTACCCATAACACAAGCTCTGCCTAGCTTGGGGCTAGATGATGCTGTGTGGCAATCCACAAAATAAATATTATATAATATAATTTATTGGAATTTAGACGTTAAATTCGAGGTTGTTTTTACTGCTGTGTATCACGCAAAATATAATCACGTGACTGTAAAATTAACATTGGAGTGGTATTGGCTTTAGATCGGAATTAAAATTATTTGGGGAGTAAGGTCCCAGGTCCAACCTACACAACCCAATTACTGGGTGACAGAGGATAACCAAATCTTTGAGAGTGAATTTAGTTCCGAAATAAATTGCCAACATTAATATTCGCTATATCCAGCACATGGCCAATTATTACGCTTGCAACATTCACTTTAATTTCACGTAGGTGTTACTTACTGATGTGATGCTTCTCCGTGAAGGTCACACTGTCTATTATAGAAACCTATTGTAAGGTTTTAGTGGTGCCTCCTACACCTGTCAATGTGCTATAGGCTGGCTCATCTTGTGACATGTGGGATATATCGTGCCTGTGTTCATTATGACTTACTCTTACTACATACACTCACGCCTTTTTCCCTTGGGGTAGGCAGAAACAACAGAACGCTATCAGCTACGATAATTACATACTCCTTTCGCTTCGTCGACGTTCATATATCTGGTCATACACGCACGCCGTTTGCGAGTAGTACGCACCCGACCTATTTGAAGATCACCAATAAGGTCATAGTCTTCTAGCCCTCCCAGCTTTTCTGCTTACATTCGCCTTATAAATACCTTGATGATGACTTACTCATCAGCTGTGAACCCTTTCGCTGCCCAGTTCAATAATACGTTTTAACTTGTATGTCATAATGTTTGGAAAATTACATAATGCGTAGGTACATGGTAGGGGGTGATGGGCATGTTCACATCTCATCTATAGCTATTTTCCATGTACGACTCGGGAAGTGAGTTCTGGGACATGAACAAACTCTTTTTCGACTCGGGTGCTGGGCACTAAAAGTGTTAAGGCCTGTAACTGGCGAAATGTGGGCGTTACTTTTTTTTTTTTTCTTTTTTTTTTGATGATGACAGCAAGCGCTTCTGCTGAGCATGAGGTTCTGGATTCACTTCCCGGGTCGAGCAAAGTGTTATTGGATTTTATCATCTCCAATTTCTAAGTAGTAGCTCGGAGTCTGGGTTCGTGCCCCGTCGTTGGCATTTGGCTCACCCCCTATTACATGGGACTTCATGTGGCTGTACTATAGGTGCCGCCTAACGTATCCGGGTAATACGGACGTGATGTTATGTGTCCCCTCAAATATTACCGCTGTAAATAACCATAGCTAAGTGTTCCTTTCACACCTCTGCCCGCCCCTCAAGATTACAGCCGTGATACAAGCATATTTGAGCACATTCTGATCGTGTTACGTACAGTCAGAATGTGTTGTGGCTCACATTCCGCTTTCTAACCAACGAGTAATTTACTTAATTAACCAAACATATGAACGAAATGTTGGTAGGTTAGCGTCAAGCGGGAGACTGCCGATTAGGACGTGGGTTCTGGACAAAATATTCTACATGTAATCGAAAATATAACAACCTAATTGGAAGTTATATGTTTGAGCCGTTTGGGGTTGAAACACTAGGGCCATGGTCCGTGGGGTCAGTGTGCCCATTTAGTTTTCCGAGACATCGTGAAACGTTTAACTCTTCACGTGACCAGAGGGCTGACCATTTTTTTTGGCCTAAGAATCAGCATTGCCTTTCAATGTGACAGTGCTGCCAGCTTTCTGGGCACTTTTCCCGATGACAGTGATGCGGATGAATTTTTCAATGCCCTGTGATTAAATAAATAATAAATATTGCTGGACAATCCACACAGCATAATCTAGCCAAAAGCTAAGCAGAGCTTGTGTTATGGGTACTAGATGACTGATATACTTAATATAATACATTACATAGATAGATATTTTTATTATATATAGCAAATACCCAGAACACCCGGAACAAATATTTGTAGATCGTACAAACATTTGTCCCAAGGCGGGAATCGAACCCGCAACCTCTTGCGTCGCAGGCGGACCTTCGCCCGCCGCGCCACATCGGTCGTCAATTTTTTTCTTTGTTTTATTTTTTAAAATTCATTTATTAATAGTTTTATCCTTGTTAAAGAAACATTTTTTTAGACATAATCTAACTGGTCTCTAATCTATACTTACATAATCTAGTCAAGTTTTTTATTTTACTAACCGTGTTAGTAAGTATGTGTGAGTCAAATCTTGCAACTGAATTTCATAATGATTTATTACCAACCGATTCAGCTGACATGTTCATATCAGTGATCGTTGAAAATTATTTAAAAAAAGAACCATTTTTTTTGAGCGCCCTAATCTCTCGCACCGCCCGTCAGATTGCATTTTTAAGATAAGATAAGTTATAGGCTATAAAAATGTGATGATATATATGATTTACCTAGTAGGTATCCGGATAGCCTATCCGGACACTATGTAATGTTTCACGAATATTATGTTATACGGGTATCAGAAAGATTTTAATTATTCTCTAAGGATCCCTAAATCTGGTTAACAGGTGCTACGACTAACTATACACGTTGTTTTTTTTAAATAAAAATTCTATTTCATAAGTTTATTAGCGTCTAGTTTTATGGCCTGCTGATTGCTTGTTTACAACCTCTCCGGCAGGCGGTGAGTTACCAGAATCATCCGAATCATTGGAATTAATTACATAGGGTAGAGGCGGCAACAGTGGCTCAGTGGCCATCATCAACCACCAAACTTTTTCTCGACGATATTGGGTCGGCGTCCAGTCTAACTGGATTCAGCTGAATTCCAGTATTTACATGGCCAGACTGCCTGTATGACCTTCAATCCCACGGTGGCACCAACATTGGTTAAAAATTATAAGAACCTGACTCTCTCACCCTTCGCTAGGTTTCAGGACACGGTATTAACTAATTCGTTTACTAAGTAGTCTTATGTATATATGAGTGTTAAAATCTCGTTGAGATCCACTGGTGCCATTTCCACCTTTTTTTATAGATAATAATTATATTGGCATTCCTGTTTAAGCGATTTCTAGTTAATGAATGGCAAATGGACCAATTCTGACTTAGTACCGGCGGTTTTTTAATGGGCATAAAAATATCTACAGCAAAATCTTGGATTAAAATAAATAATAAATAAATAATGCTGGACAAGCCACACAGCATCATCAAGCCCCAAGCTAAGCAGAGCTTGTGTTATGGGTACTAGATGACTGATATACTTAACACAATACATTAGATAGATATTTTTTATTATACATAGCAAATACCCAGAACACCCGGAACAAATCTTTGTAGATACGTACAAACATTTGTCCCAGGGCGGGAATCGAACCCGCATCCTCCTGCGTCTCAGGCGGAAGTCGGATTATCGGAAGATGGGTTGCCGCAAGGGTGTCGAAATACGTGGCACAATTTATATATCAGCATTGCCACGTGCATTGGCAATACTGATTTTCTGGCCGATAAAAATTAAGTGAGTCCGTGTCTACACAGTAAGACAGTGGTGTGGACTGGTGCTTATTCTATACAGCTGCGTTAGTAAGTACCATTATTTATTCTGTGACACAGCCCCTAAACTCACGTATATTGACCCTAATGTATGAAAAACTATGTGTATTTTAAACATCTGGGTTTTTATCGAGGTTTTCTATCCATTATGAAGTGTATTTGATAAGGTCGTGTTGACCGATATTTAATTTGTGTGCCATAATAATAGGCCAACCCTTTGGTCGCGTGAAGAGTCAAATAAGTCTCATAATTACATACGAATTTGTTACCAAAAGTAGTTTCATCATAATATCCCATAACCTGTATTTCCGAAGAGTTTGGCAGAAGTGTATCTATGATACAACAACATTTTGCCGGTTATGTCTCAGTTCTTAAATCAAGTCCCCGGGCTGCTACGGAGAATTTTCAGATGGAAAAGACCAAGAACAAAATCATGTTTTGAAATAATTGAAATGACAAAACTACTTTGAAACTAAATTCCCGGGGCAGGCAAAGCCCCGGGAATTTAACCGAGGACCTCGAGCTCAGCATTCGCGCTAGCGACCACTAGACCAACGAGGTTCAAAGTAGTTTTGTCATTTCAATTATTTCAAAACATGATCTTGGAATGTGTAAAATTGTTTAACTAAAATGAAACTGTGATGATTTTCTTTACCACCACAAACAACGTACAATCACGTTCATAATGGTATAATCACGTCACAATTAATGACAGCGTGTGACAGTTGGTTTCCCGCGCAAATTGACAGTTGTTGGTTGGTTATGGCGGACGGCGGGCATAATGAGGTTTAATAATTAATCCGTGAGATTTTAACCTGTAGTTAGTTGCGGTCGAGGCATTGGCCTGGCCGTGTAGTGTGGCTCTAGTAGGTTGTCAACCTGCTACCTAAAAGTTCCTGTTTGGCACAGAAGCAAAGTTGAAGAGATGTAATGGCCTTCTTATATAAGAATGGAATTTCCAGATCCTTAAGCGTCGTGGAAAAGGCCTGAGGTCCTGCGTATACACACTGGGTAAATTTAAGCGACATGGGGTGTCAGAATCATGTAATAATGATATCAGGTTGTGTGTCAATGGGCCTTTCACATCATCATCATCATCAGGCTATACTAGTCCACTGCTGGATATAGCCCTCTCCTAATGAGCGCCATAGCGCCCTGTCTTCAGCTTGCCGCATCCAACATCTGCATGCAGTCTTTCGCAGATCGCCATCCCACCTAGTCAGAGGGCGCCCTACAGTACGTTTGACGAGTCGCGGTCGGTGAACACTCTGTATACCCTTGTCAAATTAGACACTACTGGAAAATATACAATTATTAATAAAAAAACTACATATACGGTTGGGTATAGACGCCAGCACATCAATCTGTCCCAAATTGTCCCAATTGAACATGAACCTTTTTCTTTTGTAATAAAGTTAAAAACTATCGAAGAAATGTGACAGATTGGGGTAGCTTGATGTGCTGGCCTCTGTACACACGTCACTTGTGCAATGTCCACAATTTAGTTCAATCACTTCTGAGTTAATTAATGTGGTGTTCACTATGAATCACTAGTAAGGACTTGTGGTTTATAGTTAAACAACCACATTAAGTATAGTAAGTACACAACCACCCAAGGGTGACGTCCAGTCGCCACCGGGGATGGATCGGGACTCTCCCGCCGCGATACTCTTGCGTTGAGTGGTACATTTATTTGAATACAAAATCTGTATTAACTGTGCATGTCATTATAAACTGTCAAATGCAATATATGAAAACCGTTTAACTTTTTACAATACCCCTGCAAGTATTTATTGATTGACTTTTTAAAATAAAACAAAAAACTATTCTGTATCGAATTAAGTCACGCTTCGAGTGTGTTCCGTCAGTGGAACTGTCGAAATAGTTAAGTTGTCATTTCAAATACGTTATATGATTCCATTGTATTTATTTATTAAGTATTTTGATCACTATATACAGTCGCCAGCACATCAAGCTATCCCAAACTGTCAAATTTGACCAATTGAAAATGAACCTTATTCTTTTGCATTAAAGTTGAAAAACGAACAAAGAAATTTGACAGATTGGGGAAGCTTGATGTGCTGGCCTCTGTACTTAGTATTTAGTAATATTGGTAGTTCATGATGTAATGTTGCCACACCACAATAATAATAAGTTTAAAAACATGTCAGTATGCGATACTGTTTTTGTTGACTGCTTTTACAAGAGTAAAAATTACTTTTGGGTGTTACACAGAAGTATTTTACATGGAGTAACTGCCGTCCTACCAGACCTACACAACCCAGTTACTGGGCAACACGATACCTCATAGTAAGACTAGTCTTTAGACTTGTTAGCTTCTGACTGCCCGTAACGACTGTTACAGATCTACAAATAACAGCCGGGACTAACGATTTAGCTTGAGCTTTTCGAGACACGGAGGAGTCTCGATATGTTACAAGGTCAACGATCGTCACCCATCCACAGACTGACCTCGGCTAACATAGCTTAACCTTCAATCGATGCAGCTGTTTTTATTTAGCCACAAGCTCTTCCTGAATACCTATAGTTCACCAATATTTTGTCAGTTATGTATAAGTCCCATGTGATAGGGGGTGAGCATCACCATCAAATGGGCCCAAATCCAGGCTACTAAGAAATTCCAGACGGAAAAACCCAATAGCACTTGACCGACCGTCCGGCGGGAATCGAACCCTTTACCCATGCTCAGAGTAGCGCTTGCAGCTACTAGGCTAAAGAGTCAGTCCGATTACAAAACAAGATTAAAAAGAAGCACGATTTATATTGCATATGTGTTACTTAGTAATGCATATGAATTAAATGAAAAGCACGAACTAATGTATCTGTCGATTTCAAAATTAAAACGATAAAACTGCCTCATAGGTCTAGCGCTCACAATTTAAGTGCGTGAGGTCCTGGGTTCGTTCCCCGGTCGAGCAAATTTATTTTATAGAGTTTTTTTTTTTTCGACATTATCTAGGTTTGATCAATCATGTGAGGACCATGCAAATTAGTGTCTCAGGTGGAGAGTGATGTTGAGGAAAGAACCACACAGATATTTGTGGACCTATCCATTCAATGCAGGCATTCGTTAGTAATTGTGTAGCTTAACTCGGAGATTAAGATAACACCTGATGGCAAAGAAAATAAAAAGATGATAAAATCCTTGAAATTCAATTTGTCTTCTTGAATTCTTTGAGACTGCCTCTTTGGTCTAGGTGGTTGGAACTGCTACTGCTGAGCAAGAGGTCCTGGTTTCGATTTCCAGGCCGAGCAATGTGTTATTGGGATTTTTCATAAGGAATTCCTTAGACGCAGCACCGAGTCTGGATGTGTGTCCAGTTCAACCCCTATTACAGGGGACTTAAACATAGCTTGTGAAATGTGGGTGTACTGCAGGTACACGTCTGCCCAACCCAACAGAGCATACAGGCGTTATGTCAATAACGGACGTGTTGTGTTGAATTATTTGTAGACGGCACGGTTGGCGCATTGGCTGAGCGATTGACTGCTGCGCCGCGTGTCATGGGTTCGATTTCCGCACTGAATAAATATTTGTATGATCTACAGGTCACAGTTGTTCCGGGTCTGGCTATTTGTGTATGTGAGTTTGAATGTTTGGAAACGCACCCACGATACAGCAGGAATTCCCAGTGGGGCAACGTTTTAAAAAAATTGATAACATGTCCAGTCAGTCTAGTATATCTTTACAAGTGAACTTGTAAGTAATTGATCTGAAAACTTTGACTTTGACACGAATACCGGGTTGTGTACCAATTGTGTGTCGTTCACGTAATTCAGACGTCGTTATTGTAATTGATCCGGAAGTTAATTCAATTAAATCCCACAATAGAGGTGTCTATGTATAGAATATAGTGTGATGTTGTTATTCAGGGTGTAGCGACATCTATCTAACAATGTAAATCTGACTTATCCTACATCACGATATTAAAGTTATCCGCGCTATTGGACTTATATAAATGAACAAGACAACAGCAGTGGGCAGTAGCCCACCAGACACATCACACGTCTGGTCGGAGGATCCTTCACTTTTGATGGAGGATGAGGAGCTTTATACCCTGATTCTCATACCCATTCCAGTTCCGCGTTTTTTCCTACACGACTAGAAAGTTCTCGACCATCTAAGACACCTGTCTGATTGGCCCACATAGTGATCGATGTGTCCAACATAATGTCTAAAAGAGACAGTGACCTCTGAGTTTGTTTCAGTGTTTCAGTACTCTGAACGACCGTTGTGGCGCGGCGGGCGAAGGTCCGCCTGCGACGCAAGAGGTTGCGGGTTCGATTCCCGCCTTGGGACAAATGTTTTTACGATCTACAAATATTTGTTCCGGGTGTTCTTGGTATTTCCTATGTGTAATAAAAATATCTATCTATGTAATGTATTGTATTAAAGTATATCAGTCATCTAGTACCCATAACACAAGCTCTGCTTAGCTTGGGGCTAGATGATGCTGTGTGGATTGTCCAGCATTATTTATTTATTTATTTACTCTGAAACAAACTCAGAGGTCACAGTCTCCTTCCTTCTCCTTTCTTTCTCATTTTTTTTCTAGCTGACTGCTGTTAAACGTAGACCTCAACCAGTTGTAATTTATTTATTTTTATTTTGTGACGTTTTTTTAGTAACCCACTTAAAGAAATCGTTTACCTAAATAGTTTTTTTTTAATGTTTGACTTTGAATAACTTAGAATTCACTTTTCTTAAGAGAAATAAAGGGTTAGGGTCCAACTCGACAAACATTTTAATAACTAGTATACCTAAGTCTAATCCTAATCCTCACATCAAGCCTGAATTCTCTGAAGGTCAGGCAGGCGGACCTATAGCACATCCACAACATGTTTATGTCCTATGTAATAGAATGCGAAACAATAACCGATCTGAAACCCAGACATTACAATACTAATAAAAAATCTTAAAAATGTTTCGAAGAACAAAAAATTGTTTCATATAAGTACATCAATCCCTACCCAGCAATAATGCCTAGCTGTAGACATATAAGTACTTAACTATGCCATAACACTTCCATCCAAACTCTTTCACAAGATAATTCTACAATCACAGCAATCCTATGGCTACCAACGCAATATTATTACAATAACTCTTCATTGTATCAACAATAATCTACATACATTACATTTTAGAATACAATACCGATGAACGCATTCATAAAGACTACGGAAACTGCGGATAAGCATCAGTGATGCAATCTGCCAACGACCTAGCGTTGGCGGCGTGAGTATATTATGTAAAAGGAGATCGCCGTTTTGTTGTACCTAATTGTAAATTACCTTTTATGATTGGATGCAAGTTTACTGCTTACTGGCGGTACGGCACGAGAATTTTGTAATACAGATGATTTCCAATCCATATATTTACATATATACAATTATACTATAAAACTAGCTATTTACAAACACAATATAAAATAAAAAGCCAACCAAGACACTCAGGCGTCAAAGTACTCCTCCGCATCGCTGTGATCTGGAAACGTGCCCAAAAGACTGGCAGCTTTGCCACGTTTGATGGCAATAGTAAATCTTTGGGCAAAGAATGAGCCAGCCCTCTGGTCACGCGAAGTGTCGATCAGTCGTCGAGAAATTTCCAATCTTATTTAACACTGTTATCGCTCACATTTCATTGATACGTCACAGCCAGCTTTGGTATCCATCTGCATTTTCTTGCATGCCGTGGCATCCCGAAATGTGAACGCTAAGCATCATAAAATAAGATATCAAATCATTTGCACTTTCTAAAATCCCTTGACGTGACCTGCTGACAGTGGGCGCCGGCCTTTATTGGTCTTTATGTAAAAAGTAGACTGTTTAAAGAAGGGCATTATGTATAAGTCTGAACAAAAATTATAAGAATGTCTGCCCTAGTCATCATCATCGTTATCATCATCTGCCTAGCCTTTTCCCAACTATTTTGGGGTCGGCTTCCAGACTAACCGGATGCAGCTGATTACCAGTATTTTACATGGAGCGACTGCCTATCTGACCTCCACAACCCTGTTGCCGAGTCTGTGCCTAAATTTCTACCAAGCTTGCTGGTAGTTTTACAATGGCATAGCCTTATCGTTGGGGATGGTTGAAAGTTGTGATGTCAGAATCAGCATCAGAAACATTTATTTGTTAAACATAGGTTTCAACAACATAGGTATAACATTTTTTTTTTTTTTTTAAAACGTTGCCCCACACTAGGGATTTCTCCTGTATCGTGGGTGCGTTTACAAACATTTAAACTCACAAACACAAACAGCCAGACCCGGAACAACTACCTGTAGGTCATACAAATATTTGTTCCGTGCGGGGATCGAACCCACAACACGCGGCGCAGCAGCCGATGGCTCAACCACTGCGCCAACCGTGTCGTCATATTTTACGGATGTGGATTCCAGTCTTTTGAGCTAGGGTGCTTTTTTTCCACATAAAAAATATAAATAAAATATCGATATTGCTTTTGATACGGTCCTGAGACTTTAAATTTGATATTAGTGTATCAAAATATTATAAATATCGTTAGGAATTGTAATGTAGTCACTAAACACAAACTATAATTTCACTTGAGACGTAATACCTGGCAATTGATATTGGAAGAACCTTCCCTTTCCCTCTTGTTAAATGCCTGTAAAAATGTGTTTATCCTGTGCTTACAAATCATCTATTTATAATCTCTGCAGAGTGTACTCTTTGTGCCGAAATATCCAAAACTATCCCCAAAAAATATCAAAACATCGATATTTATTCGACAAACCTGTTTAGAAGCATGTGAGTAACTGCAAATTACACAAGAACGCATTTTATTGTCTCTACGCTGAAGTAACACGAAATAATAACTTCTAATTGGTTAGTAATTACTACTAATTAGATTTTTAAACCGTGTTGTCAGTAAGTAATTTATGGATCGTTAGAAATTATATCATAAGTACATATTCACGCTCTTTTTCTATTACAAAAAAAAATACTTACTCGATCGTGTGTTAACACACCGGATGCAGCTGAATACGAGTATTTTACATGGAGCGACTGCCTATCTGACCTCTACCAACCCAGTTACTGGGCAAGACGATACCCCTTGATAAGACTGGTTGTCAGACTTTAGGGCTTCTGTCAGACTACCCGTAACGACCGTCAAAGATCTACAAATGATAGCCGGGACCATCGGTTTAACGAGCTTTATCCCAATTTATTTGGGGTCGGCGCAGCATGTTTTCTTCTTCCATTCATCTCTCCTTGCCGTCATCTCAATAGTCACCTCTTTTCTAGCCATATCATCTTTCACACAATGCATCCATCTTTTCTCTCCCTCTACTCTTCTAACCCTGCACATTCATACTCAAAACTTTCCTCACAACATGGTCCTCATTCCTTCGCATTATGAATGCTATTAGATTTACGAACTTAATATGATTGTCGTATCGGTTTCCAACATTGTAAATGAACCTTGTCCTAGCGATGTAATCAGTCAGGCTATTATAACACCGATAAATTGAAGTCACCGCAACAAAATAGACTCATACAAAAGACTACTTTATTGTGAGCATTTAAAGCAAGGTGTTTCAAGGTGATTGTAAAAAGTGAACCCACCAGACCGTGGTCTGTGCGCGAACCGTTTGAGCAACTAGTTGATGTAAGTACTGAATACACTGGACTTGTTGAGACATGGCTAATAGCTTAGTTTATGGGTAGACATTTAAATATCTTTACGAAAGGTGTCACCAATTATAAGGCTATTTAAATGTTTTTACATCCTGTACACTCTCCTACATCCTGTCTGTTATATCCTGTTACATCCTGTCATACCTTGGGTATCAAGAGTGTACTAAATGAGCTCAAAAAATGGATGTGCGATTGATTGTAACGCTTGCGACAAAATGTTCGACACACTAAACCTGCTAGTACCACATGAAGACTTACCATTTGTATATACTATATAACCATATCCACCCCTAAGATATGCATATTATACTCGTATTTATAAGCGGAAAAGACCGTTTGACGACCGTTGTGGCGCGGCGGGCGAAGGTCCGCCTGCGACGCAAGAGGTTGCGGGTTCGATTCCCGCCTTGGGACAAATGTTTGTACGATCTACAAATATTTGTTTCGGGTGTTCTGGGTATTTACTATGTATAATAAAAAATTATCTATCTATGTAATGTATTGTATTAAGTATATCAGTCATCTAGTACCCATAACACAAGCTCTGCTTAGCTTGGGGCTAGATGATGCTGTGTGGATTGTCCAGCATTATTTATTATTATTATTTATTATTATAAAGCCGGGAGGGGACGTCCTTGAAGGACATTGATATCATTAAATAATTTATTCATTAACAATAAGTACATTGTATCTGAAATTATATGGAAAAATATTATAGGTAGGCGTAGTACTCGCAACCGGCGCGCGTGTTTGACCAGATTTATGAAGGTAAACGAAGGAAAAGGAATATGTAAGGACCGTACCAGGTGGCTGAGATGAGAACTGATGAATCGTATGAGGAGTGCAGACACTAATCTGCATGGTCTTCATTTGATTTGAACAAGATAATGTCTGGATTTGAAAAGGGACTGTGATCTCTGAGTTTCTTGTCAGAGTAGGCAGATAGGGAAACACCGACCTAATTTAAAATAAAATTTTACTTGATAACGTGTAAAAGTGTTTGTAAAACCTATTTACACATAAATTTAACTTCGTCATCATCTACCTAGCCTTTTACCAACTATGTTGGGGTCGGCTTCCAGTCTAACCGGATGCAGCTGAATACCAGTGTTTCACATGAAGCGACTGCCTATTTGACTTCCACAACCCAGTTACTGGGCAACACGATACCCCTTGTATCCCCACGATACAAATAAATTTAACATTTATAAAATACATAATTTCCCCATTTTTTTCTTTAATCCAATCACATATACACAACACCTTTTCAGCCCTATCGTGAAGGCTATCTTATATTTGAATACACCACAATATGGGATACCTACTTGTTGTGTAAAACAAAGAAATAATATAATCAACTTACTCTAGCCTTGGTTTTGTCACAAATTCGGTGAACTAGTTGTTTACTCAGCCTTGTTGCTCGAAAAATAATTAAAATTGTGTTTAATAATAACAATATCGTCTTCAGTTGATACTAACAGTAAAAGTATAAATACAGATTTAAGAAAAGAGCAATTAAATACCCTAAATAACTAAATCTAATAGTAAATTATGATATGGTGCCGGAATAAATCCTCCACGTCCAGGCTAGGCTTGTTCTGTTATATTGGATTAAGTTTCAGACAAAGAAGTTACTGCATCGATTTGGATAAAAGAATAAGGGTCATGCATGGTCCATATATTACAGACATGTATGATGTCATGACAGGAATGAGACGTCGGTAACTTTTGGTCATCGGAAGGATTTAAAAATATATGTATCAAATCAGGTTGATGGCTACCACATACATACATAATGTATTGTTTCTCTTCAGAAAAATTTGTTAAAAGTAGGTAGACAGTAGGTCAAAGTAGAACCTTTTGAGACGGCAGAGCCAAAAATAATTCCTAGTTTTTAAAGTTTGTGTGGCTCACTCATGGGACGATAGCTCAATTTTAAGAGTATTATAATTGAGACATCACTCTCGATTCTTCTCGAACGTTTCTAGCAGGAAATTGTATTTGAGGAGTACTATTTGAGGGGGAGGGGGGGGGGGGGGGTCACTACCCCTCCCCTACCACCTCGGACGGCCATTGATTGCGTGATATGTCATATTCATTGCCGAAATAATACTACTTAAAACCTGAAGAATAACGAGGGTTACTTTCTATCCCAATATGATATGAAAATAAATAAAAGATATGGCAAGGTAGTTAGTTAGCTTTGACGTTCAAAAAGTGCTGATTCTCAGCCTAATTTGAACAAATTTATTTCGATTTCAATGACGTTTGAGATGGTGGCAAATAAAATGGGGTAAGCGCAGGAGGATGATGACTTTCTATCTAGAATGATAAATTTTAAACACAGGCAGAGCCACGGGAAACATCTACTAAGCAATAAAACAAAGAAGCTAATTTCTTACGCTCCAACCTTGGTTATGTCACAAGTCAGTGATGTTATGTCAATGGTTTTTGTACCAAAAACCTTGGTTTTTACGCCATCATATGATTGAGGGTATTAAAACTCATTTAGATAAACATTTTTAGTGCTTCTGTTATTTTATGTTTTGATTGTTTCGTTGGCCTAGTTGTTGCAAGCGTGAGGTTTTGCGTTCGATTTCCGGGTCGAGAAAAGTATTTGATTTTTCCATGTAAAATTTGTTAGTAGCAGAGTTTGGATTTGTGCCCGGTTGATGGCAATAGGCTCGCCCCCTATTACATGGGACTGGTGAAATATGGGTATACTATAACTACTCCTCTGCCTAACCCTTTGGGAAAAACAGGCCTGATTATGTTAGGCCATGTCATGCTGCCTTTCTCCAACTATGCTGGGGTCGGCTTCCAGTCTAACCGGATGCAGCTCAATACCAGTATTTTACATGGAGCGACTGCCTATCTGACCTCCACAACCCAGTTAGGTTAGGGCAACACGATACCTCTAGGTAAGACTAGTTGTCAGACTTTCGGGCTTCCGTCAAAGATCTACAAATGACAGCCGGGACCAACAGCTTAAAGTGTTTTCCGAGACACGGAGGAGTCTCGATATGTAATGAACGGTCACACATCCACAAAATGACCTCGGCAAGCTTAGCTTAACCTCCAATTAACCCATGCGGCAAATAGGGATAGAGAAGAAGACAGGCTGCAACGACCATTAATAGATTGGGGTATGTGTACTGATACATTATACACGTCACCTCTGCTCATACCTTTTGGGAGACAGGCGTGATGGTGCGGGTATACTGTTATGTTAATTCTTTAATTACAAAGGTAGGAAGGTATTTAGTGGCCCACCTAATAACATAGAAATATTTAACCCAATTCTGTTTCGACACTGTGTGAATGAAATTAATTACATAATTACACGACATTGTGATTTATGATGTAAGGAGGACGGTCAATTGGGACGTGACGTCAAGAATATTTGTTGCATTGTTTCATTTCCTTGAGAACAATCGTTTTGATTTACTTAATCGAGATGATTATAGAGAAAGAAAGTTTTATTATACAAAAAATAAGCTTTCTAAAGAAACAAATCGAATTGCAGTGTCTGTTTGTAATGTCAAAAGAACAGGCCTTTTACTAAATGCATGTGAAAGTATATATACTTACGGTATGAAAGTATATATAAAGTTATGCTAAAAACTAATTTTAGTCTGCTTGTTTGAGGTAAACTCCGAAACGCACCCCATTCGCAACCCATTCAAACGGTACTATGGGACACTGGCGAACAGGTGATATGTCAAGAATTAACTAAGGGTACTTATATTGATAATAAAATTAATAAAACCCACGAAATTGTATCAAATTCCACAGCTAGTATGTTAAAGAAAGGGGAACGATTTGTTTGTTTGTACACATTTCTGACGAACACCAGTGATGTGTGATTTACTATAAAGGTGATTGCCAACTAACCTAAAGTTAGGTATACTAAAAATAAACAATGACATAACACTTACTTATTATACTTTAAAGAAATATCATTGAGGAAAACGGTTTTTATGAAATAATTTTCAGGAAATAAGTAAACAATGGATAAGACCATCTAATCATGTCGCGCTCCATTTGATGCTAATAATGCAATGTTTTTACTTCTTTTAATATTTGAAACCACTGATCATTATTTAGAAGTTTTTGTGTAGAACTAGGACTGCCTCGTTCGTCTTGTGGTCACAAGCGCGATAGCTGAGCGTGAGGTCCTGGGTTCACAACAAACACTTTTCTATATGTCGTAGAACGGCGTACAAATACATAATCAGATAATATTAAATTAAACTCACAGAAATAATAATACAATTGTCTAAATTACATCATTTAATCATTTATTTAATTCATTTATGTTGTGTAGGTACCTAATCAGTAAGAGGGTTTGAAATTAGCTTATTAAATTGTATTGGTTGAATGATATTGCTTGCGGTAATGACCATGAACGAAATAAGATACTCGATGCAGCCGAGTGCTGTGTACATTAATAAGACAAATCAAGGAAAAAAACGTTCTAGATACTGTCTCATTGTTATACTTCCTTCCCATCTTAGCGATAAGGCCGCCTATTGTAACACTTAACAGCTTTTAAAGTTATTATTTACAAGTTTTTAACCGACTTAAAAAAAGGTTCTAAGTTCGACTGTTTGTGTGTTTTGTTTTTCATTTCTTTTGCGAACCGAATTTAAACATTTCTGTTTTTGTATATTATAGGCAGACCTATTGCGGTTTGGGTATTTTTTTTTTAGAAACCGAACGTTTTGTAGTTAAAAATGCACCACTAAAAATAACCATGGAACTTCATGTCTCTCAGCAAGGAAAATGCCTCTTCTCATACAGAGAAGGCACGAGCATTAATCACCACGCGTGCTCAATGCGGGCTGGCGATTTCAGACGTATACATTTAAAACGCAACATTAAAATATTTAATTAATAATAATCAGTCGATCGAATCTGTACAACGAAGGATTTTTGCACGATTTCTAATAATAATCTAGGCCACAATCACTTAGAGCTGTGATCAAGACTGCTGTAAAAACTCAGCTACATTTTACATCTATATAAAAAATCCACAGACTACCGACACTATGTCGTGGGTCATTTCCAAGTTTTTGTCGTCAAAACACGATGACATCAGACCGCCTCTTAGCAAAGCTGTATACACTTATACAGATACACAGATATTTATATTCCTTTTGCTGTCTGACATATTAATACTGACACTATATGGGCAACGACACTGACATTATCTTCATTTGGTAAGACTAGTTTGGTTGATAACTTTTGAGCGTTTATTAAGTAAGTATTATTAGGGTTATGTGCTGAAATGGTCAAAACACTCTCGTTATCTTTATAGTGAATTAAACGATGTATGTTTCGTCAAAATCAGCCCAAATTTGTCTGTTAAGTGCCAGAAGAGATGAGATGATAGACATCTAAAGAAATTACTCTCCTTTACGTGGCGCAGTCGGTTAAAAAGTAACCTATATGGTGCGACTCTTTGTCGATCTATCTGTCAGTCTGTTACTGCTTCTTGTTCACTTACAAAGCAAGTGAAATAATTAAAACAATATTGTTATTTTAGTCGCTCCATGTAAAATACTGGTATTCAGCTGCATCCGGTGAGACTGGAAGCCGACCCTAACACAGTTGGGAAAAGGCTGGGCAGATGATGATGATTGTTATATTAGGTCTTTACCTATGAAATTGCCGTTCTGCAGTACTGGCCATTTCAAATCAAAATATTTTTTGTTTGGCTAAGAATTCTAATTTCAAATTAATTTTATTTTAAAAACATGGTTTTTTTTTCCAAAAGTAGTCATTTGTTTATTGATTAGTGTTACATTTTCATCGCATTTAAATCTTTTTCGTCATCATGGATACGTTAAAAATTCGAGTAATTATGGAATATGAGTACCGTCGTGGCAGCAACGCGGCACAAGCGGCACGCAACATCAACGACGTTTACGGAGCTAACACTACAAACCAACGCACTACCTGTTATTGGTTTGCTCGCTTCCGTTCTGGAAATTTCGACCTGAAAAATGAACCTCGCGGTCGTCCGAAGACTTTGGTCGACAATGACGAATTAAAGGCGATTGTGGAAGCTGATGATACACAATCTACGGCTGAATTAGCAGCAGCTTTCGACGTTAGCGTCAAAACAATATTGGTCCATTTGCGTCAAATTGGCAAGGTAAAAAAGCTTGACAAATGGGTGCCCCACGAACTCAATGATCGCCAGCGCGAAGTACGCGTCGAGACGTGCCTTGCACTGCTCAACAGACACACAAATGAAGGAATTTTGAACCGCATTGTTACCTGCGATGAAAAATGGATTCTGTTTGATAACCGCAAGCGCTCAGCAAGTTGGTTGGATCCTGGTTCAGCACCTAAACAATGCCCTAAACGAAAACTTACCCCAAGAAAAGTGATGGTCACTGTTTGGTGGTCTAGCGCCGGTGTGATTCAACACAGCTTCTTACCAAACGGAGTGAGCATTACTGCAGATGTGTACTGTGAAGAATTGAACACAATGATGGAGAAGCTGGCACATCTCCAACCAGCATTGGTCAATCGCTCGTCTCCGCTGCTCCTGCACGACAACGCGCGACCTCATACTGCACAGCAGACGGTCTCCAAGTTGCAAGAACTGGGGTTGGAAGCTCTCCGTCATCCGCCCTACTCACCAGACCTTGCGCCTACAGACTACTACTTTTTCCAGAATTTGGATAACTTCTTGGCGGGAAAAAAATTCAATACCCGAGAGGCAGTACAAAATGCCTTTGAAGAATTTGTTGCCTCCCGTCCAGCTGATTTCTTTAAGAAGGGCATCAATAAACTGCCACTGCATTGGCAAAGATGCATTGATTGCATGGGTGATTACTTCGATTAATACAAATAAAAAATACATGAAAAAAAATCATTTAAATTTTTTCATACAAAACGGCAATTTCATAGGTAAAGACCTATTATTAATCATTTCCAAAGATTCAGCATTATCATTCAACGTGTCAATGCTGCCAGCCTTATAAAAACTTTTCCCGTTGACAGCAATGCGGACGAATGTTTTGATGGCCTATGATTCTTTCCTTTTTCTAATTCTACTAATATTTTAAATATGGAAGCTTGTATTTAAAAAAACAACAATAGAGGCAAAATTCTTGAGTTGAAATGTTGATCTGGATAACAATCTCAAGAAAAACAAAAGGAAGTGGGTTTCCCTAATTCGTACCATTACGAATTACGAATAGTAACTCGTAATTGTCACCGAACAATTACTATCCGTTTTTGTTAACTGACGCTTTGTTTGGTCATTTCCGACGGTTAGTTACACTTGTAGGTATGTACCTACTGTGGATTATACAATGTTATGTAATATCTTAACTTTGTTGTGATTTTCTAGGTTAAGTTTCCTGGTAAGAAAGTTACTTTTGCTTGATGTATGGTCTTTCTACGTTGGGTCAGCTTATTCGTGCCTTACAATGTATAACACAGTAGATGGAGACCAAAGAAAAGGATGTATTGTGATGGATGGGTTGTGTGAAAGATCAGCCATTTGTATAATTTATTTTGAATAATCTTGATTACTCAAAATAAAATTTAAATAAAATAAAATTTAAAATAAAATATAAATAAAATTTATTTGTTTTATATAACATTATGGAATGCAATAAAGTATTGAGTATTGAAATTATACAAATGGCTGTCTGCTGATAGCTTTTACAGTGTCAGGGAGTTCCTAGAGCATAAAATCCGATGAGGATAGTCGTTGTATTGTATTTTTATGCATGTAAAATTTGCACGCTTTATTGTTGAAACATGTATGTTCTACAATTGTATTTACCATACCATCCTGTATACCGTGTTTTGTGCAAATAAATGATATTCTTTTCTATTCCTAAACATAATATGGCTAAAAATAAGGTGACTATTGAGATGACGGCAAATAGAGATGTATGGAAGAAGAAGACATGCTGCGCCGACCTCAAATATATTGGGATAAGGGCAGGAGGATGATGATGACAATGGATAGACATGACAGATGCTTGCGTACACAAATTTGACATATGCTTGCATTTATTGCTCATATCTGTGTGCTTCTTTCCTCAAAAGACAACTGAGACACTGATCTGCCTGATTCTCACATGATCTGACCAAGATAATGTCTGGACTTTAAACGAGACTGTGACCTCTGAGTTTGTTTCGGTGATGCTTCTCAGAGTATTCATGTAGGGAAACACCGACCTAATCTAAATCTAATTTATTTATTCCATTTTATGACGTGTTTTTTTTTAATCTAGCTACATAATCATCATTACATTTCGAGTTTCCAGGGTAAGTGTCATTCCCAACTAAGGTGGAAGTAGGCTTCTAACCGAATGGATGCAGCTGAATACCAGAGAGACTCTCTGCCAAATCACTGGGACCTGGGACAGTACAGACTATATACATTAGATTACAACTGGTTCCTAACCAAGATAAGCGCTTTAGAGGAGCTCGTGGATCAATAAAAACAGCCGCACAGGTTGATCGAAGGTTAAGCTATGCTTGCCAAGTTCAGTCTGTGGATGGGTGACCGTTCGTAACATATCGAGATTCCTCCGTGCCTCGGAAAGCACGTTAAGCCGTTGGTCCCGGTTGTCATTTGTAGATCTTTGACAGTCGTTACGGGTAGTCAGAAACCCGAAAGTCTGACAACCAGTCGTACCAAGGGGTATCGTGTTGCCCAGTAACTGGGTTGTGGAGGTCAGATAGGCAGTCGCTCCATGTAAAACACTGATATTCAGCTGTATCCGGTTAGGCTGGAAGCCGACCCTAACATAGTTGCGTAAAGGCTAGGCAGATGATTATCAGCGCTTTTAGAAAGTTACATAGGATCACGCCTGTTTTCCCCGCAGGCTTAGGCAGAAGTGCACATTTAATAAATCCACATATCTCCAGTTATGATAAAGTCAATTGTAATAGGGGGCAAGCCTATTTCCTTAACTGGGCACAAATCCAGTCTCCGTGCTTGCTACTGTTAAATGCGAGACGGAGAAACCCAAAATCGCTTTGCTCGAGCCGGGACGCGAACCCAAGACCTCTTAGAAGACGCTCTTGCGGCAACCAGACCAAGGAACCAGTCATAGGTTTATGTCATCATGGGTCTAGTTTTACCCCATTATGGTCACTTCATCAAAATCCCTTTTCTGTAAGCGTTAACGCCAACGGAAAGATAAAGTTTAATGCAGTTGACATTAGCTTTGGAGATGTCACGTATCTCCTTCCCACATTTGTAATGTCATTGCCATACATTTTGAGGTTACAGAAAAGTTTTTCTGGACAAGCAGTAAGTAAGCGGGTGAACCATGCGTTTTCCTTCCAGAAATTCAGAAGAGCAACGAACGGCTCTCTCGTTTGCAAAAGCAAATATCGGTAGTGCATATGAAAGGTTAATGAAACGATAACTAGAATGTTGTTAATAACTGAAGCATATTACCATTTCTTCGTGTTAGCTTAGTTACATGATGTTAATAAAGATATTACAGTCTACAGTCTTTACGCTTACGTGCGCAGCACCAAGCATTCTTTACGCATTCTACCGTTCGTATCTTATGTTAAAAATCTTCAGTTTAACTATCAAAAGTCTATCTGCGATTAAACTACGCGCACTTGCCGCGCTCAGTCCGTGGATGGATAATCATTCATTAGATACCTCGGAAAGCAAGTTAAGACGTTGGTCCAGGGTGTCATTTGTCTAGGGGCGAAGGACTCGAGGATGTCCGTTGCCCGCGACGTAATGTTTCACGCGCACCCCTCTTAGATGTCAGGGGGGGGACTCTTACACCTCACTTCCTCTGAAGACCTGACGAGGCCCGCAGAGGCAGACCGGACCGGTTGTGGAATCCTGCGACCCCCGGCGTAGGTGTGTGATGGAACACCGAGGTGGTTTTTAGACAGTAAGATTCTGACAGAGGCCTCCATACCCAGGGACAAAAAAGAAAGGCTAGCATTCGTAGATCTTTGACAGTCACGGGTAATCAGAAGCCCGAAAAACTGACTACCAGTCTTAGTAACTTAGTTTTGGAGGTCAGATAGGCAGTCGTTCCATGTAAAATAGTTGCATCCGGTTAGACTAGAAACCGACCCCAACTTAGTTGTGAACAGGCTAGGCAAATGATGATGAGACAGAACACAATTTGGGCCCTCACGACATAATCCACTTACTGAGAACAATAACGCACTAGTACTTTATAATGTTCTCTGTGTAAACTAAGTCAGATAGATCTTTATTATAAAAAGATACAATCTTTAGCTTTCACACGCGTGTTTCAATGTAATGCGGTAACGTCTTGTGATCGTCATCATGAATATTTATTACGAGAAATAGTTTTAAGAGATTGCCCCTTTGGTTGAAAGAGCTAGTGCTGAGCATGAGGTCCTGGAATCGAACTCAGACTCTACAGCTCAGCAGTAGAGCTTACGACCACTAGATCAATGTGGACTATATATTTAATGCGCTCTTTTCGCATTAAAAATATTCTACGAGTATATCTGTTTTATTAAAATTATTACATGTTGTGAATTCCTTAATATTTTTATCATAGCGGTGTGTTTATGATTTTGGATGTTCAATACTGAATAACGCATAAATGGCTCGTCAGACTTAGATAAAATTCGGTCTATGGATAACGCCCTGAATTTATACTTCAACGGAACATTCATGAAGTATTTTAATTAGGTATTAGTGCTAGAGGGAGACTAGTAGGCAAAAAATACACAACACTATGTATGTATTCACACTCCTGTTTACGAGCAAATTAAAACGCAATTATTTTGTGTAAATGCAAAAATTCACCGTGTTCTCTTTCTCGGATATTAGTAATGGAATGTAAACTAAGAAAGGATTTCCATACCCTCGCGCCATCTCATGTTTCAAGCACGGCTGGCTGTGCTGGCGCTGACGCGGCGGATGATGAAGCCCTCAAACGGCACAAATACTGTACCCTTTTTGGTAACTACAATTTTGAACCGTTTGGGGTTGAAACACTTGGGTCATGGGGCTCGAGCGCACGTCTCCTTTACAAGAAAATTTCTCGATGACTGATCGACACTTAGCCTGACAGAGGACTGGCTCATTCTTTGCCCAAAGAAGTAGAATTGCCATCCAACGTGGCAATGCTGCCAGACTTTTGGACATGTTTCCAGATGACAGCGATGCGCAGGAGTACTTTGACGCCTGAGGTTCTTGGTCGACTTTTTATTTTATTTCGTTTTTGTATAATTTAGATGTTTTAAGTAGTAATTAATTTAGTAAAATATTAAAGAGTCAGAAAGGACATCTGAGTTGAAAAGTCACATAAGTACATTCCCAGATTTGAACCCGCAACCCGTGCATGAAAGGCGCGGCCATAACCACTGTGCCATTAAGACGATTAAAATAATAATAATAATAACAAATACCTGCCTGTTACTGTCCCACGGCTGGGCAAAGGCCTCTTCTCATACAGAGAAGGCACGAGCGTTAATGACCACGCTTGCTCAAGACGGGTTGGCAATTGCAGACTTATATTAATTATAAGACCATTTTTCATCGGGATGTTTTCCTTCACTGATGTCACTGACGTTCAAAATAAACTTAGAAAGTACATATGACTTGAAAAAGTCATATTGGTACTTGCCCAGGTTTGAACCCATAATCTTGAACACAAAAGACGAGGCCTATGCCACTGGGCCATCATAACATTAAAGGAGGACAATTAAAGGAGTTTAAATTTAGTTGTCACCTATTGAAGACTATTTTGGGTGATACACAACATGTTAAGCTTTGTTGTGTGTGCATTTGTTTTTAGTTTATTCTTAGGAACGTCTGATCTCCAATGAATGTTTATTTAGTACCGTAATTAAGTAGGGAAGATGGCGATACATTTGTGTAATGTTCCTTTGTAAGATTTGTTGGTTTTCTTTTGTTAATCTATAGAAGGAAGCTTTACAAGAGTTTGTTTTTAGGGTGTTGTACCTCAAAAGGAATATCGGAACCATTATAGGATCACTTCGTTATCTACTTGTCTGAATATGTGTTTGTCAAGACCTTTTATCTCAGGAACGAATGAAGGTATAAAGTTGAAATTAATACCAAATATCTATCTTGTCTATGGTCCCTTGGAGCTCTAAAGTAGTATTTCATAAAATGGCTGTATTCAATTAAGTAAACGACATGAATGCAATAAATAAATAAGTATTCGTCTAAGACAGTGTTTCCTTGAGGATTTTTCCCCGATATTTAGAGGTTATTTCATATTTAGGGGATTTTAAAGGCATTTGACATTGGACACTAGGTTTTTGTTCAGATTTTATGTCAACTCACGTTACGAAAATAAATCTACCTACTTAACGCGGTCGCCATGATTAGCATCAAATTACAGTTTTGTTTATCACTGTTGTTTTCAAGCAGAAACAATTATAGAGCCTATTTTATAGTTTGAAACCTTTTTTATCGTTCCGGTAATTATCCCAGAAGTTTTTTTTTGAATGAGGAAAACGTTAATTTAAACTTAAACTTAGCTGAAATTGTAGAAAAACAATATAAAATTATATCACCTTACCAACCATAATATGTCATAAATTATCGTTTTTTTTTACACTTTTTTTTGGACAATTTTGAGCTTTTATGTATTTCCCAAACCAAAATTAATAGTTCCTGTTAAAACTGTACCTATTTATTACAAAATAAATAAAGAGATACTCACGGTTTAGCCGCCACCGCCGCCGGCTCCTGCTTCACATCGGCAGACAGCACCCTGAACGCCTCATCGTCCCCCTCAGAACTTGGCACAAGCACTTCGCTACAGTCCCCACACACTTTACCACACGAACTGACCGACTGGCGCCCCGACAGATCGAAATATCGATCCTGCGCGTGGATCAACTGCGTCACCGTAAACGCGGGAGTCCCACAATCGTTCACTTTCAAATCGATTTGCGGACCGAATAACGATTCATCGTATTCTAAGCTAAGTTTCCGTTTGAAAAATCGATCGTCTTGGATGTCTTTGGAGGGTGATGTCTCGTCGCGCGACTGGATCGTAATGTCGAGTTTATTTGCGCTGTTGAGTCTGAGAGAGCGCTCAGTTGTGAAGGCGTACGGTGTGTTGGCTAGTTCCTCCTCTATGCTGTTGTAGCGGCTTCGGAAGAGTGACCGCGGCGTCTCCCCTCCAGAGTCGACGTCATACTTGCCGCCGAAGAGATCGTATTGCGCGAATCGGTTGTTGATCGTGTCGAACTTGGGGTCGGTGATATCTTTATCGGGTTCCTTCGGGCTCGTGGACGGACTCATGTTGATGTGGACGATGCCGTGCTCGTCTTTGTATTTCAGTTTCAGCGCCATGTTTTAGGATGACATTTTTGCCTGGAAAGAGATAGTTAAGTTTTATACATGGGTTTAATAAGTAGGTACGTTTATTTAAATTAATTGGTAAATTCGAGAGTCTAAAAATCCTTGACACCTATCTATATTGAGATTGACAATCAATCACACTAGCCTACATTCTATAGTATAATGAATCTATGCGGAGTTTCTTTTATAATAATGAACAAATGCGTATTTAATAGGAATACATTTTCAAAAATGCCGAAACACTTAGTTTTCAAGATTTTCGAACTTAAAAATCTTTCACGGAGAAGTATGTTCTTGATAAAAAATCCATTTCCTTGTTTGATATGTTTAGGTTACTTCTCTAACGTAAACATAGCGTCAATTCTAACCATTTTCAATTTGATATAATTCGTTTCGAATATAGTAATAATCCATTTATAAGACTCTTTATTCATATCTATGAGTGAAACTGATTATGCTTGCATCATTTTAAACTTGAGTTACAAGATAGTTTTATTTTCAATTTTATAATTGTTCGAATTGACGATACGTTTACATATAGCATTCATTCTAGGCACACAGAGGGTCAATTCCCATGATTTGAAGAATGATCGAATTATAATCTCATTCTGAATTTATCAATAACACGTCTAATTTACCTTCACTTTTTACATGTTCTGAGATCAGATTGCAACTAGATTTTAAACGTAAAAACGTTCAAAATCTTGTCTATTACGATAATGATTGGCCATCTGAGCTTTGTTTCATATAACTTTGGCAGTATCTACCTAACTACTGTATAAGGTTCATGACTTCAGCCTGGTGTGCAAGTGTGGTCCACCTCCACATGCGATGAGATAAGAATCATGTGTGCGTGATCCGACAAATGTTTGTATGATCTACAAATATTTGTTCCAGGTGTTCTGGGTATTTGCTATGTATAAAAAAAAATATCTATCTTTGTATTATATCAGTCATCTAGTACCCATAACACAAGCTCTGCTTAGCTTAGGGCTAAATGATGCTGTGTGGATTGCCCAACATTATTATTTATAATTTATTTATCTGAACCTACACGCTGCAGAATAGGGATGTGTCCTAGGTAAAAATATATTAAATCTATTAGGTCCGTCAGTAAGATCACGTATATTTTGCTTACTTAAATCAATAAAATGTGATAATGATATATGTTCAGGAGAAGGGGCTTGTGACGTCACTGTTACGTTTAAAGTGTAGCACGGTGTGACGTCACGCGCAATTTCAACCAAACACCAAAGACAAAAGAAAAAATACGTGTCCAGTATTTTTGAGTAATCCAACTTTCGGATCCATCAGCATTTTTAAGGACACTACCCTATTTGATGGTCGCTACCGATGGTGTCAAACCCTTAGTTAATTCCAGGGCCGACCCTATATTTTCATTGCCACGCTAAGAAGAAGCTTCTCACACACTGTCTTGATTGTGTCTGACTATGTTTTGTCTCTTTGTAAACAACAAAATAAGCAAAATCTTAATAAACACAAAGTACAGTATGTTACTCTGTTAAAGACTAACATTGTAATAGTTTTTGGAACATCATGTTTATTTAACAGTCCGTATTCTACGAAGTACTAACGCCTCCTATTAATAACTATGTATTTTGTGTATATAATGTAATCATACCCGATTTATTGGCCGCTCACTATCACTTAAAATACAGGTCTCCTAGTTTAAGAGACAGGGTGAATTATTATTTTTGGATGAATAGACTTTTGTAGATTTAAATCTTAGTGCACAAAATCTACATATACTACATTATGGTTATTGTATTTCTGCTACCTTGTTTTGAACTGTCTGTGTGTATCACTCGGATATTTCATTTTTATTATTATTTATTATTATTATACATGAATAAACAAAAAGATAATCTCACGCAGACGAAGTCGCGGGCTACATAACTTTAATATTTTCGTGAATATTATACCATTAAAATAAAACAATAAAAGGTCGCTGTTGTAATCAGTGTGTTCTTTAAGTAAAATATACTAACAATAGTTTTGTTGACATAATAATCAAGGTTATTTTCTGAGTAAGTTACAGTTTATAAATATATTTAAGTAACTGAGAAGGCTGGACGATTTTCATAATATTGTTTTTTTTGGGATAGTCTCTTTGGGAGAGGCTTGTGGTTTAAGAATAACAGCCACTCGAATCGAACAAAGGTTAAGCTACCCTTGCCGAGGTCGGTCCGTGGATGAATGACTATCTTTTACATAAAATTAGGCATTTTCTGCCAGTCTATCTTAGGGTGATGCTGAGCCAGAACTTGACAGGTGTCACATGGTAAACAATAACTCATAGGCTAAACGCGCTCCATGTATATGTAATGGAATGTTTGCTGAGACGAGATTACTGGCTTTCAGGTCATCATCGGATGTAGCGATGTAGCGTACTTTAGCATTAAGATTAAAAATTACAATACTAAGATTGTTTTCAAAGTTCTCTTTACTAATGGAAAAGTTATCTTTACCGTTTAGAATACTTGTGGTTTGTAATAGAAGTTGATTCCGTATTATTTATGCTTGTATAAATAAAAGAATTTGTAAAAAATATGTAAAATAATAAAAATAGCGCTCCGTCCGCAGCGCGGTGGTAAGACCAAGATAATGGCGTGATGAGTGAGGAACCTTATCACAATTCGAGCCGTGTCCAATATGACCGCCTTCTGCATCTGACTCTTGAATCAGCTGTTTATCTAGGTGTCCATCGTAACTCCTCGCTATGAAACCATTAACTCTTAGGACACAATCAAATTCAAAATCCATTTATTCAAATTAAGCCGAGAATCAGCACTTTTTGAACGTCAAAACGTTTACAAAAGACAGTCCCCCAAAACGCCCACCCTTCACCACTTTTAATTCATATGTACTTTCTAAGTTTATATACTTCACTGGCATCGGTGAAGGAAAAGTCGTGAGGAAACCTGGACTTACAATTAAAATGAGTCTGAAATCGCCAAACCGTCTTGAGCAAGCGTGGTGATTAATGCTCGTACCTACTCATTCTTCTCATTGTGGAACAGTAATAGGCTGGTATTACTTTATTATTATTATATTTTGCATAACATTACGATTATATTAAATTGTAACCAAATAGTTTTAAGAGTTGTTTTTTACATTTTATTTTACTTTGCGTGCTCATTTTGCAATATCCAGTCTATTTCTACACGTGAGGACTTGTAATTGGCTTTCTGTCGACATTGTGCACCTTTCTATTTTGTTTTTTATCTGTAAGACTTCCATGTTTATTAAATAAATAAATAAATAAATAAAAATAAATTACCTACTGACAAAAACTGGATGTAATAATGCAGCTCTACTCTTCGAGAAATACAGTCGTGAAGTTATATTAATATTAAGATGAATTATTACTTCATAGGTTTGATGCAACACCATGCCCACATAGTTAATAATAGGTCTTTACCTATGAAATTGCCGTTTTGTATGAAAAAATTTAAATGAATTTTTTTCATGTATTTTTTATTTGTATTAATCGAAGTAATCACCCATGCAATCAAAGCATCTTTGCCAACGCAGTGGCAGTTTATTGATGCCCTTCTTAAAGAAATCAGCTGGACGGGAGGCAACAAATTCTTCAAAGGCATTTTGTACTGCCTCTCGGGTATTGAATTTTTTTCCCGCCAAGAAGTTATCCAAATTCTGGAAAAAGTAGTAGTCTGTAGGCGCAAGGTCTGGTGAGTAGGGCGGATGACGGAGAGCTTCCAACCCCAGTTCTTGCAACTTGGAGACCGTCTGCTGTGCAGTATGAGGTCGCGCGTTGTCGTGCAGGAGCAGCGGAGACGAGCGATTGACCAATGCTGGTTGGAGATGTGCCAGCTTCTCCATCATTGTGTTCAATTCTTCACAGTACACATCTGCAGTAATGCTCACCCCGTTTGGTAAGAAGCTGTGTTGAATCACACCGGCGCTAGACCACCAAACAGTGACCATCACTTTTCTTGGGGTAAGTTTTCGTTTAGGGCATTGTTTAGGTGCTGAACCAGGATCCAACCAACTTGCTGAGCGCTTGCGGTTATCAAACAGAATCCATTTTTCATCGCAGGTAACAATGCGGTTCAAAATTCCTTCATTTGTGTGTCTGTTGAGCAGTGCAAGGCACGTCTCGACGCGTACTTCGCGCTGGCGATCATTGAGTTCGTGGGGCACCCATTTGTCAAGCTTTTTTACCTTGCCAATTTGACGCAAATGGACCAATATTGTTTTGACGCTAACGTCGAAAGCTGCTGCTAATTCAGCCGTAGATTGTGTATCATCAGCTTCCACAATCGCCTTTAATTCGTCATTGTCGACCAAAGTCTTCGGACGACCGCGAGGTTCATTTTTCAGGTCGAAATTTTCAGAACGGAAGCGAGCAAACCAATAACAGGTAGTGCGTTGGTTTGTAGTGTTAGCTCCGTAAACGTCGTTGATGTTGCGTGCCGCTTGTGCCGCGTTGCTGCCACGACGGTACTCATATTCCATAATTACTCGAATTTTTAACGTATCCATGATGACGAAAAAGATTTAAATGCGATGAAAATGTAACACTAATCAATAAACAAATGACTACTTTTGGAAAAAAAAATCCATGTTTTTAAAATAAAATTAATTTGAAATTAGAATTCTTAGCCAAACAAAAAATATTTTGATTTGAAATGGCCAGTACTGCAGAACGGCAATTTCATAGGTAAAGACCTAATATTAATAGGCCTACAGTTTATAACATAGATAATGCATCTCATCTCGTGGGTGTCAAGGTCACGAAGGGATTGTGTGACTTTGATGAGTAATAAATAATATACAATATACTTTCATAGTATGATGTTTAGTCATTATTATAGCGGCGAAGGTTAGAAGGTCACTGTTATGTTAATAGTGTTGGCGATTGCTCTTTTAGGTGTCATCCATTGATGTCAAAATTTGGTGCTGGTCTCGCAAAATCTGCATGATCGGCTGGACCGATTTTGACGGGGCTTTCACGGGCAGTTAGCCGATGTTGTTATAGTAACTTAAGCTACTTTTTTCATTGTGAATAAAACCCGATTCAGTGAAATATATGTACAGACTTTTCCAATTGAACATGAATCTTATTTCTTTATATATAACCTATCAAAGAAATTTGACACATTGGGGCAGTTTGATGTGCTGGCCTCTGTACCTACATTCAATTAGCGGACAAAGTCGCGGGAGTCTGGCAGCCTCGTTGGTCGAGTGGTTCGCGCTCCAGACTACGAGCCCTGGATATTTATGTCTATATACATATATATAAGTATATCTATCCGTTAACTAGTCGCCATAGTACAAACTATGCTTAGTTAGAGACTGGTTGATTGGTGTGTTAGTGCAAACAATTAAAAGTCAACAATACAAGAAGAAATTTTAAATGTTTCTTTTACTTTTATATTTGATAGGATAAATCTGATGTGATGGAGATGAGGGTGCTACACAACATCTCTGTCTGCAAGGGCGAGGGAGGGGTAAAAATTAAAAGACAAAAACCACACGTACACGCCTAGTGTTCTACGGAATTTCAATAGGCCGCGAGACCAGCATATACTGGTTCGGTTGCCACTTACATGCGGTCTGACAAGGATTGCCATCCGTCCGGGTTTCCCCGGATTTGGCCTAGTTTAGAGGGCGTCCGGGTGGGGATTAATTTATCATCCGGGTTTAATTTATTTTTTATTTTTAAGTATATTTATAATTTTCCAATAGGAATAAAATGCAAGTAACTTAGTAAAAGAAAACTGTTAACATGTCCGGGTTTTAAGTTTTAAGGGTTTTGCGAGTCTTGTACTAGTTAGTGGATTTTAGAGATGGCAAAGCTGTCATTTACGTAACATCCATATATCGCATTTCAATAAAGCCAAAATAAAAGTATTTGTGTTTACTTCACTTACGAGTTTATCTAAATTATTTGATTGGTAAATCGTCATCAATTAAATGTCTTACAAAACAGTTTGTTTCGTACTAAGACGTGTCCTTGTGGCCATCTTGTTGCATTTAAACAATTATCCACTTAGATGGCTCGATATTTGTGTAATTGAGAACTCGCGTAATCTTTTATGGCAATAGCCTTTCGATAAAATGTATAGATAATAGTAATTGACTGTCTCGTTACTCTAGTAGTCGCAAGCACCAATGCAGAGTGTGAGGTCCTGGATTCGATTCCAAGGTCGAGCAAGTGTTTTTCAAATAGGAATTTTCTCATTAGCAGCCCGGAGTCTGGATTTGTGACCGGTTGATGGCAATAGACTTGCCCCCAATCACTTGGGACTTAAACTTAACTGTCGAAATGTGGGTGTGGCTGCAGGTGCATTTCTGCCCAACCCTTCGGGGAAAACAAGGGTGATGTAATGATTTTATGTTATAGTCTAGAAGTAAATATGATTTCATTTCATCAGTAAGTCCACACATGCTTTTTTTCACTCTTTTTATTTCCAAGGGTACTGCTGAGCGTGAGATCCTTTGTTCGATTCCTGGATTAGGCAAAATTATATTGGGGTATTCAGAAATTTCTCAGTAGCAGTGCTCGGTTGATGGCGAATACGCTCACCCCTATGACATAAGACTTAAACATAACTGGCGAAACGTGGGTGTACTAAAGTTACACTTGTGCCTTCGTGGAATAGAGGCATGTTATGTCATGTTATGTTAAAATGTAATAAACTTGCTGGGGAGTTTGTTCCACCACTTCTTCTTCCCAGCAAAAACACTAGGAAGTGGTGAAGGGTGGGCGTTTTGGGGGACTGTCTTTTGTAAACGTTTTGACGTTCAAAAAGTGCTGATTCTCAGCCTAATTTGAATAAAATTTTTTTTTTTTTTCCTTATTAGTAAGAACCAAGTTCTTACTAGTTAATTGCAATCTAGCCTAAGAAGACTAATAAACAATTTAAATCTAACTTATTATGCTACGTTATAAATTATGTTAATGCTAAGAATAGTGTCCATAATTAGGTATGCACTTTTACACACGTTCGTAACACTTCCTCAGAGTCTGGTAAAATTGATAAAACACTTTGTTCATGTGTTATATAAATAGCACAACATTGTTACTATTATTGATTCACTTACACTACACTAATTCAAATGGTTTAGTTCTCTTTAGTCTACGCACTATGCCTGTGTTGTCTAACAGCTGGATTGCCTCAACATTCACGTGTCGATGGAGTCTGTGTTCGTGGGCTTCAGCAAATTTTTGTGTGATGGTGGTGACGAATTCCATGTCGAGGTCACGGTGGAGGTCATCGTTTCTTATGTACCAGGGTGCATTTACAGCAGCCCTGAGTACTTTATTTTGGAACTGTTGAATTATTTTGACGTTGGTTGGCTTAGTACAGCCCCAAAGTTGGATACCATACGTCCAAATTGGCATCAGAATATGCTTGTATATTATCAACTTATTATGTATTGATAAACAGGATTTCCTTCCCAGTAACCAATACAAACGTTTATAACGAATATCGAGTTCCTGTTTTTTCTTTTTGATATGGGCTTTCCAACGCAGCTTGGCGTCGAGAGTTATGCCAAGGTATTTGGCTGTATTAGCATAAGGTATTTGCATACCATTTATGTAGAGTGGGTGGTAGTCACTGTGTTTGTTTGTGAAGTTAATGTGAACTGATTTTGACTCATTCAGATTGATCTTCCACTTTTGTGTCCAGTCGTAAACTTTGTTCACAGCTAGTTGAACTTTCTCTACTGCTTCTCTGTGGCTTGATCCGGTGGCCATAATGGCAGTATCATCTGCAAAGGTCGCTATGGTGCTGTTTTCCAGCTCTGGGATGTCATTTGAATAAATGAATTTTGATTTTGATTTTTTTAATGCAGGTACAGTCGACCACATTACGGTTCAGTACCTTGAGCTGGTCGAGCTCAGTCATCATCTGCCTAGCAATTTCCCAACTAAGTTGGGCTCGGCTCCCAGTCTAAATGGGTGCAGCTGAATACCAGTATTTTACTCTCTGTCGTTGTCGTCCACTCCCTTTTTCTTTCAAATCATTCTTCACATCATCCACAATCTTTTCTTCAGTCATCCTCTTCTTTTGCATCTTTCTAAATTTATATTCACAGGGCCGTTTTAAGCCATGCTTCCCTCTGTTCACACCATTGGGATGTAAAGGCGTAATGACTCAGGGGGGGTGGAACCATACCTCTATCTATCCGCCTCCCTTTCCTTCTTGACTGTCAGAAAGAATTGTCAATATTTAATTTGGACGGTTGGCGCAGTGGCTAAACTACTCAGCAGCTGCGCCGCATACCGGTTTCGATTCCCGCACGGAACAAACATTTGTATGGTCTGAAGGTAGTTGTTCCGGGTCCGGTTGTTTGTGTTTGTGACTTTAAATGTTTGTCCACGACACAGAAGAAAGTCACTGTGGTCATTGTCGACACAGAAGAAAGTCGTGGGGCAATGTTAAAAACAAAATAAGTTTAGTTAACTTGCGTTCAAGATGCGGGCCAATAACTAGTAAGTACTAAGAACGTAAATGGCATAATTATATGCCACAAGTTGCAAACAGTTCAGTGGAAACTAAGTCACAAACGCTAAGCATGACTTGTACAAAAATAAGTTAATTTTATTGCCTTACAATGCTAATCATGGTTTGAAAAACTTCAACAGCTTTTATGTTCAATTGCGTGGAGGAAACTGCATTTGTTTTCTATAACTTGCAATAATTTCAAGTGACTAGGCAGAAAAAATTATACCAACTTACAGTTAAGTTATAGTTAAGTTATGCCTGACCAAGGGGTATCGTGTTGCCCAGCTACCGGATTGTGGAGCTCAGATAGGCATTCGCTACATGTCAAACACAGGTATTTAGCTGTAACCGGTGAGGCTGGAAGTCAACCCCAACATGGATGGGAGAAGATGACCATGATGTAGGCAGAAAGTTAAGTATAATTATCATGTTAAATATTTTCTTACTCAAAACCTCTATTAGTGAGTTGAAATGTATCGCATTTTGTTTTATTTTGTAAATTACTAAGTAACTGGATGACCGAGCTTCGCTCGGATAAAACGACTTTTTCTTTCTAAAAATGAAACCTAGCTAGATCTGTTTATCGGCCCCGAAACCCTCTGTATACTATATTTCGTGATCAATGGACAGTCGCCCAATATCTGCAAGCGTGGACCTGGTTTAAACGGAAATCGACCCATATGGCAAATAACTACCTACACATGTTATTGAAAATACATATATCTATATCTTTATCTGCCTACCACCATGGGTTTATGTATGTACATATGTATGTGTAGTTTTCCTGCACCCTGCAGTGCTGAACAATGACCCGTCCGATCCAATTACGCTGATATTCAGTTTACTACTCCCGCCAGTTATTACTCTATGCATTAACATGGAACACTCCACACATAATAGTTTGCATAGTTTTGTCGTAAAGGTTGAGCACACTGAAAGCTATGCTATATTCTCCGTACTACTAGGTTTACAAGGGACGATTGTCACCGTTGTGTTGACTTGCACAGTTGGCTAAAATAGCAAGTGACTGAAATACGAGTACGGTCGATTTTTGTCACCAGCCGCATGAGATGAGGTCGCCGCTCGGCCAAAAGTAGGATGGGCATTTTTATGGCTTGCAACTTTAGTCACCTGCGGCCTAGACGAATTGCCGTATGGTCGGTCGATTTTCGACGTACGGCTTTAGTGGCCAGTGTAAGCTCCGCAAAATATAATTACAAATTCTTTGCGTGACCTCATTCTTTGCGGCTTGGTCTTCTGGGCTCCAGATGACAGCGATGTGCAGGAGTACTTTGACGCCGAGTGATCTTGGGTGTGTTTTATTTAGTACTCCTCCCTTTTTATTTACTTTACTTTTAAAATGTTATTAGAGTAAGTATTTGTGTAAATATTATTTCAGAATGGGATCTTAATTAACGTAGAAATCGGTGAACAGACAAATAAAATATACATACAGTCGAACTTAGAACCTCCTCCATTTTTGAACTCGGTTAAAAATTGATTACTTCCTTGTAATTACCAATGTGTAAGTAACGCGAGAATTGCTTGCTGAGTTTTATTTCTACTTGCCTCTGCGTTTCTATTCACCCGTTTTACGGTAACTACTCATAAAATACCAACCGACCGTTCGGCCATCTTGGATATGGCTTCGCATCGCTTCAAGTACGTAACAAGCCTAACTATTAGAACATAATTCAGTGGTGTTATTTCAACCGGTTAGCGGTCACGCGTTGTTTTTTTTACTTTACTTTACTCACGTATTTCTGATATGCAGTCAGGATTAATTGTATGACCTATATGTTGGGGTCGTTGCTTCCTAACAATAATCTGTGATTTTAAATTCTTGGCTTTGATCCTGGTTATTTGGTGTAAGAGCCTTTATAATGCAGGGAGAAAATATATGGTTTAGGTAAAATTTCGCAGTTTTTTGAGGCTAAAAACTGCGAAACTTTATTTAATGGAAACATTGACCACATTATATTCTTGGTTTATCTACAAACCGGGCAAAAACCGCTGGTTTTGTGCCCAATTTGTAGGTAGCTACCCTGGAACGTACAGTGCCACAACACGGACGGGTTTAGTGTCTTAGCTTTAGTGGTCCTAGTTTATCACTAGTTTATGATTAGTGACTTTAGTTAGACCTTCGGGATGCATGCTATGAACGCCTTATTCTCTGACCAACTTCTGGTCACTAGCGCCACTGAGGAACGGTTTTCTATTAGAAAAACATACATTTCTTAGTAGCAGCCCGGAGATGAGAGAGTGTGGAGATGTGCCCAGTTGATTTCGGCCCGGTTGAGGCATTCTCACATACAGAAACTCAGGCCTTTTTCCCCATGGGGGTAGGCAGAGATCATATTGCCGATCGCAGTAACAACATCATAATAAGAATGCGTGTATGACTAGATGTATGAACGTAAACAAAGCGAAGGAAGTATGTTAGGATCGTAGAAGGTGGCGTTCTGTGGTCTTGCCCTACCCCCATGGGGAAAAAGGCCTGAGTGTATGTATGTGAGAATGCCTGGCGAACAATATTAGCAATTGTGTCTGATTGTCTTTACTGTCTGAGATATTTTACATTACCAAGCGCGGATCTCGTGTGAATTTCGCTTAATAATACTTCTATCAATAATAATACCAGACTATTACTGTCTCACTGCAGGGCAAAAGCCTCTTCTCGTACAGAGAGGGCACTAGCAGTAACCACCACCCTTGCTCAAGACGGGTTGGCGATTTCAGACTTATTTCAACCATAAGTCCAGGTTTTCGTCACCGATGTCAGTAATGTCGAAAATAAACTTAAAAAGTACTTATGAATTGCAAAGATACATCGGTACGTTCCCATGTCTGAACCCACAACCTCGTGCACAAGAGGCTAGGCCTAAACCACTGGGCTATCGCGACATATTGCGATTTATATGAAATTTGGTATGGAGATAGTTTGAGACCCTGGGAAGGACATAGGATTTTTAATCCGCGCCTTTGTCTACGTCCGCAATAAACGATAATCACTGCGGACGAAATCGTGGGAAAAAGCTAGTAAGTAAATAAATTCTTATGACTCTTGACATAACTTATACCTGTCAGGCAATTTACCTAAATAGCAACTCAATACGAAATTAATGACAATCGTATAATCAGTAAGAAATATAATTAAATAAGTTTCATGTAACAATTTCAGACTTTTTGTAAAAACGTAATGGCGGGAGGCGAACCATTATACAATATTATATGTATGTAAATGAGCAGAAACTAGTCGTCAAGAGCCCAACGCAATTCAATTGAACCACATAAAGAAATGGGGTCAATGGCAACTACGACTTTGGTGACTTCCAAAGTTAACACATAATCAAGTTTTCTTAAATAAAAAACTTATTAATTATGACTTTCTGATTAGGTACTGAGTTAATCAAAAAAGTTCTCAAAGTAATTCCTATTTGAAGGTTAAGAATAGTTATTAGCCATATTACAATCCGGCCATCGTTTCTTTGGTCTCAAAACTTTCCTCACAATACGAACCTAATTCCTGCGCATCGCATACTGACTACCCATTTCCACACAACTTCTCGGTCACCGGCGTCACTTTCAGACTTCCTTTAACATTGTATCTAATAAAATAAAATAATAATAATACCAGCCTATTAGTGTCCCACTGCAGGGCAAAGGCCTCTTCTAATACAGAGAAGGCACGAGCAGAGAATCACCACGCTTGCTCAAGACGGGTTGGCGATTTCAGACTTATATTTATTATAAGTCCAAGTTTCCTCATGATGTTTTCCTTCACCGATGTCAGTGATGTCCAAGATAAACTTATAAAGTACATATGAATTGATAAAGTCACATTGGTACTTGCCCAGGTTTGAACCCATAAATCACTGGGCTATCATGACATTTTTACACACATTGTATCTACATACTCTTAATTTACTTTTATTCTCAAAAGGAAAAACAATGGAACACTTATACAACAGAGTGATCCCACTTTGATGTCCGTCCGTCCGCCTGTCTATCTACTCTTTATCTCGGGAACGCGTGGAGGTATTATGAGTTGAAATTAATAAGATATACTCAGGTCTGCAGTCTCTTGTTTCTTAGTATATCCATTCATTTAACACCACACATCGATTATTTAGGACCCATTAATATCAGTGTTAATTTTAAACCGTGGTGTTATGCAACTGGGCCTAACCCAGTTGAAAACGTCACTTTGTGCCAATAGGCCTAGCTCTGTTCTGTCTCCTGCTTGATATGGAGGGAAGTGGAAATTATGTATTTTTTCTAACTGTCCCGACGCTTTTCTGGTGGTCGCCACTGTTGAATCTGGTTTTCAGGAGTTGTAGTGGTTTGGGTATAGAGAGGCGGGCTTGCCCCAAAAAAAATAGGGAGCTGTATTTTTTTTTGGGGCAAGCCCGCCTCTCTAGCATTCTCATCTCAGCTGCATGCAACTGCCTTTGATTTATCCCTTTTATGGCCCAAAATTCAAAATGTCAGGATGATTGATAAAAACAGGCAAAAAAAAAAGCCTTTCAAAATTCTTGAGGACTGAATAACATTAAGACAAAACGCTATCTCATATTCACTGCCATGTATATCAAGGAAGCGGAAGTGTGCTAATGGGTTCACGACCAGCTCCTGAAGTGAGGCCTGGCAGCAAGCCAAGCTTAGTGAAGCCCACTCCAAGGTCATTGGAAATAGTACCTAGTCTGGGGTAGATGCCGTTTATATTAAACTGGATCAATTTTTTTCACCTAACTTGGGTAAATACGTAGCTAGGTTATAGTCTGAAACTCTGTTACATTTGCCGAGGGTATAGACAAAAGCCTACCTATAGTATACTTTACCATAGGTAGACTTTATACCAGGTATAGAAGGGCGCATGTTAGTGGTAACAAAACCATTATAAGCTGGCGTCTCATTCCATTTCATATCAGACCATCTATCAAACCATTTCCTCGGCAACCCGACCCCTTAAATTGATGAAACTGGTTGTCAATCTTTCGGGTTTCTGACTACTCGTAACGACTGCCAAAGATCTACAAATAACTACGGAGAGGTCTCGATATATAATACATGGTCACCCATTCAAGGACTGACCTCGGAAAGCGTAGCTTAACCATCGATTAACCTCAGCTGTGTTTCATACTATTTTAGGGGGTATAAGGTACAGTGTGTAAAGTTCCATTTCCTCCATAGGAAAGGGAGGATCCTCCGACCAGACGGGTTTTGCGTCTGGTGGGTTACTACCCGACGGTTGCTGTCGGGTTCTTGTCCACAATTTCAATATGTCAGATTTAGTCCGCATGTGGCGAGATAGATGTCGCTACTAGCTACATCATTCAAATAATATTCAGAAAACTTTCGTAGGTAGGTACCACCAAAACAAGTGTGCCACATACATATTTCAATAAGAACTGGCCCAACCGCCCGGGTGTTGGTTTGTGCGTAACAGTGTCCATGACACGGGCAGGTCGCGATGGCGCGATAGCCACGGTCCGGTATTTAAGGAAACCGACCCAAGGACTCCGAATGTCCTTGACAACACCGCACGAATTCGCGGCCGGTGTGATTACTTATAGTAATAAATGTTGGCTGGTGTGCTGTGGGATATTGCAGTCATATTGGCAGGGGGTGAGAGAAAAGAAGGAGAAAGTGCTGAAACAGTGAAAGAGTGCTGAATAAATGATTTTTCATCATTTATTCAGCACAGGCAACGACACAACTGACGAAATGTGGGTTTACTTTAATAATAATAATTTAAAATAAAACGAAAACAAAACTTTACATAATAGCGGCGCCGCACAGAAGCGCACATTTTATGGCAAGCCCTGGACGCGACCACCCACAGTGAGTAGTTGCATCCAGTGCTGCCACATCGGTGAGTCTGCAGTGGCGTGGCAGTCCGACCAGCACCCTGAATACGTGCGTGCTATGGGTGCACCTGTGCCTAACACTTCAAGGAATACTGGCGTGATGTTATGGTAATAATACCAGCTGATTACTGTCCTATTGCAGGGCAAAGACTCATACAGCAAAGGTACGAGCATTAATCACGACGCTTGGTCAAGGCGGGTTGGCGATTTCAGACTTTAGTTCATCACATTTCGTCAGTTGAAGTCCCATGTAGTAAGGGGCAAGCCTATTGCCATTAACACAACACAAATCCAGTCTCTGAACAGGAACTGAGAAATACATAGTAATATTATAAATGGGAAAGTGTGTGTGTCTATTTGTCCGTCTTTCACGGCAAAACGGAGAGACGAATTGAACTTGATTTTTAAGTGGAGATAGTTGAAGGGATGGAGAGTGACATAGGCTTCTAACCCCCCACTTCCTAACGCAAGCGAAGCCCCGTGCAAAAGCTAGTTTAAAATAAATAATGAAAACCAAGGTCAGCTGTCTATAAAACCAAGTCAAAAGACACCGGTTCACTAACCCTGTACCCCTCAAAAATCCGTTTTGCAAAACACAATAATAATTACAGATATTAGTTGGAAGGTGACATTATAATAACGTTTCATGCCAAGTCCCCATAAAGATATGGCGCCATGCTGTACTGGTGTTATTAACATTTGGTACAAGTCGGCTCAATCAAATAGGGCAGGTTGTTGCGACATGTTTGGGGGGAAATAGGCTTCTGGGAGCTAACGATCCATGTTGGGGAGTTCTCGTCCGCAAGCGTAAAATGACCACCATAGAAACGGGTTTTGTCGACGGAAGAATAGACTGTTGAAAGAATTTTACCGTCTTTAGCATGGTGATGTTAAAACTGAAGAGTAGAAAGGGTTCTATTCTCTACAGTCTACGGGGCGCAGTCTTCGGGTAGATGAGACAACAAGTTGGAAAGAAAGAACGTTGTCTATTCTTGGTGGAATAGATATAGAATTGATCATGGTACGGGTGCAGGTCGTAAATCTAGGAGTTAGTAGTAGTGATCGTTAGGCTTTTTTATTTTTGGTTATGTTATGTCTGTCTTTTTGTTTGAAGTAATCTCCGAAACAGCTGAACCGATTTTGACAGGAATTTCACTGGCAGATAGGGAATTTTATGAGGAATTACTCTATTGAGAAACAGAAATAGGGTTCCGCATAGAAAAATAAAGCAAATTATAATATTAAATTTTGATAAATTCTACGTAGACAAAGTCGTGAGCAACAACTAGTTTTAAATTTGAATTAGTATTCATAACATGCCATTAGCTTATTTAATATACATGGAGGTACACTACACCTGTTTAGTTTAGGCATATTTTGTTTTGCTTCAAACATGCTTTAAATTGTAAAAAAAGTTAGATATTAATCGTGAATTTCACAGTGTTTAATTTCTTCCCTGACATTTCTGCCCACCCCTTTACGACACACGAGTGTGATAGTGTAGTAATTTTTAATCCTTAACGCCAGATGTCGCGGCTAGTCGCATGAAGGTAATTAATGGCTGTAGGGACCTTGTTAATTGGGGTAATCAATCAAGTGTCCTAGTTAACTTTGTGAAACACCGACCAGTTACGTTTCATTTGCTTACGTTTTGAGACTTTTTGCGAATTTGAAATACATATACATATACTCAGGCCTTTTTCCCGTGGGGGTAGGCAGAAATTACAGAACGACGCTGACGCCGATCATACATCTGGTCATACACACACGCCAGTTGCGAGTACTACGAAGAGAGAACTAGTTCTATTACTAATTTGTGATTTTGCGGCCCTCTCAAAGTCTCTAGTTATATTTATGTCTTATTCTCGATTTCACTTTCGTAGCATCCAAATGTGAAGCCTAAAGACTTTTGCACTGTCCCTCGTGTGCGCTTTTGTTTAGGCATTGCATTAGTTGTCACCCCGGTCGATGGAAAGTTAAGCTACGCTTTCGGAGGTCGGTCCGTGGATGGATGATTGTCCAGCACATGCCACGGCGAGACCTCTCGTTATCTCGTAAAGCTTGTGAAGTAGTTGACGGTCATTTCTTGATCTTTGACTAACGTTACACGCTGCGTCCGAAGCCCGTGAGTCCGACAACCAGTCTTAGCAAATGAGAGGAGGGGTTTAGATAGGCAGTTGCTCCATATAAAGTACTGGTGTTTACATATACCCGGTGGAAGCCAACTACAAGCCAGATATACTTGGGAAAAGGCGTGCAGTTTTTTTGTTGTTGTTTATTTGAGATGGGTTTGCCCTTGACTCTCGAGGTGACGGAGACAAAGTCGATGATGGAGTAGGCTTTCCCGAAGAAGCATGTTCACTTGCCTCTATCTTTGAAGAGATTGGGGTTGATCGCGTTCAGAAATACATGATAAATAGCTACATATAAAGCCTACAGTAGGTACGTAACCACACCATAGAACCAACCCGTTTATTTGACATTTTTCTGGCAAGCAGCCAAGTTCATTAGCCTAAAAGAACACTCACTTCTTTAATGTGAGATAAGTATCACAATTTTCTATTTAACACGAATAAAACGAAATGCAGTCTAGTTGCTTCGGAAAGCTAAGTTTGTGCGACAGTGTCAACGAATTATTTTATGAAATTAAGTGATATTTATTGCTGTAAATACACATAGACATAAGTAGTATAAGCATAGTATAGTATCACCCGTTATATTTGTCCCATGTTATAGGGGGCGAGCCAATTGTTTATTGTCAACGACTTATGTGGCTTAGGTGGCGACCTATGTGGTTGCGACGCAGGAGGTTGCAAGTTCGATTCCCGCCTTGGGACAAATATTTGTACAATCTATAAAGATTTGTTCCGGGTGTTCTGGATATTTGCTATGTATAATAAATCTATCTATGTTATATATTTTATTAAGTAAATCAGTCATCTAGTACCCATAACACAAGCTCTGCTTAGCTTGGGGCTAGATGATGCTGTGTGGATTGTTCAGCATTATTTATTTATTTTTTATTTAAAGCTGAGTTTGTGCGAGTGTCAACGGATTATTTTATGAAATAAAGTGATATTTGCTACTGTAAATACACATAAACATAAATAGTATTAGCATAAGTATAGTAACACCCAAATTTCATCAGTTATGTTTAAGTCCCTTGTTATAGGCAGCGAGCCTATTGTATATTTTATTTCTGTAAATAGTTTCTTTAAAAATACTTTTAAACACGTTATAAAATGTAATAATTAAAAGAGTTCATTACATATCAACAATCTTCCGTGCCTTGGAAAACACGTTAAGCCGGCTGTCATTTGTGGATCTTTGACAGTCGTAGCTGATAGGTCGTCAGAATCCCGAAAGTCTGAAAACTAGTCGAACCAAGGGGTACCGACGGCATCGTATTGACCAGTAACTGGGTAGTGGAGGTCAGATAGGCAGTTGCTCCATGTGAAATACTAGTATTCAGCTGCATCCGGTTAGACTGGAAGCCGACCCCAACATAGTTGGGGAAAGGCTAGGCTCTTGATAATGAATTTACGAGTATTTCGAAATTTAATTGAAGTTTAATCTTATCAAATACGGCATCAAGTTTTCTTTGAAGAAATCGTATTGTGTTCCCGGTAAGGTACAAGCATTTGATTGGTTATTGGTCAGTAGCTGGAACTACGGAAGCTATTGTTTATGGAGCTCCAAGCTATTGTGTGGCGATGCACGTGCTATCGATCCTCTACGGTAGGGATGTAGTAACGACAGCAGAAAAAATAAAACTTAAAATGTTTTACGGACTACTATCTGTGCCCTGTGGTTTCGCTCGTCCCTAAGGGTTAGAGCGTGATGTGTATAACGATTATCAAGAATCGGGCCATCAAATGCAATAATATTATGTCAAATCCGACTGGTAAATCCAGTGAAAAGCGCGTTGAAATAAAAAAACTCTTCAGCTTTATCATTTTGAGTATTAATTAGTTAACATTTAAAAAAAATCACTAATAAGGTCAGTGTATGTACTTGTAAGGCGTCCCATCCCGGAGTTTCCGCTTACATCTACCTTATACCTTTTGTTAGACGTCTTTCATTCATCCTCACAACGTGACCAAATCATCTGAGCATGTTCTATTAAATTTTTGTCAATACATCCATGCCATAATTATATTATAATTACATTTCAAACAACACTTTTGTGTTGATTAGTTTTCGTTGAAGCAGTATTATAGGTATAAGTAGTTATGTTCACATTATCTAAGTTATCAGCAACATCTTGCGCAATCAATCAAAAAAAAACATTTGGCGTGTCATGTGATGAATCAGAATATTTTCAAAAATGTTAAAACTTTTACATAAATAAATTGTTATCAAATGAAATCAGCTATCATTTATTCAAATTGGGCTGAAAAAGCCGATAGGTGTAGATATGTTTTTATTCATTATAAAGCTGAATTATATTATATTATTATTAAGTTTATTTTTATCTTAACTATATAAAATACAGATCAACTTGGATTTCAATACAGTTTAGTGATGCCCCTACCTAGTGATGTTAGTATTTCGTACACGAGGTACAACGCTTAAATGTAAAAACATATTAATGATAAAAACTGTGTCTCGTTATAACAAAAAAAAAAGTTAGCCGTCACGGAGATTTGAAACATCTAAATGAATGGTAATTGAAAGAATTTTTAATTATAGAAAACCAATCAAATTATACATTTTTGTTAGTAGTAGTAGTCAGTTAGTCAGACGTGAGGTTGGTTGGTCGGTCAGACGGTCGGTCGCCGGAGAGGGGGCATATAGTAAGCAGCTCGTATAAAAAGCAACGGACGGAATGATATAACCCGTCCCTTGCTGTCCTCTCCGCAACATCCTAAGCCGAGGCTCGTACCCCGCAGGGGTGCCCTTAGAGATTGGTCTCTTAGCTTTTAAGTTTTTACACCCTGGCTGGAGGCCTTAATTTCTAATTAAGTCCCCACAGGAAAGTTCGGCTAAGCAGTAGATATCCCTGAAGGATAAACTGCGAGATGCCCATTCCAAAAAAAAACAAAATATATTGCGCAGACACACAAGAGAATCGAGAGATGTGGCGTAGAGGTGCGTGGTGGCACGAGATGCGCTTGTAGATGTCACATCAGAAACAAAAATATTAATTTGGAAGCAATATGTTTGAGCCGTTTGGGGTTGAAACACTAGGGCCATGGGGTCCGTGTGCCCATTTAGTTTTTCGAGAAATCGCGAAGCGTTTGGTCGACTCTTCACGTGACCAGAGGGCTGGCCTTTTTTTTGGCCAAAAAATCAGCATGGCCATTCAACATGGTGCCAGCCTTCTGGGTACTTTTCCCGTTGACAACGATGCGGATGAATTTTTCGATGCCCTGTGATTATTTATTTTATTTTATTTCTTCATATATTAATAATTGTATCATTTTAATAAAATATTAATCAAATGAACTGGCTTTAGAATAGGTAAACTTAAAGCTATAAATCAGAAATAATAACTAACACCTCCCCATCTTAACAAAACGAATAATGACCGCAAATAAAAAGCACCCATGATTCACGAGCCTGTTCTGCCGACCCTAGCGATGACGCGTCACTATCAAGTTCAGTGACTCACTGAGTCAAGTGCTGACTCAGTAAAACTGACGGCTATTAGTACTTCAAGCTATTAGGGGCTGAAAAGGTGCTTGAAATTGTATTTTGAAGTATTTTTGAATGATGTGTTAAAGAAATCAAATTATAGTTTACAAACTCATCATCATCATCATCAGGCTATACTAGTCCACTGCTGGACATAGCCCTCTCCTAATGAGCGCCATAGCGCCCTGTCTTCAGCTTGCCGCATCCAGCATCTGCCTGCAGTCTTTCGCAGATCGTCATCCCACCTGGTCAGAGGGCGTCCTACACTACGTTTGCCGAGTCGCGGTCTCCACTCAAGAACACGTTTACCCCAGCGGTTGTCGGTTCTTCGCGAGATATGGCCAGCCCACTGCCACTTCAACTTGCTAATTCTTTGAGCTATGTCGGTGACTTTGGTTCTATGTCGGATGTATTCGTTTCGAATCCTATCCTTCAGAGAAACTCCGAGCATAGCTCTCTCCATAGCTCGCTGAGCGACTTTAAATTGGTGGACCAACCTTACCGTAAGTGTCCATGTCTCGGCGCCGTAGGTCATGACGGGTATGACGCACTGATTAAAAACTTTCGTTTTCAAGCATTGCGGTATGGATACAAAGTTTACAAACTACTGACAAGTAATTGCACTGACCCAAGTGACTGGAAAGGTCCACTTATCTGTGTGATTCTTTCCTCACAGACACTAATCTCAATGGACCTGACATGATGTGACCAAGATGGACTCTGGACTTTAAAAGAGACCTGTGATTTTGATTCGGGGCTTCTTCTCAGAGTAGTCAGCTTGGAAACACCGACGAACCTCATTTTTGTATTGATTACAAAATTGTTTATTTAAACCAATTAACAGATATAAAGAAAGAAATAAAAAAGTGTTATTTGTTTCTAAAGGCGTGTTTATTAAAGTATTACGACATAAATACACTTAAAAATGGTAGTTCTATTAAACAAATTTTCCTTAAATATACCTATAAATATTAAAATGAATCCCTGTGTCCCTTGAGATCGACTTTACCGATTTCATTCATACGTTTTTAAGTTTTCTTATACTTTGTTGAAGTTACTCACGGAAAGAAAAATTAAGATTAAAATTTCAGAAACTGAACAACTTCGTTTATCGACATCCACGTGAACGAAGTCGCTAGCATAGCTAGTTATATAAATATTATGCATTATTTCTCATCACAGATGCTGCCAAAACATTCAAAATCGCGAATAGAACGCAACTATACAATATATTGGAAAAGGAATACGTAAAATTGTATCTTCGTAAGAAAATCCTGCAATTCAAAGGCAAAGTTGTAAGTTAACAAGACTGGCAGAAAATAATAATAAAATAGCTTCAGTTAATCGTCAGTTGCTGATAAAAAATGAAAGATGGCTTTTATGCCACGGAATTTCTAACTAGCATATAATTTGCAGTAATTACGGCGAAATATTTCAAAAAGCTGCGACGGTTGTATGCATTATGACTGCATAATATTAACTTTAAATATATTGCCTAATTAATTTTATTGTTGACCAAAAAACTTATGGGTCACACATGCAACCCATGCTGCCTAGCTGCCGTTGGTATTTCAAAACTAATATTATAAAGAGGAAAGATACGATTGTTTGTAATGGATAAACTCAAAAAATGCTTAACCGATTTATAAAATTGTTTCACCTGTAGAAAGCTATATGATAATAATTTGCAGAAGGTTGTGACAGAATGAAAAATTAAGACATTTGCGCAGAAAATTGACATAATATTTCGCGTATTTGATTAATGTGAATTTTGACCGCGGTTTTCCGCTGTTAAATTGCTTACAATTAAAAAACTTGTGTATGAATTTTAAATATTTTAACTGACTTTATTGAGTAATTACATACATGTCTTCCATATAAGACAAGAAATGCCTTTCAGTGCTGTATTTTGACGTCTTATCAGTGTTGTATCAATATCGTCGCCTTAGAGTGAAAAGCTCGGGAATGCAATTAAGTTCACTTTTGTTTTATTTAATTTTGTAAAGAAAACCTAGGGACGCACGCCCTAGTCTCGTACAAAAAAAATAGTAACCTGTAATGCTATCTTGGATGGTAAATGAGAACCTCGTTAAAACTCGCGAGTGTAAAAGCTGTGGAAAATATAAATAGTGAACTTTTACAAGTCGCAGTTTTTTCTTCCTCTTGTAAAGTTACTTCTTTCGCATATACGAGGTTTTTGTTTTTACTCTAAGGCGACAATATGTAAATAACAGATGAGTACCCCTGTACTTCAACCTAGGAGAATCCTGTATCTCTAAGGATAGTGTTCTTCAGTGGGTCTGACACATTTACAATATTTACAATTTGAGGGATATTATAATTCTGAGCCTATTTTGGAGGTCAACATAAAAGTGAGGAGTGTTTTTGTGTGTTAACACGGAAAGAAGCTCAGAGATCACAGTCTGTTTTATAGTCCAGACATTATCTTGGTTAGGACCATGGAGATTAGTGTCCGAGATGGTCATTTGAGGAAGGAACCATCTAGGTATGAGTGAAGCAGTTCAGTCAGTGCACGCATTTGTCGGAAATTGTAGAGCTCAACTCAGAACCAAGGAGCTCAACGTTGTGTGAGTGCAGTTAACTTGAGAAATCAATCATTATTCTCTAAAATTTAAACTCGTTCCAGTTACCTACTCCCTAAGCTCACTACCAAAAAGAGCTTCTAAACCTATTTTCCAATGTTATTATAATTAAATTTCCCACTACGGGCGTCAATGATTAATAGTGTTACAGATAGGGGCCGCCTGCATGTAGGACGAGCCTTTCAACATGATAGGCCATCGATACACGGGGTGGAGAGTGACTTGTAGTTTATTTGATAGCGTGGAATGTTGTATAGTGCTACTTATTTCAGACGTGTTTTAAATTTTAAACTAGATACGCTCAGCTACGCAATAGGGATGTGTCCTAGGTAAAAATATATTAAGTCTATTTAGTCCGTCAGTAAGATTAGCAAAAAATATTGGACACGTATATTTTTTGCTTACTCAAATCAATAAAAAAGTGACAATGATATAGCACATCAAAGTTCAGGAGAAGGGGCTTGTGACGTCACTGTTACGTTACAAGTGCAGCATGGCGTGACGTCACGCGCAATTTCAACGCACTATATCGTCGTAATTTTTGGTTTACGTGAGAAAAGAAAAAATACGTGTCCAGTATTTTTGAGTAATCCAACTTTCGGAGCAATCAGAATTTACACTACCCTATTATGACGTATAATAAGGAATCAGCATAGCATTTGAATGTTTCAATGCTGCCAACATATTGGCGTATCATCCCTTTTTCTCTTTTTATACACCGCCCTCACCTCTGTTACTACGTTATTTTTGAGAATTTATTTCATGATTTGGTATTAAGGTTACATTATTGATAATCACCGATAAATGTCGTTAAATTCTTGCTTTCACCCCGGGTTTCGGTCATTATTAATAATGATAGGCACTAGCTTTCAATTAATCACACTTACCGTATCATATATATTACTGTTATTGTTTTTAAGTCCGTCAGCTCATAACAATGCAATTTATGTAGGAAATTAAAAGATTAATTTAGTTATTATTTTATTTCTTTATACACACACAACGCAACACTCCACTTCGCACCGCCGCTCTTCGCCTGCGACTTCGTCTGGGTGGATTTCCTACTTTTCCCCTCGAACTTTAACATCTCCTCCGGTTTCTTTTAAGCGTAGTTTTGAAAATAAAACTTAGTCTCTGTCACTCGTTGATTATGTAGTTTTCTATGAGTGAAAGAATTTCTAAAATCGGTTTAGTAGTTTTGGAGTTTATCCATTGCAAACAAATAAATTTTTCATCTTCCTAATATTAGTTTTGATAGAAAACGAAAGCTTCGTTTTCGTAGCGTTGTTGTGGAGCAAAGCCCTTATGTCAGTTAGGTTAAAGACCGGTGCATCAACCACGATAGTCCGTCTGCCCCACTGCGCAGGCGCGCCCTTACACGTGCTAACAAACGCACCGGATTCACGTGACCTCTACACAATCCATGCATTACAACACCATCTGCAATTCCTCCCCATTCTTAGATACTGCATAACTGCCTAATATGATTTTTACTATCCTATACTACTATACGAACTCACTCAAGGCGCCTTGGGGTGAAAATGTGTGTTTACAGTGTTACTTTTTGTAGCGGGGTCGTCTGAGGGGGTCATTGAATATCTGTTCTCGATTTTATAATTGAGAAAATATCTTTACCTATGTAATCAGCTGGAGGTTTTGGGTTCCATACCCGTGTTGGGCATAGTGTTACTGAGTTTTTCCTCCAGGAAAAAATATATTATAATTAAGTACAATAGGCTCGCCCCCACGGCCACCCTATTACATAGGACTTAAACATAACAGGCGTAATATGGGTGTACTATAGATATATCTCTGCTTAACCCTTCTGGAAATACAGACGTCATTTCAACGTGCAGGAAAGAGATGCAGAGATGACATGGACGATTCAATTAGTAAGCAGTTAGAAGATTTTAAAGAGGAAATGAGGAAAATGATGACCCTTTTTTCAGAAAAACATGGCAATGATATACAGCACATAAACTCAACACTTAAAGAAATTCAACAGTCTAATAATAAAATAGAAAGCTCGATTGCTTACCTGACCGCACAAAATGATGACCTCACTAAGAAAATCAACAAGCTGGAAAACAAAGCCATAGAAGACAAAAAGCTCATCACTATTTTGGAGAACAGAATTGAGGATTTACAAATGGGAGGTCGGAAAACGAACTTTGTTGTGAAGAATGTACCAAGAAAAAATCAAGAAACCAAAGAGGATCTAATAGAAATGATCATGTGTCTTTCACGAAACTTAACCTGCAATATCAATAAATATGACATAAAAGACATCTATAGAGTGCATGGAAAAAACCATGACCAACAAAACACTCCTATCATTGTGGAAACAGGTTCCACTTTATTGAGATCTGAGTTTCTGAAGATGAGTAAGACACACAATTTAAAAAACCAAAGTAAATTATGCTGTAAACACTTGGGTTTCAAAACGCCAGAAGACACGCCTATCTTTCTGTCAGAGCACTTAACACCGAAAGGATCGCGTCTACACTTTCTTGCCCGAGACCTAGTAAAATCAGGGGCCTACAAATTCTGCTGGACTTCTTATGGCAAGGTTTATATAAAAAAAGATGAACATGCAAAATCTTTAGTCATTAATTGTGAAGAGCAGATACACCACCTCTTAGCGAAAGCATGACTTACTGCTTATAGTACTTTCTGTGCACTCTTTTTATCTTATTTACTGATACGTTTCTTGTTACCACCTATCTCTGATCTGTTATTTTATACATTATTTGTAAGATTTCTCTCATGTTTACGATGTACTTGTATCACACTAAGTCTACACATTGTTATACATACCTACACCCTCATGCACCCTCACCTGTACTACACACACACTCGCGCCACTACACATGCTACACACCATAATTACACGTTCACCTACCTTAACCTAAAACCTACCTTGATGTGCTCAATCATCGAAACAATAAATAACCTTATGCAACGATTTCTAAATAACCTAAACACTTATCTAAAAGAAATGTCTATTCTACTTATAAAAACTTTAAATGAATGACGCGCTGTTAACTGTAACCGATATAGATAATATTGAGATTGCCCATACAGTCGAATGCAGGATTTCAGAGCTCAGTAGACTCATACATATTAACAAAAACGACCTTACTATTATTTCCCAAAATATAAGAAGCATTTATCGTAATTTTGATGATTTTGTAATCAACTTATCAACCCTTCCAGTAACAGATATCATTATATTAACAGAATGCAGGCTAAGTGCAAACAAACCTATTCCACAACTACAAAATTATGAATCCTACTATACAAAACGACAACTAAACCAAAACGATGGAGTAGTCGTGTATGTCAAAGAATCCCTGAAACCAAAAGTTAGGGAAATAGAGTTGTCACAAGCTTCCTGTCTTCAACTGGATATTCTTAATAACATTGTGTTATGTACCTACCGCTCCCCCTCAAACACAAACACTGATAGCTTCATGAACTCCCTTAGTACTTACCTAGATAAATTAAATTCCCACAAAAGCATTATACTAGCGGGTGACATAAATATAAATATTAAACCTAAAGAAACTGACTCGTCCCAAGAGCATAAAAATAGGAACAGTTATCTTAATGTGCTGTCATTGTATGGAATACTACCTGGACACATACTGCCCACCAGAGATAAAAATTGCCTAGATCATTTCATGTTGAAAATTGATAAAAAGAAGGTTACAGCATTTATTGCTGTACTCCATACCTCAATCACTGACCACTTTACAACTTTTTTATGTCTGTCCAAAATAAAACACTCCCGGACTCCAAAAAGAACTGCTACTATCACCGACTTTGAAATGGCCCTAGAAGCTTTACGGGAAAGAAATCTAGCTGAACTCTTGTTTTGTGATGATCCTAATCTTCTGACTAACCTTCTCTTAGAAAAGCTCACAAATACTTTAAAAAGCAGTAGTACCACCCGCACTATAACAAATAGTAAACAAATTATTAAACCGTGGATTACCAATGGCATACTACGCTGCATAAGAAACCGTAATAAACTACAAAAACGTTATAAATCTGACCCACACAATGACACTTTAAAAATAACTTACAATAGATACAGGAATTTCTGTAACAATTTGGTAAAAAAACTTAAACGTAAATATGAAAGGGAATTATTAGCTAAATCGGTTACAAATAATAAACTGCTTTGGAAAAACATAAAAAGCATTACTTATTCCAATAAATCACACGATCACAACTGTGAACTACTTAATATCAAGTCATCCCCTCTTATGTCAGTAAATTTTATTAATGATCATTTCGCCAACGTGGGTAAGCAATTGGCTCAGCAAATTCGGCCTAGTAATAACTCCATAAATCAACATGCCGAACTTCCAGTACAATGCAATACCTTTGTCCTCCTAGATACTGACCCCAATGAAGTCGATCGACTCTTGATGGGCCTAAAATCTGATAGTGCCCCCGGATGGGATAATATATCGACAAAATTTCTCAAACACGCACGAAAAGAAGTCGTTCCAGTAATAACCCATCTAGCAAACCTCTGCTTTCAAAGTGGCACCTTCCCTGACCTACTGAAACATTCCATTATTACTCCCGTCTATAAAGGAGGGGACAGAGATGATGTCAACAACTACAGGCCTATATCAGTTTTGCCATCCATTTCTAAAATACTGGAAAAATTAATAAATAATCGTTTAGTGAAATATCTTTCTAAATTTAAATTACTATCACTCTCCCAATTTGGCTTCACACAAGGCCTATCCACCGAGGATGCAGTTACAGCACTGAGTTCCCTAGTAACTGAACAACTTGATACTGGTAATAAATGCTTAACTGTTTTTCTGGATCTTAAAAAAGCTTTTGACACCGTCTCTGTCCCCATCCTTGTGAGCAAACTGGAAAAAGTTGGAATAAGGGAAACCCCGCTGAAATTGCTCAAAGACTATCTTTCGTCAAGAAAACAAAGGGTTAGGGTGGGTGAACTGACCAGTACTGACGCTGAAATCACATACGGCGTTCCCCAGGGCAGCGTACTTGGCCCTACACTTTTCTTGGTATATTTGAATGATCTCTGCAACATGTATATCAATAATGCAAAAGTATTCTCTTACGCTGATGACACCGCTGTCGTTTTTTCTGGGAACTCCTGGGATGATGTGAAAACCAAAGCTGAGTTGGGTATGGCACAGGTGGCCAATTGGCTTAATAATAACCTCCTCACTTTAAATACATCAAAAACGAATTACATATGTTTTAGTATTAACAAAAGTAGTCAACCAACAAAGGATCTCAATCTAAGAATACACACATGTGGAGATAGTAATAACAGATACTGCAACTGTCCCTGCATAAAGCAAGTAACACAGACTAAATATCTAGGTGTGATAGTCGACCAGAGATTATCCTGGCATCCACATCTTGAACAGGTCTCAAATAGGGTTAGGAGATTAAGCTGGATTTTTAAAACTCTCCGACATATTATACCAAAAAGTATGACCGGTAAGCGAGAGCACCCTAGAAATGTTCTCAATGAAATTTACATGGCGTTGGTACAATCCGTCTTACTATACTGCATCCCTATTTGGGGTGGTGCAGCGAAAACTTATTTTATTGATGTGGAGCGAGCCCAACGAGCCCTGATAAAAATCATGTATTTTAAAAATAAAAGATTTCCTACTGAGACCTTATACAAAATAAGCGATCTACTTTCCGTAAGGAAAATGTATATTATACAAACAGTTTTAAAAAAACACAAAGCCCTACCATATGATCCAAAATTTGTACGGAAAAGGAGGATTGAGAATGTTGCACAAATTCCACAGACTAAAACTGTGTTTGCCAGTAGGCAAGTGAATAAACGGTCTGCACAACTTTATAACAAGATTAATAAAATTAATTGCATATACACAAAAACAAGTTATGATTGTAAGAAAACAATAACCAATTGGATAAAAACACTTACATATGATGACACGGAGGCACTTTTGGAGCACATATAGTAGTAGATACACACTCACATACACTCTCAAACTCTCTCTCATACTCTCACACAAGCACATATACTCTCACATACACCCTCACACACACCCTCACATACACTCTCTCACTAGGCACACAATACGCACAGTAGTTTACACTCGAAACATACCTCACTAACATCTGTAGTTTTTATTGTAATTTTAGTTTAAATTTTTGTTCATAATCTTAAGTTAACTAATGCTAATCTATGGAAGAGCGGAGTCTCCTAACACAGGCATTGTTTGCTTAAAAGGAGGCTCCAAACACTAAGCCCCTTTGTAAACTGAAGCATCAATAAACTTATTATTATTATTATTATCCCCTTTATTTAAAATCTTTCTTATAAATTATATTTTTAAATATTTCAATATTAATACAAAAAAAAACATTTAAAAATATAAAAAATAGTGGCCCACCGGTATCGGGAACAGGGTCCAAGCTACCGGCGGTCAGGGCTCCAGAGAGAGGAATCGCCTAACTATACGCGCCGTGTCCAGAAGAACTGCTTTCTGAATCAAGCCCTTGATCCAGCTGCCTAACGCGAGCCTCCTTAGATGTTGGTCAAGGCTCTTAGCTATTAAGCCATTGGCTGACACGACTATCGGTACAACGATTGCTGAGTCCACATCCCACATGTCGACAACCTCGCGAGCCAAGTCAAGATACTTGATTTGTTTATCTTTCTCGGCTTTCACGAGGTTCCCGTCATGCGGGACCGTTACATCAATAATCGTTGCGCGCCTCTCGATTCGATCCATCACCACTATATCAGGCTTATTGGCTACAATAGTCCTGTCAGTGATGATGGATCGGTCCCAATACAAAGTGACACTGCCATTTTCAAGAACTGGGTCGGGCACATACTTGTAGTATGGCACTTCCGATTCTACAAGACTGTATTTTAGAGCAAGTTGCTGATGGATAATCCTGGCTACTAGGTTGTGCCTATGCAAATACTCTTCGTTAGCAAGACGAGAACAACCAGAGATAATGTGGCGGATTGATTCGCCTGGACGGTGGCATGCCCGACAGATGTCAACCGTACCATCCTTCACAATAAATCTCCGATAGTTATTCGTCATGATAACTTCGTCCATAATTGCACAGACAAAACCTTCGGTTTCCCCAAAGAGGTCACCGAAACGCAGCCAAGATACGGACGCTAACTGATCTACATCAGGCCCATGTAGGGCCTGGAAAAAGCGTCCGTGAAGCTCCTTACTCTGCCATACTTCCTTGCGATCGTTAGTGTCAAGTACTACAGGTTTGCGCCAGTTCTCTTTAGCCAACGAGAGCGGGGTGAGGCCCTGGTCCACCGCGACTACATCTCGATGCATCCCCACGTCGGTTTCTAGGAAATAATCCCTGAGACTACATATCTCGCGATTATGGAGGGTCTTAGCATTTAAAAAGCCTCGACCCCCACACTTTCGCGGGATATACAGTCTCATAACCGATGAACGTGGGTGATGCATTCGAGATGCCGTCAGGAATGTACGGACTCTCCTATCCAGGGCGTCAAGTTCTGTTTGAGTCCATTTAAGTATGCCGAAAGAGTACATCAAGACTGGCATGACCCAACCGTTGAAGGCACGCACCTTGTTACCGCCTGACAAAAGACTATTACATACTTTCTTCAGGCGGCCAAAGAAGCGCTCCTTCAACGATTGCTTCATGTCAGCAGCATTAATGCCCAATGCTTGCGACATACCCAAATACTTATAGGTTTCGATTGGAGAGAGGGCTCTAAAGTTTATGAAATCCGGGAGTTGGGTTCCCACGGATTCCACAATCTTCCCTCGCTTTACATGCATGACCGCACATTTGTCCACACCAAATTCCATCCTGATGGCGCTACTAAAGGTTTTTGTTACCTTCAGTAGCTCCATCAGTTGCAAATCACTGGGGGCAAAGAGCTTTAGGTCATCCATGTAAAGAAGGTGAGATACAACCTGACCACCTCTCTTCAACCGATAGCCTAGACCCGAATCCTCCAGTAATGTACTTAGAGGATTCAAGGCTAAGCAGAACCAAAGTGGACTCAAACTGTCACCCTGGAATATGCCTCGCTCAATTCTTATTGGTTCGCTATTCCTCTGAATTTGTCGACATCCTGGATAGCGAAGTACGGTTCTCCATTGCCCCATACACGACGTCAGGAAGGTGCGCAGAGTTGCATCTACTTTATACAATTCCAGCACCCGCTTGAGCCATGTATGTGGTACCGAGTCATACGCCTTCTTGTAATCTATCCAGCATGTCGACAGATCCTTTCTTGAACGACGAACCTGTTGGCTTATGGCAGTATCAATGAGGAGGAGCTCCTTAGTACCGCGAGACCCATTCCTACATCCATTTTGAGAGGCCGACATGATCGAATTGCTGTCGATATGGTTGTTAATTTTAACTCTCAAAATGGATGTAAGAACCTTATAGACCGTTGGTAAGCAAGTGATCGGTGTATAATTTTTGGGTTCCGCAGTACTACCAGATTTGTGGAGCAGGTGGGTAATTCCTGTCGTAAGGAACTGGGGTAGCGATCCAGTCTCTAAGGCCGACTGGAACTGAGATGCCAAACGACCGTGCGACTTTTGTAGCCATTTTATCCAAAAATTGTGCAGCCCATCCGGCCCTGGCGATTTCCAGTTCGGCAACGGACGGACTGCACGAGCTACATCTTCGGGGCTGATGGTTATTGCCCCCATTTGCGGTATTGGATCGCACGCTCGTTCGACCTCTCGAGTCCAATCACCCTCTGTGTGACTGACAGGCATCGACCAAATGTTACGCCAGAAAGAACACATGACGTCATCATCCGGTAGGTGCGTATCAGTCACACCTTGGACCGGTCGCTCCCAAGCTCTATACACCCACCTCTCATTGCTCTGGAAAGTGCGATTTTGAGTATATCGCTCCACTCGCCGTTTGTACCTACGAATACGGCTTGCCCATGCATACACGTTCTGCTTCAGGAGGTCGATGCGCTCTGTAACACGGGACATATAGTCTCGAGGGCTGATATCAGTCCCCAAGAACGCCCGTCTTACATAGCGCATCACTCTAGGGCGAGTATTGCCCTCCCTGTAGCAAACAAGCTTACCGATGAGTGCTCTAGCCCCAGCGATGCGACGCTCAATCCTGCACTGCCAAGCCGGTACAGCTGGTTTCGGTCGTGTAGCTATGTCATTAGGAAATTTGACGTGAGCTACACGACATGCCGCTACAGCCGCGCAGTACAAGATTGAGTGAGCATCGGTGAGGTCATCGCAGTTATCAAAATAGTTTGACAACTGCGAATCCAGAGCAGCCACCAGCGCCCTATTTTTATTATGCATGGGCAAACGGGGTAAGCGTGGTCGTAGTGCGGGTAGCATGAAACGATATTCCCGAATCGCACCTTCCAAAGCACTCCTCAATTCCTCATTGTATTGGGTACTTACATTTGTAACCTTGTCACTACCCTCTCCGTCAGCAAAACTAGATGATACCATGTTGTACTGTGGTGGCACTACAGTGTGCGACGGCGAGGTAATGACACGGCTACTCTGCATTTCCGTTCGGAGGCGATCAAGTACAACGTCATCCAACATATGATTACGCTGAATGACCCGCACCTGATCCGAAAGTCGTTGTGCCGATACGTTGACAGCTGGCTCAAGCACCTGAAACAGAGAGAGCATCCGAACACGGTACGCGGTCAGGTTACTTCCTCCCTCTGTAGCCCCATAGTATGAGCGCATGACGTTTTCGTTGATGGATTGTGTCCATCGCATGCGCTGCACACTTCCGCCGGGAGCTGGGACCCTATCAGAGGCCGGAGGGCCTCGAGGTCCTAAGCCGTCCGGCGGCCGGCGTCCTCTCCGTCGACGTGCAGGTGGTGGCGACGTGGGCGGGGAAAAATACTCGTCGCTCGAGCTCGACGCGACTGGCACAGCCGGCTTCACAGTACTCACGATGGTGCTGGGTTTCGGCGGTGACGAGGCGGAGCTGAGCGACGAGGCCGGAGGTGGTGGGCGTGCTCGACGTGCTGCTGATCTTGTTAACATTTCATCAACTATTATAAGATAATTTTCTTTGATTTGACATCTGTCAATTTCTGTTTTGATTTTGTGAACTGCATTGTTGGTGAATTTTTGGACATTTTGGATTTATTTAAATTTCGTGGTTATTTCCGTTATTCTTCTGGTGGTGTATAAATAAACTGCGTAGTGGTAAATGAAAATTAGATATAAAATTTGCGGAAGAAAATTTCTGAGTGATGTCAACTGTGGTGTTGCCAGCTTATTTATATTATTATTATTATTATTATTATGTTATGCTTAGGTAATTAATGCCTATTAATTATTACCAAAGTAAGTAAGTGAGTGAGTAGTAGTACCTGAAGTGTCAGTAGGTATTGTTGCAAGAATTCGTTGCCATTATATCGATCACTTAACTAAACCAGAAAGAGTTGTCAGAAACCCGAAAGTCTGACAACCAGTCTTACCAAGGGGTATCGTGTTGCCCAGTAACTGGGTTGTGGAGGTCAGATAGGCATTCGCTCCATGTAAAACACTGGTATTCAGCTGCATCCGGTTAGACTGGAAGCACACCCCAACATAGTTGGGAAAAGGCTAGGTAGATGATATATATCGATCACTTAACGTTTGAGTTAAATTTGTAAACACTCTGCTTAGGTGAAAATAAATTCTAGTTCCTAGGTACATAGGTAGCTGGCAAGGTCACCAACAATGACAAACTGCAGTGCCGCGGCATAGCACCTAATTACTTTGGCTCACACCTTACTTCAGTAGTTTATTGAAGAAACAATAATACACTACCTACTTTCTAAATTATTCTCGACAAGAAAACTATCTACTAGGACTGCCCCGTTGGTCTAGTGGCGTTAAGCGATACTACTGAGTATGAGGTTCGTTTCCCAGGTTAGGCAGAGTGTTATTGAGTTTTTCCAATAGGCTTTTCTTATTTACAAAAAAAAACACTAGGAGGTGGTGAAGGATGGGCATTTTGGGGGACTATCTTTTGTAAACGTTTTGACTTTCAAAGAGTGACTGATTCTCAGCCTAATTTGAATAAATGAATTTTGATTTTGATTAGCGGCCCGGAGTCTAGATTTGTGGACAGTTCAATCATTTAATAATAATAAATACGGTAAATGAGTTTTTATAGTGACTATTATTGACCAAGACATATTTCACCTAAGTTGCAAATAAGTATGCAAATATAAAAAAAATATATGAAAAGAGAAATTATCAATACATTAATAAATAAAAATAATGGAACATTTGAAAAATTACTGCGGAATACATTATTGCAAGCAAATATTACACAACACATAAAATAAATAGTTGATGGCAATATGCTCGCCTTCTATATTACATGCGACTTGAACATAGCGAAATGTGAGTGTTACAATAAGTACAACTCTGCCCAACCCTTCGGGATCCAAATATGATGTTATGTTATGTAAAGAAAACTATCTCCCAGATAAGGTGACAGTTAAAAATTATTGCTACGCGGCGTAGCTGCTCGTAGCTGTTCTGCTACGAGATCCTTAAAATTTCTCGTAGACCACGTCAAATATGCTCAGGAACGAGTGTAAGTTTATACAGCATACATTTATATGTTGAGGAGGAGTATGTGGCTAAATAAAAGCAGCTTAGAAATTATGTATTTTTCTCCTGCGCTGTTCTTTTCTGATTAATTTCAATGCGGGTTCCGAGATAATTGAATCGTTTCTCCGGGACTTGTCGTCTCAACGGTTTTAGGTGGTCGCCACTGTTGATACTGGTTTTCAGAAGTTGTAGTGGTATAGAAAAAATTGTGGCGGGATTGTCCCAAATAAAAAAGTACGATGATACCTAGTCTGAGTAGAGTATATTTTACAAAAGTTTTAAATCAATCAAGCATCTTAGCACGAGCAATAACGTAACGTACAGCTCTGCCTCCGGATCGAATTGTATAATGACGGTAAAATCGATAATTAATTAGATAGATTATATTTATTCAACGACAAGAGAATAAGCAGGAACAGAAAATAAAAACACAGAGGTGACGCTTATTTCATTTGAAATATTTTTAACCATACCTTGTAGGCTTTATTAAAAGGATCTCTATATTAAGACGTGAAGCGAAAGCTTCGGATACCTTTTAAAGGATGTGAGATTTTTCATAGTTCACGTTTATATACACAAGGATTACAGAAAGCAACAACGGTCCAATTCCGACCTCCAAACGAACACCATTCTATCTTAATTCTAACTTACTTTTAAATGTGCCTCCTAAAGTAGAATCTAAATCTAAGTAGATCTAGCATGCTAAATTATTATTTACTGCTGGCGAAAATCGATTCAGTAATGACTTGGACTCCAAGACCTTGTGTGTGGTTTTTCACCTTGTAGTTGGTATTGGAAACATGTTCTCCTCTCGTATAAACACGAATTATTTTGGCATAGCTCACGTCTTAGAAAAGGCATAGTAAGTTAATCAGCCAGGTGGTTGGACGGCAGACCATTTACAGATTTGTGGCTACATACATACAAGATCTACGAATGACAGCCCGGACCGATTGCTTAACATGGTTTCCGAGGCACGAAATGGTCTCAATACGTAATGTATGGGCCTTCTACGGACTGACATCGGCAAACCTGGCTTAACTTTCGAACGACATGTGTGTCTGATGCACTTCTGCCACGAACCACACCAACTTACCCAGTCAGCGATGTTACTGTGGTAGCTATCTCAATACACATCTTAAGAGTAATCATAATTAAAAGATTGTTGTGAATTTAAAGAAGCTAAAGGATACGTATGAAACTCTTATAACACCTTGAGCGTTAGTCTAGACTATTTAGTAGCTTCGAATCGTGCAAGGTCATTCAAACTTAGTAAAGATCTAGGTGTTACTTTGGAAAAAATATAATTTTATTTTTTTTCTCTTACATCGGGAGGATACCTGGACTTATAATTAATATAAACCTAAAATCAGCTACATGCCTTGAGCAAGCGTTATAATTAATGCTCGTGCCTTCTCGGTATGTGAAGAGGCCTTTGACTTGCAGTGGGACAGTGACAGGTTGGTATCATTATTATTGTATACAAGCAATGCATCTAATGTCATTTTCCATCAGCTGACGAACTAACATACAAACTTTCATCCCCTACGAGTAGGAGTAAGTATATGCAAGGAACTATAAGCATTTATCGTATTAGGTTATCCTGTAACGGTAGATGCAAGAAGGTTAAATCAAGATTAATACCTACTTTCAGTAGATCCAGAGTACAGAGTAATACTAGTCTTCTGAAAGCACTTTAGATTATTTATTACTTCTGTCTTTTTATATATTTCCTAATCCATTACGAAATATTGCAAAAATATATTAGTTACTTTAATTAATGCAGGCACATCATTTATGTTCTATAATACCCGTAGGTTTCTCTACTAAAAGTATGTTTTTAGATTCTTGTGATAAAATATGACCCTTGAAAAAGTAGAGCACGGAACTGCTAAGTTTAGTATACCGTATACGTATTATATTTTCAGCTCTATAAGTAGGTTTTTATTACATTAAAAGGTTTTCAGAATATAGCACGAAACTATAGGTTATATTTTGCGATTGCTGTAATACTAAATACCAAATAGTACTTACTTAATAATTAGGTATTATAAATCCATTTATTGACACAACACACACTATAACAGTATATTTTCAATTACAAAACAATTGTTTGAAGTCACTAGTTCACATTTTTGCTAATATTTTACAAAAACACCCATTTAAAACGTCATCATTTCAATTTTATTTTGAACACGTAATGTAAAACGTAAATTGCCACCATTTTCATTTTTCTGGCGCGAAAATAAATCGTAGCTGTCATTTTTGAATTTTAATTCCACTCACACACACACATCAATTTAATGTAACAGACTAAACATTGTTTCCTCGTGAAAAAAGTACGAATGAAGGTTAGATTTCAATTTCTCGGCCATGATGCGAAAATTTTGCATTTTTAATACTTTTAGTACAAAAATTCACACGTTTCCGTATTTTAAGCACACTGATTTTGTAGTTGGCATGTTTTTCCGTATTTTATTTGTTAAAAAAGTATTGTTTATTATTGTTTTGCTTCTAGTTTCTAAGGCTACGCTATGTCTTACAAGGCAGTTGTGTTACAACTGACCATTGTGTGAAGAAACAGGGGGGCGAGTGGGTGGCCCGAGAGGGTGTGCTGTTAATCACATGGGGTGGAATAATTTTGTTTTTTAATTACGCCAAGGTGCGTTCGGCGGTGGATTTAACTGTTATTGGCGCTATTTTAGGTTACGATGTCATGTTCGGAAAATACTTGGTATGTGATGACTTTATCCGACGCCAAACGGAACGGGGACAACGAATTTTTGTATTATAGGCAGAAAATAGAAATGAGTCCGTAATGTAGCAACCATACTCGTATGGGACAAAAACTACTGCATTTATTTACCTACCATTATTTATCGTACTTATTTGAAAACATAGTCCATAAGTTTGATTAATTTCAATATAGCTAAGAAACCTTGTGTTAGTACATGTAGGTATTTAAATAATTTCATTAATTAATTAAGAGTTTTGCATAGAGTGAATTCGTAACATATTGTTAAGCCATGTTTAACTGCGGTGCGTGGCCGCCGCGCTGTAACTGGGAATAATTTGCAAATCTCTGATGTGGGGTGCTCACGCCAGTTTATTTAAAGGAGCTGAGCAGAGTTTTAGGTAAAGGGGGACTTGTTACAGTTATATTGCTTAAATATACATAATAAGCAAACTCTCCTTCTAATAGTACTGACTGTGATTAATGATTTAGAATCTCGTAATAACCCATTAGGTATTCTCCCGTTTTGCGTTATAAAAGATACTGTGAAGTTTCATCAAAATTCCTGCCGAAAAATTTGCGTGAAAGAGTAAGTTTTAAGGAAGTAATCTGGGTAAGCTCACGCCATCGTCAACATTGTCTCTGTCTGACCTAACCGAGAGTCAAGATAATAAACCATCTAAAAAAAGAGTACTTAATAAACATCCATACATCCTTAAACCAAGTAGTTATAACATTTATATCACTATGAGGTTTTCCCGCACCGTCGCTTGTGTTAATATAGATTTTTATATCTCTTTGAATGAAAGGTATCCTTTGTCCTTTTCTTACCCGTGACACGTTGTCAGGTGTAAAGAAAATGCATAACTTTGTGAAGATCGGTTGGGTAGTTCGGTTTAAAGAGTCTTTATTACTCAATAAATAGCAAGCAGTTCATCCATACTAATTACTAATATAATATTATAAATGGGAAAGTATGTGTGTCTATTTGTCCGTCTTTCACGCCTAAACTACTGAACAGATTTCGATAAAATTTAGCAGAGAGATAGATTGCACCCCGGGAAAGGACATAAGCTACTTTTTTATCAACAAACCACGCGGGCGTATCCGCGGGCCGTAGCTAGTTTAAATATATCTTAATTAGGTCGTTGAATCAAATACTGGTTAAATAAACACTTCACTGCTATATCTTATTTAAAAAATATGTTTACAGATGAAGCCGTTATTTCGGTAACTAATTATAAAGCTGAGATCTCTAAAACTGTATGGTTTTCCTTCCATACAAAGTGCTAACTGAAGCCAGTTAAGACTTGCAAGCGATAACAAACTAACAATACCATTTATAATATTAATTTGAACACTAAAACAAGTGAAATTGTCATTCGAAAACTCCATCTATCTCTGTCTATACCTATTTCCATTTCACTCAACTCCCCTAACCTAACCGGCCAGTAATTCGCAACAAAGTACGTAGTTAAACTACATAATAATTTATATTCGTTAGAAAAAAGTCGAAATCCAGTCAAGTGTATAAAGTATAACGCTAGTAATGTATTCTAATAACGTTGTTTTCAGGGCCGCGGTATAAAATAGAACCTTGTACTGAAGGATGTAACTAATGTTATGGCAGCTTGTGTTACCAGCTTTTATTAGTGTTTCTTCTATGTTTTGACCATTCCAGTGGAATTATTAATAACTTAACATCAAGCCTGTATTCTCTGGAGGGTTGAACAGAGGTGTTCCTACCTACATACGGTGGATGTTAACCTAGAACCCCTACGCATTAAATTTTTTCGTCAAATTTTTCTTTATTTTTACGTTTTTTTACTTTCTTACTTTGAACTGACACAAAAATCTAACCGAATGATATTTTTAGTGACAGAAGTGGATTGTTTACGTTTTAATTTAAAATATCATTGAATTAGATAGAAATTATGACTTTTCATGATTTAGCAAAACTAAACAATAGAAATCAACGTAAAAATTTGGAGAGTGGATGAAAAATTTCAACGGTGAGGGGACGTAATTCATTTACTGAATACCGACCTACACGCGGGCGAAGCAGCAGGCTACTAAGTAAAGATAAATACTTAAAATAAAATACAAAATTGCTCTTTGACTTTCTTACCAACATAACAGGTCAAGCGCACTGCTGTTTGCTCCGAGCAACATTCAGCAGGGTCACCCTAGAAACTGACCTCAGGTCCTGAAGAAGAAGAAGGCACCAAGGCATTTAAAAAAAAACCTTTCCGCACACTAGGAATTTCTCCTATATCATGGGTGCCAGCCACAACCAAGCTACAGCCAGACCAAGAACCTGTAAGCCTACAAATATTTGTTCCGTGCGGGAATCGAAGTCGCGACACTCAGCGCAGCAGTGAATCGGTCAGCCATTGCACCAACCGTGCTGTCAACTTATTTCTTTTGTAGGTCAATTGCCAATATTAATTAATATTATCTAGGTCTCAATATTTTAGAAGGTACATTATCTAGATAAGCAGAGTTATTAATTCCCGCGCTTTGGGTGTGCCTCTCAAAGTAATAGAGAATACCAATTACCCTAATGTTTCAGCTATACTAGAGAGATTTTTAGTGGTTGCGATACGATGTTATCTAAGCCCTAGACGTATAACATACATGAATATTTTTCTTGAGGGGTAAAAGTAAAGTAATAAAGTACCAGCCTATTACTGTCCCACTGCAGGGCAAAAAAAGCAGGGCCTCTTGTCATACAGAGAAGGCATGAGCATTAATCACCACGCTTGCTCAAGACGGGTTGGCGATTTCAGACTTATATTAATTATGTAAATCCAGGTTTGATCACGATGTTTTCCTTCACCGATGTCAGTGAAGTCCAAGATAAACTTAGAAAGTACATATGAATTGAAAAACTCACATTTTTACTTGCCCAGTTTGAACCCACAACCTCGTGCACAAAATAGGCGAGGCCTAAACCATTGGGCCATCATGACATTGACATGAGGGGTAAGGCAGAGTTTTAATCTATACTTAGTTACACTTTAACCTATATACCGCCAGTTATGTCTAAGATCCTGTTCGCGAACCAGGAGCATATTGCCATCAAATGAGCACAAATGACTAGACTGCTTCTGAGAAATTTCTCGGAAAAAATACAAAAATACTGTCGGATACCTAATCCAGGACAACACGCTCAATAGTTAGATTCATGTACGATTTGTAACAGAAGTAGATTGTAAAGAGGTTCCTATCTCATAAAGGAAAAAATAGCATAGGCTCAGGCATACAATGGCCCAATGCTAAACATAGCTTGGAGGTATGAGGAACAGGGTGTAAAGTTCCTCATCCGCCATAGAAAAGGGAGGATCCTTCGACCAGACGGGTGTAGTGTCTGGTGGGCAACTGCCCGATTGTTTTTTTTTTTTTTGGAATGGGCATCTCGCAGTTTATCCTTCAGGGATATTTACTGCTCAACCGAACTTTCCTGTGGGGGGCTTAATTAAAATTAAGGCCTCCAGCCAGGCATAAAAACTTATAAGCTAAGCGACTATAGCTAAGGGCACCCCCTGCGGGGTACGAACCTCGGCTTAGGACGTCGCTGAAGAGGACAGCAAGGGACAGGCTGGATCTGATTGTTCCATTATTTAGGGACATTTTAAACATTAATCGGCTCAGCTTCGCGGGCTGGCTCTAGCAAAGGGTCGGGAGGGGGGCATCGACGGGGTCGTCGCGACGGGCCTCGGCGAAGAGCCCGATTGTTGTTTTTTTTGGAATGGGCATCTCGCAGTTTATCCTTCAGGGATATTTACTGCTCAACCGAACTTTAACCCGATTGTTGTTGCCGGGCTCGTTTATATATACTCAGTCGCGTGGATAAATTTAATATCGCGATGTAGGACACGTTGATTTAGTTCGTGTGTGGCGAGATAGATGTCGCTATAATAGAAAAAAAAAAACAAAAGAATATACTGACAAAAGTAATAAAGAAATATGAATTTTGTGTCTTAGGGCAGCGTAAAAAGGGGTCCAGCCCAGGAACAATCTCAGACTACTAGTGTCTAACGCTGGTTTTCAAATGGACCTGAGGTTGTGAGATGTCACGGACGTAAATCAGTTGCATCAGTCAGTCACTGCAATCAGCTCAGGGGCCTAACCACTGGTATCGTAGACCTTGTTCCTAGCAAAAATATTAAAAAAAATAACAATAACTGATAAAATGTTAGTCGACTTTAATATAATAATAATATATAATAATGGTGGACTATCCACTTGTGACGATCCACAGCTTATGTTATGTGTACTAGATGACTGAAATACTTAATACAATACATTACATAGATAGATTTTTTTATTATACATGGCAAATACCCAGAACACTCAGAACAAAGATTTGTAGATCGTACAAACATTTGTCCCAAGGCGGTAATAGAACCCGCAACCTCCTGCGTCGCAGGCAGACCCTCGCCCGCCGCGCCACTCTGGTTGTTAAACTTACATCCTCTAGACTAACCAGGTAGTCTAATGTCTTAGTATGTGTTAAGCTTTTAACCGCCAGAGTTTACATCAGTTTCCGTGCCCCCAGCGCCCAGCTCGTAAATCATCTGTACAGTTATCATCTTGCCCGAAATTAGCTATTTTCTTCTAGACTGTAAAGTGAAATCTAACAATCAAATTGGACAAACAAAAACTCTTTCCGTATTAATACGACTCAGGCGAAATGGACACGTAAATATTGGTTGATAGTTGTTGTTGCTTAAAAAAACACTAGCTCCACACTAGGAATTTCTCCTGTGTCGTGGATGCGTTTACAAACATTCAAAGTCACATACACGAACAGCCAGACCCGGAACAACTACATGTAGGCCTTACAAATATTTGTTCCGTGCGGGGATCGAACCCACGACAGGCGGCGCAGCAGTCTGTTCTTTCAGTCGAGTCTTGCCGTAAAACAAAATGAAATAATAAAAAGATGGTGGTGTCGGTTAAATCCAACTTGGACGGTTAATTCCCAAAGCGACGGTAGACTCCCGGGAGTACCACAACAATAGATAATAACCTAATAGTTTCCTAGTTAGTCGATTCTTGACATGTTAAAAGTTAAATACCTGCATTAACTACCAAGTCGGATCGCCATCGAATCGTACTTAAAAATCAGAAAGCTGCAGTGCACGGGGGCCCCGCTGTCGGGCGTCGGGCCGACCGCACCTACGATGCAGTCAACTGAGGAGCTAATGCGTGCCTCGTCTGCTGCGAGGAGGTAATTAACGTCTCTCGACGTTTTGATATTTAATTATTTCGTGAATAGGTATGTCGAAAGTCAAAGTCAAAGCATTTATTTCAAATAAACCAGTTACAGGTACTTTTGAATTGTTAAAGAATCGGAAAAATGAACTACCTATGGAGAACGGGCAAGAAACTCCATGGCCACTCTTTTTAAGTCATGATTTTGTTACAGATATTTGGTAACATCATTTATGTTAGATTTTATAAAAATAATAATAATACTATTTTTTATATTTTTAAATGTTTTTTATTTTTTTCTATACTGAAATATTTAAAAATATAATTTATATGTATACAGAAAAATAAAGGATATAATAATAAAAAAAACATGAATGTGAGATTTTCAAATTATCATATGATCAATATTAGCAACATATTTCTGTTTTGCTGGGTATTGTGCCTACAGCACTTCAGTATTGTATTTGTCGTAATATTAAACAGACGCGATTTTGATATAAAAAAAAAAAAACTGAATCACCAGAATAACTTTTCTAAAATTCGAAATTACGATACAACATAGAAATGCTTATAATTAGAGATTATATTGGCTACACATTTTTTCATAAATTGATATGGATCACACATTGAGTCTTTACGTTTATACTTTGTCCGAGTTCACGCACATGTTCGTCACAACGCGCAACGCTGCAACGTTGATCGAATACGTATACACAAAATTACACTACCTATCACTCGCGAAGGTTGTGGAGGTGGCCCGCTGTTCGAGCGATGATCACTGCGATGATGAATTGCGGGGGGGTGATCGTACTGTGCCTACAGATGTGCTTTTGATATATTATACTAGTGTTTCATTACAACACTCAATAATCCATACATGTACCTACTGCTTAGCACGCGCATCGATATAAGCACGGTATAAAACGTGTTGCAGTGTTGGTCCCAGCATGAAACATTGTTAGGCCTGCGCAGGCGACAGACTTTCCACGGAGTAATTTGTTGTCCATTAATATATATTATACTCCAAAACTCCACCATATGACTCTCTTCCGACAATGTTACTCTGAGCGTATCTTTCTCCGGGTCGTCTCCATACTTTCACCCTTTTATCATCTGGCTTAAGACAAAACCTAGACTCGTCAGTGAACCATATTTTCCCCCAGTCAGCATCATTCCAATTTTGGTATGAGCGAGCAAAGTTAGCCTGAGCTACTCGATAATCTGTGGTAAGTAAGGGTCCTCTAGCTGGTAAATATGGCTTTATTCCAGCTTCTTTAAGTCTTCTTCTTACGGTTTTAGTGCTAATTGTCACCTGTCGAACGTCCTGGAGCGTAGATCTGACTTCAGAAGTCAAAGTGCGATTTCTCAGAACAGTGCTCGCCTTAAATCGATCGTCTCTCGCTGATGTGACTCTCTTGCGACCTTGCCCTGCACTTTTCGTGTATTCTCCAGTCTGCCGGTAACGTTTAACAATTCGGAAGATGACGGATTTGGAAACTCGCAATGTTTGAGCCACTTCTTTATAACTACGACCATTTTCAATTAAAGTAACAGATTTGGAAACCTGAGCTATGCTAAGATCCGGCATCGTGCCTTCAGGTAATCATTGATGTGTAAGGAGCACCATTGCGATACGTTTTTGTAAAAAAAACTAGAAAAAAGACGGATTTTATGAAATCAATACGCCTAAGTTAGCAAAATTATTCCAATAGACTAGTGAAAATAACAAATAAACGAAAAAACTAATGAAAGCCAGAAACAAAAGACTAGAGAAGTAATTCTTTTTTCAAACTAAATATTAATGTATGTGTGGCCAGTTTGTATTAAGAAGTTTTTGTACATATATTAGTATTTTTCTTTGATTGATGAAGCGTTCCTCTAAATAAGTCCATGAGTGTACGTTGGAAAAAAAAATATCCTGCCTCACCGACAGCCGTTGTGCGCTGACCTTAATAGGCAACAGATTGTTAAATAAAACGTCCGCTTATTATATTTAAATCATTCATTTATTACCTCGTTATATAAGGAATACATTGTGTTGGTAGCTCCCCGCTGCGCAGGACGATGATACTAACATACGTTGTTATATATTAAGGTTTAATATATTCACAAATTAAAATTTACAAATTGTGTAACACTAACAAAGCTTTGTTTAACACAAAAGCATTGGTTTCTAGTATTGCTTAATTTCATTGCTTTTGATTCATTAATAGTACAAAATTACATTGCATGCGTCGTATTCAGTATATAAAATAGTAGAAATAATTTCATTAAATTTATAAAATGTATATTAATTTTATTATATATTAATCTTCATTTCGTCACCAATACTTTTGTACTAAACTGGTAGATACTATAGAAATATTAATACAATAATTTGATAAATCAATCATTAGTAAGATCACAATAAAATTGAACTCAATACAAATAATATAATTAGTAAGTATTATAATTACACAATGTACAGTTCTATACAACTTAGTTATTAAGCTCATAGCTGGCTTGACCAAAGGACATTGAGAAATAAATAAACTATATTTTCTATTTTAATCATCTACTTTCAACTCCGAAAAGTTGTTATAGGGTCGATTTTTTAATACGCCGCTAACTTTATCAAAGGAATAAAAATGTCAGTTTGACAGCTTCCATATTGTAAATATGTCAAACCGCCATTTTATAAAGATGTCTGACGGTTGAAAAATCGATCCTAAGTAGCGTATTTGTAACAGTAGACTCGTGGCAGCTGCGGTCATGAAGCGTGGGAGTGAGATGAAACTCTTTTATTAGAAGCCCCGTATTAATTAATCAGTCTCACTCGCACGTTTCAAGACTGCTTTTGCTTTTCATCTTCACACAAAATTGCGCGGGAACTTTAAATGATGCTCTTGGATAAATTTTACTAGTCTTAATAAACAAGCCTGTAGGATCCACTACACACTACACACACACTAGTTATTTCTTAGTCAGCCAGAGTAAATCCAGAACGAACACTATTGGCAAGCAATGTACCTCCATTTTGCGTCACGCCAATTGTAAATGAAACCTAACTTCTATTGGGGCGTCATAATACTCGATTTTTGGTTATAACATAAGTAAATTGATTATTATATGCATACTACCACATCAATCGATGACATTATGCGACCTGTTCGTAATATAACTTAGTAAATTAATAGGTATTTTACAAGCTTTAATTTAATTGCCTTGATAAGTTTTACGGTTCAAATCTTGCAACTGACTTTAAAACCAGCTATCGCAAAACCATAGAGCCGACATACACGTTTGGTTTCAATGGCAATGCATGTTAAAGATTGTTTAAAAAATATATATTATTAAGAGTGTTGGTTCAGAGTCACACAAAACCATCTATTGACGGATTTTATCGAGTCAATGTTTAGGTATTATAACGCAAAAAGACAGCAATATATTGCAGTTTTTATGTTATTAACGTAAGGTTTGAATTCCAATAACAGAGGTGCGCTCGTTAAACCCAGAAACATAATCATATCGGCATAACCAAAGAGTTTCTGAAGAGGTACATTTTGAAGTGGTGAAGGACGGGCATTTTGGGGGACTGTCTTATGGTATTTTTAACGTTTTAAAAGTGCTGATTCTTAATTCTTATTTTGCCAAGATTTTATAGAAATATTTGTCTGTAAAATCACCTTACACATCACGCCTATATCCCCCTAAGGGTCAGGCAGGGGTGTACCTATAATACACCCACATTTCGCTACTTATGTTTCTGTAAAAACTATAATTATTTTCAGTCCTATGCCACCAGCTAAACGATAATAAGGCACCAAAATAACCATACAGTTACTAAAGCTAGAATTTAATGAAAACCAACATTCCTAATGAGGACTTTTGAACATTTCATACACACATATAAATGCTAATTTTAATGCGTTTGTGTTTTGTGTGATAATGCGAATAGGCAGTCAGAATGCGGAAACTTATTGCATGTGTTTTTAAGGAGGCGAGCTAATTCTCAAACTTTATTATTGTTTAGATTTAAAATCGCTAATTCCTGAAATTATTCTTCTTCAAAGGTCGTTCTAGGAAAAAAAACAATAGGAATTAGTACGGAAATTGGACATTAAGGGAATCGGAATTTTACGGAAAAGGGAATGGGGAATTTCGGGGATTAAGGACATGGAATTTCACGGAACATTGACATGAAAAATGAGCAGTAGGAAACTGTTAGTTATTTCAGAAATTTGCAATTCTGAATTAAACGTCTATTACCTATTTTAAGCGCACAATATGGCTACTATCACAAAACTCCTGATCAGCTGTTGACTACGCGTATTTTGACTACCTAGATCATTATTCACAACTCAGGTATCTGTAGTAGTGGAATATTATGTCAAAACGGTATAAAATACATTATCTGTTACCATTCTCTTGGGGAAAGAATCTGGCAGTTTATTTGCTATTAGAATATAGTTTAAATAACTAATCTTTCGCCAATATTTATTTAAAACATCCGTTAAGGGTCCATTTTGGACACGGAAATAGATTTGCTGATGTCTCAGATCATTTTTATGTCGCCTCCGCTGATAATCTACTTACAGAATAGGAGGGAAGTCGACGCACTGATACCATGAATTTAATACATTTTTGGAACCCCCGAGTTGATATTTTCTATCGGCATTCAAAAGTCACTTCACTTCTTTTAATAAAATTCTCATTGGGTTAGCTATGAATCATGATTTTTAAGTCTACAAGTAAAAATAAAACAGACAAAATACGTAAAATTAGGAGGCTGTACTGATCTCATGGTGTTAGCTGTGTGTCGATGTTCCTCCCTCTCCTTAAATTCAGAGATCCGTGATAAAATCCGTGACTACTTTTTATTTAACTAAATAATAATACATATTTTTATTTTATATTGAATTAATAATACTATCAATTCATGGATTTAGACGGAATAAAAATAATAAATAAATGAATGAATGAGTATATCATACGGAATTCGGTATCATATCATTTATTGCTCATTGCTCCATATTGAGCCAATACATACTGAAGTAGAAACTATAATAGGAGTCTAAATTATTACAGATATTATTTGACAGTTAGTATATACCACGGTAGCTGTCAAGTTATTCTTGTCTCTTTTCAACACATAGAATACATATAGGTTTGTCTTACTGTCATCTTCTAGACACATTATTACAATTTGAGTGACGATTATCGCTCTCTTTCTTACATGTTGTAATCACATAGCGTTATCTCACTTTAAAACATCTTGATATTTGGACTCCAATCAAAGTTTCAACTTCGCACAGCAAAAAATCGTTTGGGTTATTCTTATAAACTTGTAATAATCACATATCTTTTAACACAGATTTCAATATGGCGCCTTCTGTGTTCCTAGTCTGGTTGACACCGGTGTCTAGACTTGGCGACAGCACTCTCGGCTCTCTGTCGGAGTCTCGCGAGAGCTGGGACGATGTTTCCATGGAGTCTATGTTTTGAAAGAGGAGGTTGTTGGAACCGTTGGATGCGGTGCGAATGTGGCCTGTTCTTGGCAGGTTTGGTGGTGGTCCTGAAAGAGATGGAGTGTGTTACTTTTTTGAAAATCGTTACCCCACACTAGGAATTCCTCCTGTATCGTTGGTGCTTTTACAAACATTTAAACTTACATACACCAGCTAACTGTAGGCCATACAAATATTTGTTCCGTGTGGGAATCGAACTGCAGCGCAGCAGTCAATCGCTCAGCCACTGCGCTGAAGTGTCGTGCGCCATCGCAAAAGTCACTTCCTTCCTAGCCATATCATCTTCCACACAATACATCCATCGTTTCTTTGGTCTGCCTCTACTCTTGTAATCCTCTACATTCATACTCAAAACTTTCCTCACAATACGATGCTCATTCCTTCGCATCACATGCCCATACCATGACAACCAATTTCCACACAACTTGTCGGTCACAGGCGTACCCTTACATACTCATTTCTTATTCTATCCATTCGCGTAACACCTTAACTGCCAAACAGCCAGACAAAATAGAAAATGTATTGTTTGTCGGTCATGTGGCGTTTAAGGTGTCAGCAGCAGCCATCCCCCCAGCATTGCCAGCAGGCTCACCGATAGTGGAGCTCTTCCGCGAGCTGGGCGTGGAGCTGCGGCTGGCGCCGCCGTGCGCCAGCGCCAGCATGCTGGGCAGCGCGGCGCGCGGGCGGGACTCGGCCTGCAGGAACTTCACGAACTCGGCCGCCAGGCTGTCCGGCGCGCTGGCCGAGCGGGACAGACCGAGCCGCTCGCACTCCTGTTGGTTGAAGTCTAGCACTGCCGACAGCAGGCGGAGGGCTTGTGTTCTGAGGGAGAAGAGGAGTGGTTTGTTGATTTCTTGTAGATTCAATTTTAAAGTGAAACTTTTATTACACCGCCTCGAACTTTTTCGTCCATCTATTGCATGTCGAGTGAAGTTCGGCGGCGGAGCCGAGGCCAATATGGCGGCGCCTATGGATCCCATCAGCTGACCGTTTAGTGAATATACTATTACTTATACCGTGAAAAAAGTTTCACTTATACCGTGGTTTCATAAATCCACACAATCATTTTTTTTAAGGGATTCTTGCAATTTCACCTTCAAGGTTATTAACAGCTTAACCGAACTTTCCTGAAGGGACTAAATAAAAACTAAGGTAACCAGTCAGGGCATAAAAAATAAAAACTAAGCGACCACACGCTAAGGTCACCCCCTGCGGGGTACGAAACTCGGTTCAGGGGGTCTTTGGAAAGAGATTTTTAAAGAGATTTTTAGGTTCAAATGATACATGATACATAGATAGGTAACAATGATTAATTCTTAGCTAAGCGCTAACTATTTGGTATCGCCCAGTGATTTCGGGCATCCCTTTATCTACAAGATAATTTTACCTTCGTATTCTGTATACTGACTAGGCACAGTTTAGTGATATATTCACGTCGCTGCAATCTATATTTTCATCATAATAACAAGAGGTCACATATATGGGGTATTGGCTAGATGTCTCATTCATCCTGCTCCGACTAGATTAGGGTCAGGTCGAGATGGCGCTTGGAAAAAATCAAAAGTTGAAATCTGAAGATTGTACTGGTCACTTCACTCCATGTTTTATAAACTACAGGTTGGAAGGAACATGTAATAAAATGTCCCTTCACCCTGTATAAACAAGATTTTAAAAAAAGAAAGAAAGGAAAAACATTTATTTGGGACACGCACAGATAATAAAATACACATAAGAAAAAAGGAACAAAAACTTAACAATAAAAAAATATACAGGGTGTTAGGTAGAACGAGGGACATACTTTAAAGGCGTGTAGTACTCATGAAAATGTACATGATGAAACAATCCCTAAAATCGCGAAAAAATAATCAGCTACTACTACATTTTGTTAAGTTATGCCAACATAAATGTATGAACATTTATGTTGGCATAACTTAACAAAATGTGAGAAACGGCTATTTTTTTTTTCACGATTTCAGTGTCGATCCTTTAGTGAAATTGGTTCGTTTTGATGACTCCTAGCTTCCCTTAAAGTATGTCCCTGGTTCTGCCTACCACCCTGTATATTTAAAATAAAAGGACCTAAAAAAGCAAAAAGAATCCTTACTTGTTAGTACTATTCCCACCATCAGTCATCACATAGTTGATGACGAAGTTCTTCACAAGGTTCTTATCTACTTTATCCTGCTGGTTGGAGATGGCATTGTAGTACCGTTCTTCGGCCGCGGCTACTGATGTCTGGAGAGTCCGAACTGGGTAAGCAGTGAAGGGTTAGAAGTGGCAGTTACTTGGCTGAACATTGCCATACAAACAAAACAGTTTTGTTGATGAAAAACACGTAGGTATATATTACAAAAAAACATGTATTTTTCTAAAAAAAAAACTTAGAAATGTTGGAAATTGTCACTTATATAGCGATGATCACTGTAATGACGAGGTAACTAACAAAACACACATTTAAAAAAAAAGTACACAATAAACATCATCAAATATCATAAAAATGTAAAGAAAACTATTCTACTCTTACCATGCATTAAGCACATCTTCGTTCGTAGCTTCGTTGCGTGTGCGCACACGACCGCAAAGTATTATTCAGCCACTGGGTAGGGTCCCGGAAACCGCTCAGACGCTATTTAAGATCTCTTTACAAGTACACTACAAGACTTCAAGCACACTCAAAATATCAATCGACTACTAGAGAAGTTTCGGTGGTCCAATGCTGGACAGCACTTGGTTTTAGGAGAGCAATCCATAATGTTACACTGAGCGTATCATAACACTCAATAAAGAGAATCACTCTTTTCAATTATGCAGGTAAACTACAATTCGTTCAAAAGTGCAATTTTCGTGTTATTTCAATTCAACGCACTGAAAATGTACGAAAGCATTGCAAAAGTAGATAAACTGTAAGTTCAATGCATGGTCTAAACATTAAAAATGCTTCGAAACCGTGACAACGCCTGACACTTCATCTGGTAAAACCCTCGAGGCAATTCCAACCAAGGTTTTTATCGACCAATATTTTAGTGTATTTCGTGTTCTTCAGTAAATAACTAAATGCAGAAAATTAAGCGTGAGCGACCCCCGTCTCCCTTTTATTAATTCCACCAGTACCTGAAGTAATACTCAGCGGCAATGCGGCGATATCGGTGATCTTCTACGTTCTACTCTTCTACAGAACTTGGACCATTCAAAATTAAAGAAAAACGGCACTTGCTTTGGATAGGATTTTGTGACATGCTTGTTTACTACAGAAGACAATTAAAATTGTAAAAATAATTATTAAATTGATATTTACTCATTTTATAATATTTTGACGAAATCTTTGCACACAAAAGTCTAAATAACAGCTTAAATGATAAATCGTGGAGCTGTTTTTATTATTATAATTGTTTCTTAAGCATATCCAAGACAAGTTGAAACATAGACAAAAACAACATTCACAGAACACTCATACAACAACAAGGTGCTGCAAGACGGGAACTTGCATGTGCTTCATGAAAATATAATGCGGTTGACGTTCAGACTCTCAATCACTGTCTAAAATTGTCTTTTCTAAATCCATAACATTATCTTAAAGAATTACTGATAACTTTATATATTTTATAGATAAGGTACGAAAATCTTTAAGTTAATCTTTCATTTTAAAATATGGCAGCACTGAGAGTCTCAACCCCAAAAAAAAAACATACACAAAAAATCTCAAAGAAAAAAGCGCAAAATAAAAATGGTGAAAACACATAGACGACACGACGTGAAGCCGATACCCTCAGTCAAACCCCATATGGTAATCTGAGTATCGCGAGCCCGCCATTACCAACTGTCAAAGTGACAGCTGCCATAGTGACGTGTGTCATCATGACAGGTGACGGCGGCCGCTGCGTTCAAAAACCTCACAGTTACCAAATGAGATTAAACCGAAGTAGGCGGAAGCGCTGGGTCTTGATTCTTGGAAAGCTGTTTATATTTATAGCATACAGCGATGGTAAACATATCATTGAATTCTTTTACATTCTATTTTTAATATAGTATTTGGCAATGTTAAATCTTGTTGAATTAATAGAATTACATATTTTATTCAGAAAATGTTTGTTTTTATCTTTAGGAAAGACTACAGAGTTTTTGAGCATTTTCTTATCTTTCTTATTTTAAACGCCTCGCCCACGTTTCACTAATTTGACAAAGTTTCCTACTCAGATTTCTACAAATTCCTGTGGCTAGCTTCTACTCCACTTTAATATATGAAAATCTATCAATTATGGACGAGGCAAAAACAACTATTATATATTTAATAGGCAACAATTGAGCCTATCATTCTAACAACAACCAATTCTTGCTTAGCAACGCTGTCTATCCAAACAGACGTGCAATGTTGCCTTATAAAAAAAAAACAGCATAAAAAAACAACAAAAATAAAACTGGCCAAAAACATACACTAAGAGACACACGTGTAAGCTGACACATAGAAACAAAGTTATTTACTGACTTACATGTGTCTGGTTGTATGTGCGATCCGATACCCAGCCGCATACCAACTGGTAGTCTGGGCGAATGCACCCCAGAATTACCAGCTGATATTTGGCCGGGATACGGTATTTAGCTGGTCTTTATTACGGCTATATGGCTATTATGGGTTGGGGTGGGTACCGATTTGGGATCATGCAAATCTTATTTTTTGCAAGGATTTAGTAGAGGTGTTTAGAGCACCCCCATTTCGCCAGTTATATTTATGTTAGAGGGGGTTATTATCCTCAGACGAGCCCAAGTCCAATTTCCGGGAAGGAACACCTCGTCCGGGGTGGGCATCAAACACAGCGACTAAAACTTGGAAGTCTCGCTTGCAACCAAGGAGGCAGTCAATAAATACAATTTTTAAGTTACTTTGCATTCACTCAGCTCATATGATAACGGAAATTGCTATTAGTTTTCAGCTACCCGATCTTTTACAAAAAAACCAAGGATTGACGAAAACGAATTAATGATTATTACCTGCGACATAATATTCAAGGCGAAATGTGAAACACACACTCAATAAGTAATTTTAAATTCAAGGTTGAATTTTCAAATATCACAAATCAGTACCCATATTTATATTACAATGAAATCAGTCAAATCTAATCTATACAAAGATACAACTTAGTTATAAGGATTGCAGTGACATTGAAAGATAAACCAATTAAGGTAATCAGTCATATCACTGAAAGATCAACACAGTACAATATTTTAATCACAAAATTCAAACTAATTTTAGCATTTAAATCTAATCTATGAAAGATTTTAGGTGTTTATAATATATTGTCGTATCGGATTGTGGAAATGCATTTGGACATCCATTTCAGTCTTTAAAAACAAAATATTAGCATGCTTTATACAGATACAACGAGCCAAAACATGCGCATGCGCATACGTGCGGCGATTTCATACAAATGCCAATTGCGCATGCGTGATTTATTCCTCGGTTTTATCAAGAAAATCCAGTGAAACGATTGGTTGACCAGCATATAAAGAAAACGAATTATCTGACAACGCCAGAGGGATGCGGCACTGTATCTCTTTATTAAAGACTTTTATGTAGCCTATCTAAGATGGCAGTATCTCAACCATTTAGTGTAGTGTACCATGTTTATGTACAATAGCATTATTGTAAATGTTTGCTTTATTTTAGCACTATACATGACATAAACACCATGAAACATCACGTCTGTATTTACGACGGGTAAGGCAGGGATGTACGTATAGTACTGGGTGTACTATACGTAAATCCCTTTTGCCAGTTATGTTGAAGTCCCATGGATTAGGGAGCCAGCCTATTGCTATCAACCGGTCACAAACTATTGAGAAATCCCTGATGGAATAACCCAATATCACTTTACTCGATTCGGGAATCGATTATCGGGTATCGTTTTACTTATAAATTCATTATTGACAATCTACATCCAAATGTGCATCCACAATCCAAATACATCACCCCATTTAACTTCCCCATCAGAACCTCACATACCTTGCTCCTTCAGGTCATTGATCTCAGCTCTCTTGGTCTCCACCTGATCACCAAGTCTGGAGGCCGCTTGGAGACCAGCTAAGGACTCTTCAAGTTTAGTGTTGAGCTTCGAGATCTCAGTTTGAAGACCGTGGTTCTCGTGTTTGAGTTCCTCGATTTTGTTTCTGATCTTTTCGGTAGCGGCGTGGGTGTCGCGTTCTTTATCTGGGAAACGATATTTTTGGTTGTTTAGTTAGCTACAAACCGTGGGCTCGATGGGACTTCCCATACACAAACGTTCATCCCCTATTTCACTCCAGCATTTTCAAATCCTCGTCCACCATCACCTTCATTTTCTAAGGAATTTTCGTGCAACATTTCATGCTTCTAGAGCCAGCGGTTCAAGCTGGGCGTTGTCTATGAGTGAATGCAAGATGTCTATTAAGTAGATCAGAGTTTGGGTAAGTTCTCCAGACCAATATTTTTTAAACTGTGTGTTAATTTTGATGTTAAAGAAACATAACTCATCATGAAGGGTCAATACACGGCGTCTTTTACACGCGCCGTCGACGCTCTTGTAACGCAACAAAAACGCAATTAGTGCGCGTGTTTAGGCGTGTGTGCGTGGTGAAGGGTGGGCGTTTTGGGGGACTGTCTTATGTAAACGTCTTTGACGTTCAAAAAGTGCTGATTCTCAGCCTAATTTGAATAAATGAATTTTGATTTTGATTTTAGGCCCTTATGATTAGATCGACAATAGAATTAATATGAGATAATCTACCAGATCCTAAGAAACTGGGGGTAAACCCATTATTCTTAGTACTTGTAATTAATAAGTTACCCATAAGTTACATTACCCTAATGTCAACTGCTCATCACCTTATACCCATTTTCTACACTTAAGGGTTGATTTTTTTTTCAATTTTTTTTCAACCTACATTGAGGTATACTCTATCCAGTAAGAAAGTAAAAGAATGATCGAAATCGGATACTGTAAAAAGTTGTACGAAGTCATATTTAAAACTATATATTACGTATCGAACTGAGAACCTACTTTTCCATGCGATTTTTGTGCGTAAGTCAGAAACGTAAAAAGTAATATATCCTTACCTAGTTGGAACTGCTCCAGCACGACCTGCAGGTTGGTGAGCGCCGCCTCGCTGCGGCCGCGGGCGTCCTCCGCCTCGCCCAGCCGCGCCTGCACCTCCTCGCGCTGCTTCTCCAGGAGCTTGATTTGATTGCGATAGGTCTCCACTTCTTGGTTCGCTCGGATGCTGAAAGGAATAATAATACTTAAATAAACGCGAAATATCACGCCTGCATTCTCCGAAGAGTTAGACAGAGGTGTACGAATAGTACATTTCGCCAGTCCCATGTGATAGGGGACAAACTTATTGCTTTATTATGGTAGAGCACAAATCCAGACTCCGGGCTGCTGCTGAAAAATCCGGATGGAAATACCTAGTAACACTTTACGCTTACGACCTATATATATTATACCAACAATGAATAAAATACTGGGTCTTAAATCTAGCACATCGAACTCAAGATCGGTTTTGTGTAGCGTCATTTGTCGTCTCTGTTACTCATACCTGTGTGCTCTTTCTAATACTAGACATGTCATAATTCCCCAGAATGTCTAATTACCTGTTGCTAGTGTAAACAGTACTAGTCTGTTTGGCCCGCTCCTCCACCTGGTGTAGTCTCGTCTGGGATTCCGTGAGCTTCTGCTCCAAAGCCATCAACTCTTGGGTGTGGTTCTCCTCAGTTTCCACCAGATGGCGGCGCAGACGTTCCAACTCTTTCACCGAGTTCTCTTCTTGATCTGACAACTGAAAAGAGATAGTAGTTTTAACATAAGCATCTTTATTCCTACATTTCCTACACTTAACCAGTTATGTTTAGGTCTTATGGGACTCATGTGGAACAATCCAATAAGACTATGCTCATGACTTGGGAATCGAACTCACTACAAGAAGTAGTACCTCTACACCAACTAGGCATGTCATAATTCATGATGAATATTACGATGTTTTTTTATAACTAAGGAGACCTCTATTAATAAATATAATTTACCTGTAAGTTTTCCGCTGTCAGTTTTTTCACCGTTTCCATCTGAGCCGCCAAACTCTTTTCCATATTGTCACACCTCTCCGTCAAATTTTTGACAGATTCATTGGCTGTTAGCAATTCAGACTTCACCCTGTCGAATTCTGTTATACTCTGATTCAACGATACGATTATACCATCCTTTTCCTTGAGAGTTACCCTAAGATTTTCACAATTTGAACAATTTAAAGCAGAGCTATGTATCAAATTGTCTTTCTCTTCAATGACTTTCTTGTATTCGTTTGTATGTTCTAAGATGACGTGGTTTAGCCTCTGTATTTCATTATGATACTGTATGCTCTCATTGTGTTTCAAGTTTATTAGATTAATTAGTTCTGTCTTTTCAGCCATTGCAGCATCTATGATTGATTTGTACTCTGCGGCCATTTTCTCAACACTGGCGTGTGATTCTTTCAGTTCTTCAATATAGTTGTCTTTAGAAGCTACGTAAAACTTAAGTTCGGTCACTTCAGCCTCAATTTCTTCTTTATCATGTACTAACTTCGCATAATCATCGTTATGATGCGTTATGTTCTCTGTAGTCTTTATTTTATCAGTTAATTCAACTATTGATTGACGTAGTTCTTTTATTTCCTTTTCCTTGTCACCTATTGTTGTTTTAAATTCATCACGTACTTTTTCTAATTCTTCTAAACGCAATGTAAGTGTTGATATCTCAGTATTCTTTGAACTCATTTCATCATTTAAAGAGTAAATCTGTTTATTTAGATCGTCTCTTTCGTTATGAAGTCTACTCATTTCTTCCTGGCTCTGATTTGATTTAGAGCTTATGTCTCTGAGGACATTAATTTCATCATTTTTTATTTTTACAGATTTTTCCAAATCAGCTACATGTTCAGTTAAATTGTGTATTGTAATGTTATTATGTTGCACAGTATTGTTAAGGCCATCAATCAAAGTGTCTTTTTCGTTGAGATCTGATACCAGCTTGTCAAATTCTTCTTCAAGATGCAAGATTTTAGTATCAGTGGAAGATAATTCAGTTTCCAGTGCTAGTTTCTTTTCGGTTAGTTTTTCAATTTCAGCTTTAAGACTTGTGACTTGTTCATTGGTAAGTAATTCTTGACGAATTACTTTAGATTTTAACTCTTCGATGGTATCTTCAAGAGCTTTAATTTCTTTTTCAGTCTTCATATCTTTTTTAAGATGACTGTTTTCTATTAATAACTCTTGTTCTTTGCGCTGAAGTTCGGCAATTGCTGCCTTTAGTGTTTTAATGGTTTCTGAAAGAGTCTCGTTTGCTATAGACATCTGATGCATTTTTTCAGCCATTAAACTGTTTTCTGTAGTCTCATTTTCTAGTTTTGTACTAGCGGTACTAACAGTGGATAATTGTTCCTCTAGTGTAGCAACTTTTTCTTGTAAACTGTCTTTGTCGTTTTCTATATCATGCTTATGTTTTATGACTTCATCCAGTTTAGTTTCGAAGTCCTGCAGCTTATGATCCAGGGCTAATTTTAAGTGCTCCAATTCTTTATGTGCATAACACTTTTCATCTAACGTTACTTTAAGATCATCCACTTTTTTAGTTAGTAATACTTTATCATTTTCTAGTATGTGTATATCTATAGAAAGCTGCTCGTTTTTAGAATTAGCAGTGTTCAAACGTTTCTTCAACTCATCGATTTCAATGGCTGTTGTTTTAAGTTTTTCGTGATCTTGGCTATTGACTTGACGCTCTAACTCTGCAACTGCGGTACTTTGGTTTCTTAACATTTCGAATTCATCCAACATCGTTGAGTATTTCTGTTTTATGTCATTCAAACTGTTACGAAGGGAAATTTTTTCGGTCCTCACTTCATCTAGTTCCTTGAGTATCCGCTTGATTTCCGATTCAAAGAGTTTATTCATTTTATTAGAGTCGGCTAGTTCTGTCTCTAATTTCGCTAGGTTGTCTTCATGCGTTTCTATTATGGGCTCTAATTTCGATGTATTCTTTAAGGCCGCAATTTCAGATATGAGGAAATCATTATTTTTCTTCATCTCACTTAATTCTCTCTCGAGATGCTGGATATCAGTAGTTAAGAAATCATTTTCTGTGGTCACATCATCTATTTGTGTTTGCAGATGGTTGGCGTTGAGGTTTTTCTCCGACAGTTTATGATCTAGCATGTCAATTTCCTTTTTGAATGAATGCACCGTCTTGAAAACACTCTCCAGTTTGAAAAGAACTATGTTGTCTCCAGCTGATGGTATTTCGCCAACGTAATCAATGGGAAGTTCAAAGTTGACATACTTGTTATACAATTGCATAACCTTTTCAGGTTTTATGATTTTATTATCTAAAATTTCTAGACAGGTACTTTCTTTCTGAGCTAGTTTATGATTAAGCTCATTAATATCACGTTTGAGGGTTTCAATGACTCCTTTAGCATTATCATCTATATTGATTTCATCCATATGTATTTGATTTGAATTTCGTCTATCTTTCAGTTCATTAAATTCCTTTAGAAGCTCTTCGTAAGTATCTCTGGGAACCATATCTGATAGAACTTCATTTATGTGTAATATTTCTACCTCGTGCTCTAACTTTGCCACCTCTTCTTGAAGCTTGAATACTTCTTCGTGTAAATCTTGATTTTCTTCTTGAAATTTTTCAGCATTCTCCCTTAACGAACTGTGTATCCTCTCTAGATTTTGATATTTATGATATAAAGTATCGTAATCAGACTTAGTTCCCTTTATATCCTTTAATTCTTTATCCCTCTCCCCAATTTTAGATATCAAATTCCTGATTTGGTTCGCATATTCTTCATTTGTAGTTTTGAGATCCTCGTGCTCTTGTTTTAGGACTTCAAAATTGGATTGTAGCTCTTTCTTTAGAACGAGAAGTCTATCCATAGCCAGCTGGTGTTGGCTGTCTAGATCTTCTAAGTTGGATGTTAGATGTTTGTTTTCGTCTCTCAGTCTGGACAGTTCTTCATCGGGTCTCACTTCAACGGTGCCTCTCTCCTTCAGGGTGGTAATCTCATGCTGTAGATCTCGTATCTGTATTCTATAGTGGTTGTCGGCTCCATCGTCGGATAGTTTCGACGTCTGGGGCGGCGGGTCCCAGTACCAACTAGACTCCTCTTCTTTGATGCCATTCTTTTTGCTGAGCTTCTGCAAATAAAGAAAAGAGACATCAGAGATTTATCACTGCATGAAAATTTCACAAATATTTCTCTAAATATAGTTACTGATAAGAATATCTTGTTTGCTTTTTTGGGTGGTGTAACGACCTGTGATTTCAGCGAATTTTTGAACAACGTTTTCAACTATTAGCGGGCAACAACGGATAACGTAAAGGTCATACAAATAGCACCAAGTGGCCACAAAAGTTGTAATCTGTTGCTCTACAAAAAGTAACGTCGGTGTAGATGCACCTAAACATCGCCAGACAATTAAATACGTACCTATGATATTTATAATGAAACATGCTGAACGTTTAGAAGCAGGAGTCAGTTTAAAACACAAGTTAACACTATTAGTAACTGTTCAAACGACACTACGTCCGGAAGTCTATAACTAATATTACCGCCAAACTTTTCACTATTTCTACACCAAATTCTCATTTTGTTTTCACAGTTTTTCAACATAAATTCACAGCTACATCGACTATGTCGTCCGGAGACCAATTGTACACACACAAGTATGTGGGTACGTCTGTTTAAACACACGATATCGTTATCTGGCCGTTTTATGGTTGGTCTGAGTCAGATACTATATGTAGGTACAGTTGAGGACATAAGTCATCGCGTGTTGGCTTAGTTGGTGCTGAGGGTATTAGTAATGCGGCACACATGTGGTAATCGTTGCTGTTCTAAGTACTACCTTTAAGGCAATTCCTTTCTCAAATTTCGTCATATTTTACAGAAATAAGCCTAGTCCAGACTAGGCTATACTATTTCGATCTATAATATAGCATATTGGGTCATTTCGTTGTCCTTCAATACTTTATAACATAGCGTTATATGAACGTGTTCATTAAAAATATTTGCTGAGCGATATTGTTGTGAATATTTGCATTATGCTACTCGTTTGTATTATAGTCTGAAATGAGTTTAATTTAGTAACTTTTGTGTCATGATAGCCGCGAAATAAACTTAAATAAACATTTAAACCGCGCTGGAATGTGTCAAACGTAGGAAACATGGTATTTTGCGGGCCTTGCTGACGGATTTCCTTAAGGGATTAAGATGGAGTAGATTTCCCAATGTGTCTTAGGGCAATCGCAACCGTAAAAAGTATTAAGCCTTATCTTGATTCAAACAAAGAAAAACCTACTCGAGTCACGGACCTTTTGGACTGTCAAAGTTACTGTTGACTCGCAGATCAGGAAATTAACATTGGAATTCTCCAACATGGAAATTCCCGAAATCAGCTTTTCCCATTTGTAAGACACAAATGTGAAAAGGTTCGCAACAAACCATAGGAAGTCTAGTGTCGAACTATAAAGACACATGACTCACCATCTACCTAGCTTTTTCCCAACTACATTGGGATCGGCCTTCCAGTCTAACCAGGTGCTGCTGAAAACCAGTACTTTACATGGAGCGACTGCCTATCTGACTTCCACAACCCATTTACTGGGTAACACGCTACCCCTTGATAAGGCTGGTTGTCGGAAATTTGGGGGGCCTGAATAACCATAACGACTGTCAAAAATCTATAAATGACAGCCGCGATCAACGGCTTAACATGCTTTCCGCAGAAGATTCTCGATATGTAATGAACGGTCACTGCCATTTAGCCACGAGCTCCTCAAATGCCATAATATATGTATACGAAGTTAAAACTATTGCCGTAACGATGTCCCCACATTGTATACCGTGAGTACTGCTGGTGGCCCCCATTTACTAAGTGGTGCGTGAAAACTGATAACACCACACTTTTGGTGACATAATTACTATAGTAACCGTTTTACACTATTATGTCGTTAAAAAGAGAGTGCTGCTTAATGAGAAGGTATACTATGCAAAGAAACAACTGTCAATTCAATTCAATTCAAATTCAATTCAAATGATTTATTGCAATCCATAATGTACATACAGGTGGTAAAGATACAATTAGAGAAACAATTATGGACCCTGTCGGGCACTGCAAAGTTTGGATATGGTTGGAGAGAGGAAGAGCGTTTTTATCGATATTTCCGTAACACTAAAACAACAAAATTAGGTAGATGTCATTAATTTATATAGAAATTTTATATTTTATCATGTTTGATTGTAATTATAATTTATAATGATTATTTATTGTTTTCCAGTTATATTTTATTTATTTATTTATATTTTATTTATTTCTGTATTAATATATTAATTAGTTCTCATTTATTTATTTAAGTATAAGTTGTTTAAGTTTAAGTGTTTATGGTATTCCTCCAGTCAAATTAGTTAAACTTTATTTATCATTTAAAAATTCGTCTAATGAATAATAGCTTTTATTAATTAAAAATTGTTTAACTTTCCTTAAAAATATATTTGTTTTCTCTATTTGTTTTAAATACTCTGGTAATTTATTGTATATTTTTATTGACATTGAATGAGGACTAGAAGAGTGCATTTTAAGGTGTGACTGGGGTAAATTTATTCTGTTCTGATGACGAAAGGAATGGCTTGTTTGTATTTCTCCTCGTGTTTTATATGTGTCGGGATATTTTCGCACCAATTTACACAATTCCAAAATATAAATGCCAATCAATGTGAGGATTTTGTGTTCTTTAAAATATGGTTTACAGCTATCTGTTGGTTCTATGTTCGTTATTATTCTTATAAGGCGTTTTTGTAAGATAAATACGGAAGGAGCGTCGGTGCTATTTCCCCATAGAATAATACCGTAGGTGAACCAAGCATGGGCGTATGCATAATATGTGACTATTGAGGTTTTTTGTCTTTTTTGTCTTTCTGTCTTTTGGCAAATATCAAAAACAGAACGCTATTGACTGAATGTCAAAGTCAAATCATTTGTTTTTCAAGAAGACCATTAAAAAAGGCACTTTTGAACGTCAAATAAAAAATTATGTTTTATTGTAGTTGCCCCTTCCTGAAGATAGTATTGTGTGGACTAAAATGGGCAAGAAACTCCACACTTGCTCTTTGAAAATTTTTTTTTTACAATATTTTGTATAAGTACATTAATCATATAATTATATGTGAACTGCCGCGTTCGTTTAGTGGTCGCAGGTGTCAAAAGAACAGCTTCTTTTACTAAATGCTTATGAAAATAGACTAAAAAAAAAAACAATTTGTTTTTTTTTCAGTTTGTTTGAGGTAACCTCCGAAACGGCTGGACCGATTTTGACAGCACTTTCACTGGTGAATTAAGCAGTACCTAGGATATTTTTAACTTAGAAAAACAATAAGGACGTCTCGCAAAAAAATACCCACCATGAAATATTGTCGCGGGCACAGGTAGTTTATAATAAAACAGAAAACAGCTACACTTCAAAAGAATTTTTAAGCTAATGCCTTACGATTGCTACACCCCAACATCTTCATAATGCTCTCGCTATAGTCTGTCTTGATAAGCCACACTGATAATTACTTTATCTTAATCCGTAGACCATACCGACGAAGAGTCCTATTCGTTCCTAAACTATTGAGTCTACCGCGGTGGATACTGGTCTAAAGAATCTTTATTTCTCAAAAAGAACACATGAGTGCTTCACTTAAATATGAGAAACTTAACAAATATATTTTAATGAGTAGTTACTATCATCATCATCATCATTCTCTTGCCCTTATCCCAAATTATTTGGGGTTGGCGCAGCATGTCTTCTTCTTCCATATATCTCTATTTGCCGTCATCTCAGAAGTCACCTCTTTCTTAGCCATATCATCTTTCACACAATCCATCCATCGTTTCCTCGGTCGTTTAATGAGTATACTATATATACTTTAAGGTCAAGTTAAGAGGATGGATGCAAGACAGCTAACAAAAGGTCTCTAAGGTCTAAATCCTTTAGAGCAGATGTAAGCCGAAACACTGGGAGGAGACGCCCTATAAGGACACACTGGTCAGATGCGTAATACTCGCAACCGGCGTGCGTGTATGACCAGATCTATGAACGTAGACGAAGCGAAAGATGTACAGGACGCAATCGTAGCAGATCGCGTTCTGTGGTTTTTTCCACCTACGATTTCTCAGTAGCAGCCAGGAGTACGGTTGATGACAATAGGCTTGCCCCCTAATACATAGGCTTAAACTTAACCGGCGAACTGTGGGTGTATCTACTATAGGTACACCTCTAGGTAGCCCTTTGGATGTCAGCATTCTTACTTCAACATAGGTAAACGTTGGTCCTAAGAAAAGGGTAAGAGGTCACCGACCCGAGAAAACCATAGATTTCAAAAAAGCCATTCCTCAATAGTTTTAGTTTAGCGCTTTTAAACCTTTTGTTAATACTTCCGCGTATACCGATATCAGTCGGTTTTACTACGGTTATAAACCATTTATGTGCCATTGTACCACCCGGGCACTGAACCTAGGACGGGGTGCGTATGGGGAAATGTCGCATTAGTGTTTGTTTGAAGGCTTCGTCCGACGGTAGGCAAGGTTTTCCATGTAATAAAAACTTCAGGTATTTTTTCCGAACTTATAAAAATGGAACAAACTCCACTTATTCATAACATCACGGCTGTATCCTTCGAAGGATTAGGCAGATGTATACCTATGGTACACTCACGTTTCACCAGTTATGTTTGTTTCCACCAGTGCTATTAAACGAGATCAAATCCATATTATCTTAACCCGACCTGGAAATCGAACCCAGAACCTCATGCACAACAGTAGCGCTTGCAACCACTAGACCAACGTAACAATCTATAATTTAATCAGTCCCTTTAAACGAACTACTACCTAATTCAGCCGTAAATACGAACAACATAATTTGACTCCCAGATTCAACTTCAATGACGCCTAGAACAAGTAAAAATGCAAAATAATTCCTACAGTAATGAAGATTGCGCATCACTGGCACCGCCTTGACCGCGTTCCCGCCATCTTGTCAAACTTCCATAATTGTCCGACTTACGCTTACGTAAGGTGCATTGTCAACTGTACAACGATTTGAGTCGGTTCTAAGCGAGTAACTCGACGAATTATATCTTAGAGGTGTTTTGAAAAGATAATCGTTACAAAAGAGTAGTGGATGACCAAAGAAAAAAGAAACGATGCATCGAATGTGTGAAGGACGATATGGCTGGGAAGGAGGTGACGGCAAATAGAAATGTATGGAAATCTGCTGCTGCGCCGACCTCAAATAAATTGGGATTTTGAAACGATAAGGTGGGTTAGTCCGAGGAAACTATGGAAGGGCTTGTGGAACAGGAAAGGAAAGTCCAATGCGTAAAAGTGTATTGAGTAGACAAGACATTGTCTCTCACAACAATCCTTTCCTGCATAACCTTAAGCCCAATATAAACCAGTTAGATATAATCCATACTAATTCTAATTAATACTATAAATGAGAATATGAGTTTGTGTGTTTGTTACGCTATCAAGGGGTACATAAAAGGACCTAAAGTTCCTTTCATCCTGAAAAAAAAAACTGTGATCGAGGGATTGACAAGTCCTACACAGTCGCGAGCAAAGCCAAAACCCCGGCTTCGCTCGCTAGTTATACATGTGAAAGTAACTCTGTTCGTTTGTTACCTTTTCAGGCCTTAACGGCTGAACAGATTTAGACATTTATTTTGTTTGACGACACGGTTGGCGCAGTGGCTGAGCGATCGAATGCTGCGCCGCGTGTCGTGGGTTCGATTCCCGCACGGAACAAATATTTGTATGGCCTACGGGTAGTTGTTCCGGGTCTGGCTGTTTGTGTATGTGAGTTTAAATGTTTGTAAAGCACCCACGACACAGGAGACATTCCTAGTGTGGGGCAACGTTTTTTTTAAGACAAAATTTAAAACAAAAACAAATTTGGTAAATGTATAGATCATGACCTGGGTTAAGACATACGATATTTTTTATCTCAGTGGAGCGAGCACGGGCGTAGAAGACGTTTGTGACAAAGATGATTACGATGTCTGCTACGGTTGTATCGCCCAAACTGTTTAAAAAAAATATATGACACAAGCCATGTCACATAGGCCGCCCCGCAGTACTACGGTCCCTAGGTATAATTTCCGACGTCCACGCAGGCGAAACGTTAAGCAAAAGCTAGTCTAAAATATAGTGAAGTTTAAGAGTAAGACCGTTTTGCTTGGAAGCAATCGCGACCGAATAAGGACACCTTGATTACGGAGTTTTAGCATTTTAGTGGTAAGAGCAACAATATCAACATCTAACAGAAATCTAATATCTGGGAATAGAAAACTCAATCCGTTAGGTGTTTTATTTTATATGATATGATAACTCTCAAGACCCGCCGTGCATGATGTTTAGGAGTAATCCAATCATTCATTAATTCATTATACATATGTTTAGCCCCACTATGTTGTCGTCTAACCAGATGCATCTGGATATCAGTATCTTACATAGAGCTACTGCTTATTTGACTCCCACAACCCAGATGGTTGACTGGTTATCAGACTTTCTTCTAACTACCCGTAACGGCTGCCAAAGATCTATGAAAGACAGATGGGACCAACGGATTAAGTTGCTTCGTGTATCGAAGCAACGGGGGACGCAGGGTCTCAATATGTAATGGACGGTCACCCATCCACGGACCGGCTTTGGAAAGCGTAGTTTAACCGGCTGATATTATTTGGCCACAAGCCTCCAACATCATACTACATATGAATATTGCTACAGATCTATTAAAAACATCTAAACCTTAGTCAACATTATAATCTGGTCAACTACGGGCTGGCGTCACTTTAGTATACATTACTTGATACGCCATTGCATCATACAGATTACCAAATGTTATAATAACATCAAAGGTACTGGTATTATCAATTGCAATGAATGATCTTGTGTATATTATACGAGCATTCAATTGGTATTATGGTCGTTTCTGATGTTAGCAAATAAACAAAAGACACTGCCATTAGAAGCTGTCTCGTTGGTCTATTGGTCGTAAGCACTTCTGCTAAGCATGAGGTCCTGGATGCCATTTGCGGGTCTTGCAAAGTGTTATTGAAATTTCCAACTGGAATTGCTAAGTAGCACGAAGTCTGGATTTGTGCCCAGTTGACAGTTATAGACTCGCCCCCTATTTCATGGAACTTAAACACAACTGGCGTAATGTGGATGTACTATGGGTACACCTGTGCCTGACCCTTTGGGGAATACAGGCGTATCGTCATGTTATGTAAAGAGATGTATGTTATGGAAAGAGCAAATAACCTCATGAAAAACTAGACTTTAAATATAAGCAAAGCAAATAGCTTTTGTATATTTGACTCCACTTAGAAATTTCCACCCCCATTTCGGCACCCATTTCAATGAAACAAAAATATGTTTTAAATTCTTTCACTTGCTCCCTATGTGGCCTTTTTTTATTTTTTGTTAACAGGGGGAAACCTTCAAAAGGCGCCTGGACTTTATGGGAAAAGACCAGGGAGTGCGGGATTCTTACCTCACTATAACCACCCCGGTGATCCCTATCAGCACATGGAAGGCGCGCCTTTCTCCACCTCTCCGGGACTCCCTAAGTGGCCTAGCATAGTTTATCAAAAAATTTAAGTCGATTAAATCAGCAATCTGTGTAAATACTCACATTATTATCATCAATGCCCACATAGGCTATGAATGCAGAATGGGCGATGAATATATACTGCAAGACCACCAATACTATGTGTCTCCTCATTTTACCACCATTGTTACTTTCATATTCATTAACTAATTAAATTACTGTTTAAGACATGGTTCACCTGATATTGGCCAACTGTTGGAAATGTGGAAATAAAAAGAAAGAACAGAGGCTAAGTAATGGTGGAATACAAAGATGACGTCAGAAAGAAATGTATGAAGGTGCGCTGTAATTACCAGGAATAAAAAAAGACAAGGGCAGGAGGATCATGATGGAAGAATGTAGTAGAGGAAGACAGCAATTGGAGAGAACTTACTCAACTTACTGTAGGTTTAGATGCAGCTTAAGAGAAATCAAGCGTGTCTACTGTTGTTGATAGAAGTCTTATTTTGAGGAAATATGCAACTTTTGAGCTTTAGATTTCAAAAACTAGATATGTATTGTAACACCATGCTTTATGGGAGATCAGTCCAAGCGGACATAGACGCGACAATGAATTGAATACAAAATTATTACAATTCTCATAGCCACGTTCAATATTTGGTTATTTTCCGCTCTGCATAGTTCGTAATTATTTTATTTTTATTGCAACACGGTAGCACGCTTTTTGATCACCAATGTTGTTTTAAACGGTACTGTATTAAGTTCGATACGGTTTACACTTGCAGGTAAGCGATCGTTTTATTTTGCCGCATTGGTTCCGATTACTGAGAATAACAAAATTACTTCTGCAGCGCTACAATTTCCTACAAAAGAAACAAGTGCGATAATCTTAGAAGAAACAGTTACTGATAGCTGTGAAGTATTGGCTGGTGAACCATAATAATTTAAACATATAATAAAACTTGAAACTAAATTAATTTCCGTTACTTTGCACTAAACACACGTTAACACCCGTCGGAATTCACCACGAAAATAAAACAATAATATTCAAAAATCGAACGCGACCGTTACTAAAATTCGAAATACAAAATAGAACATCGTTATTTTTCAAATACGACCGACGACGAACAATGGCTGGTTGTAAGCCACGACTGGCGGAGCTCAGTGCGGGCTGTTTTGAAAACATATTCACCTGTAAGTGTTGTGGCTAGACTAACATACATCCAATTAAAACTACTAGATACAGACAATAGAGGTTCAACTTGATACTTTGTAAACTTTGGCTGTGAACTCTTTAAATTACCTTATCATTGTTAGTTGTTGCTGTATGTATTCAAGCATAAGTATTTCTGAACAAACAAAACAAAGTCAGTATGACTTGTCTCTCCTGAACTGTCAATAGGGATTTGCGATGGGACCATCTGGTTACTCGATTCATTCTAAGAAACTTCACCCACGACTGTGACTGTGAACTGAAACTGAGAATCAAGAAAGTTTTTAGGCTCTCATTTTCCTCTTAACATTCCAGGTCAGAACTTTTTCCTTTTCTCTAGCAACCATATCATCAACTCGTGTAATCTATTATCTTGTCTTTCTGCGTCAAACGACGCTGCTCCATCTTCTGCTTCCAGTCTAACCGTATGCAGCTGAATACCAGTATTTTACATGGAACAACTGCCTATCTGGTATACCTTTTGGTAAGTTCAGTTGTTACTCTTTCTGGCTACCCGTAACGACTGTCTGTCTGACAAAGATCTTCGTATTACAGCCAGTACCAACGGCTTAACGTGCCTTCAAAGGCCTTTTATTGGTGTTCTCACGGAGGGGTCTTGATTTTTAATAGATGGTCACCCAACCACGGATCCTTTGATGCCACTAGCCCCTCTACCATCACCGCAAGCCACACTGTTTTTTGGAAGTTCAACGGATACTACGCGATCATTCTTTCTGTCAGCATTCGTGGAAGACTCCGTAATTTCTTTTAACCTAAGCCATTGTTAAGTACACAATAAGTTATTACTGGGCGTTGACTGTCGTACTTGTGTGACTATTGTAGTAATAACTAGACATGCTGATAATGTACTGTCATCGTCTTTACTAGGAGGCGTGGCGGTTACGTTTGAAATGCACTTGTAACAGTTATAATCTGAAGAGTTTATTGCTAAGATTTATTTGAGTAGGCTGTTTGCGTAATCAGATATATCAAACAGAACACCGCTCAAGATAGCTACCCAAATAATTAGAAGTCCTTCCTATAACTTCATCAGTATTGAATAAACCGGATTACCAAATCACAGCACTGTTTTTAATATCCCATTTGATGATCGTAGGGGCGTGAATATTGGAATATGACTCGAAGGACCATTCTGAGACATGATGACAAATTAAGTACCCATAGAGCTAGGCATTAATCATTTCTTTATGAATGTGCGGATTTCCTTACCATTTTCCTTTACACTTTGAAGTTAGTCATTATTTATCATTGTGATTGGAAAATTAAGTATTTATAAGCGATTACGTGTATACAAAATCAAAATCAATTTATTCAAATTAAGCTGAGAATCAGCACTTTTTGAACCTCAAAACGTTTACAAAAGACAGTCCCCCAAAACACCCACCCTTTACCATTATCATCCGCCAAAAAACGTCCACAGCTGGACACAGCTTCCCCCAAAGATTTCCACAACGATTGCTCCTACGTTGCTCTCATCCATTCTAGTCTAGTGATCTTTACCAGGTCACCTTTCCACCTTGTGGAAAACTACCCAGGCATATTCGACTTTAAGTCTAGAAGAAAATGTTCCGTTATTTATATTTTATTTTTTTGAAAATAATTTTACTATTTAGATGAGCCAGCCAGTAAAGAGATAACTCAACAAAAATATCTTCAAACATCAGTAATCGAGTGGAATCAATTTCACATGACTGAGCGTCCTTCATAGACGCAATCACAGCCGGAACGAGTCGCGTGCGCAAACGACCTCCCCACCCCACGACAATGACATACAACCTTATTTCTAAAGTCATTAAGTTCAATTTCCTTTACTAAAAACCCTACATCAGTAGCCGAAGTGTACAAAGGACAAGCAACTCTGCCTGCAGAGGTGTAAAGTTCAATTCTACTTAATGATAAATTCTAATGGCTTTCAAAAGGACTTTTGAATTTATATTGCTGGAATAAAGTTGAAAATCAAATAAAGTGGACAAGTTAGAATGTTATGTAACGAATGGTGTGCATGTAACATATTTTTTGCTTTAAATTGCTTGTCATAGAGGTCATTATCGGTCGAGCATGCATGTTGAGAATGACAGAAGCTGGCTCCATTGAAGATTTTTATTTCCAGCATTGACGGATGATTCATAAAAATGGAAAGAAAAAAACAAAGGGATTAGAAAGTAGAACTAACGAGTGGCCATAAGCCAAAATAAGTTTACGTAATAACTTTGACGGTAGAAAAAGCCATTTTCAGATCTTACGGATCCTAATGAATCTATGACTTTAATGTTTTCCAGCTGTCACATGAAGTTTTTGAGTTAAAAGCATTATATAATCTGTGGACCATTCTTCCAAAGCATGTCTTAGTCACCTATCTGCCTAGTCTTGATGTACTCGGTTTCTCGTCTAACCGTGTGCAGCTGAATTTATATTTTACATGGAGCAACCGCCTATGTGACCTCCACTACCCAGTTCCTGGGTATTGAGGTATTGGTAAGACTGGTTGTCAGATCACTATGACAACAATATTTTGGCAAATAAAGAGACGATTCATTCACTACTCGGCATTGCTGAAGATGGCTATAAAACTATGCCAAGATTCTATACTAAAAATCAACTCCTGCTGCATCCATCCATACCAGCAAATCATTTACAAATCATCTTGAAAACAAAACTAACCGACACTCACCCACCGTAATTCCAACTTTGAGACTAAAACACTAAAGTAGCAAATTCCATGCGATAATTTTAATTTATGTCTTTTTGTTCTTCGCTGTAAGAGGCCAATGTCAGCGCATGATTGACTAGCAACGAAGGCTGTGAGAATTTTTATTAGTAGCCATTTAAAACGAGGGTCTTGTGAGCCGATTGACCTTGGTAGCCCAAGTGTTAAGCTTCATATCAGTGAAAAATGGGCTCTTATACCCGGTGGCAAAGGTTACGGTATATGTCAAATGATTTTAGCAAGACTGGACGGAAATCTGATTAAAATTGCTACTGTTCTTTACGTTGAAATTCTTATGTGAGTAAAATTCCAAGGTTTGGATTGGAAGTCAAAGGCCGGAAGTCATACGCGTCACGCTGAGCTAGCTAGCAAACCTGTCTAAATAGATAGAAATACTAACAATACAATGAAGTAGATAACGTTAGTGTAAGCTTTAAAATAGTTGTCAGAAATATTCTAGTAAGTTGTCCAATAACGTCGGTAAAATAATCAAGACTGATTTGCTATTGGAAACTTTTGAATCTAGAATTGTAGCTCCCGATCATAGAAGTACACTAGTTTGTCTCTTACTCAGCCTTATATTCCACACACACAATCGTGACCAACGATTTATTTCAAACGAATCGTGTGCCCTCCATGTGTAACCTCATGTTACAATTTCTATAACAAACAAATTCAACCACCATTGATAGATCATACAATCAACATAAACGATAAATTTCCAGCGGCAAAGTATAACATGCGCATGAGCAGTTGGCGGGAAATCGTCCGGAACTCGGTCATGGCGCGCGCGATGACATGCGGGCTGTAGAGCACCTTGACAGATGGCTGAAAATGGGAGGTTTTGAAGTCTACAAAGACTTGAAGAAAAAAATAAAACTGAAGAAAAGGAAATGTAACGCATTATTGTTTTTGGGTAAATAAACCAAACTAAAGTAACTAAATGAAATACATGACAATTGTACTAGCTGAAGTCTTGAAATGGGGAACAGGTTTGGCCTAAAAACAAACCCTTAAAGCTAACAGCTTTGACGACACGGTTGGCGCAGTGGTTGAGCCCTCGGCTGCTGCGCCGCGTGTTGTGGGTTCGATCCCCGCACGGAACAAATATTTGTATGACCTACAAGTAGTTGTTCCGGGTTTGGCTGTTTGTGTATGTGAGTTTAAATGTTTGTAAACGCACCTACGATACAGGAGAAATTCCTAGTGTGGGGTTACGTTTTTTCTAAAAAAAAAGACTATCAGTAAAATGCTTGCATGGAAATTCAAATTGAGTCAAGAACCAAACCTGGTGATCTATTATTTCAAAGCTACCTCCGAAAGGGTCGTTAAAACCTTCCAAACTTTACAATTACAAAGTTAGACTTAAACTACTTAACCGCAATGTCGACACGATTAACTGCGCGTGCGCCTAACCGCAGTCACAGGCATCACATCTAATCGATACTAAAACTAAATATTAAGGCTATTACAGTGGGTGGCAAGGTAAATATTATGGTGTATTTGTCAGGCTCATGACTTGGTGGTTGGGCCTTGAGATTATATTTATTTGTGATTATGTTTGGCATGTGACTTCTCAAGGGATCCCTAGGTTGTACTAGTTTTACTTCTCTATCTGTCAAATTATCTTAGGCTTTCGATCTGCTTAACCACCACCATTGACTAAACTTGGGCCATTTCTGTATTTTTAAGAACACACACATTCTGATCTCAGTCTCAATCTTTCAAAAATACGTCTAATTTCCCTACATTTTTAACGATGATTGTCGCTGAGATGAGGTTGCGAGATTTTGAACGTTTTTAAAACGGGTATTGGCCTTCTGGAGTTTTTTTCTTATATAATGGTACACAGATCGCGGAGGACAGTGAATTAATGCTTTTAAGAGACATAGCTAAGCTCTATTGCGTCCTTCTTAGGATGGTGGGTGTTTGTTTTATTAATTTCACCATCCATAAACACAAGAACAGTGTATACTCCGAAAGTTTTTCCCCAAAATGGGATACGTTATTTTATGTGTCTCGTCTCCACCACCATAATTTTGTCAAGAAATCCATCAGTACGTTTGCACACATAGGTTTAGCAAATAATAGTCAATAAAGAGTCGCTGGCCAGCATCGGGCACAAGGCCTTACTGGTACTGTGTTACACGACACATCTGCTGAGTGTGTAACTCTGTTTAGTGCTTCGACATATTATGGGACATATGACTTGCATTGTGCAAGGTTATACACGTCGAAGACTTAGAGTACTAACTTTTGACGCGGAGATATTTTTTTTATATAAAAGTATAGGAAAGGGACAGGAAAACCTATGTATGGCAGATAAAAATAAACTATGGAATATGCGTTGTCTGTTGATAAGACTTGAAAGTATGTAATGGATTTTGATGCGATTTATCTCATAGATAATTTATCTAGTATTGTTTAAGAGTAGGTACTAATTTATACTTTAATACCTACTTAATCGCCTAAAGGAAGCTAAGGCGGGTTACTAATTAATTAATAAGTTTAAAAGTATCAAGTTTTTTACGTTGTAGATTGATAAAATGAAGAAGTTAATAATGAAGTAGACATCCGCTGCGTACTGTAGGACCAAAGTACCAATTAGATAAACATTTTTCTCATACAATTGCAAAATAAAATCACCGTTAACTTAAGCTTTCCAAAAAAAAGCCGAACTAACCCGAAGACCTCCGAAGACTTTGACACAGTAAAAGTCACGTTCGTGAAGTTTAACGTCGTTTCGCAACGAAGGGACGTTGAGGCAACTGCGACCGATTGTTCCACGACAGACGTAAGGTTGTTACTGCCCATTCTTCCATATTGCCGCATTGACACGGCTAAATGGTTGACTGTCATACGCTGCTAGAATTTTGTTTACTTCTCGTTGGGAAACAGACTGGGGATATGGTAAAATCATAATTGTGGAGAAAATGTTTTCTTTTGAGTATTTTTAAGATAGAATACTTGTCTTCGTGATTGTGAGTTCTTAAAAGGTGCAGAAACGGACCTTCGTTTTAAGGAAATGTCAGGATTACAATTAATCAGTCCCAAAAGCAATTGTTCAATTAGAGGGCCAATAATATTTTAACGTATTTCAGGATCCAGGTTTGTCTTAGTTACAATCACCGCAGTATATCAACGATCATTGAAATCTGGGTGTGTACCTAAGGCAGGTTCTTTGTCCAAAGAAATTGTCAAGTCAATCGATGTGACAGTTCCGACCTCAACATCTTGGGTTACTGAATGCCACTGACCTGACTGTAAAGAAACCGCATGATTGCTTTGCGTTTTAAGAGGTACTGCCGATCGTAATATTGGTGGGGAAAAACTATATGTGATACTTATCTGAAGATGGATGTGGTACTTTTGGAAGAGATAGAAGTTTCTAGCTTAAACCTCAAGAAGAGATTTTATAAGTTTGTCTTATACATGTCGTCGGGTCCAGAAAGAAATAGCAGCTGTAATAATGAGCGTACCTACATAGAAATGAAGAAAACATAACATGAGAGCATGCAACTTTTTTGAATGCTGAACAGACAGACGGTCCATAAATATAATATAGCCCAACATGGCAGACTAAATGTACAAATATTGTCAACTAACAATGTAGTTTCAACTGCACTCGCATATTAATCATACTATTGATACGGTGTCCGGTTTTGACAATGAGGTTATAGTAATATAATGTCATATTTAAGTTTCACCGCTATATTTATAACTACATAGCTGTTTCATTTGTTGATAGGATGATGCCAAAGGACCCAAAACTCGCTGTGACAATTAACATAAAACTAGTATCATTAAGAGAAGAATTTCAGGTAACAACGCAGCCCTTTGCCTTTACAACGATACGGCAGACTGTTCCGAAACTTGTCTGATAAACAGTCTAATGCCTTTTACACAAAATCGTCTTCCTGCAACACGAAAAAGACATATCACCTATATCTCCCTAAAATAGTCCTCAGTTCCGCGTTACTCACAATTCGAGGCTTGTAAAATCCTCCGTCAATAATCGACTTTTCTAAACACACAGCTAGGTTTACAAATTCACATCGTATAGGCAGCTAGACGAGAACGTCATTCAGGGTCACTGCAAGGTGTTATTTGACCATATAATTATCGAGACTTCGATGCGATCCATTCTGAATGAATCTTGCCGTATGTGTCATGTGTACGTGATCTGATAACTATCCTGTAATAGATCATAAGATTATATACATCTTTTTTATATATTGACACGATCATGGAATCCATATCACCGGATTATTTCTGACGCAGATGTGAGAATAGCTGACAATAAATTGAACTGCAGAGAGTTGATAACGTCACATTTTCGCCGGAAGTAAAAATAGGACGTCTGCAGACTTACTTTTTGACTTAATTAGGGTTTCAAATATTTTCAAAAAATCGTAATTTGTCGTAGGCTCTACGCAGTTTGATATTTTCCAATATTTAGTCGAAAAATTGAAAATGGTCGCTCTAACAGTAGTACAAACAATAAATCAAATAACATCGATATAATTTGAACATTAAACCGATTCAGGCCTCATACAGATTCGATCGTTCAACCAGCGCTCGCGCCATGTGTAAACAATAAGCGTTGCGTAGCAACCACTGCCGCCATATTAGTCGGACCCAACAGCAAGAGAGACAGACATATAAGAAGTCCACAAGTGCGAGTGAGATGGAAACACAAAGGGTTTGTTGAACGATAAAGCCTGCAAACACATAGTTCACGGTAGATTTGACGAGAAGTTTTATTAGGGAAATTATTACTTCCCTGTGTTATATGGAATTGTTATATGAACTGGCTCGGTTTGCTTCCTGGGTTGTTGTCGTAAAAATATAATAAACGTTACAATTTTACTTAAACTTGTCGTTTATTTCAGTTTTTCATACATTAACATTGGTTTTGATTTATTTACACCTATATTATCTCAAGCATTCACTGAATCTGCCTATGGAAAATACTTAGGTATTTTCCAACATTGAACGTCTTATGACCAATTGACTCTCATCATCTGCCTATGCTTTTATTAATTTAACCCAACTATGTCGGAGTCGGCTTCGAGTCTAACCGGATGCATTAGTATACCAGTATTTTCCATGGAGTGACTGTCTATTTGACCTCCACAACCCACTTACTGGGTAACACGATATTCATTGGGAAGATAGATTGTCAGACTATCGGGCTTCTGACTACCTATATTGACAGCCAGGATCAACGGCTTCAACTGTTATTTGAGACACGGTGGGAGTCTCGATATATAACAAATGGTCATTCATCCACGGATCGACCTTTGCAAGAGTTGCTTTACCTTGACGATCGGCCCGTATGGGTGTTTCAACTTAACCACAAGCACAGTATATTGACAAACATGTGCTACCAAAATCGCTGTTAAGATCAAAAAATGTTTTAAAAATATTGGTCCTTCGAATCAAAAAAGGCCCAACATTTTAAAATTATGTTTCTACAGATTTTGTACCGAAAAAATCACGACCAAGTCATCGACCGGCTGGATGCAATAAGATAAACACACCAAAAAAAGGGGTAAAAATTTAAAGGTACAACATTGGGCCACCCGCAGACGCTCATTCTCACTTTGAACGATTTCGAGATGTCCTGTGCAAATAAGGCCCTTGCGAAACTGCCTACCTTTGTTGTTTGGGATTCCTATACTCGGAATGAGGGCAAAATTCATAGACCGCACTTTGACGTTGCTTTGCCAAGTGAAGTAAGCATCTAATTCGGATATAAACATGATACGCATTAGAATTTGAACCTTTGACATTCTGATGATATGCTTACTTAACTTTGTAGAGTAACATCTGTGAATCTTGGCCAATCGGCAGTAAAATCATTAATTGGCAACAGTTTGATTGAACACGGTAGACAGGTAAAAAAATAAAAAGGATTTACTTTAATATGGATCCAAGCAAAGGGGTGCAGCAAGGATGTATAGTTGGGCCTAAAGTGTTCAACCGAGCAGTGACAAAAACTCATAAAATATTATCTAATCAGCTGCCTAGCCTTTTCACAGCTATGTTGGGGTCAGGTTCCAGACTAACTGGATGCAGCTAAATACCAGTATTTTACATGGAGCGTTCCCATCTAACCTCCACAACCCAGTTACTGAGTTGGTCTATACCCCTAAGCAAGACTGGTTGTCAGACTTGAGGGCTTCTCTTTCAATAATGACGTCACGATATAACGTCCAATCCGGACATAGAGTTACAAGTATGACTCAAAAAAGTTTTAAATTTGTTATTCCTTACGCAATTAATTAAAGTTCCGGATCGGAACAGTTCTTTATCAAGATATCAGTTTGCGATAGTGTGACTAATGTGTTTTACTAGTTGCGGAAAATAAAAGACGATAAGTAACGGACCTACCTATACGCGGACATACTTATGCACACGATTATGATGTAACATGTAGGTTTTATTGAAATTCATAACACCTACGAGGGACTTTAAGACCACTATTTGACGTTTCATTCGAATAATAATCGAGTACCTAAATTAATAATTTCATTGATGTTCAATGATAAAGAACGTGAATAAAGCCCAACTCTTTGCCACTAAAATCACACTAATTATGAATGCGAAAGTTTTTCAGTTATATGTGATGCTTGTTTCTCCTTCACGCTGAAACTTCTTAATGGATTTGGATGACATTTGTTATGAAGGTCCCTGATTAATAAACAGGCTAAATGATCTTTTTATCCCTAAAAACTGGGATGGCAACAGCGTCTCATGTTGACTTTATAACAGCGGGTAACACCACGTAGCGCAGCTAGTATGTCAATAATCCCAATCGATTCGGTTTCGCATCGTACACTTTAGAATCAAGGGGCAGGTAACATATAAGTGTTGACTTAGTCGACTCAACTTTGTTTAAATTGTCAGATCCTAATGCAGACGAGAAATTGACAGTAGTACGCGAACGCAATAAACGACCTACCACAATTCTGAAAGGAACTGAACCACAGATCAACGAGAAGATAGCAAAGACAAAAGATCAAAGATTACATCATTCAGCTTTACAATATTAGGTCCACTTGCGACACCCGACGACGACGGTATAGGTAATTTGAATTTATTTAAATTACAATGACTACAGTATGTATTTACTTGGTAATATTTCTTTATTGTTGGCTGGGGTTAACCGGGGTTAGGTTACGAAATGTCGCCGGTAGCGCTAGTGAGGTTGACTTTGTAGATTTATTATCTGTGGCAGTGAAAGCGGAGACGTTCTTTTTTCGGTAACAGAGTAACGCTGCTTTAGAATTGTAGGTTTTTTGTTTTTTATTTGTAAACGATTTCAATTCAAATAAGAACGTTTAAATGAACGTGAATGGCTTGATGATCGATATCTGTTATTTCCTCACAAGAATTGGTATTATTATTGCCTTCTAAATATCAATGAGTATTTAATAAAAGACATGCTATTAATAGTTTGTGTAGGTATACAACTACGTAATATATGAGGAACAGGGTGGAAAGTTTCTCATCCTCCATAGACACGAGAGGAACCACCGACCAGACAAGAGTGGTGCATGATGGGTTTCTGCCCGACGGTCGTTGTCGGGTTTTCCGTATATAAATATTTTGTAATCACGCGGATAACTCTGCTTGCGCGATGCAGGATGTGTGACGTCAGATGTAGTTCTCAGTATAGATGTCGCCACACTACTTTTTCACATCTATCAACTACGCCTTTTCACTCAGTTATACACAACCAGTCATACATAACTACTAAAACATTATAAGGATGCACCCTGATCAATGAGTGATTCATAGGACCGAAGTCTATTAACTAGGTCACTCCTATTGCATTAGTTACTCAAGTAAAACACAATATGTACAACAATGTAGGCTTAACCGTATCTTCAATATATACGTATATTTAGAATTTTAAATAGATGGTTGTAGAGGTCGACAAAGTTAACTGTAGTTACGCGCTAACACAATAGGGTCAGACAGAGACAAATATGAAACGAGCGCCTGTTTGAATGAACCAAAAGAGTTATGAGACGGAATTGTCTTTGAAGAATGCTTTTGACAACCCTGAGTAGGTACTTGTAATGTGAAATATGTTTGGCTGTGTCGCTTCTGTAGAACTGAAGAACAGAAGATTCTACATGGATCGATTAGTCTCGGGACTTGGAGAGCATTGTAAAACTAATTCTGATCAAACTTGCGAAGACAAAAATAACCAGATCAAACATGTGCTAACTTGGGTTAGTGTATTGTTCATAAAACAACACAAAATTAAACACATTTGTCGTTATAAATTATAACTCAAAATTCGACAATGAGGTAGTAAAAATCTTCAACAATTTTAACTCCATATAAACCACACATTTCAATACAAAGACACGTAAAATTCAACCAAGACTGTTACAATAAAACCTCCTTAGTTACAGTGCAAATACTGGCCGTTCGGCAATTAAAAGACAAACGCTTGAAACACTTGACAGGTGTTTGGGCGCGAAACCCGCATTCTCTTTTTAAAAATGTATCGCAGGCTCTTCATTCTTGTCACGTTCTGCTAGCAACACAGAACCGATATAACTTGGCCCGTTTTGTAAGCTCGAAACGTATCCAGCTGAAGTGAGATCAGAAATCAAGATAAACTGGTGTTCGTAGCACGAGTTTAAATTATACGTACGCAGACGGAATGAAGGCACACGGTTTAAGTAGACGACGATTAGGGACATGACATTATACAATATAGGGATACTGCCTTATTGACTCATACTTTTACCTTTGGAAACTGAGAACAGCAAGGCAAAAAAAAGACAGAAGTGAAACTTGAAACTTTATTATTACTGCCAGATTTACCCCTACCAAAAATTCGCTCAACACGGCTAAAGAAGTTTTTAATCCATAACATTTTCCCGTTTCTTCGGCTCGTAACATACAGAGACCAGTACATCAAGCTACCCCAATCCGTCAAATTACTTTGATAGTTTTTCAACTTTATTACAAAAGAATAATTCCTAGTGCGGGGCAACGTTTCTTTAAAAAAAATGTAAACTGGCTTCTAACGACCTGATTAAAAGTGATTAAAAATGCTTAGAAACGAAGGCCTAAAAGATTTCAAAATAATATAAGTACAGAAGCTAGCACATCAAGCTATCCCAAGCTGTAAAATTTTCCCAATTGAACAAAACCTTATTCTTTTGTGATAAAGTTGAAAATCTATCAAAGAAAGACCAGACTGCGGTAGCTTGATGTGCTGGCCTCTGTACATATTAAAATAAAGAAACAAAAAGTACGGTAATGGCACTCCGAAATACTCATTTGTAAAATGTCGCAGTAAGCCTCTGTACAACGTAACTTTTCCAACGTTTATTTAAAGCAAGTCTCTAAAACCCATACAAATGTACATGAGAGGTATATTCGGTACTTTCTAAAGCTAAGCCGATTATTCTTAACTACCTCTGCCATGTGGTTTCACTCGCTCCCAGGGTCGAAGCGTGATGTTAACTAGCCTATTACCTTCCTCAAGAATTGGGCTATGGAAGCCAGAAATATTTTTTGAAATACGACTGGAAGTTCCAGAGATCAGCGTCCAAACAAAAATAAACTAAATCTTCAGCTTTAGTATCTTTCAATACAACCATTTAATACCATGAGTTCAGTACATGCAACTCCATGCAGTTGAACTCTACAATTTCCGACGAACGCTTGTACTGACTGAACAGGTCTAATCATATCTGTGTGGTTCTTTCCTCAAAAGACCATCTCGGACACTAATCTGTATGGTCCTCACATGATCTAACCAAGATAATGTTTGGACTTAAGAAAGACTGTGATCTTGGAGTTTCTTTCGGTGTTTCTTTTCAGTGTAGTCAAATAGCAAAACACCAACAAAGTTTAAAAAATAATAATTACTTGTTGACGTGTAAAAGTGTTTGTAAAACCCATTTAAAGAAAAAAATATCATTTATCATTTCATTTTGTCATGATTCTGGACATCCCAGCGTGGAAATTCTTCGTCGGATTTCCTAATTTATTTTTCCACATATTTCCTTTTTCTTTAAATTGTAAAAAAAATGGTTTCTATCTAATCCAATGATATTTTGGGCAGAAGTGCACCTATAGTAACACCCACATTCCGCCAGTAATATTAAGTCCAGTTTATAGGGGAGGGGGGGGGGGGGGGATAGGTGGGGGAGGGGGGGCTAACTCTACAGCAGAAGTACTACCTTTAGTACAGAGGCCAGCACATCAAGCTACCCCAATCTGTGAAATATCTTTGACAGTTTTTCAACTTTATTACAACGAAAAGATCTAGCCGCCCTAACTGCAGTCAATAAGGCTAAACCTACACTAACACTACAAAAAACGCGGACGGTAGGACCAGACCCATTATCGTAACAATACATCACTACGCCTGTAATCCCCGAAGGGTTGGGCAGAGGATTAACTGTAGTACACTCACATTACGATAGGAAGGAGGTCACTTCTGAGATACGATGAGAGGCAAATAGAAATGTATGGAAGAAGAAGACATGCTGCGCCGACCCCAAATAAATTGGGATAAGGGCAAGAGGATGATTACTGACATTTCGCCAGTTGTATGTTTAAGTCCCATGTAAGTGCCGTAGTAAGTAGGGGGCGAGCCATGCACTTAACAGCTTATATCATTAGTTTGTGTACCCCCGGTTTTACTCAATATCTAACACGATTACACGACCATGTGCCAGCCCCCATAGCACTAGAAGATGCGGGCACATATGCAGATGACGTACAGCGGGTGTCGTTAAGATCTTAGATTAGTTTTATATTACACACACTGTACGTGGAAAAATAAACTCCGTGAACTAGCTACTGGTTTTGTTTCTAGTGTACTTTTTGGAAGTAAAAAAAGTTTAACATCACGTGTGTATTTTCTGAAGAATTGGGTAGAGGTGTACCTACAGTACACCCACATTTCACCAGTTATGTTTTCAAGTGCCCGTGTAATAAGGGGTAAGGATATTGCTATCAACAGGGCGGGAATTGAAACCAGGACAAAACGCTTTGCAGCAGTGCTTTAGGCGCTAGTAAGTCTTGCCATCTGGAATTTATCAATAGCAGTCTGGCAATAGGCTCGTTCCTAATACATGGGATTTAACTGGATACAGGCGTGATTTTGTGTTCCTCTTCTTCAATCATTCCCTCATTACTGGGCTTTCTAGACTCCATCAACTCCGGTCCAAAGTTACCATCACCACCTGTCGAAACTTTGCTGGAGGACATAGTTTATTTCACTTAGTCAGACCATCGTGCTGGCAACTGGCCGCGTGCTCTCTTGCCTTCGGTATTGCCAACAAACAAAAACCACTAGCTTTTCGACGCTGGCTTTTCGTGGATATTGTTTAAGATAAGGTCTAAAGAGTACTAGACTCCCATAATTATGAGACCAGGCAAGTACCCACATAAACCTCAAGTAGCTCAACACTTCGTGTCTAGCTAAGCAAAATACAACATGACCTGGGGTAAAAGTCGGGCACAGCCTACAATATAAACTAATATGCCAACAATTATATGCAGACACGATCTATGACTGACAACAGGCACGTTTCTGACATAAACTTGCACGCCAACCTTCGAAAATATATGCTTTTGTATATACACAACTCTCTTGTATGCAATAAAATAAGTGACATAATCGTGATAGACATGCAGTTAAGATATTGTTAAACTTAGCCCGCGATTACACCCGTGAACAATGAACATGTTGCGATACATGTTTCCAACAAGTCTAGTAATAAACGTGTTGTGAACATGTATTGAGGTTGTTTCAAACATGCGTTATTAGCTAGATTTGTGCCCGGTTGGTGGCAATAGGCTCACCCCTATTACATGGGACTTAACTGGCGAAATGTGGGTGTATTATAGGTACGCCTCTGCCTATCTCTACGGTCATTGCAGGCGTGATGTGATGTAAATTATGCCAGATATTCTGTCAGGCAGCGGCAGGGGTGGTAAACAAAATGTCGTATGACACTGGACAGAGCCACAGCGTGTTGACACTGAACAGAGCCATACGTGGAATCGCCAAGGACTGCTCCGGGAAGCATCATCGTATCATAACGATAACTCCCCAAAACCGCGTCCAGACACAAAGCGACATAAAACGTAGCTATATGCGCAGACGCAGCGAGTCAACACAACTGTGTCAACACATGCAGAATGCAGTCCCGCTCAATTGTTACATACAGATGTACCTACTATGGAAGGTATATCTGGCAGTACTGTAATACTAACATCACTTCTGTAATCCCCGAAGGATAGTAAGATCACCATCCTTCGGGGATTCACGTGTATTTATTTTTTCGACGAACTACCTTACCGATTTCATTCACCTTTATTTTAAGTTTTCCAATAGCCTTGAACGGATTGAAAAATTTGAAAAAAGAACATTGGTAAATTTCAGACAACTCAAATATTTTAACTTGGCACGTTTGACAGTTCGCGCCATTGACAGGACAACGTCTGTCAGGTCAACTACTATTTTATAGTATTATTGTAGAAAACAGACGCTTATAGGTTTATCATTATAGTCGCATTCGTATTAAAATATGCGCCAATTATACACGACACGTTTCGAAACACCACCATTCACAAATTCAGCTTTTACAAACCAAAATACAAGTCAAAAGGCCATTGAACAAACAGTTTTACAATACCAAAATACTCTTACGACATCCAAAGAAAAAAAAAATATCTTGGTCAACGAATACACAAATCGATTCTGATATCGATTTGAAATTCGTAGTGACACCTCTTTGTTATTGTAATTGATATTTTTCAACTGATATAAATATGTCGATTTGCATATAATACGGGTCGAGGGGACGCTGGTCTTTGACCCAGGTAAATAAAGTTTCTTCAAAGTCGTTTAATTACTGACGAAGGTGTGATGAGTTGGAAGGCATATGAAGTATTAAAACCTCGAAGTATTGACAACCTTATTCTACCATCTGACATTTTGAGGTACTAAAGTCCCACGTTTTAGCTTTCTGCATGTTTTCTCTAGCTAACACCTTTTTCCCATGGGGGTAGGCAGTGGCGTAACTATAGGGTGGCAGGGCTGGCAAAATGCCACGGGCCAAAAGGCCGCAAGCGCAAAAATATTTTTTTTACATTGCACCTGAATTATACGAGAATCCCCCATCAAAAGAATTTGCCACAGGCTTCGAATTATATAGTTACGCCTCTGGGGGCAGGCAGAAACTATAGAACGCCACTTGCAATGATCCTTAGGTACATACTCCTTTTGCTTCGTTTATGTTCATACATCTGCTCATACAAAATGCCAGTTGACAACTTGCGAGTACTACGCACATGACCTTTTTGAAGAACCAATACGGTCAGTGTTCGTCAGTGTATGTTCAATCATAGGGCTTCAAAAATTCGTCCGCATCTCCAAAGTGCCCAAAAGGCTTATAGCTATACCATCTGGTCCTTCCCAGATTGATAGAAAACACACAATTACCACAGGTTGCAATAAAATACATTCTGGGAACAAAGCGGCCACGTTTGTGCATACTGCTGACTACACGGTGTTACATATCGCGGTCCGTTCTCACAGCTTTTGCTGTTCCACACATTTACACCTTGCATAGCCGTTCGTGTTAATTCATATAAAGGACGATCGTGAATTGATAAAAAAAAACTGTTAACATTATTATATTTAAAAAAGAATAGCTTCGGGATCAAATTACGAGTAGATTTGAGCACAAATCAAGGTTCATCTGGTCATCTGCCTAACTTTTTTATAACCATGTTGGGGCTTCCAGTCTTTACGGGTAGAGCTTAATAGATGGATCAACTGCTTTTCTGACCTCCACAACCCATTTACTGGGCAACACAAAAACCCTACGCAGGGGTATTGTGTTGCCTGGTTGTCAGACTTTCAGGCTTCTGACTACCCATAACGACTGTCAAAGATCTACAATTGACAGCCGGGACCAACGGCTGTACGTGCTTTCCGAGGCACGGAGTGGTCTCGGTATGTAAATGGATCTAAGTAGCATCTCCGGCAACACTCGGTAGACCCCTGTGGCTGATATAACTGAGCCACGAGCTCCTAAAATGCATAATTGTAAAAAGAAAAAGAAAAGGTAAAGATGTGCTAAAGCCAAGGCGATGAAGGACAAAAAGAATGCACCAGTAAAAAAAATATCGAACACGTTAAAAGATAAACAAAAGATTAGATCGATTACTCAGAAATCAGTCATATCACGGTATCTATAATTGATTTTTCGAGTACTATGTCCGTAGCTCTTAAACTTATCAGATAATATGACCTAGATTTGTGACGAGGAAAACGCACTTGGTGTTAGAAACAATCACAAGACAGCTATCTTTTTTATCATTTAACTTTATAGCTTCGTGTAAATGAGTATATTTCTTACATAATAACTGGCATCAAAAAGACATAAAAAAATGTGTTTTTTTGATATTTTATTGTTGTCTTTCAGGAGTAAAAAGGGTTTATCTAGTATAAAATTTCATATTCTTGGCGTATGAAAGAAATATTAGCTTGGTTCAAGCATAAACTGCCTCGTTGGTCTAGTGACCGCAAGCGCTTCTGCTCAGCATCAGGTTCCGGGCCCGATTCCCGAGACGGGCAAAGTTTATTGGATCTTTCCATATGGAATGGACGGCAATATGCTTGCCCACTGTTACATGGGACTTTAACATAACTGGGGAAATGTGGGTGTACTATAGCTACACCTTTGCCTAACGTAGAAAATTACGTAAATTTGTACCAAAAATTCACATGTTCTTAATGTATGGCAAATACTTTTAATTTGAATTTGTGTATCAAATGAATATTTTTCTTACATACCCAAACATCATGGGATCACGGACCATGGTCTTGGGTCGCAATTTTTATCGTAGTCTTAAGTAATACAAAGTGTGACCAACCAGTCATACCAAGGGATATCGTAGAACCCAAAAAACGGGTTGTGGAGGCCAGACAGGCAGTCGCTCCGTGTAAAATAATAATATTCAGCTAGATACGGTTACATTGGCTGCTTAAGCTGGCCCCAATATAGTTGGCAAACGGCTAGGCAGATGATAAACTCGGAACTATAGCCATGCAAGCTCCAAAAAGACCATTATACCAACCACAATAACATAAAATTACAACCAGAGCTAGTCTTCGCACATCTTTCCCACAGGAACTCGGAAACAAGCAACTATTGTACACGTGAGTGAACCACATTATTATTTTCCAAAATTTGAGTAAGACAGGTTTTTAGATGTCTTAGAACCGGTATTTTGCGTACAAAAGGAACCATTACAATGGCAGCAGAAATGAGTAAAGATCGCATCTGTCAGCGTTTTGTGGTACCCGCTTGTAAATTAAGTGTTTCTTCTTTGGAGGCAGTAAATTATTATTCGCTTGAAAAAACGAAACTCGAGCGACTTGGTACACGAAATGTGAGAACTGCAAGATATTTGTTGATTAGACACGGTCTATGTTCAAGTCACTACTAATATAAAATCTGATAGGCAGTTTAACTAAAGATTAGCAAGAATATACTGAAAAATATGTATATGGCAGCAGTCTTTATGGTTGTCAACTAGCTATGACGAAGCTTCTGACGACCGATGTGGCGCGGCGGGCGAAGGTCCGCCTGCGACGCAAGAGGTTGCGGGTTCGATTCCTGCCTTGGGACAAATGTTTGTACGATCTACAAATATTTGTTCCAGGTGTTCTGGGTATTTTCTATATATATAATAAAAATATCTATCTATGTAATGTACTGTATTAAGTATATCAGTCATCTAGTACCCATAACACAAGCTCTGCTTAGCTTGGGGCTAGATGATGCTGTGTGGATTGTCCAGCAATATTTATTTATTTATTTATTTTATTTTATGCTCCGCGGTTTCATTCAAGGTTTGTGGTGTTGATAATAGCGTACAAGCTCCCTCAAGAATTGGGCTATCAAATGGAAAAAGAATTTTACAAATCCGAATCCTAGTTTCAGAGATAAGTGCGTTTAAACAAAAAAATACTCATCAGCGTATATTAACTAGAAACTATTGCAGCCTGACAAGAACCCAACAAGGACCAAAATTTACTGTCCAACCACATATTCCCACAGAATATACTACCTAAACCAACTATTTCCCACTAGCTTTTCATAAACCACGAGTACGATATATTTAAAACCTAATACTTTAACACAACACATTGCCACATCCGGTATTATCAGCCCCTCAAGTGAATCGTGACGGCAGATACGTAGGTGATGTATGCTAATGACAAACAAAAGCTGGTACCCGATAACAATGGAAAAGCAATTAAAATGACATAGAAAAGAAGAATTTTGTTAACAGTATTCACTGATGTCTAGGTGGCAACGGCCACTGATCCAGTAGGTGTTAGTTTGATTTAGGTTATAAAAATACTTGGGTATTGTTTGAGGCAAGTCGCATGCATTAAAATAAATTGAACAGTTGGCGGCGCATTGTTATGATCATTGTAAAAAGTCGCCGTAGACAGACCACAGGTCTTACTGCCAAAGCCCTATTCTAACTATTTTCTCATATTTCTAATATATGCTATCTCCTTATTCGCCTCACTCTTATAGGTCGACGCAATGTGACCCAAAGGACCAAAAATGGCGGAGAAGTAAATTTATGTATACGAAAAAATCTAGTAATAAAGAAAACATTGAGTGTTGTAACCTCCTCTAAGCAGTATCTAGCGACTTGCCTCCGTTGTAAAAACAATGCAAAATTTATTAAGTTTTCAACCAAAGTCATTCTGTTTTTATGTCCAGCAATTATTTTAAACAAACTACCGCATATATGACAAAGTTATGTCTGCATATTATATTTCAGTGAGAACGATACATAGAAATAAATAGTTTTCTCGTGATTCTCTACGTAACACAGCGAGACAAATTTTGCAATTGTATTATTTGTACTTGTTGTAAATGTTTGGTTAGCATAGATTCATACGACACAGTCGGTGTGTAGCTCCAATTTTATAAATTCTAGGTTATATATTTGTAGTACAGCATGTTCTAACTGAATAATCATTGAAGCGTTTTATGAACACAGAAACGTGTGTAAGCAAAAGAAATTATCAGAAAATTATCGTACACTAGTAACGCCTTGGCGATGTTCTACAGATAACACTGCATGGCCGATAACAAATAACGGTCGAAAGTCGTTTCCCGCCATTTTTACTGTCACGTTCGTAGTTTCATTATCTGTGGTGTAAAGCCTCTATGTTCTATTTACTTTTTCTAATTGCATTCGAAATTCGTGACGCGTGATGTACTAAAGAGGTTTAATTGTGCGATATAAACCCGACGAGGACGAATTAATGTCTTTTAGCGATAAATAAGTAATTTTGAATCGCTAATTGTTGGCAATGAATAATGTATGAGTATTATACGTCGACAAAATGCTTCGCGCTGTATTCTGTACAATTTGTCGTCAAGCGTAACTTAACATAATGAAAATGTTTTTGAAGGTGATAAAGATGTGTAATTTTTGTAACTGAATTAACAAAGACTTGTCCTTAGCTAACAAACATTGACTTTGAGACGAGGTGGTCAAAGAGTTAAATATATATATTATAAAATTGTGAAGCTACTTTTATTATATGGGTTGATTTTACAACTACTCTTTATGGCAGAATAAAAAGTGCGTGAAGTTGCAGGTTCAGGTTTTAAACGATGATTTTTATTAGTAATAATCGCGTGAAGTCACGAAATCTGATTTAATGGTGTATCCCACGAGGCTGCGATGTAAAACTACATACACCTAAGCTCTATATGCTCCTAAGCTTAGAATAATGAAATTGTGCAAAATTCTTGAGAAAGATTTATTCAAGGATTTAGTATAACAAATAGACGTAACACACGTAAGTCAGAACAATCGTTGTAGTATTTACACTAAAATACAGTCCTAAACAAAGAATACAAATTTTTGCCCTCGTCAATACAAATCCTAACCCGTAGCAAAATCGAACCGTAAGAAAACTGTGAAATTAAGCAATAAAAGGCCATCAGAGAGTACCAAATGACATTGAATGAGGTAAACGTCAACGTTATACAATTGTAATCTGTCATTGGTTGGGTACTTGTAATAAAATTACACATTGCATCGACACGCGAGGAGAACCATTGTTCGTAAAATGGCTTTGAAAAAAAAGCACCTTTGATTGTGTTTGATAGAAACAAGTTGTCTAACCGTTGATGGGGAGTCCTGGAGTAATCTGGGCGGTATGTTTGGGTATTTATTCAAAAAACCTAAACCTACCAGTTCAGATTACTACAGTCTACAAGATCAACAGAAATTTGAATGTTTTGTACTTTATACTCCTTTCAAATTTAGTATTGGACTAAGTGTCATTCCTTGAAGGACTCCTGTATCGAGTGGAAACTATGCAAAGGATAATTTAGGTGATTTTATTTACCATGAATACCATTACCGTATATGCCACTTTGGAGACCTCTTTGTCAAACCAGAGTCAATTTATCACTGGAAATATCGGGTACTGGTCAGGAACAGTCGATTTGTAAGAAATTAAAATGCTTAACTTAAAATAAAACTTCTACATCTCTATTTCGGGGTACCAATAGCAAACTTCAGCCCAACTTTATCAAGAAAAACACAAGGATTTGCTAGAGAAATGAAAATGAAGACAATAAACCTATAAATTTAGTCCATACATCAAGACGTATCAGGGTAAGAATTATTACAAAAAACTAGTATTAACAGTCACGAAGAGGTATATACTCACAAACTGTGCCAAGGCTGGACTTAAACATAATTAGTTATTTTAAAGCTACTCGTGTATTTATTGGTATTTCAATTTAATTACCCCGCGATCATTATCTGCACCTTAATGTGTTTGACAGTATAGCTTTGGTTAGATTTCTATGATTTTTATTAATTAGACTTTATTATATATCCATCGAATTAAGGAAAATTTGAAAAAAAAATGTTACGAAGGGTTAAGTTGTAGTTGTGGGCTATTTAGGAACCGTTTCTTTTTATGTTACTGAAAATTAAAACGGTCTTCTAATGACGAAATGATGTCCTTAAAATTTCTATATGTTGGGTCGTTTAAACCTATAGACCATCTCTAAGCAGTCTACATTATTTTTTTCAATTTCTTTCTTATAAGCCGAACCATCTACAACAACCAAAATCATTTCAATCTAAATAAAAGTATTCCAGGAAAGATTTAAGAAACCGTTTAACACTATTTAATTGATAATTCAAAACCTTAAAATATAGTTTGACTGAACTTTCTGGTATTTGAATAGTAACATTCCTTGCTTATCAAAGCAAGTCATACGAGGTTTATAGGTGTGTCCTGAAGCATACGTCATGAAAAAGTACCGAATGCTTTCAAGATACAAGTTCGATACGTAAGTAGTGACAAGTCTCGCCTTCAAACCACCAAATCAACTCTGATAATGAAAGCTTTATCACCTTATCAATAAGATATCTTTTACCCCGTCTACACGCCATGTGTAAATATTAATATGAATCATTATTTATCATATTATATACCATCACCGCGAGATAATAAATCCATTGACTGTGTTAATGAGCTGTATATTTGACACATTACAAAGGAAGTGCCAAATATGATGTCACTTGTACAAATATGAGTCAGGAAAAAATATTTAAAAAAATTACGCTTGCGACCTATGCAACCGTACAGCAGAGAGCTAATCAAAGACAAACAAAAAAAGTGGATAAACAATAGACAAAAAAGGCAAACATTACAAAACTTACCTCGAGCAGGCGCGGATATCCTACCCGCAAACATAAACCGATAACCTTATTTGAACTCCGCCGTCACTTTTGAATTTTAAAAAATTCGAACGTGCGCTTTCAAAATGTGTTCGAGTCGGGACGTCCGCTCGCGACGGCGTCCACAGTGTAACTGAGTGGCAAGGCGGCGCCTGCGACGCTCGAGATACGCCTTCACTCACACAAGGAGGGGCGAGTCACACACAGGCACAGGATCGAAGCCTGCATGTAAAATTGCATCAAGCAGCGTGTTCTACGAAATATGGTACGACAATTCAAATGTATGTCTTTTTTTAATAAGGCTCTTTTGGGTGTTTTATATTCGAGATCGAATAGAATTAGACCTTTGAACTGTTCAAAATTCTTTTGAAATTCAATACAAGTCGTTGAATAAGGAATACTACATTCCCTAACGGATATGGGTCCCAAATTGCCGATAGAGAAACATAAGAAAGAGAAAATTCTATATCGTAATGCAATCAAACCAACAAGAAAACGCAAGTAAACGTAGTGCAGCAGTACACGTAAAATGATCGATTTACAGATAATACACGGAATAACAAAAGTATCCTTGTCAATCATACTGAATAAGTAGACTTTTCATAAAAGAAACTAGTGCCAAAGATCAAAAGCCATATCCCGAAACGCACTTAGGAAAATAACTGCAAGGTAAAACTGCGATTAGAATCAAAAACTGGAGATAAAGACATTATATTCTTTACAGATGTAAATTTGAAACACCGTTGCAAGAATGCATCACAATGCAATGGACGTCCATTACAAACAATGTGCAGTAAACATAGTTAGGTTAGTTATAGACGATGTTATAGCTATACATATTCATAGTTCAAAGCCAGCCGTGTGTCAAGGAAATACTAAAACTAGCTTATTATTAAGTAATTAATGGTCGTATTATTATTATTATTATTATTATTATTATTCTGCGAAAGACTGCAGGCAGATGCTGGATGCGGCAAGCTGAGGACAGGGCGCTATGGCGCTCATTAGGAGAGGGCTATGTCCAGCAGTGGACTAGTATAGCCTGATGATGATGATGATGATGAATGGTCGTATGAAGATTATCAGAGGATTTGCCTGGACTGTTTTCTGCGGGTGTGCGCGAAAGTACGAGTATGTCCCGGGGATCCGATTTAGGGACTAATTACACTTATTCAGATCAATTCAGCTTTTGTACCTAGGAAACACCAGTTTTGTATGATATGCGTACGCGTCCCTTAAGCTGAACAGATGCGTACGCGTCTCTATACGAAGTCGTTGTTTTCCACGACATAAGCTGAATAGAGCTGAATAAGTGTGAGTATGTCCCATAAGGTACTGATTGGAACCGCAGCGTTTAACCCCACAAGAAAAAAAAGCTTTGCTTTTTATCTGCGATCTTTGTATTTTTGAGAGACAAAAAAAAGGAGGAGGTTCGCAATTCGAAACGAATATATGTATTTTTTTTTGCATATTTTTTTCCAGTGTAGTCTGATTTCGAGGATTATTTTTATATTGGATAGGGTATACTTTAAAGTTGAAAATGAGAAACCACCCCTTAGGCGATTGGCATACTGAACAGCATCACGCAGCGAGGTACGCGGCGATGAACGACGAACACTGCGCGGTTATGCGTTTTCTGTGTGTTTCCACTACGCGTGTTTTCTATACAAACACAGATACTTACAAACAACGTAAGAACATGCACTCTCGCGCTAAGCTGCGTGATGCGGTGAAGTGTGCCAATCGCCTAAATGTAGAATATAGGGGATAATGGATTTTCCACATAATATGTACTGTTTTTTTTTGTAAAAGGTGACGAGCAGGTGACATTAGGCTATTTTAACTTTAATAAATTATTAACTGACCCACTAAAATACTATATCAATACTAGTCAGTATTTTTTTTTATTGATCCTTGTGCTTACCCGTTGTTTGCTATTTAGTAAGAAAGGAAATGGAAAATTATACACTATATGAGTGAGACCAATATGACTAATCTTTGTAATGAGTAATTTTCGCATAAGAAAAAAATCTCAAAAGAATTTAATCATTCGATCAGTCTGCAGTTACTAATAACTAGTTAGTTATACGCTATCCATATAGAAATCAACGTTCAGGACTACATTACAGCTGATCAAGAAATAATATAGCTTGGAATCATCGGTTACATTAGGTTACATTGATTCTAATCCATCTTCCAAACATGACATCCAGTATCCATGAGATGCAGCCGTGGAAGTTTTGTTACCAAATTATGACTTTTCGCTTTTTGAGCTTACACAGACGTAGCGAAGCTGTGATGCCCCACTGCAGGGCAAAGATCTCTCTTTCCTGTATTCAATTAACTTGATCCCGCGCCAGCATGGACCAATCTCGCCTTTAGATGCCATGCTGGTACCACGATCTACGTCTGGGTTATCCGCGATCCCGTTGGACGTTTTCAAGGACTCACGTTTTACCCCTGTCTGAGAAAAGCTAGATCTAAACGCCAATCAAGATAGAGAAATAGAGAAGAGAGTATCCAACGCAACGCAGTGTAAGTTCCTAATGTACTAGTTTCTTGTTTGTATGCAGAACCAAGCCTAGCGACAGGCGATTATCCATGAACTTATAAATTAATATCGCTGAGAGGAAAACGTTTATGTTACTCACTATAAACGAGTTTCTTATCATTTTAAATAATTAAAAGGACCACATCCCGATTATTGGCCGCAAGTTCAGATCACATGAAACTGTTTTTTTAATAGTAAGTATTACTATTGTCAAAAGTTGGGCGGTACACAGGGACAATTAAGAACCCCAAGTAGGAGTCAATGATACGGGGTTCAATAGAAAATAGAATAAAAATCTGCCCGCGTTGGATTTCCGCAAGTAAAAGATGAAAAATAGAGTCAAATAGAATCAAAAAAATTGTTCGAGGTTTTGGTCCTTTTGCTCACCTTTATCAGTTTTATTCGAAATTCAATTCTGGGGTCGAGTATAAACTTTTTTTACGTTCGACCAATGCTCTAGATATTTAAAATCAGCCAGTAACCAGAGAAGGACATAGACTTTTATTTTAAAGAAGGCACTAAAAATTTTGCATTGCATAAAACTACAACATAAAAAAAAAAACTATCTCAAAATTAAAACAAAACATGGCGTCGGGCACAAAGTGGAACGATAAATAATTGTTCGGGCTATTTGTGCAGGTGTAGCGTGACAAACAGACAAATAAGTATATTGGAATTGTAACACAACTATTTGAATATTGTTACATTTATATTTAAATAATGTAAAGCGACCGGTCTGTGACGTATGCGTATAATGAAACGTTACGTGGTGCAAAGGTGCAACCATTCTTAGGATTAAGACCTATTTGGTCATCATCGTCGCTGGTCACCCTGCTTCTCAACCAGAGAGAAGGGATAAAGATGTACAAGAGAGACTCGGGTGTAGAGCAGGAGGTTCGAAGGTAGCTCATACCCTGGATTAGCACATATGCTAGCTTTATCCAGCAAAAATGAAGTACTTCCCAAAGGAATTTCGAATCGTCTCTTTACTTTTGACTTTTTTACAACGGGGCGCCACTAGTAAGACATATTGCAGATATCTAGGTACGTTTAAAATGTTCCACCTAAATCTAAAACTAACTCACCCACTTGAATTTAATAAACGTATTAGGTTTTTAGGGTTCAATACCAAAATGGTAAAATGGATATCCTTATAGTGGGACTTCTTCAGTATGGCGGTATGTTTGTCTGTCTGTCACAGTTGCTTATTCCGGGAACTACTAATGGATGTCGACTTGAGAATTTACCAAATGGGGAGTTTATTTTTTGAAGTGGGGTAACTAGGGCAAGAGGGTCCCATACTATGAAAAGCCTTCATTTATACATTACATCTGTTTTTTAAATGAAAACTATACCTACTAATATCATTTCCTTCCTTATCACAAGTTCACAAAACGAAAAATATGAAATAAATCTAGTTAATGGAGGTTTTTACAAGAAAAATTAAACGATTTCTCAAACTAGCGTATTTTTAAAGGAATCAGCCAAAACCCTTAGCAAAAAAGAACTTACGTTTCGCGGTCGTAAACTTAAAAAAAAAAATCTATAAAAGCATGTTTTTTTAGTTTTTTTAAACTATAATTTATTTTTAAATTTTTAGTTGAGTTTTTTATAAAAGCGTGATTTTTAGTTTTTTTTTTTTAACTATTTAATTTTTTTCGAATTATTGCATTGTCAGCGGTCTTTGACAGGTGTGCAAAATTTGAATGAAATCTGACCGTTTAAAGTTGGTCAAAGTAGCGTCCAAAGGAGTCGGTTACAAACATACATACATACATACATACAGGTGAAACTAATATAAAGCGTGTAAAAATATACGTTTTCTACAACATGGAACCCTCGGTGAGCAAGTCCAACCCGCTTTTTGCCGATTTTTTTTTTATTCGGGACATGTAAAAGGGGAAAGGTCATTTCCTTTTCCTAACTGGGTAGCCATTTAAATTTAATATAATCAAGCACGCATGCGCATTAGAAGGCCGTTAAATGCAGGACGTACGTCGTTGTGCAATCGTTTGCATAGCTTAGTATCAATCGCGACCTGCACCTTTGACGGTCCTTGATTATGTAGCTTGTGTGTTGGGGTATCAGCAGATGTGCAGGTCATGATTAAAGAACGGAATCGAGATAGAAAGTCGTGATGATAATAATAATACCAGCTTGACGACCTACGTAGCGCAGCGGGCGAAGGTCCGCCTGCTACTCAGGAAGTTGCAGGTTCCATTCCCGCAAAATTACAAATAATGATTGTCTTTGCTTTTAACATTACGTAGGTGAATAGTGAGATGTAATTTGTTCACAATTCTAGAAGTAGAGAAATCCTGCGTTTTTACTAGCTAAACGGAAAATCGATGAAAACGATTGGTTAAATAATATTAGATTACACAGACCTGTGGGAATATACACTATTTGACTGCCTCATTGGTCTACGGATCGCTAACGCTGAGCATGAGGTCCTAGGTTCAAATCCCAGGTTGGGCAAATTGTTAGTAGATTTTTCCATCCGGAATTTCTCAATAACAGCTCGGAGTCTGAATTTTTGCCCGGCTGGCGCAATGTGGGTAGAACTATAGGTACAACTTCACCTGACCCTTCGGGAATAAAATCAATTACAGTGCGTTAGTCTCCCAAAAACTCGAAAATGGTTCCACAACTTTAATGAAATTTTATGTTTAGGGTTGGAGTGGATCCCTAGATGGTTGGTTGGATGGATGGTTTAGATTCACAGTTAGACCCGGTAGGTGGGGCTGCAATCGGATAGGTCACTGGTGCTTTATAAAAATGTACGTAGCTAATAAAAAACAAAAGTAAAATCGAACAATCACATGATAACTCATGTAAGTAAGTATACCGCGGAATATTGAAAACAATACAAGAATAATCTAGTACAAAATTAATATGAAAAAAATTACACATACCTCTCACACCCGTCTGCGCCCGTCATTACGACAAAACAAAGGTGTGAAAAGCTTATCTAGGCTTTTATATGGACGCTTATCAACCCCATTTAAGCTCACCGATCAATACTTTTATCTTGAAGCTCGTTGGAGTTTGTTTTACATTCATATTGTATGCTTTATGTAGGCACAGAGGGGATAAGCGAAAATTAATACGTTATCTATGGGGGTAGTAACCGATTTTGGGAACGGGTCGCGATTAGTTGCTGGGGAAAGTAAAAATAATCGTATGGCGGGTCTTTTTTTTAGTAAAAGATAATGTCTGCCAGTTTGAGCACTTTTTGCGGCCTACCCAAATTTTCATTCCTTTGTATTGATCTGTCGTCATTAAGATCTGACTTGAGCTACACGGTTACTGAAAATTGCGTGCACTATGCTCTGACTGTGCTTCTTACCTCAAAAGACACTAATCTGCATGGTCCTCATATTTTATCGGAACAAGATAATGACCAGACTTTAACAAGAGACTGTGGTCTCTGATTTTTTGGTGTTTTCTCTCAAAGTAGTCAACTAGGAAATATCTACCTCATCTAGTTATAATTTGTTTTATTTTATGACATGTAAAAGTGTTTTAAAAACCCATCATCATCTTCAACTGCCTAGCCTTTTCCCAATTACGTTGGGGTCGGCTTCCAGTCTAACCAGATGCAGCTAAAAACCCAGTATTTTAGACGGAGCGACTGCCTATCTGACCTCCACAACCTAAGACTGGTTGTCAGACTTTTAGAAACCCATTTACATAAATAAATAGCATTTAAGTATAATGCTAAGGGGATGTGTGCTGTTATGCGAATGGATAGAATAAGAAATGAGTATATAAGAGGAAGTCAGAAAGTGGCGCCTGCGATTGAGACGTTATGTGAAATCGGCTGTCACGGTATGGGTATATGATGCGAAGGAATGAGGATCATGTAGTGAGGAAAGTTTTGAGTACGAATGTGGCGGGTTTCAAGAGCAGAGAGACCAAAGAAACGATGGATGGATTGTGTGAAAGGTGACATGCTAGGAAGGAGTTGGCTTTTGAGATGACGGCAAATAGAAATGTATGGAAGAAGACATGCTAAGCCGACCAAGCCCGCAACACTATTCCCAAACCACTGCAACTCCTGAAAACCAGGATCAACAGTGATGAGCGCCAGAAAAGCGTCGAGACAATGAAGCCCGACGAGTCCCGGAGAAGTGATTCAACTGTCTTGGATCCCGCAACGATATTAATCAGAAACAGAACAGCGGAGGAATTAGAAAATTGCTGCTGTTGAGCCGACCAGAAATAAACTGATGATGTACGTCACAAACACTTATAATATACGATCTATTTAAAGAGTACCTACTTAGCATTTTCCGCACCCCACCCCGTGACCCGATACGTATCGACAAGAGCGTCCTTTCACATAGGTATACCTACTTTTAAAAAATTAACATTCGTTAGGACTCCATAAATATTTAGTGTTTCCTGTGACCCGCTGTGATTAATGTTCTTTTTATTTTAATAAGTTATTGCATTTAAACTGGCTTTGCAAGTTGTCTTTGGCACCGTACGCCCAATTGTCAATGCTTGTCTATTTTAAGGAGGTTTTTCTAATTAGACACACAAAAAAAACACACATTAATAAATACTTTGACTATGACGTCTACGATTTGATGGGGGAGGGGGGCTGGTCGTGACTCGTACGTCCCCTACGACCGTTACTAGTGTAAATCGAAACAAAACTTTGAATAATATTTTCACCTTATTTTTACCAATTTGTTTCCAACAAGGTATTCATCACCTTTCAAATAAAAAAAAAAACAAAATCAAAATCAGTTCATCCGTTCGGGAGCTACGATGCCACAGACAGACACACACACAGACACGTCAAACTTATAACACCCCCTCGTTTTTGCGTCGCGGGTTAAAAATAAACTATTTCAATTCAGTAAGAAAAATGTTCTTGTACACAACAAATAATATTCAACTACCGTATGTTCTTGTTGCAATGCCCTTCAAAGATTTGGATTAGTGACCAACCGAAGCTTCATTTTCGTTTTCTTTTTCGTTCATATTGCAGCTTTGGCAAGCCGAAAAACCGAAATTCGTGAATTGTCGAGAGTCATTCGGCCTACTTCGTCTAGCTCGGTGTTAATAACACACGAAATTTTGTATCCTCCAAAGGAAATATCGTATTTTGTTTCTTTTATAGATATTTGATCTGTCTCTTTCTTGGTGTAAAAAAACGAACAGGATTTCAGTGCAGATACTGAAATCCTGTTTGTTCTTTAATATATATTTTTATCTATAAGTATCGGTATATTATCGATTATTTTTTTATTACTTTCGTTTTCAGCCCAATATTAGACTAAAGCCGAAGCTTCTTTTTCGTTTTCGGCCTAAAATCCAGTTTCGGCTTCAATTTACCTCTACATTTCTATTCACCCCGTTTTACGGTAAAGTACGGTATACTAACAGGTAGCACCTCTAACTTCTCCAAAACCCAAAGCTAAGAACCGATAATAAAACTAAGCAATTTAAATGAATTAGAAAAATAAATTAATTGACGGCTGACGTCAGTAACGAGATTAACATAATTTATATGTATTTATGTGTACGTGTAAAATAGAATTTCAATTTGACTGAAATTGGCGCTAAACATCCTCCTGCTTTGTTCATAAATTGGGGTCGGCGCAGCATATCTTCTTCTTCCACAGATCGATATTTGCCGTCATCTCAATATTCACCTCCTTCCTAGCTATTTATATTTTCACACATTTTGACATAATTCGAATACCCTGACGTTTGTCTGGCTTGCTGGATTTACTACATTTTCTCGATAGAATTTTATTGAAACCAATAAAAGGCAGGGGATTAGACAGCCAATATCCCCTTGCCTTCTGCCTCGCTTCATGCAAAGACGTATTCAGCTGCATCCGGTTAGACTGGAAGCCGACCCCAACATAGTTGGGAAAAGGCAAGTCAGATGATGATGTATTTTATTGAACCCAATAAGAAGTTAAAGTAGACTATATTTTCGTCTCAATTCAAAGAAATGAGGTTCCGTTAGTTTGAATTGTATTCTTTACTATTTAGACGCCATTTTATTTTATGTAATTACTTTTATTCCTACTAGTGGTCGGAACTCGATTGTTTTAGCTTTCTGCACTCCTACGCCTTTATACTTTAACTATGCTAAATCTCACTCTCCTGCGCGCGCGCAATACTCTTAAAAAGTGATCCAAAATTTTCGATCCATGTATTAATATGATAATTTAAATTATGTAAACTTACCTCAGACTGCAAAGAAGCTTGTAGCTCATCAACTAACTTCTTCAAAGATGCAATCTGTAACAAACAATTATATTGTCATTAAAAATCTTTATTTTAAAACGAATCTGTAACAGAAACTGCGTTTTTTTAGCAATTGAATCATATAGTCAAGTAAGTACTCTTACCTAATGTGAATGATATGATATTTATATCTGTGAGTAGTTCTTTCCAGAATCACTTTAACGTCATGTATGGTCATTATTTTTAAAACCAGATGGCGCCGACTTTTCCTACCTGACTGATCTGCCCAAACAATCTCAGAGGTCATGGACCGAATTTTGAAATTGAAGTCCAAACATTACAATTATAAAGGTAAGATATTACGTGAGTCTAACGATGCAGGGAAAAGTCTGGAAAAGCCTTTCAAAGAAAGAGCCTTGGGAGCTTTGAGTTGACCTGTCTCGACAGACGGCATGCATGCACCAGTCATCTTGTAGCTCAACCCTATTTATGTGAGCTCAAAGATCTGCACTATGACGCTACCAGATCTGCATGATATTTGAGCAGGCGACATAAAAAGTACTCAAAAACCGCGAGACGGAGTCGAAGAGTCTATATTCTATCTGGCCTGCACATACAATTACATTCGATATTGATTTTCTAACCTATGCAATAAGTGATAGATAGATAGATACTGCCAACATTAAAACCTTCATACTATAACAAGTCACGTCAAACAAAAAAAATCAGAATGGCCCGGAAAAAAAAAAACAATTAGTATTCTGTTTTTTTTAGTGTTACTTTCCCGTGTCTGCGACAGGAAAAGCGTCATTATGCCAGTTACATACGTTCGTTTTACATAAAGACAGTGGTACGTAAACACCCACTTGCGATGCCAATACATTCCACTCTGACCTATTGGTGGCGCGCATTTAAATCGCTTCCAAATTTGAATTTCAAAACGCAGCCGCGCCATTGGTGCGTTCGTGTGTTTTTTTTTCAAACAACATCGATGACAAGGTTTTTTTTCATTCTTAGTTCGTGTAATATTCTAATACAAAGCTCAATTTTCGTTATTTTATTGCTGATAATAATTCTGCTCTTCTGAACTGCGTTTCAGTACAGTGATTCGTCTTCCCTTACATTTTCCCGTTTATTTTTTCAGATTACCCGTTACAATATCTGTGGTAGTTAGGCCGTGTCCTGTCTGTCTGTCAGTCAATCAGTCATCGGTCAAGCAACTCTTGAATTTGTATTAATAGATATGAAACCGTTACGTCCACGTGAATCCTAATGGGTCAAAGGTTTTCCTGTTCTGTTCGCTTCCTAGTTTTAATCAATTCCAGTTGAATCTTCTAACTGCGTCTTTAGTGGTGGTTTTATTGAACGAATATTATGTAGGGAAATAATTATTACATTGTTGTAATCATCTCCTCGAGTCCATTATTTTGATATAACAGACCATGTCACAAAAATGACAACTTGTAGGTATCTAATGGCGGCCGCCATCTTGTTTCCTTTTTAATAAATGGTACAAGCAAATCTTATAAATAAATAAAAAATAAAATAAAATATCTTTAATTTTAGACGTATATAGCTTAGCCGATAGTGATGAGTTAATAACAGATTCAACTTATATGCTATGCAAATGTTACAGTACCCTCTTTCTAAGGCAGTCAGGTAGAAACTTCGAAACGACAAGTTTATAACACGAAAACAAAAGAAATAATTACCAACTCACCCTCGCATATTTATGTTACTGAATCAATTTTTTTTTCACACAAATCAATAAAGGTATAACACAAAAGAGATCAGGTAGCTCGGGTGAGTGTGAGGCAAAAACAAGAGTCGTCAATGCGCGTTTAGCAATGGTAATGCCATGGTAAACTGGAGATTAACATAGGAACTGGGACACAGATTACAATCGCAGATTCGGTCATTGACAAATTGGACACTTTTTCAGGGTACCGCGGATGGAAGGACCAGATTTTAAGCTTTTGGCTGCTTTATATTCCAATATCGTAAAACGGGGTGGATAGATAGCAAAACTCAGAAGAGGATTTCACATAGGTACATAAACTCAGGCCTTTTTCCCATGTGGGTAGGCAGAAATTACAGAACGCCACCTGCTACGATCCCCACACACTCCCCTTGCTTCGCTCACGCTCATACATCTGGTCATACACGCACATCGAGTACTACGCACCCGAGCTGTCTGTAGAACATCACCAATTGGGTCAGTGTATGTCATTCTAGGGCGTACAGTCCCGGCGTTTCCACTCGCCTTATTCATTCATCCTCTCGATGTGAACATCTAAGGATACTCTTTTCAATTTTTGTCACTACATCTTCTTTTAAACCACGACGATCTTTTATAACATCAATCCTCAATTTATCATTCATAGTTACACCACACATGGGGATTTTCACGTTAGTTAAAAATCGTTTTTGTTAGGTACGTACGGTAAAACGTTCAAGAAATCAAAGGTTGTATGAGCGTACAGTAGATACACTAACGCGTTTATTTCATAAAGTAATATTAGACAGAACCATATCCAACATCTGAATATATTCCCAATATTCTCTTCCGTCCCATCACAGGGAGGTCTTTGGGCCCGAGTTGTGTAATATTCGGGAAATTTAAATGAACAACGGACTGGGGACAAATGATTCAGATCGAGAGATATTGTCTGATATATTCGCGAGTTTCTAAACTATGTATAAAGAAATCATAGTTTGACTTCGAAATCAATGAAACACCCGGAATACGTCAACGGTTTTTTGTGACGTTGAATTTGTCAATGGCCCATATTTTGTAAATGGAACACCATTTTATTTTGTTCTGGACATCGCTGCATATTATTGGTGGCTTTACAGGTTCACCTATCAGCGTTTCCAACATGATGGATGGTGATGGTCATGGTGGATGAACACCATGTTCGAAGGTTTTTGGTGCCGTCAGCGTCACGGACTTCGTTAGCAGCTCTTCTTTTGATCTATTTTTTTTAACTTGCTTCTAGGTTTGAGCATGAGAAGTGAGGTATCGCGTTTCGTGAATTTTGGCGTTAAAGAATAAGCTGTTGGTCCCATCTATCATTTGAAGATCTATGACAGTCGTTACGGGTCAGCATCCCGAAAGTCTGGCAATCAGTTTTACAGAGGGGTATCGTATTGCTGTTACTGGATTGTGGAGGTTAGATAAACAGTTGTTCCTTGCAATATACTGATATTTAGCTACGCCGTGATAGACTGGAAGCCAGCTCCAACATAGACGGAAAAGTTGATCAACTAAAAACTCTTTCGCAGATGTTATTAATTCATCAAATTGTTCACCTCCCACTACAACTTGAGGGAAACAAATAGGCATCAGCTGCAAAGACGAGGATTGGACTTCATTTTAGTAGAGGCATAGTGAGTGAGATTGATTTTGATCAACTAGGGGTCGCTCAGTAGTGAAAATTTGACTGTCTGCTTCGGCACATCAACATCATAAACATTAATAAGAGACACGAAACAGAGACATATTGCTAGTGTTTACGACAATTACAGACGTGCACAACATTCAAAACAAAGTAGAAGAAAAATACAGTATTCACGTTACAAAATAGAAGAACAAAATATAAAGGCAAAAAACCACAAAGTACAACTTACGTAACTTAGAGGACTTAATTTATTTAATTTTATTATATTAACTATAGTGACCCACACATTGACCCATACATTGACTTGTACTACTTGTCTTCGATTTTTCCTTCATTTATGATCTTAGATCTACGAGTAAAACGTGAAGGATACTTTGACTATGACAAATCCGAAGGATGTGGGAGGATGAAGGAATCCGAAGTTTTCGCTTCATCTATTAACCCTTTCGCTGCCCAGTTCAAAAATACGATTTAACTTGTATGTCATAATGTTTGGCAAATTACATAATGCGTAGGTACCTACATGGTAGGGGGTGATGGGCATGTTCACATCTAATCTATAGCTTTTGACATGTACGACTCGGGAATCGAGTTTTGGGACATGAACAAACTCTTTTTCGACCCGGGAGCCGGGTGCTGGGCACTAAGTGTTAATATGATAACAATGATAATTTCTTGCCAGAGAATAACGGAAGGCGCCTGTATTTTTTGCAATAACGCATAGGATTTGTTAATTTATCAAGGACGGGTAATATACACTTGAGAGCAATAAAATCGCACACGTTGACTTTTTGTTGTTAAAGCAGTTTTTTTCATGAATGTGAATACATATTAAAATAAAACTTACACTATTTGAATGTTTACTTCAGTACCTTTCTAATGATATCAAATACAGTGTAAAAAAAGTACCCATAGGGAGTTTTAGGGCACAAAACCCAACATACGGATAAAATTACCCAATTTAGCTTAAGAAAGAATAAAAATAAAACTCAAAATGCTTGATCAAATTGTTTTTTAATAAGGTGTATTCCCTCCCCTAGCCTTGATTACAGCTCTTAATCGGTTTTTCATGGACCGTATTAATTTCACCATGAAATCTTGTGGTATGGCGTTCCACTCCTCTTCAATGGCAAGTTGAAGCTCTTGGAGGCGCGTAGGAGCAGGGCTTCTTGCTCGAACTCTTCTTTTTAGCTCATCCCAGACATGCTCAATCGGATTGAGATCAGGACTACGAGCTGGCCACTCCATCGCCGTGATTCCAACGTCTTCCATGTAGTCGCAAACTGTTCTAGCGACATGCGGTCTGGCGTTGTCGTGCATTAAGAGAAAATCTTCTCCCATAAGCCACGCAAGCGGCCTCACATGTTCTTCGAGCACTTCTTCGACGTATCGTGCAGCCGTCAAACTTCTCGATCTCGGGCCGGTATTCGCCGTAGTGATGAATACAATGTCAGTTTTAGTGTCCAACATTATGCCACCCCAAAACATACACCATCCACCTCCAAAAGCCACACGTTCGCTTATGCAGCATTGTGAAAATCGCTCTGATGACCTTCTGTAGACCCTAGAGCGTCCATCATGACCATGTAAAGTCATTCTGCATTCATCAGAGAACATAACAGCCCGCCATTGGTCATACGTCCAATTTAAATGTTCCCTAGCAAATTGTAGCCGGGCTTGTCGGTGAGCTGTGGTCAATTTGGGACCATTTGCTGGGCGATGTGAAGTCATTCCTGCTTCACCTAGTCTTCTTCGAACTGTCCACCGACTTATATTGACATTGCGAACTTCTCGAAGCTGTTGTCCCAGTTGAACCGCGTTCAGTTGCCGATTTCTCAAAGACCTTGTCACAAGAAAGCGGTCATCACGCTCTGATGTTGTGCGTCGCCGGCCAGATCCTGGTCGCCGAATGTAGCCACCGGTCTCTTGGAACCTCTGGTATACACGACGAACAGAGTAGCGGCTCAAATTTAGCCGTCGAGCAACTTCACTTTGGTTATGGCCTGCTTCGAGTAAGGCAATAACTTGAGCGGCTTCTGCGGGCGTGGTATCCATATTTTTCCAGTAAATCCGTATGCTTCCAGTAGAGATGTTATCACGTTGACCTTCGGTATGCAACTGATTAAAAATTCTTTTTTTTTTTTTTTTTTTTTTTTTTTTTTTTTTTTTTTTTTTTTTTTAGGTAGGGCCACTCGCAGTTCAGCACTATAAGGCTGTTTACTGCTTAACCGGTCGATCCTGTGGTGACCTTACAAGAAGGCCCCCAGCCAGGGCTAACTAAAAGTTACATTTAAACGACCGCTCGCTAAGGGCGCCCCCTGTGGGGCTCGAACCTCGGCTTAGGGCGTCGTTGAATTCTTAACAAAAACAAAGGCTGGGTCTCGTTATTATTATGTCGGGGGGTTTTTATACTACTGACTCAGCTACGCGGGCTGGCCTTGTAGAATCTAAAGATTGAATTTACATTTAACTAACTAGGGCGTCGCGCGTCGCGGGCCTCGTCGGCGAGGCCGGAATGTGGGTCGGTTTGTTCTTGTGTATTTTCTAAGAGTGCTAGTTTCCCTACTGCTCTCCTGGATGACGGTTGTTTCGTCGTCTGGCTCGACTAGGGTATGCCTTGGGCGGCGAATCTTACCAATTCTGGTAGGGAAGTATTGGGAGGCCGAGACGACAAGTGGGTTTGTGTGTCGCTCGGCTGATTCGAAAAAGCGCCCAGTAAGACGCTTCATGAATTGCTTGATGGTGGGGATTTTTAAATCTACGTGGAGTCTAACATTCCTAACGAACCATGGGGCTCCCGTGGCTCGACGGAGAAAACGGTTCTGTAAAACCTGCATCCTATGGATATAGGAAGGCCTTGCATGTGCGAATATGGCACACGCGTAGGTCATAATAGGCCTGATGCACGTGGTGTAGAGCCGCATCTTGCACCGAAGTGACAATTTGCTGCGTGCATTGATCATGGGATGTAACCTCCCTAGAGCGAATGCGGCGCGCGAGCGCACCGTCATTATGTGCGTTCGGAAGGTAAGGTGTCGGTCAAGGATGACCCCCAGGTACTTAGCTTGCACCCCCCAGGGGATCGGCTTGTCATACATGGTGATCGGGGGAGGAGGTGATTAAAAATTCCAATAAACCGACCTTTTTATACCTGCGGCTAAGGGTGCAAGTAGTGACAACGCAAACGCGTGAATTTGGGGAATTCGGTGTACGGTCGGTTTTTGTAAGTTACGTGAAGGTCAATGATTTTAATTTTATGTTTTTTTAAAGCTAAGCTTGTATGCTTTAATTTTGTCTTATGATTTTTACTCAATATCTTTAGATTTTAGAAAACAATCAGTAATAAACCAAATTACAAGGGGTGTGCGATTTTATTGCTCTCAAGTGTATATAGATTGATCTTTATCGAAGTTTGTGTCATGAGGAGCTTAAAGGGCTGGATTTCCCTATGGAATTCAGTTCATGCGCTGATTCATTCTGTTCTGACCCAGTGCCAGGCCTTGCTGGATTCTATGTACACTAAAATTACAAACATTTTAATCCGTGCATCTGTGAGATCTTACAGCCGTAAATGTTTCAGAAAGGGTGGGTACATTGCCGGATGGAACAAGCATGTCGCAGGTGCTCACAGAGAGGCTAGGCTGGCGTTTCAGTTATGGGTGATGGCTGGTAGACCACCTAATGGTACTGTTTATGAACAAATGTGCGAGAGTCGGAGGGATTTTAAGTCCAAGCTGAAGTGGTGTCAGAACAGGCAAGAACAAATTAAGATGGATATTCTTGCCTCAAATCTTTCAGCGGGGGATTTTTCATCCTTCTGGAAGAACACAAACAAGCTGAACCCTAAGCCAAGTGTACCTGTGAGCATCGGCGGCATCAGTGATCCTAAAAGTATTGCCAATGATTTTAAAGACCACTTCATGGTAAAATCTCCCTTCAGGCCAACGATGACCGATACAGGCGGTGCTGGGGCCGGTATGCCCGGGAGAAAAACACGCTTTTCAGCCAAAGACGTTGCTGCGGCAATTCAGAGGATGAAGAGGGGTAAGTTTCCAGGGTATGACGGGCTCAGCATCGAGCATTTTAGGCATGCTGGTGTGCATCTTCCGCGTGTATTGGCTATGTTTTTTACACTGTGTGTCGGTCACTCATACTTACCGGAGTCGCTGATGAAAACCTTGGTTGTGCCCATTCTTAAAAATAGGACAGGTGATGTGTCGGATAGGGCAAATTATCGGCCCATCTCACTTGCTACAACAACTGCTAAGATACTCGACAGTTTGCTTAACCAGAGTCTCAGTGGGTACTTGCATTTACATGACGCACAATTCGGTTTCAGGGCGGGACTATCCACTGAAAGTGCTATTCTGTGCCTTAAGCATACTGTCGGGTATTATACGGAGAGAAAGACGCCGATATATGCCTGTTTCCTCGATTTGTCAAAAGCTTTTGACACAGTGGCATATGACATACTGTGGCGAAAGCTGGAGGAAACGGGTATACCAACGGAATATACCAGTATTCTCAAATTCTGGTATAAGAATCAAATTAACCGGGTGAGATGGGGGGATACCCTATCTGATGAATATAGGTTAGAATGCGGTGTGAGACAAGGCGGCCTCACTTCAACCGGCCTCTTCAGCCTGTATATAAACCAGTTGATAGAGGAGCTCAGCAGGACACATGTCGGATGCTACATTGACGGAACATGTGTCAACAACATAAGCTATGCTGATGATATGGTTCTGTTGGCCCCCTCGGTCAACGCTCTGAGGACGCTGGTCAAAATTTGTGAGCGCTACGCATCCGGGCATGGTCTGAGGTACAACTCACAGAAAAGTGAGGTACTGATTTTTAAGGCGGGAAACCAGAGGCCTAGTACAGTGCCTCCGATCATGCTCGATGGGACGCCTTTGAAGGTTGTGCAGAACTTTAGGTATCTGGGTCATCTGGTCACGGAGGACTTAAAGGATGATCCAGATATTGAAAGAGAGCGCAGGGCGTTGGCGGTTAGGAGCAATATGCTGGCCCGTAGGTTCGCTCGTTGTACTAAGGGAGTAAAATTAACTCTTTTTAGGGCATATTGCCAATCTTTTTACTCGAGCGGCCTGTGGGTTCGGTATACGCAACGATCCTACAACGTCCTGCGTATTCAGTACAACAATGCTTTCAGAGTGCTGTTGGGGTTGCCGCGGCATTGTAGTGCGTCACAAATGTTCGCGAATGCGCGCGTTGACGGTTTTCACGCCATAATGCGGAAGAAAGTGGCGTCATTATTTCAAAGACTGCGCGGTAGCAGCAACAGCATTCTGCAAATGGTTGCGTCCCGTTACGACTGTCCCATACAGGCACACTGGGTGGGAATCGTTACGGGTAAGTTGTAAACATGCCCCTGTATAGTGTATAATGTACTAACATAGATTTTAAGAAAAATTGTTACTAACACACACCCTGTAGGTATTAGTACTAACATAGATTTTAAGGATATTGTTTCTAACACATACTATATGGATTATGTCCGAAATAAATGGTTAATAAATAAATAAATATGCAGAAAATATTGATTAGATATTCCCTGACGTATTTAATTCAGAGTACTTGTGTCTAAAATAGGGCGATCTCGTAGCTTTCTACAAAACATTTATTTGCGTGCTAGCTTCCGCCCGCGGCTTTGCCCGCGTGGTTTGCTGATAAAAAGTAACCTATGTCCTTTCTCGGGATGCTATCTATCTCTCTGCCAAATTTTATCGAAACCCGTTCAGTGGTTTTGCCGCGAAAGACGGAAAAAAGACACACACTTTCCCATTTATAATATTAATATATTATATGTAGTAAGTATGGATATGTCTGCATAGGATGCTTTAATGACCCATCATCATAATATAATATATAATATGTCTGTTTTTGTGTATTGTATATGTGTGTGTATGTGTTGTTTTATGTATTCTGGTTGCTGTATGGGTGCTTTTTGGTTACCTGAAATAAATACTTTTTATTTTATTTATTTATTTATAATCTGCCTAGGCTTTACCCAACTATGATGGAGTAAGCTTCCAGTCTTACCGAATACAGTTGAATACAAGTATTTACATGAAACGCCTGTCTATCTGCCTTCCACAACCTCGACCGACTAACACGATACCCTTTGAGGTAAGACTGGGTGTCAGACGTTAGGGCTTCTGACTACCCGTAACGACAACAGTACGCTGGGACTCACGCCTTTCTAAGACACGGAGAGGTCTCGGCATGTAATGAATGGTCACCCATCCACAGATCAACCTTGGCAAACATAGCTTAAACTTCTATCTACCCGTGCGGCTGTTATCATTAAGCCACAAGTCTCTCGAGAGAGTCTCTAAAGAAGATAGATCTTCCTTGATCGTGACGCTTTACATACTCAGTTAACCAACTGAATTTTGAACAGAATAACTTGTTTAAGCCAACATTGTAATCCAAGCTCGCTGGAACACAGGTTTCGGCCGAAAGCTGTGCCTTATCAAGACTTATCGCAGAGCAAACACGCGATACCGTATCTACCCTACCAACGGCCATTCGGGCCTCGTGTGTAGCGTGTGGCGGGGCGGGCTATGAGAACAGCGGACAATGGGCTGGGCAATCAGCATTAGATTGGAAGTTATATGACGTCATTACATACATATATACATAAACTCACGCTTTTTTCATACGATCTTTACATACTCCTCTTGCTGATGACGTGATGGCCTAGTATAGGTTTAGGCCTCGCCTGTCATGCACGAGGTTGTAAGTTCAAATCCGTGCAAGCACCAATGAGACTTTTTAAATTCATATGTACTTTCTAAGTTTATGTTAGACATGGTAGACATCGGTGAAGGATAACACCGTGAGTAATCCTGGACTAGGAGCGGGCGTAGTGACAGTGATTGATGCTCGCTTCTTCTCTATATGAGAAGATGCCTTTGCTCGACAGTGGGACAGTAACAGGCTGGTATTATCTGTACAAAGTGGAAGGGAGATCGATGCAGAGCTGACACCATGAGTTCAGTACATAATTCTGGCGTAAAATATTAACTTTGTGTTGTACCGATAGAAATGATGATTTATCATTGGTATTTTAAGTAAAAACACAGAAAAAAAAACGTAATAGAACCGACGAAAAATTTCAACGCTCAGGACCCCCATGTACCATTATCATGTCCTGAACTCATGGTACAAGTTTGTGCGTCGACATCCCTTCCATCCAATATGATAATACTTTTCTACAGGTCATCATCATCTGCCTAGCCTTTTCTCAACTATGTTGGGGTCGGCGTACAGTCTAAACGGATGCAGCTGAATACCAGTATTTTATATGGACTGATGGCCTATCTGACCTCCACAACCCAGTTACTAGGCAACACGATACCCCTTTGTAAGACTGATTGTCAGACTTTCGGGTTTCTGACTACCCATAACGACCGTCAAAGATCTACAAATGACAGCCGGGACCAACGGCTTAACGTGCTTACCGAGGAAGAGTCTCGATATGTTACGAACGGTCACCCATCCACAGACTGACCTCGGCAGGCGTAGCTTTACCTTCGATCAATTTTTTATATTAATCAATTTCTTTTCTACAGGTGCAACTACTATTCACAAAGTCGCGAATTTCATGGCCACACCATGGTTAGTTTATGGGCCAGTAGTACTTAGAAACTTTATCTCTATCCAATCACATATGGCAGAAAGAGACGTGAACTACATATGTACGTATGTGCGATATTATTTTTATAACAGTACCTAATGTACACACCGGTGGAGTACTAATAATTTCTATGTGAATTTACCCCTAGCGCGCAATGGCAAATACGCTGTAACAAAAGTCCCCGGGCTATACTTCGAACAAAAAGAACACCTATTCGGTATTAGATAAGGATTCTTATTCTACAGGTATAGAATATGGAGCGTTTGAAAGGATTAAAGTTGCTTAGTAAAATACAATCTATGATGTATCTATAAAAAAAAATGAAAAAAAATCTTTAATTCAGGCATAGGAACTATACTAATATCATAAAGAGGAAAGACATTTATGTTTGTTTGTACCGAATAGGGTCCGAAACTACCGGACCGATTTTAACCATTTTTACACAAATAGAAAGCTACATTATCAGCGAGTAACAAAGGATATATTTAATTTTCAAAAGTACATTTTAAAGGGGTGGAAGGGATGTTAAATTTCGAAGGGAAAAGTATGAAATGCACGGAAACGAAGTCGTGGGCGAAGAAACCATTAAACTTAACTTAATCATCATCACCTTCTTTCTCCTGCCCTTATCCCATTTATTTGGGGTCGGCGCAGCATATCTTCTTCTTCCTTACATTTCTATTTGCCGTCATCTCAAAAGTAGTTGACTTTTGAGATGACCTTGATGACCTTCCTAACCATATCATCTATAACTTAACTTAGTCTTAGTACACGTTGCGAGGCTGTGACTCTGTTTACGTGTGCTATCATATCCAGTGTCCCAGCATCGGACAAATCACACAATAAATAATGCTGGACAATCCATACAGCATCATCTAGCCCCTAGCTAAGCAGATGTTCCAAGATTTTTAATTCAAATGAGGCTGATAAACAGTGCTTTTTGAATGTTGAAGTTAACAGACAACAACCAGACCACCCGTCACACTCTTTCTCAGTATTATTGCTGGGAACAAGTAAATAAAATAAAAGTAGGACAGACGACGAGCCCCAAGCTAAGCTGAGCTTGTGTTATGGGTACTAGATGACTGGTATACTTAATACAATACATTACATAGATAGATATTTTTTATTATGCGTAGCAAATAACCAGAACACCCGGAACAAATCTTTGTAGATCGCACAAACATTTGTCCCAGGGCGGGAATCGAACCCGCAATCTATTGCGTCGCAGGCGGACCTTCGCCCACCGCGCCACATCGGTCGTTAATGCGCTCAGGATGTTGTGGGAGCTGGCACACATTCTGCCGAGAAGCGAGACACCGCTTTCGGATTATGGCATGGGAACCATCGACCCTCGCCACATAAATAGTGCTACAGATAATTTACGAATTGAGACGCCAGTTTAAAGATATTTGGTGGAGCTGCAATTTTGAAATGAACCCACTGTTCACTTCGAAATTGCAGCTCGACCAGAATTCTTCGGACACAGACGTAAATTAGATTTGGCTTACGAATTGTATATTCACGAAATAACGAATTGACTGATTTCGGATTACTTTAACACCTTAACTGCCAAACAACGAGACACAATAGAAAATGCTTGTCGGTCATTTGGCGTTCAACGTGTTAAGACGGTAGCTTTACGTTTATTGCTTAAAAAAGCGATAAGCCTCGCCTTTTCCCAATTCAGTGGGGTAAGCTTCCAGTCTAATCGGATGTATATACCAGTATTTGAAGTGACTGCCCATACAAAATCAAAATCAAAATTCATTCGTTCAAATTAGGCTGAGAATCAGCACTTTTTGAACGTCTAAACGTTTACAAAAGACAGTCCCCCAAAACGCCCACCCTTCACCACTCCCTAGTGTTTTTAAGGGGAAGAAGGAGTGGCGGGACAAATTCCCCAGCAACTACTATACGATCTCCATAACCCAGCTAGTGGCTAACACGATATCTGTTGGTAGGATTAGTTCCCTAACTTTCGGGCTTCTGACTGGAAAAAAATTACAAACGACAGCCTGCCAGATACTACCGGCTTAACTTGCTTTCCGAAGGACGGTGTGGTCTCGATTTATAATCGATGGTCACCCATTTATGGACCGACCTCGGCAAGCAGTGTTTGGCGATTGGTTTTATTTAGGCACAACTCACAAGTATACATAGCGACATCTATCTCGCCACATACGAACTAAATCTGACGATATTGGCGATATTAAAGTTATCCACGCGATTGGACGTATATGCAAGAACCCGACAACACCCGTCCGGGCGGAGGATCCTCCCATTTCAATGGTGGATGAGGAACTATACACCCAGTTCCTCATACCCCAAACCTATAATACACCACCTATAGCACTACGATCCAAAGATTGCCTTTAAAAGATTGCTTTTAGCAATAAGGAGGCCCATGGTAACACCCTATATAGCTCTTAAAGTCATTATTTGTAAGTTACCATTGTGTACAGAGGCCAGCACATCAAGCTATCCCAATCTGCCAAATTTGGCTGGCCTCTGTACACCGTGGTAACTTACAAATACATGACACCATGGTAACGTACAGACGTTACCATGGTGTCATAAAGAAGGGTGATATAAAGAATAGAATACAATATATATTGTACAGACAATATATATTGTATTCTATTCTTTATATCGAACCATTTAGCCAACATTGGCTTAAAACGTCACCACTTAACTCTTCATCCGTGACGCTTATCAGTAGACAGAAACCCAGGCAATCAACAGAAATAATTAAATGAATTGGTAGCCTCTACTTATGTAACGAGCGAGCGAGCTGTGCTCGGAGTTTTTTTACTCCACTGCCAAGACGGGTTATGTTTTTCGCACGTATCTATGTCATATCATCTGCCTGCCTTTTCCCAACTATGTTGGTCTCGGCTTGCCGTCTAACCGGAAGCAGATAAATACCAGTGTTTTAAATACATAGAGCGACGACTGCTTATCTGACCATCACAAACCAGTCATAAACACCAGCATGAATCCTGAGAGCTGCATATTTAAGGCAAATCTGCGTATAGGTACTTTATACTAAAGATCAAGATCCATGACGGTAACTATACCGGGCAACACGATACCCCCTGGTAACACTGGTTGTCAGACTATCCATAAAAACTGTCAAAGACCCACCAATGACAGTCAGGACCAACGGCTAAACGTTTTTCCGAGGCACAGAAGGGTCTCGATACGTAATTAACGGTCACCCATCCACAGACTGACCCCGGCAAGTCTAGCTTAACCTTCGATCGATTCGTGCGACTGTTAAATCTTAGCCACGGCCCCATTTTCTCTTAGGTATTAATGTGAGTTGCTGATAGATTTTCTATGAAATTTAATCTGTCACATAAAATTATTGGTTAAAAATTGGCAAAGCTCAGAAAAGGGGAAGAGTATAAGCAGTTTAAAATTGAGAAAGAGTATTAGCCATTTAAAAGATATTTCATGTCAGGGCTAAATTTCAAAGTATGTTCTCAATTACATATTTTACAGGTGCTTTTGAATTATTAAGGAATTAGTTAGTTACAATGAAATGCACCCAGTGTTAAATAAAGGTATACTATACTATCACTAGTTGGGAGCGCAGTACTTATAACCAGTACGTATGAACAACCAGATTCATGTACATAAACAATGCAAAAGGAGTATATAAGTAACATTCCAGACAACGCTCTGTACTTACTGTCTTCCTCTATAGAAGAATGTCAGTAAATTGATGAGTACTATCACTTATAATATTACCAGTCTGTTACTGTCCCACTGCAGGGCAAAGACCTCTTCTCATACAGAGATGGACAGGCATTAATCACCACACTTGCTCAACACATGTTGGCAATTACAGAGTTACATTAATTGTAAGTCCTGTTTTCCTCACACTGTTTTCCTTCACCAATGTCAGTGATGTCCAAGATATACTTAGAAAGTACAAATGAATTAAAAAATTACATTGGTACTTGGCCAGATTTGAACCCAACTTTATGCACAAGAAGCGGCTAGGCCATCACAAAGCCACTAATAACATCGGCTATAATTTCACTAACAACATCGTTGATTTTGCTGCCCAGTTCAAAAATGTTTTTTTACTTGCATGCATGTTTGGCAAATCTAACACCTTTAAATGAGCAATTTTTGTATATTTGTACATATGTATTCATAAAATCTCAATCTCAGAAACGGCTCCAACAATTTCCATTAAATTTAGTATAGGGTTTCGGGGGCCATAAGTTGATATAGCTAGGTTTCATTTTTAGAAAATGTTGTTTTATCCAAGCAAAGCTCGGTCATCCAGGTTCTTTACATAATGTCTAGATATATGGTAGGTGGATACTGGGCATGGTCACTAGTCATCTATGTATATTTTACATGTATGACTCGGGAGGCGAGTTGTGGGTATAACTTAAGTGTTATTGATATCAACAGAATGTGTTGTGCTGTACATAAGTGGTAACAAAACCAGTATAAGCTGGCCACACATTCTATTATAACCCTGTACTATGCTAAGCCAGACTAGGTCAGTATTACCGCCATTGTGTGGCTTACTGTACCTGAGGCCAAGCAATTAAAACCTAATAGTCTACTATATTATCTAGATCTAGATAATGAGCAATCAGAAGGCATAGTTATGTAATGATGTGATTTCCTAACTATTTGTGAGACTTAAGAAATTAAATGAAAAGATGATTATGATGAAATTATATTTATATCTAGTAACTAGGTTTTAAAAACCAGTTCATTTTTATGTGTAATGTCGTCAAATTAAATTGGAATTAGATTAGGTTGATGTTTCCAAGCTGACTACTCTGAGAAGAAACATTGAAACAGTCTATTTCAAAGATCAGCCAATATCTTGGTCACATCAATCATATGAGGACCATGCAGATTAGTGTTTCAGTTGGTCTTTTCAGGGCAGAACCACATAGTGTTGAACGGACATGTTCAAACATTGAATGTATTTGCCACGGGAGGTTAAAACCAGATATGGAACAATGCTATAAGCAATATTCAGGTTAAATTGAAGAACAAACATTAAGATACCTTATAAGTAGTTACTGTTTGGTTTACTAATCCACATAATTTGCTTATATTATTATCAGATCTAGAACATTCTAGGTCACGGCCAATATCACTTTATATTTAAAAGGATAAAAAAGGTGTAGGTGGTAACACAATGCTTCATTTAGGACATAAACATAATGGCTTGCTTGTTAAAAAAACAATAAACTGAATAGCAAATAGCAGTCATATGCTATGTTTACTAAACAGGAAAGAGACAGCAATACTAAAATAACAATTAGAATAAGTTTGTTTACGTAAGCCCAGCAGGAGTTACGAGATTACTTCACTATTTTTTGCACAATGATGCAACCTCGAAAGAATTAGAGAGGATGATTACAGGTCGTATGATTACTTGTCTCTGCATAACAATAAAAAAATATAAAAACATAACCTAAAAGTCAGCTGTCAAGCGTAACATTAAATTGGCTTTTGAATTGCGCAAACTTACCTCAAGCTCCTGATTCTGGCATTTCTCCTTTAGTTCTGTACCAGAAGAGTCTCCTTGTAAACTTTCATTTGCAATATCCTGTGCAGGACTCTCAGATAACACTTCAGATGCGAAATTAGTGATCTGGCCTTTTAGGCTGTTTAAACTGTTGTTTAAGTTTAGCCACGACATTTTCAACTCAAACAGCTAACGTCACATATCACACTAAAGTATTGAAACGGAAATAATTGGTAATAATAGATGTAAACAATAAGAAAATTGCATTATTTTTACAAGTGACAGGATTTTGTCCAGTTGGCAAAACAAGACGCCATTTGTGTCAGTTTGTATATTTGACATAAGTGACATAAAATGACGTAATTGACGTTTCATTGAGGAACCAATTCAGCAAAGTTTTGCAATTTGAAGTGAACTAAACGCTTTTCTTTTTATTCCTAAATTACAAGTATGGAAATGAAAATTAGTACAGCATCGAGCTATTTTGTAAGCTACAAATGCAATTTCTAAAACGAATTATGTAATCATGATAGAATTTACTTGAAGAAAAATAGGAAGAAAAAATTGTGCTGCGTTCCCACATCCCGAAACGCACACACTAAACGTAATTCAAAAATGAAATCGAAAATGTCCTTTGAAATGTGTAATTTGTCAATATTCAAAATATGAAGTAAAATATAACTATTTACAAGTTAATTGTTTCATATTTGCTTTAAAACTTACATATATACCAACATAACTGTTTTGTTATTACGTGATATATTTTTTTTCATAGTACCGGTGGAGGTTATGAAATGAGAACATCTTTTTAATTTATTATTTTTTCCGAAACCCTATTGAAAGGTTATGAAATACTAAACAAGCCGAAGTTATTACGTAAACATGTCGAGAATACTGCACAATCGTTTAAGGTGAGTGGTATCTATATTTCGTTTCTGACCTATGACTTCTTTTATTATTTGTCGCCCTGATACGTTTCTCTCAGAAAATGTCGTTATACTTAATGGCTCTTAGCATATTTATCCTTTATTCGGCGTAATATCATTTATATTGAGCTCTGCAATGCGTAATGCAACATGTTATGAGACTCGACCTTGACTATCTGCTGACCTAAAACTTACCTGCCAAATAGTACCTGCCTACTGGATTGTTTGTTGATTTACGCATAACACTCGTGCACAGATTTTTGTACGAATCTGACAGATAAATAATCTTACTTAGCTTTGCTATTGCTCATGTCTGAGCTGTGTAACTAATTATGTAGCCTGGCAAATACTTCTTTTAACACTAAGATCTCACTTAAATAACAATATTTTTTTTATTTATCTGGGCAGTCAGAAGTCATTTAATAAGAATCTGGCGGCTCCTTTTGATTTGTAACCAACTTCACAAAAGGAGGAGGTTCTCTTAAACTAAGACTAACCAATGTACTTAACATATTGCATGCTTTGTGTGTGCATAATCACATTTCTAACAAATAAATGAACTCTTAACTCTAAGACTAAAGAAAATCAAAAACATCATTCAATAATATTAAGTGTTTTTTGTCATTCATTTGGAGTTCAACATGTTAAAGTATGTAAAATAAAGAATACAGAAAAATAAAATAAATTTAAACATATGCGCTATTTCCATTTTCCAGATCATCATTCAAAAAATCCTCACAATGGACAATTGTAGACAAAAGAGCAGTAGCATTCTCAGTCTGGACAGGTCGCAGTCTACTCCTCCACAAGCCTATAGACCCAAGTCATATCCAGCGGAGGAAATACGGCATGCTAGTAGCAAGAGCTGTGAGGGGACTGCTGAAAGTCCGATATCTTGTGCTGGGCGGAGCCGTTGGTGGGGGCATGACTTTAAATAAGGTAAGTTACATTTAGAACTATTTACTAAATAAATTAAATGGTCATTTTGTTGTCTATAGCGGTATTAAAACAGAAACTCATAAAATAGTTGGTAAAATGCAGTACTCCAACATGTGACTGAATTGCATCATTTTTGTATCTATAGAGAAGTTTCCGAAGAATTAAGTATTTTATCTCTATAATTTTGTATGAACCGCATCAGTTCATAAGAGAATAGCTAGACTTTTTTTTTCTACACTTTCTGTACTTGACAGGTTAATTTATTGCATTATTATTATACACATATAACTAGACTATTTGTAACCTGTAACAGAACATCCTATTCTTGAAATCTATTTAAAACCACAAAATGTTTCCGTATAGGCTACCATATACTTAATTAAATTCTTTCTTTCCAGAAATATGCAGAATGGAAAGATGGTCTACCAGACATGGGGTGGCTGAATAACCTGCTGCCAGACAATGACCAATGGGATCAGTTCACCACAACCCTTATCAATGCTAAGGAGAAGATTGGAGACAACTTCCAAATAGGTCAGTTATGTGCGCTGTTACCGAGCAATGACCGGAAAATAATATAAATGACCCATCACCAAGCCGGGAGTCACATGTCTGTAAATCTTAAAACAAATTGAGATATTCTGAAGTCAGTTACCAGAGGTACAATTCCCGTTGTCTTCAGAATGTTCACATTCTAATCTCAGTCTGGAACTGTCAAAAAAATCTCTAATTTACCTACATAGTAGCAGTTGTCTTTTTGGAAGAGTAATCATCAAACTTTACAGTGGCTTTGATGTGCACTACCAGCTATACAGTACTGAAACCCCCACTCCACTCTATCATCCTCTTGCCCATATCCCAATTTATTTGGGGTTGGTGCATGTCTTCTTCTTCCATACATTTCTATTTGCCATCATCTCAGAAGTCACCTTCTTCCTAGCCATGTCATCTTTTACACAATCCATCCACCGTTTCATAGATCTTCCTCTACTCTTGTAACCCTCTACATTCATACTCAAAACTTTCCTCACAATTTGATCCTCACCCTCACTCCACTATCGCATCAATTTCTCTTCTCTCTCTCCCTACACTCGCTTCGTGTTGCCATAAGTTTAGTTTGTTGAGTAAAAATAATAAATACCATGATACTCGTAGGAAGAACGTCTAACCTACGACTTGGTGATGAGTCATGTTATAAAGGCAGGTTAACATATATACCCGTTTTCACTAGCACTAAGCGACTCCTACAACTGTTGTTGGATTGTCAACATTCGGTAAAATACCGTAAGTTGAAAATCCAACAGTGCAATAATATTTAGGTGGTTCCTAGTGTTAGTGAAAATGAGCAATAGACACATTTTAGTCTGCACTATCTTGTAATTGTCTCTACATTTGTAGCGTGTGCTAGAATACATTCATAGTTTTGTGGTGGTCCATAAGTAATAGCTGGTCCATGTGTAGTAGACTAGGGTTTTTGTGCTTGATGCTGATTCCAGTCTGAGTTTCTCTCGTTCACACATAAAATGTGAGTAGAATTATTTACATGAATATTTAGTTTAGGGAAAAATCAATATTGAGATCGACATTATATTACTAGAGTTAAAAAATGCTGGCTGCAATGTTAAATTATGAACAGAACTCGGCAATATTTTCACATAAAGTGATTGCCTTGTTATTCTAGTGGTTGCAGGTGTGACTGATAAACGTACGGCCCTCGGTTCGATCCCTTGTTCTGGTAATCAGTTTCTCAGTAGCAGGTCTGAGTCGCTATAGGATCACCCCTTTCTATATGGGATTTGAATTATAACCCATCTAAACATAGTTTTTTTTCCCCGAAGGGTTAGGTAGAGGTATCTTATGATGCACCCACATTTCGCCAGTTATGTTTTAGTCTCATGTAATAGGGCCTGGCTTTTTGGCATCAGCCAGGTACTGATAAAATCCTGTTGGAAATACCCACTACCATTTTACCCGACCTGGGAATCGAACCAGAACCTCATGCTCAACAGTAGTGCTTGCAACCACCAGACCAACAAGACAAAGGCAGATTTGAACATGACTGGCAAAATATGGGTGTACTATCTCTGCCTACCTCTCGAGGGTGTTGTAACATGTGCTGGCAAACGGCAGCAGTATGTAAGCTGAGAGGAACGTGTATCGTTAGGTGTCCCACTGACGCTGTCGGTGCACATAGATCCTCGGCTGCGCGACGCTGGGGTAGCGCGGGCTGCCGAGCTGCGCGAGTGGCTGTCGCAGCGCTACGAGGATGCAGTCGCTGCAGCCGCTGCCAACAATGCTGCCAGTGTTGGTATGTTTATTCGTAGTATAGTAAGTAGTCCAGTCATAAAAGGGGGGTCAACCTCGGAATGAGACATAATAAGCTAAAAATTTGTATGAACTTTCACACAAGTCATATTTAAAGTCAAAAATTATATTTTTCAAATATTGAATTTATTTTTCCAAGTTTTTAGCTTATTATCAGACCTTTTATTTTGGCTTTAGTGACTGGACTAAAATGTGTATGGGGCCTGTGCAAATCCAAATCCACCTTTAGCAAGCGTGGTGATTAATACTCATGCCTTTTCCATATCAGAAGAGGCTTTGGTCCTGCAGTGCGGCAGTAAAACGCTGGTATTTTATAAAAGGCTTGTGGCTAAGTAATACCAGCCGCACGGGTCGATCAAAGGTTAAACTGTTGGTGCTGGCTGTCATTTGTAGAACTTTGATAGTCGCTACGGGTAGTCAGAAGCCCAAGAACCAGTCTTAGGGTTGTGAAGTTCTAAAAGGCAGGTGCTCCATGTAAAATACTGGTATTCAGCTGCATCCGATTAGACTGGAAGCCAACCCCAACATAGTTGGGGAAAGGCTAAGCAGATAAGTGAGTGCAAATCACGAGCGCGTGTTGTGATTGTAATCAACATCATTTTATGACTTTTGTGCCATTGTGATAAGGTTCAAATAGCAATAATTGATGCTCGCTCGTGATATGCAACTTCTTTAATATCATGTTTTTTTGTGGGTTTGTAATATCATATAACAATAGATTTGATCATTGCATTTTTTAGATTGATACACTGTTTTGTTAATATTGTGTTTAAGATTTTTTGATGTATGTACAAGTTTTAATTTTACACGTAATAGGGACGTGTCATAGGTAAAAATATGTTAAGCCTATTCGGTCCGTCAGTAAGATTACCAAAAAATATAAACGTATTTTTTGCTTATTCAAATCAATAAAAAGTGACAATTTTATAGCACATCAAAGTTCAGGAGAAGGGGCTTGTGACGTCACTTTTACGTTAAAAGTGTAGCATAGCGTGACGGCATGCGCAATTTCAACGCACTACATCGTCGTCATTTTTGGTTTACGTGACAAAAGAAAAAATACGTGTCCAGTATTTTTGAGTAATCCAACTTTCGGACCAATCCGATTTTTTAAGGACTCTACCCTATTGAAGTAAACAGACGCAATATTTAGTATTATGAAAGCAAGAGTCAGAAATAACTTAATTTTATTCCAAAAGTAGGTTCATGTTTAATTAGGAAATTTTGACAGTTAATGAATGCTTTATGTCTGTACATAATTAATGAGAAATATAAGTTATATGCTATTTTCTAATATTTGCTATACAGACTGTAAGTAGCCAGTGTGTAATGCAACTATTCCATATTTAAATCCATGTTTCCAATTCATGTTATTTCTACTTCAACAAATATCAACTTTATGTTTGTGTTTATTAAGTCGATTTCACAATAACTTCAATGAATTTGGAAATAGTCATAAAAGTTGAAGTGCAAACTGAACTTTATTTGTGGGGGTTAATGCTCGTGCCATCTCTGAATGAGAAGAAGGCTTAGACCAGCAGTGGGACAGCAACAGTCCGATATTATGATAACCATTCTACATTTAATTGTAACTTAGCAAATATTTTTGTAACAAAAGTTAAATGGTTCTTCAGAACAGCCTCAGAAGATCGTGAACAACCTACAAAGCAGACCGGCGCCCTCTCCCAGCCGAGTCGGGAATGAAGATTCTACTACATACGGTAAGTGAATTAAGTACGACGTGCGTAAGTTCGACGGCACGGTTGGCGCATTTGATTAGCTCCTACGCTGCGTGTCACGGGTTCGATTCCCGCATAGAACAAATATTTGTATGGCCTATTGGCAGTTGTTCCGGGTCAGGCTGTGGTGGTGTGGGTTTAAATTATTGTAATCGCACCCACGACACAGGAGAAATTCCTAGCGTGGGGCAACTATTTAAAAAAGAAAAGGAGTATAGTTATCAGTGCAGTATCCTTTACCTCTCTTTTTGAGTAACAGAGAATCAACGGGTATTACATATTAGATAACCCCTCTGTGTCCCTTGACTTACATATTTTACAGTAAATAGTGATGGATAGCGGATATTTGTTTTTTCTGAAATAAGTGGAGAGCTCACGCGTCAGCACACGTCGCCACGAGTATTATTATTATTAGCTAATTCCCGCTACTTCGTACGCGTAGAATTTGACTTTTTTTTCTATCAGCTATCTGCCAGTGAAAGTCCCGACGAAATCAATACAACCGTGTCGGAGATTACCTCAAACAAACAGAAACACGCCGTCGCCGCGTCGTATAAACTAGTTCTTCTTACAAAAAAGTTACTCATTTCCCTCCCAAGCAGAGAAGCGTGTCCACGCGTTACAGGAAGAAGTGTTGGCGCTGCAGGCTCGGTACCAGCGCGAGTTGCAGCGCCTCGAGCAGGAGAACCGGGAGCTGCGCCAGCAGAACATGCTGCTCCGCCAGGGACGACAGCCTTCCACTAGGAAGATGAAGGTACGTTGTACTACCCTGTACCAGGAACTGTGTTTAAACTTTAACTTAATTGCGTAAGTTACAGTTCAATTGTCACTTAAATTTGTTTATGACATTTTTGATAGATTTTGTCATTATAAAGTCAGAAATCATGCATTTAACGTTTGATCCCTAAATAATAATAAATAATGCTAGACAATCCACACAGCATCATCTAGCCCCAAGTTAAGCAGAGCTTTTGTTATGGGTACTAGATGACTGATAATATACTTAATACAATACATTACTTATATAGATATTTTTTATTATACATAGCAAATACCCAGAACGCCTGGAACAAATATTTGTAGATCGTACAAACATTTGCCGCGCCTCATCGGTGGTCGAATAGATACATTACCTATGTGGCGCAGTGAGCTAAGGTCCGCCTGTGACGCAGGAGGTTGCGGGTTCGATTCCCGCCTTGGGACAAATGTTTGTACAATGCTGTGTGGATTGTCCAGCAATATTTATTTATTTATTAGATCCAGCCCGTCCCTGGCTGTCCTCTCCCAGCGACGTCCTAAGCCGAGGCTCGTGCCTTTAGCGATTGGTCGCTCTGTTTTAAGTTTTTACGCCCTGGCTGTAGGCCTTAATTTCTAATTAAGTCCCCACAGAAAAGTTCGGTTAAGCAGTAGATATCCCTCAAACAGCGTGATGCCCATTCCAAAAAAAAATAATTGATATTCAGATTAACAGTGATTACATGTTTTTATCTTGTTACGTTGCCGTACCGATGGCAGTCGGCAGTAATAGGATGTGTTAAAGTGGTGCTGGTGTCCAAGAAGTTTTGTTCTTACCGATTCTCATGGTATGGGATTGTGACGCGTAGAAATGAGGAGCATGTAGGGAGTATGAATGTGGGAGGGCACTAGAGTAGAGGTACTAATAAAGAAATGGTAGATGATTTGTGTGAAAGATGATATGGCAAAACTAGGCTATTGAGATGACGGTAAATACCGACCCCAAATAAATTGGGACAGGGGTAGGAGGATTATAAATGATATTAGCGGGCAGTGCAACGTCACGTTAAGATGATGCGCAGGAATCGACGAATCACAATCGAGACTGCGGATTTCAATCAATGTGAATGTCATCATCTGTCTCGCCTTTTCGATTTTCTACACATTAAGCAGTTAGTCTTAGTTGCTGAGGATTATGCTGCGCCACTTCCTCTTTCCAGCAAAAATGCTAGGAAGTGAAAGGGCGGGCGTTTTGAGGGAATTGTCTTATGTAATTTTTGATGTTAAATAATCTTTGCCAGTCGTGACTGGCAGTCACTTGTAAACTACTGAAAGGGTATACTATACCTCCTTAAACGGGTTGTGGAGATGAGATACGTCATCGCTCCATCTAAAATATTGGTATTCAGCTGCAAGCAAAAGGGTAGTGTCCTTAAAAAATCTGATTGGTCCGAAAGTTGGAATACTCAAAAATACTGGACACGTATTTTTTCTTTTGTCACGTAAACCAAAAATGACGACGGTATAGTGCGTTGAAATTGGGCGATACGTCACAAGCCCCTTCTCCCGAACTTTGATGTGCTATATCATTGTCACTTTTTATTGAATTAAGTAAGCAAAAAATACGTGTCCAATATTATTTGGTAATCTTACTGACGGACTAAATAGACTTAATATATTTTTACCTAGGACACATAACTATTGGACTGGGAGCCGATCCCAACGCAGTAGGGTAAAGGCTATGCATATGATGATATAAGCCGAAGCGGTGGCACATCTATCCGTCGCCATATGATATGCACATGATATAACATCACTTCAGTATTCCTCAAAGGTGCATCGTACGTCATTACGCCAGTTATGTTTTAGTCCCATGTAACAGGGGTATCTTGGGGGATCGTGTAGCCCAGTAACTGGGTTTTGGTGGTCAGATAGGCAGTTGCTCCATATAAATTACTGGTATTCAGCTGCTTCCGGTTAGACTGGAAGCCTACCTCAACATAGCTGGGAAAAGGCTAGGCAGATGATGATGATGATGTAACAGGGGCCTGTTCGTCCTATACTGATAGGATCTGTTTGTCCACAGCGCTCTCTCATCGACATGTACTCGGCGGTGCTGGACGAGCTGTCGGGCTGGGACGCGGGCGAGACGGACCGTCTGCCGCGTGTCGTGGTGGTGGGCGACCAGTCGGCCGGCAAGACGTCCGTGCTGGAGATGATCGCGCAGGCGCGGATCTTCCCGCGGGGGGCCGGGGAGATGTGCACCAGGTGACGTACCACATTTTGGCCAAAATTATCAGAAAAAAGCTGACGGAAAATGTTAACGTTGGTGGTCCATAATCATGTACTCTTTTAGCATCAGGTAGAGCGTCGATGTCCCTTTCACCCTATATGGGTGAAGTAAAAACGATAAAGAAACAATAGCGAACGATGGCCAACTTATGTAATGAAGGTCTTATAATTGTATTTTGGTTATTTTCAGGGCTCCCGTAAAAGTGACGCTATCCGAAGGGCCGTACCACGTCGCTCAGTTCAGAGACTCAGCGAGGGAATTTGATCTCAACAAGGATTCTGATTTAGCAGATTTAAGGAAGTAAGTACCATATAATCTGTGTCGTTTTTGATGTTGTCGAAAAAGATGTATATTATTAGATGAGGTATTTAATTATTACTATTTTATTTTTCCAGAGAAGTAGAGCTCCGCATGCGGAACAGCGTGCGCGGCGGCCGCACCGTGTCCACTGAAGTGATCTCCATGTCGGTGAAGGGCCCCGGCCTGCAGCGCATGGTGCTGGTGGACCTGCCCGGGGTCATCTCGGTGAGTGGTGGCCGCAGCACCGGCTAGGACCTACAACCTGATAGCATGACCTCTGTGCATCGTGCTGGACCCGCTACCGAGCGTTGAAATTGTTCTTCGACCTTTCCAAATTTTTACGTTTTTTTAACTATGAAAAATCATGATTAACATATGTGATGATGTGCATTAGAAATTAATGAGGTTTTTAATTAAATAAGTGCTCGTTACTTTTACTATCTAGACTAAAAATGAATCAACTTTGCGGTTCTTCTAAGATTATCAGTAGTAGCCACATTGAATCAACAACTAAAAATTGCCAACAGCCGTTTGGATGTGTCTACATTTTTTTTTATTGCTGCCGCCATTTTGTTATAGCTTTCACTAATTAATCACTAATGACCGTGCGAAAACACATCAAGCCGTGAGTTTTCGAGAAATCCCAGAACTTTGAAGATAAACATAGCATTTCACGTGTATGCTCGGCGTAGTTCTGGTTCTTGTCTAACTTAATATATTTTTTATTTCAGACTCAAACAGTGGATATGGCGTCAGACACGCGAGACGCTATCAAACAGATGACGAAACAGTACATGGACAACCCCAACGCCATTATTCTGTGCATACAGGTATACTTGTAACTACACCACTCTACTACTAGATAACTGTCAGTCGTGAAAATGCGATTTAACACTATATTTTAGTCATATCGTTTTTCCCAGTGACTGGGTTGTGGAGGTAAGATAGGCAGTTGTTCCATGTATAGTAAGAATAATAATACCACTTCAGGGCAAAATCCTCATCTCATACAGAGAAGGCACGAGCATTAATCCACCATGTATAATACAGACATTCAGATGCATCCGTTTAGACTGGAAGCCGGCCCCAACATAGTTCGAATATGTCCGTGTACTAAAAGTACGCCTCTGCTGAAGTCTTCCGCGATACAGGCGTGATTTTATTTTTATTGTAAATTCAAAGTTTTTTAAATTCAAATGAGGATGAAAAACAGTGATTTTTGAACGTTGAAGTTAACACTAACAGACCAGACCACCCATCACCGTTTCCCAGTATTATTGCCGAGTACAAGTGGCGCGACTCCTCAGCAACACATCTCTCTGTTAAGATATAAGATCTCCTGATTAATAGAATAGAATACCCTGTATTGTACAGAAGCCAGCACATCATGCTACCCCTAACTGTCAGATTTTCCTAATTGAACATGAACCTTATGCTTTAGAAATTAAGTTGAAAACCTATCAAAGAATTTTGACACATTGGGGTAGCTTGATGTGCTGGCCTCTGTACATCATAAAAAACTTACAAATAATAACTTTAAGATTTAAACAGGGATAGGGGAATTATTGATAATTATTGTTTGTTCATACATCCAGGACGGCTCAGTAGACGCGGAGCGCAGCAACGTCACGGACCTGGTGTCGTCCTGCGACCCCTCAGGCAAGCGCACCATCTTCGTGCTCACCAAGGTGGACCTGGCGGAGGAGAACCTCGCCAATCCTAACAGAGTGAGCATCAATGTAACCATTTAAACTTATTTGGGGGTATGAGGAATAGGGTGTAAAGTTCCTCATCCACCATTGTAAAGGGAGGATCCTCCGAACAGATGGGTGTTGTGTCTGGTGGGCTACTCCCCGACGGTTGTTGTCAGGTTCTTGTATACACGGTGGCGATTTAGTCACCTGCAAGACTCAAATGGGAGTGAGTAATGACTGCATAAAAGGTTATTAAACTTGTACATTTGAAAACGCAGCCCTGCGTACATTGACTAGCCCGGCCCGTCCTTGAGGTGTTTTTGACTTAACGTGCGCGCATCATATATATAATTATATAAAAATTGATATTTAGTTTGTTTGTGGCGATAGATGTCGCTACACTTATACTAAAACGTGGTGGAATTGTCCACCCCCCCCCCCCTATTTTCCTAAATTCACTATTACTCAAGTCAAAGTGATATCAAGGCACTTTTGAATGTTAAATTTACAAGAAATATAAAATATACATTTGAGTTGCCATTTCCAAAAAGTAGTTGGAGAAGAATGGGCAAGGTACTCTATACTTTCACTTTTAAAATAGTTGTTTTACAATATTTTGTACACATTAATAATTATATATGAAGACAATAATAAAAGTTGATGTACTAATATAACCTATACAATATCAAGTTTCTAGAAGAGGAGGGGGGGGGGGGTCAGGTAATGTAAGTCACAGACCACTTATTTAAGTTGCATCTTCTCTCGTCAGATCCGCCGCATCCTGGAAGGCAAGCTATTCCCTATGAAGGCGCTGGGCTACTACGCCGTGGTGACGGGCCGCTCGCGCAAGGACGACACCATACAGAGCATACGCGAGTACGAGGAGCGGTTCTTCAGGGCTTCCAAGCTTTTCAAGTGAGTACACCTTTACGTTTTAATAAACCAGTCTGAAAGCTGCGGTAACACTTGACAGCGAGCTGGTATTTATAATTTTCTCACCGCTGTGTCCTGCCCACCATAACTAAAATGTAAGCAAACGAAACTAATTTACAGCAGCCAGCAAGTCAAGCTACCTAAATCTGACAAATTTCTTTGATATTTTTCCAACTTTATTACCAAAGAATAAAGTTCACGTACGCTTGGAAACTTGTCAGTTTGAGATAGCTTGATGTGCTGTCGTCTGTACCTTACTCTAGTTACTCTGAGGTTAGTACCCCACATTTTGCCAATTATTTTTAAGTCCCTCGTAATAGTGGACGAACTTCTTACCGTGAACCTGTTAGATGACCAGACTCCAGACTACTACTGAGAAAATCTAGGTGGAAAAACCCAATAACACTTTTCCCCACCTGGAAACTGATCCCAGGATTTCATGCTCAGCAGTAGCGCTCTCAACCACAGGATGGACAAGGCAGTCGGTCAATATGATACCCACAGTGACTTAAACAACATAATCATGCTGTTTGTCATTAAGGAGTTCCGTTAAGTACCGTCTTTGACCAAGTCCAGTCATGTGTCGTATATTGATTATTTCCCTTTCTTTTATTCACAGAGACGGCCTAGTAACTCCTTCACAAGTGACAACTCGCAACCTGTCCCTGGCGGTGGCAGACTGTTTCTGGCGCATGGTGAGGGCTTCTGTGGAGCAGCAAGCAGACGCCTTCAAGGCCAAGAGGTTCAACCTCGAGACTGAGTGGAAGAACACCTTCCCGAGGTAAAACAAACATCCAACAGCTTATTACTGTCCACTGCTGGAATGAGGACCAGGTTGTGAGGAATGTTTTGAGTATGATTGTTACAAGAACAGAGGGAGACCAAAGAAAATTTTGATGGATTGTGTGAAAGATGATATGGGTAGAAAGGAGGTGATTTAGATGAGAGCAAATACTCGCAGTAATATATGTGTACGGTTGTCACCGCACGTCTTTTACTGATTGGTAGGGTGCTGAATGATAATTATTGAAACTATGTACATTTTTCGCTTGATACCTGTATCGAGTCCACGTAGTTAACTAATGATAAATGAGGTGTTGCTATGAAGCCGTCCGAATGTGAACTGAACTGATGTAAAATGAGTGTAAATTTATTGCAATTCAATTTTGAGGAGAGTGCAATTATGCCATGTGCGGTTGCTCCGTACAATATGGAAGAAGAAGATATGCTGCGCCGACCCCCAATGAATTGGGATAAGGGCAGGACGATGATGATGATGATGATGGTGGACATAAACCTCTCTTCTCCAACGTATCGGCAACAGTTCTTTGTTGATTATTTTTCCTTTTAAACAAACGTATTCAAGAAAGACATAGATTTTGTTTTGTTTTCTCTCTGAAAGTGCGGCAAGGCATTGGTCTAGGCTGACATACGTAGTTCTATAACAGTCGTTACGGGTAGCCAGAAATCCGAGTGTACAAGTTACAATCAAACTTATCAAGCATATTGTATCGTTTTACTCAGTAACTGGGTTGTGGAATTTAGATAGGCAGTCATTCTATGTAAAATACTGGTGTTCAGCTGCATGTGGTCAGACTGGAAGCCGACCTTCACATAGTTGGAAAGAGGTTTTCCAGGTCAAACAATTTTTAAAACATAAACATCAAAATTGGTGATGTTATTAAAAAAAAAAGAGGTGCGTGCAACTGGCGTGTGTGTATGACCAAATGTATGAACGTAAATTCAGCAAAAGGAGTAAGTAAGGATCGTAGCAGGTGGCGTTTTGTAGTTTATTCTTTTTCAAATAGTTTTTTTTTTAATTTGTATAAATATTTTTACTTCACAACCTGCTTGCCTCCCAGACAGCGCGAGCTGGACCGCGACGAGCTGTTCGAGCGCGCGCGAGCCGAGCTGCTGGACCAGTCGGCCGAGCTGTCGGCCGTGGCGGCGCCGGCCTGGGAGCTGCGCCTGCAGCAGGCGCTGTGGGCCGCGGCCGCCGAGCGCGTGTTCGGCACCATCTACCTGCCGGCCGCCGCCAACGCGCAGGCCGATGTCGGTGAGTGCGCCCGGGTAGTGCCATCCTCCTGCCCTGATACCTATTTATTTAGGGTTGGCGGAGCATGTGCAATGAGATGAAAGTCATACCACCTTACACACAATCCATTCATTTTTGATGTGTCACAGCGATCGTTTAGCGTCACGCCCCCTGTACACCAACGCTCTCAACTCCGTTGTGTGTGCGCTACCGCAAAGTATTGACTCCTTTGGTTCTCTGTATGTGCTGCCGACTGGCCGGCGGGTCGACCGACTGGCCGACGGGCCGACCGACTGACCAACCGGCCGACCGAATTCATCGATTGCTAACTTTTCGTCACTGGTGTCATTTTCATGGTTTTCGGGGTCGCTAATTTAAAAACGATTACGTCAAAATTGATTTCCAAGATGGCGCTGACGTAATTTTGAAACTTTTCATCATGGGTGTCATTTTTCGGGGTTTTTGGGGTCTCTTATGACGATAATGGGGTCAAAAAGAAAAGCGGTGGTAGAAAAAAATAAACAAAAAACGAAATCCAAGATGACCGACCTTATTGTAATGAAGCTAAGGTACTTTTAATGTCCATTTTTTACCGTAGACGCGCGGTTGACTGTCCTTATAATTTTAACCACTGACAGCTGAAAAAACAGCTGTTTCGTACACATTAATTGCATTTTTATATGAAACAGCTGGGTTCATACAGTTTACAAACAGACAGAAACTACAAAAGTCCCTGTAAGTAAGTCCATGTAACCCTACTCGTCCCCCCCCCCCTGTAGATGTAATGTTGCCGGCGGGGCGGCCGGCCAAGTCCGCGACGCGCCAGGCGGCCTCCTCCGGCGACGGCCCCGTGCTACCGGCGACCACCACCATATGGCTCGATCCGTTCTGTTATGACTCCAGTGAGATTCATTCATTAACACCTTGTAATCGTGTGTAGATTTGAAGTATTCATTATTCTCACTGAAACAAGTATAGTATCGGTAAAACGAGAAAAATATCTATATATATATAGAGGTAAAATATCTAATTCGCCCCAGTAGTGAACTGGGGCGACTTAGATATTTGTACAGAAATGAAATATTTTCTCCAATTCACCCTTAAAAGGGAACGCACCCGAGCATTTATTCGTCTATTCGAAATCCAAGTCGGTAGACTATATTTTTCCAATGCGTTGGCTGTTAGAGTTAGTTCTAAGTAGACGAAAAACATTGTAAAATTTACCCTGAATTTTGGTCGAAAACGCAATCTAGATAGGGGTGACTTTGAACGGCAATGAAATAATTAGATGTTATCAAAACAGCCCCATTTTCAATATCAATTTAATTAATAAGTTTTTTTTTTTTTTTCATGGAACTATTAATATTTTTTATTAAAATATCGTTTTTTAATTATCATTTAAGGAGTCCAACCATTTAATTTTTTCTATTTATTACTATTGTATATACATGGGTTTTCATTTTAAAATTAATCAATGTAACCTCGTTTTACGGTACGCGGCTTTTAAGAGAGTCTTTCCTGCTAGTAATATCGTTCTGTAAGGTCACCCATTGTAAACATCCTATGTACTTAGCTACTTAGTACTTAAAAGTATTTATTTTGATGTTTTTATTTATTTAGATGGCACTTCAACGACTTACTCACTAAAACACACATAAACAGAAATCAAAAACTCTTTTAGGTATAATGAATTTGCCACTTATAGAAGTGCACAGCTCTTGCAGAATAATAAAATAACAAATCAGATAATATCACAGATTTTACAATAAACAGATAGATTGACTGCCGCCCCGCGAAAAGACAATACTTATGAACAGGAACAACTTTCACCCCAAAACACCAAGACACGGAAATAATATGTTTTCCGTAGTTAATATAAAGTTGAAAATTAAATTATTTCTCAGTATTATCATCAATTGTAATATTCTATAGATTACTTCATCAGTAAACAATAGACACAGAATTACAAAAAAGAAGATACACTACCTTGTTTGTATCGTTTCAATCTATTAAAACTTTTCCAATCATATTTTCCAGACAAATTCAACACGTCAGTGGACATAAAACTCCGCGAATGGGCAGAAGCGGAGCTCCCTAATGCATCAATAAGAGCCGGACGCGAAGCCCTGCGCGAGGAGTTCACCGAGCTCATGAACAGGGCGCAGGACTCCGACCCGGTGTACGAACCGGTCAAGAAGGAGGCCGTGGAGGAGGCCTTGAGGAGGCACCAGTGGGAGGATCGCGCGCAAGATGTGAGTACTGAGAGTCCTCATGAACAGGGCGCAGGCCTCTGACCCGGTGTACGAACCAAACGAGGAGGAGGCCTTTAGGAGACATCAGAGGATGTACGTAGTGATAGTGAGGCAGAAGGCAGTAGAGCAACGAACACTCGCTTTTTGGTCATAATTACCACATCATTAATTTAGGTAACTCAGAGATGTTCCTGCTGGCAAGTAATGTTGTGTAAAATAATATATAATTTGTTCCATTGTATATAGTGTGCTTTGTTCTTGGTTATAATCTCAATCATTTGGTTTCTCTGATAGCTTATTCAGCCACTACTTTTTCCAAGATAAAAAAAAAACAGGAAAATGTGACAGGCGGCCATTTTGGGTGCTGTCTCATGCCATTATAGACGTTAAAAATGTGCTGATTTTTTAAGTTTTTTTGCAGGTCCTTCGCGTACTACAGCTGAACGCGCTACAAGACCGCTGCGTGTCGTCGCGGCAGGACTGGGACGCCGCAGTGTCGCTCATGGACACCGCGCTCAAGCAGAGGCTCGATCTCACGCAGCAGGAGCTCAAGGAGCTCACGGGTAACTGACCTTTCCTGCTATATTTATTATGGGACAGGCCCGCCACACTATTCCCAAACCATTGCAACTCCTGAAAACCAGAATCAACAGTGGCGACGACCAGAAAAGCGTCGAGACAATGAAGCCTAACGAGTCCCGGAGAAACGATTCAACTGTATTGGATCCCGCAACGATATTAATCAGAAAAGAGCAGCGGAGGAATTAGAAAAATACCTAATTTCCACTTTCCTTCATATCAAGCAGGAGGCACAACAGAGCTGGGCTAATAATATAATAGTAAACGTCCCTTTGTGCCAAAGGGACGTTTACTGGGTTAGGCCCAGTTGCCCAGCACCACGGTTTAAAATTAACACTGATATTAATCGATCGCCCCACTGAGAAATTAAACGTAGGCATGTGTCAGACAAATATTCAAGTCCAGCCCGGGTACTTGACTGAATGAGCAGAAGGCTATCGTCCGCGTAACCGCTTAAAGAACAACCGCATGGAAACGGAATCACGAGGAAATCGTCGAAACCCAAATTCCATAGGTATGGGCCGATTACTGAACCCTGAGGGCATCCCATGGTAAGAAACTTTGATATAAATGAATGGTGTCCAAGATTGAGTTTCGCCGAACCATTTAGAAAATACGAGTAAACAAGAGTAGAGATGTTTCTGTAGCAACCACCGGTTTTTAGTTTAAGTAGTAGCATAGGCCACCAAACGTTATCGAAAGCCCCAGAAATATCGAGAAAGGTCCCAACCACGTATTTGTTCCGATAAATTAACAATCCTTCTAACAGAGAGTGCCGCGTAGACAGTAGATATTGCAATAGTGAAACCGAATTGGTTGGTATGAAATTTTTGTCCTTTGGGTAACAAACGTGGAACGCGAGGCGAGGCGCTCCAAGAGTTTTCCCGAGGATGAGAGTAGGGTTATGGGCCGATACGACTTAGGGTCATCCTGGGGCTTGTCGCCACTCTTCGGAATTATGCGTATAAAGCCACGTCGCCATATATCCGGAAAAATACCTTCCGCTATGCATAGGTTATAAACTGTTAAAATCACATCGCCCGCCGCTTTACACCCTTCAATAATCATCCTATTAGATATTTATCTTCACCTGATGACGTGTTGAGTAGTAGTCTCCTGACAACGTTTATAAATTCGTCAGTGGATGGAAGGTCTGACCCTGGTGATTCAGGTGGCACGACAGCCCAAGCTCTGATCTTTTGGTGAATTATCAGGTATAAGGGTATTTAGTAGAACTTCCGTTGTTTCCTCAATACCGGAGGTATGCTTATTGTTTATTTTAATGTTTTGTACATACGCAAGGTCGACTGATCTATTAGCTCTTTAAACTCGTGATACAAAGGGGACCACGGACCGTTTTTTATCTAGTTTTTCGACAATTTTGCGCAGTAAATTACCCTTTTTTCCACCGCTGCTCTGTAGCGTGACTTGGCAACTCTAAACGTATTTAAGGCAATAGAAAGCGGGCCTCCGGTGACCTTACTTTTTTACAATATACACAAGAAGATATACAAGAAAACGATAACTTTAAACTTAATAAGAATGCTTGTCAGACTTTCGGGCCTCTGACTATTCGTAACAACTCAAAGATCTACGGATGACAGCCGGGACTGACGAGTTGTTGTCGTTTCCGAAGTATAGAATGGTCTTGGTATATTAAGAGTGTTCACCCATTCACAGACTGTCACAAGTGTAGCTTAACTTTGAATGTCGACCCATGCGAAATTAATCTGATAACCTAGAGCTCTTCAAAAACATTTGTACAATTATTACGATGAAGTATTAACACCTTAACTGCCAGAAAACACATTTAACGAGTTAATAATCTACTAGTTGTGTAGCTTATGAGCTCACCAGGGTATCCAGGGCATACCCTGGATACCCTGGTGAGCTCATAGCTAGACTACTAGACTTTTAATAATACAGGGCATACCCTGTATTATTAAAAGTCTAGTAGCTGATGTATTACCGTGTCTCATGTCGAATTTAGAACCGTGGCTAAGACTGCGGGGTGCAGCTTGTATTAGTATATAACAGTCGATCCCGCGCAGGTCCCGGCATGAAGGAGCGCTGGCTGTACTGGCAGTCCACGTCGGAGGAGCAGGGCCGGCGCGGCGAGGTGCGCGGCGAGCTGGAGCGGCTGGGGGCGGCGCGGCCGGTGCTGGCGTACGACGAGGTGGTGGCCGTGCGGGACAACCTGCGGCGCAGGGGGGTCGACGTGGACAACGAGTACATTCGCGACACGTGGCGCCCGGTGTACTTGAAGTTAGTACTGACACACATTACTGCACGCTTCTGTTCCTACGACGAGGTGGTGGCCGTGCGGGACAACCTGCGGCGCAGGGGGGTCGACGTGGACAACGAGTACATTCGCGACACGTGGCGCCCGGTGTACTTGAAGTTAGTACTGACACACATTACTGCACGCTTCTGTTCCTACGACGAGGTGGTGGCCGTGCGGGACAACCTGCGGCGCAGGGGGGTCGACGTGGACAACGAGTACATTCGCGACACGTGGCGCCCGGTGTACTTGAAGTTAGTACTGACACACATTACTGCACGCTTCTGTTCCTACGACGAGGTGGTGGCCGTGCGGGACAACCTGCGGCGCAGGGGGGTCGACGTGGACAACGAGTACATTCGCGACACGTGGCGCCCGGTGTACTTGAAGTTAGTACTGACACACATTACTGCACGCTTCTGTTCCTACGACGAGGTGGTGGCCGTGCGGGACAACCTGCGGCGCAGGGGGGTCGACGTGGACAACGAGTACATTCGCGACACGTGGCGCCCGGTGTACTTGAAGTTAGTACTGACACACATTACTGCACGCTTCTGTTCCTACGACGAGGTGGTGGCCGTGCGGGACAACCTGCGGCGCAGGGGGGTCGACGTGGACAACGAGTACATTCGCGACACGTGGCGCCCGGTGTACTTGAAGTTAGTACTGACACACATTACTGCACGCTTCTGTTCCTACGACGAGGTGGTGGCCGTGCGGGACAACCTGCGGCGCAGGGGGGTCGACGTGGACAACGAGTACATTCGCGACACGTGGCGCCCGGTGTACTTGAAGTTAGTACTGACACACATTACTGCACGCTTCTGTTCCTACGACGAGGTGGTGGCCGTGCGGGACAACCTGCGGCGCAGGGGGGTCGACGTGGACAACGAGTACATTCGCGACACGTGGCGCCCGGTGTACTTGAAGTTAGTACTGACACACATTACTGCACGCTTCTGTTCCTACGACGAGGTGGTGGCCGTGCGGGACAACCTGCGGCGCAGGGGGGTCGACGTGGACAACGAGTACATTCGCGACACGTGGCGCCCGGTGTACTTGAAGTTAGTACTGACACACATTACTGCACGCTTCTGTTCCTACGACGAGGTGGTGGCCGTGCGGGACAACCTGCGGCGCAGGGGGGTCGACGTGGACAACGAGTACATTCGCGACACGTGGCGCCCGGTGTACTTGAAGTTAGTACTGACACACATTACTGCACGCTTCTGTTCCTACGACGAGGTGGTGGCCGTGCGGGACAACCTGCGGCGCAGGGGGGTCGACGTGGACAACGAGTACATTCGCGACACGTGGCGCCCGGTGTACTTGAAGTTAGTACTGACACACATTACTGCACGCTTCTGTTCCTACGACGAGGTGGTGGCCGTGCGGGACAACCTGCGGCGCAGGGGGGTCGACGTGGACAACGAGTACATCCGCGACACGTGGCGCCCGGTGTACTTGAAGTTAGTACTGACACACATTACTGCACGCTTCTGTTCCTACGACGAGGTGGTGGCCGTGCGGGACAACCTGCGGCGCAGGGGGGTCGACGTGGACAACGAGTACATTCGCGACACGTGGCGCCCGGTGTACTTGAAGTTAGTACTGACACACATTACTGCACGCTTCTGTTCCTACGACGAGGTGGTGGCCGTGCGGGACAACCTGCGGCGCAGGGGGGTCGACGTGGACAACGAGTACATTCGCGACACGTGGCGCCCGGTGTACTTGAAGTTAGTACTGACACACATTACTGCACGCTTCTGTTCCTACGACGAGGTGGTGGCCGTGCGGGACAACCTGCGGCGCAGGGGGGTCGACGTGGACAACGAGTACATTCGCGACACGTGGCGCCCGGTGTACTTGAAGTTAGTACTGACACACATAACTGCACGCTTCTGTTCCTACGACGAGGTGGTGGCCGTGCGGGGGACAACCTGCGGCGCAGGGGGGTCGACGTGGACAACGAGTACATCCGCGACACGTGGCGCCCGGTGTACTTGAAGTTAGTACTGACACACATTACTGCACGCTTCTGTTCCTACGACGAGGTGGTGGCCGTGCGGGACAACCTGCGGCGCAGGGGGGTCGACGTGGACAACGAGTACATTCGCGACACGTGGCGCCCGGTGTACTTGAAGTTAGTACTGACACACATTACTGCACGCTTCTGTTCCTACGACGAGGTGGTGGCCGTGCGGGACAACCTGCGGCGCAGGGGGGTCGACGTGGACAACGAGTACATTCGCGACACGTGGCGCCCGGTGTACTTGAAGTTAGTACTGACACACATTACTGCACGCTTCTATTCCCCCGAAGGATAGCCAGAAGTCACTTATGGAAACACTCGCATTCTGCCAGTACTGTTAAAACCTTTAATTTCTAAATAGCAGTAGGTGAAACAAAGTTCCTGGAGCGTCGACGACGCGGTTATCTTTCAAATCGAATGGGTTCTTAATCGGAATCCAAGATGGCGTCTACGACGTTTACTAACTTTCCGTTAATACCGGTTAGGGGGTCAAAATTTACATTCAAGATGGCGTCTTCGAAGTTTACTAACTTTTCGTCACGGGTGTCATTTTTTTGTTTTCGGAGTCCTACGGCGACTTATAGTTTTACTTCATATTTATTTATAAATAAATTCTTTCAATAACCATCAATTTCGGTTTTTCACATCTGATGTGTCGGCCAACTTTTTTTTAACAAATTTGTACCTCGTTACAGGAACTTCCTTCAGCGCGCGCAGACGAGGGCGCGGGACTGTCGGAAGAGCTTCTACTTGTACAGCCAACAGAACGGGAACGGGGTCAGTACAACAACTGTTTTGTTTGACCTTAAACTTGACATTATTGAAGTGAAACTTCTCATGCGACTTCCAACAAGGTTGCGTTAAACGTTCAACGCTACCATGGAGGGGGTATGATACAGATAAAAGATATTTATTTTGCAAATACAGGTACAAGTCAAGGTGTTAAATAATATAAATATAGAAACAGCCATATTTTGCCAATTACAAGGCATGCAAAAGTATAGAGTTTAGGTAACAATTAAAATACATATTTCCTAATAATACATAATAATATTCTAATTCATAATTCATTAATAAAAATAATCAGTCAATAATAAAATTAATGTCACAATTTCTAATAGTTATTTAAATACAATATATAAAATAGTCAAACAACTTCTTTCTCCAATAAAAAATCTTCAACCCTATAATAAACTTTATGAAAGCATTGTTGCGTTAAACGTTCAACGCTCCTGGGGAGGGAGAATAGAAAGAGACAGAGCGAGAGTGAATGCGTGGCACTCGAACGCATGCGCGTAGTACACAACACATTGCGAAGTTTCACTTCTTCCGCGCGGAGGGACTCCACGCTTTATTTTATGTTAAAATTTATTATATTATTAACTATCGATCCGCCCCGGCTTCGCCCGTGACAAATTTTATACCTTTCTCGTTTCTCACTCTTTTTATAATTTGCAATTTTTTTAATGGTTACTGTGTAAAATTATGATTGGATCCAATACATAATTTAATACAGTTGCACACCTCATAAGTTTATATACAGTGTACATTCTACTCTTCTCTACTCTATAAACGATGATTTAAAAGAAATATATATGAAAACGTGTTTATTCACCGAAATAGTTTTTTACATGACATAATACATTACCAACCAAACTGCAAATTTGTTTGTTGGCAGACGTCGCTCCTTTTTTTTTGTACATATTAATATTTATTTTTATTCTTTATTGACACTTTTTCACATCAACGTTAGTGAAACTACTTCTTAATTTCTTAAATTAAAAACTTAGTTCTTAATTTACTATAAATAAATAAATAAAATTCGTTTATTTCGACCAACAAGGATCATAACTATGCACAACATGATTTATCAAAATAAAAAAAAAAATACAAGTATAATAAAACACACACAATGTGTAACTGTGTGTACACTATGTGTAATAATTTTAACATAACGTACGTGGCCGTGGGATAATTAATTTCCAAGGTTCACACGGGCGAAGCAGCTGGCAAAAGCTAATCTTAATAATAAATGTACGGTTTCAGAAGGAATGCTGCGAAGTGGTAATGTTCTGGCGAGTGCAGCAGACTCTCCGCACGACTGCCAACGCGCTGAGGCAGCAGATCGGCAACCGGGAAGCTGCGCGTCTGGACCGCGAGCTGCGGGAGGTTCTGGACGAGGTGAGCGCACAGCGGCAGCACTCACACACGACGCTCTATGAAGCTGAATCATTCTTAAGACTTTTTGGGGGTATGGGGAACAGGGTGTAAAGTTCCTCATCCGCCATTGAAACGGTCCTCCCGTTTTTTCTCCTTCGGTTGTGTATAATGGGCTACTGCCTGACGGGTATTGTCAGGTTCTTGTATATATTATTATTTTCAGTCGCTCGGATAACTTTAATATCGCGATGTAGGATTCGTAACGTTTAGTTCGTATGTCGCGAGATAGATGTCGCTATAACTGCGCTAGTCGTATTTTTCCATACAAACCTAGTACGGTCATTACTCCACTATTACGTAAAGTTAAGTGTGATATCGGTTTGTCTCGCCGCTATCGATTGCCTGTTCGTAAGTAGAATATAAAAATAAAATACATTTTAGAAGTATCAATTTATGAGGCTCGAAATTAATATTTCAATACTAATTTAACGATAAAGTTTCGCAAGACTTAAATAAATATTAAGTAGGAGTAAGAAATCAACAATACAAAATTCCTTCAAGCATACTTTAATTATTCAATTATTGGAAATAATTTTATTTAATGCAATCATTCCAAAGCCAAAGCTCTGTTCCATACATTTTTCTGTATAAATCACTGCACTTACTCGCGCGACTTAACACGAGACAGCATGTGTACCCACGCGTTTGTGCCGTACAGCCAAGCTCGATATGCTAATTTTTCTTCAAAACACAGTGGGAAAGAAACTTGCACTAAAGTATAATAATAATAATAAATAATAAATAAATATTGCTGGACAATCCACACAGCATCATCTAGCCCCAAGTTAAGCAGAGCTTGTGTTATGGGTACTAGATGACTGATATACTTAATACAATACATTACATAGATAGATATTTTTTTATTATACATAGGAAATACCCAGAACACCCGGAACAAATATTTGTAGATCGTACAAACATTTGTCCCAAGGCGGGAATCGAACCCGCAACCTCTTGCGTCGCAGGCGGACCTTCGCCCGCCGCGCCACAACGGTCGTCTGGACGTCAAGTAATGGTGTCTCAGGGATAATACTATTTCTAAAATAATACTGCCAGCTTGTTACTGTTCCACTGCAGGGCAAATGCTTATTTGCCCTGCAGTGAAACAATATCAGGCTCTCGTGCCTTGTCTGTAAGAAGAAGCTATCTTCTTACAGAGGAGGCACGAGTATTGATCAACACGCTTGCTCAATGCCGGTTGGCGATTTCATACTTAAATTAATCATATATATCCTCATAGGTTTCCGCACGAGGTATTCCTTCACTGATATCAGTTATGTCTAAAATTAACATAGAGTACATTCATCTTTTTTCTTTGGTATTTAAAGATGGCGGCTGACCCCGAACTGAAGAAAAAGCTGCTATCTGGCAGAAGAGTGGAACTAGCTGAAGAATTGAGTAAGTTAAAAAAACTTGTGTAGTCTAATGTCCTGAAATACAGGCAATATAATTACTTTTTGGTAATTTATATTGTATTACTCTGACACAATACAACAATTTATGTATTTTTCTAATGTGGTGAAACACTAAAACTTTATTATTATTAACAACCTTTTCACCGAACGCATGCCCTGTACGCCAACGTCACGAATACGTGACTCAAAAGGCGGCGCACTATAAGTATTAAAAAACGAAATAAACTATTAACTCATTAGTTTTGTGTGTGTTTATTTATATATCTTAAAATTTGAAGCACCCGTGCATATTTAATTGCATGAAACAAATTAAAATACACCACGGATATTGATACATTCATAATAACAAAAAAGATATTAAACGTTTTTATCAAAAAGGCTTGGCGTGGAGCGCACGCGCGTGCGTTTATGCTCTGGCGGTGATAAGGTTAAATAAAAATAAATAAATAATGCTGGACAATCCACTCAGCATCATCTAGCCCCAAGCCTAAGCAGAGCTTGTGTTATGGGTACTAGATGACTGATATACTTAATACAATACATTACATAGATAGATATTTTTTTTAAATATATAGCAAATACCCAGAACAAATATTTGTTGATCGTACAAACATTTATCCCAGGGCGGGAATCGAACCCGCAACCTCCTGCGTCGCAGGCGGACCTTCGCCCGCTGCACCACATTGGTCGTCTTTCCAAATCTTTTAGTCTTATTCGACTAGTACTGACAAGCAGTGAAATAAACCTAATGTTCCCTTTATCTTTCCACAGAAAAAGTAAGACAGGTCCAGGAGAGATTAGAAGAGTTCATAGAGGCGCTTAACAAAGAGAAATAGTCGTTAGTTGTATATTGTAGCTATATGTTATGTATGTACTTGTATACATAGGGGATACGCGTCGCCAATGCGCTCTGTGCGCGCCCATACAACTTTTTATTAGACTACGGGCTGATTTTTCTGACACCAGATGTCTTTCATTCGCGGAATTAAACTGTCGTTTGTGTTTGTATGTAAGACCTGTCAAAATAATCTAAATTATTCCTCTAAAGATATCTGGCTTGAAAAAATCAGCCTACAGTATGTTACAAATGTTAATAATAACCGCTTTATTCGTAAAACTAGGCAATGGGCTCGCATCCTATTACTTGGGACTTAAAGTGTAACTGGCGAAATGTTGGTGCACTTTACGACTGTGCCTAACCCTCCTGGTAATACAGGCGTGATAATACGTAATAGATAAAAGTTGAAGAAAAAGGCTCTCTATCAAATGCCACATTTTTATCTTTTTATTTAAGACCATTTTAGTCTTCCAATTCATTCCTAGGATAGGCATGTTATCGCGTGTTTTTATTAAGAATTTCTTTGGTAGCCTGGAGTCTGCATTTGTGCTTGATTAATAGCAATAGACTCCCGTTGTGCTATGTTTAATAAAATCAAAATTCATTTATACAAATTAGGCTGAGAATCAGCACTTTTTGAAAGTCAAAACGTTTACATAAGACAGTCCCCCAAAACGCCCAGCCTTCAAAGATATTTTGTTTGACATGATAGAGGGAAAGTACATACATGAATAAACTCACGCCTGTATACCATGGGGGTAGGTAGAAACTACAGAACCTCAAACTATCCTAACGTACTTTTTTTGCTTCGTTTCCGTTCATCCATCTCGTCATACACGCTCGCCTATTGCGAGTACTACGTACCAAACCTTTCTGAAGATAGATTAATAAATTGTTGAAAGCTTATAATCATTATTATTGGTAAATGATCTCCATTTATGCACTTTCTCTTATGTAAAAATGTAGTGTTGCATATTTTCTAAATTATAATTACGAACTATTTGACAAAATTATTGTGGAGAACTATTTGATGTATGTAAATAGAGACGGCCAATGTGGCGCAGTTATCATTATCACAGTCTCAATTTCTAGCTCTGTACAGTCGATAAACGTGTGCGCTTGCGCATAGCTTGGGGCGATCAATGATTATCTTTTTAATTTGATTCGCTCCGAAGCTAAAAATGTATGTTTGTTTTAATTTATTATTTTGTATGTTTTGGATACCCAGTGACAGTGACAGATTTATTGACTAAAAGATTGTAAACAGTAAATAACTGGGTTATTTTAAGTTCTGGTTGCCATTTGAAAAGAGACCTATGTACTATGTACCAGTGGCGAGGCGTCAATATTCCTAAGAGGGAAGCCGTAGACAGTTTGCACAGACGCCAGCACGTCAACCTACCCCAAAGTGTCACATTTTTCCAACTGAAAATACACCTTATTCTCTTGTAATAAAGTTAAAAACTTATCAAAGAAATTTGAGATGTTGGGGTAGCTTGATGTGCTGGCCTCTGTAAATATTAGTTGTTGACGAGTTAGTGAGGACTGTATTTCAATTATCATGTTTATTACTGATTCGAATGCTTTTATTTCTGGATCTATAATGAGTTGACTACGCGTACAATGGTCTCGAATCGCTCGACGCCGTGCTCCGTCATCATGCGAGATGGCTTCAAACATTAGTAATCTTTCAGATTTTGTTTTTTTCTTCATTATTATGGATATGGTGTATTATATACCTTTAGTGTAACTACGTGTAATATTATTTGGCAATAGTAGACACTATTGATTATGGTATTTTTCAATAGGGTAATTTACTCTGTATGAGAAAAATTCTATAAAAAATATTATTGAAATAGCTTAGGCAAATGTTACTTCATAGGGATGTGTCAACTTTTATTATTTTCGCAACCAACGCAACGCATTTGTTTACACAGCCAAATGACGTCCTAACCTCAAAACAATATGGCGTCCACTGCCTGTTCACAGCATTTTCGTTAAATTACGCGCAAAATTTGAAAATGTAACATTTAAATGCGTTTTTATGGATTGACTGACTTATCGATTGTTTTTTTTTGTTTAATGAATCAGCACTAGATTCTGAGACAATCCAAAAATGGATGTAATACACACATGGATCCAGAGAGCTGGTAGGAATCTTTTTGTATGGACACATCGCCACTGGTAGGTACAGAGACCAGCACATCAAGCGACCCCAATCTGTTAAATTTCTTTGATAATTTTCGACTTTATTACAATAGAAATAAGGTTCATGTTCAATTGGGAAAACAGTTAGGGATAACTTGTTGTGCTGGCGTCTGTAGTTACTATATGAGCTAAATATTAATCGTTTATTTGATTCCCAGGTTAGGCTATTAGTAATATACGTTATGTACTACACATTTCTAGTTCTAATGTTAATATTGTTAAATAAATGTTTTTAAATTTGTCATAGTTTATATAAAGATTGTTTATAGCAGATCTATACTACTGATTTTCTATGAACTAAGTACCTTATTTCTTACTACTTTATATTCCTGTTTCTATATTTTCCTATCACTCTATTACTTTCATGAAATGTTTGTACATTTATAATGTGTATACATTTCCAATTTTCAATCATTGTCTACTTACTAACCGCTCATGTCATGAAATAAACGATAAATAAAACACTTGTATAAGTTTTTGTAATCATTTTGTTCTATTAAAACGATTAACTATGATTTATTTCGTTTAATATTTGTATATGGTTCACTACTTTTAACCTCGACATAAACTACAAATTAATGACTAATTACATGGGTTAGCAGAGATAAAAAATGCACATACAGTCTAAATAGTTCTAAGTTAAAGAAGCCAAAAATGAAGTTATACATTCTCTTAATACAAACTCTTGCGCATATACTGCATTGGCGATAGGCCTACTACGTTGTATTATTTCGTTATTAATTTAACTGCTTGATCTAAGTTGTCTTATAATAAAATGTTAAGAAAATTACACGAGTTTTATTTGTTAAACATTGATTATATAGTACAACTACAAAGTTTATTATTAATATATTATAAGTTATGTCTGATATAAATATAGATAGTAGGAAAAATTAATACATAACAGAAAATAAATTGTCTATTGTAGTGATGGATCACATATATTTATATATATATATATATTCCATTTTATTCTTTAAGGGGCATTTCGTCTCCATGGACAGCCCCAACGTGACCTAACCTTATAAGTAACTAAAAAAAATCATTTTTTCTGGAGGAGAAACAACAATCATTGATGCAAAAACATTTTCCACTAAAAATTTCGCTCCATCAGAGGTCCGTTTATTCAATACTTTAAGCACTCAGATGTACAGAGGCGAACTTAATGCCATAGGTATTTTCTACCAGTCACAAAATGGGTGATGCAGAGACAAAAAGTGGTATGTGCAATATAGAGTAACCGGTTAAAATAATTAGATGTAATAAATATGTTTGTCTAATACCTTTAAAAAGGCGAAAGTTTAATACGTTTTGAAGGGAAACCAGAGATTCATGGAGTCATGATGGCCCAGTGGTTTAGGCCTCGCATCTTGTGCACGAGGTTGTGGGTTCAAACCTGGGCAAGTACCAATGTGAGTTTTTCAATTCATATGTACTTTCTAAGTTTATCTTGCCCATCACTGACATCGGTGAAGGAAAACATCGTGAGGAAACCTGGACTTCTGTAATTAGTATAAGTCTGAAATCGCCAACCCGTCTTGAGCAAGCGTGGTGATTAATGCTCATGCTTTCTCTGTATGAGAAGAGGCCTCTGCCCTGCAGTGGGACAGTAATAGGCTGGTACTAATACCTTTAAACAAGCAATTCTTGTATATATGTACGTGTATATATATCTGAATAAGAAAACGGCTCTAATGATTTTTATGAAATTTAGTATGCAGGGCGTTTCGAGGGCGATAAATCGATCTAGCTAGGTTTCATTTTTGGAAAACGTCGTTTTATCCGAGCAAAGATCGGTCATCCAGGAACTAAATATTATAAACTACGAATACAGTACCTATACATAATATATACTTACACAAATATACTTAAACACGAACAAAATAATTTATTGTTGTTCAAAGTACAAACATAAGTTTGTATTTTTTTAAAGAATTGATGCCTGTGTAAGGGGACTACGCTCTTCAATATATGAAATAATTTGCGTTCTACTATGTATAACAAGATGCTAACAAAAGGCTCAGAGCTAAGAGCCGTTGTAGACCCTGTTAGGGCACAGGAAAAAATTTTTTTTTTTTTTTTTTTTAAAAAACGTTGCCCCACACTAGGAATTTCTCCTGTATCGTGGGTGCGTTTACAAACATTTAAACTCATATACACAAACAGCCAGACCCGGAACAACTACCTGTAGGTCATACAAATATTTGTTCCGTGCGGGGATCGAACCCACAACACGCGGCGCAGCAGCCGATGGCTCAACCACCGCGCCAACCGTGTCGTCGAATATTGTATGTATAATATTGTTTCAGACATAGCTATTACTTAAAGTTAAAAAACTAAAATGGCCTCTTGATACTTATTTATGCCATATTTTTGCATCAATGCTTCTCTTACCCTTCGGTATTTATCACATTCAACACTGTATTAATTCACCCTAATAGAAAATAAAGTATCTATAGTGATGATAGATCACATACAAGTGTGTGTCCCTATTATCATTTGACTAGAGCTGTTGATTACTTACTTAAATTAATAACAGCTGGGAGATTCAAAATAGCCAGTGATCAACAGATTAATCTACTTCATTTCCACATTATATACCGAAAACTCGTCAATTGACGGCACCTGTCTTAAGCGCTGGATGCAGTAGTGGGGTAGTTCGCGCATAACACTTTCTACTAAAATCGACTAATAACTCAAGGTCAGCGCCTAAGATTTCTGCCGTAAACTAGTCAAATTCTCCTCCAAACTTGTAGCTTGCTCAACCTGCGAACTGGAAATTGGTTCTGGCAGCGGTGGCTGATATTTGTTAATATCAGCCACCGGCAGAGCAGCAAGTAACTTATGTGACTAAGGACTGAAATGATTCCATTTCAGTCCTTAGTCACATCAAGTAATCAATCGATTATTTAGTGATTCTAATAAAAAATGTTAACCGTTCAAACCTTGATCGGACTTCATGAAAAGTTGGGCATATACAAACATCTCAATGTCTTTGTCCTGAAACATTTGTTCTTCGAGCTCCTTTCTGGTTTTGCTGTCAATCTTATGCGGACGGTCTCCAAGGATCTGCACTGCCATACGACGCTGGATACCCACTCCTTCTGCCATGATACCTTTGAGCACGTATCCAACCAACTTCCCCTTCGAACGGCCATATGAGAAGGTATGGCGTAAGTAAGAAACCACAACTTCGGTATACAGTTCTATTATGGAGTCAAAGTATGTGTTTACAAGTTCAGCTGCCTCCTGCACAATATATGTTCCGAAGACCAAGCCCACAGCTTTTACACCCTCCGACTTCCTTCTTTTCGAATCAGCGAACACATCTGGCATCTGTGTCATACTATGTCTAACAGCTTTGAAATACAACATTGTTAAATGCATATGTGCATAAATCATAAAGTTTTCTTCTTCTGGCAAAAATGTCTGCATCCGAGTTAAGATCCTCTCGATCACTGAATAACACGACGAATATTTAGTGTTAAAAAATGCAGAATTATACAATAGACTCTCTATCACTTCAAACAGTCTTCTGTTGAGAGTATCTTCTTTTTCACATCGCAGCGTGTCTAATTGATCCAAAAACCGATTGCCGATCTTCTGGAATCTTTCTTCAACATCCTCCTCATTTCTGGAAAGCAGCAAGTACCTGACACAAATAGAGGGATACGGTATCGCCAGAATATTCTTCTCAGTGTTTTCTAGAGCCTGAAGCAATATATGTTCGACAGTGTCGTCGGCTTCGGGAAGAAGTTTCGATAGATCACGACGAAGAAGTTTCGATAGAAACACTTTATCGGCACTGCAACAGGAGATTTTCTTGATAGCTAGGTACAAGGTAGCGCAGTAGTCAGGTTTGATGGTGGACGGGATCCAGTCAGTGTTTTCGAGTAGTCGACGGAGCCTATCGCGGGGTTTGAGGTCCACACTAGAGATCAGGGGCTTAACGATATTCCACACTCCAGGCTCAGCAGCAGCGCTATAGCGACGAAAGTACGGCAGCGCAGTTTTTAATACTACTATGGGACGTAGTTTCGCAGCTGATGCGAAGGTCTCGAGTACTGGCCCACCTGCGGAGCGCATACTCAGTGCTAAGGCTACTCTTACCGTGCGTCGCTCGGCCGCTAACGCTCGGGTTAACGCAGCTCTGTCTCTTTCCCGACAGCGCATCGCTCGCGTCGCGACAGCTTTCACGCCAGCTATGCGCCAGCCCCATTCCGCCAAGTTTACAATTGGCCAGGCTCGGTGTGCGCAGGCCCTTAGGGCCGCCGCAAATTTCGCACTTTTTTTACCCGCAACATCTAACTCATACAATTCTTTCTCAAAGTTTTGATACAAGAGACTTGCCAGCGGTCGCGCAATACTCACACTAGTATTTTCTTCATTCTGTTGTTCAGCAATCTTTTGTTTCAAAGCGCTTCTGAGTTTTACTATAAAATCTTGCTTCTGGCTGAAGTATACCACTAGCTTCGAAGTAAATTTGTCAAAGCTCTTCTTTCGAACAGCCAATGTATCGGCAACCCGTTTGACTGTGAGAGCAGAGGGATCATGCCGCAGTGCATTCACTAGTGCCGCTCCATCTCTTCTAAATTCCATGTTAAGATGAAGCAGCTCGCGGCGAGCAATTCTCGTATCATAGAGCTGCTGCAGTAAAGGGCGCGCGATGTCAGCATCGCGCAAAGCTAAGGCCACGACAGCCTTCACTGCCGTTGAAGTTGGTTCAACTTTAACGCCGTATACTTTTAGAACATCCAGTAACTGACTGAGACGCTCTGCGGCGACTGCTGGTTCTTCATCGTTAGCAGCCGCTTCCAACATGCTTCGAAGAGCGTAAACAACGAGGGGACGCTCGTCTTTTCTCAACGAATACTCAGCTAGCGTTGAAAAGTCTTTAAAAAATGCGACGCGGACGGCTTGTTCACATTCACCAGCTAGTAACTGGCGAATCACGACAGCGTGCAATCCCTCGATGCACGCGGCTTCGGATGGTGCGCCGTCGAGCCCAAGGCCGTGCCCAAAATCTACCAAGTTTTTCCAATCATCTGCAGGAAGGCGCCAGACGTTAGCGCGCTTGACGAGGCTGCGCAGTATAGAGGCGCGAGTGTGGGGTGGCTCGTTACTATGTCGTGCAGCAAGGTTCAACAGAGCTGACACCGCTTCGGTACGTCCACCGGTCTTGCTCGCCAAAACAAGGAAAATATCACAGCGCCTGTCCGCAGATTTTGTAACACCCAATCGCTGACCCAACTTATGAAGCGTGCGGTCAAAACCAACGAAAAGAAACTCTTCGCACAATCTGTCTAAATCTGTTTTTATTCGCAACCGCAACTTTGATAAATCAGCTTTCAAGCACCGAAGTTGAAAATCAGAGGGAACCTGCAATATGGCATGCGAAGGAAGATTTGGCAGACCAAAAATGTGATGCTCAACACTCTTGCAGAACGGCAACATACTGGGCTCATCAAAGATATGCGGACCCGTGTCGGATTCCGTCGGGGGAGTGGGTGTCTCGTATGGCCATTTATCTTCACAGTCACCTACGTCTTTCTCAATAAACACTTGTTTCTTAAACGCCGCTCTCTTGTCAGGTCTGAGTCGATTTATCAATGGCTGCACAACTTTGTAATTAAACCACTGATTCAAGTAGCTAGCTCGAGCTAGCTTCAGTACTACTTGCTGACACTCCTCGACACTGAGCCGAGCAGCAAGAGTCGGGATGTGCAGGATATACGCAGTGTACAGCTCCACCTTATTTGTGAATCTAGTTTTGTGAGAACGTAGGATGTAGTCTGTCGCCAAAGGACTGAATCGACTAAAGCTATTCATATTGAAAAACTTTTCCGTGATGTCAAGGAACACATCTGCATCTGATTTAAGCACACATTTCACACTGTTGTAGTAGGACCGGTCCTGATCGAGATAGCGAGTTTTCAGATGTTTATCCGTCGCCAACGAATCAAAATATATTTTTGCCACGGTAGGACATTTCTCGCACAATACTTTTAATGGATGAGTGGATAATTTAGTCAATATCTTGGGAGCCTCTGCCAGTATGAACTCTTGATTACAATGACTTAGAAACTTAATAGCCAACTTAAATGTGTTATTTTTGTGGTACCGATAGAACTCCTGACAAGTTGCTGGGTCTCGTAGATTGATGTAAAGCCAGTGTTTCATTTTGGTAACTGCTGGAGTAATCATTTCCGGAAAGAGAACATCTTCTAAATATTGAGGGTTCACAATGTCATGGTGATCTAAAAGCCACGTAGCTTTCAGGGCTCTGCTGACGTATAACATGTCATCGTCTTTCAAATTACGTAATATGTAATCTACATGTTTGCGTTTTATTGCGAGGTCTATTTTAAAGAGGCGATCGACCGGCGAGTCTTCTGGCAGAGCCTCGACCTCCTGGAACGAAATACTGCTCTCCTCAGCATCACGCACTAAGGAGTTGAGGTGCTGATGCCGCTGGCCCAGGTTTTCTCCCATCAACGCTATTGGTGGCAACAGCTTCATCTGTAAGGCAATTTTACTATTATTTACAGGGTGGAAGAAAATTGGCAGCTTCAACCCATAATAATGGCTTATCAAAAACTCAGGGGTCGGTCCATTCCTACCGGATTCTTCTGACTACCATTATTTTACATAGAGCGACTGCCTATCTGACCTCCATAGCCCAGATAGTCAACACGATACCCCTTGGTAGACTCCTGGTTGCCAGATTTTTGGGCTTCGACTACCGTTAACATCAGCCAAAGACTTACAAATGACAGCCAGGACCAACGGCTTAATGTGCTTTCCGAGGCATGGAAAACATAAAACTGTATAATTTTGATAAGAATGACCGCCGTAAAACTAAGTTAATACTACCAGCACCTAGACTACAAATATACAAAAATAGTCCAGAATATCAAAGCATACAGACATTTAATAAATTACAGGGAAATATACAGTCCACGAGAACACTTTGTGTATTTAAATCTAGGCTAAAGTCATTACTATCAGAAAAGTTTTATTGTTGTTAAAATAGAGTTGAAATAATATTATATCTATGTGTTAATTTTAATATACGTTCTTTAATATGTAAAGAAAAAAACTATTTGTTGTTATTTATTATATTATATGACATGTATTCTTAATGGTTTTGTGAAATAAGATTTTAATTTTTACGTTATTTTATGGCAACATTCGTTTTAAGCTGCGCCCTAAAAGGATCATATACTCACTAGTTTATAAGCTTAGCAAGTAAAATTAGTTGTGTACATTGTGCATTAAATAAATAAATCACAAAACAAATGAAAGTAATCTTTCCAAATATGGTGATACATCAGTCTTATTTGGTCTCAAACGTTTTGAGCAGGTAGTTCATATTTTAAAAGTGACTATTTCGAGGGTGTACCTAAAAATGAAACTCTATTTGGGGCTAAAACCCCCCTGACTCCCCCTCCAACTTGGATAGCTCACTTTGCCTTCACTTCACATAACTTTTGCAGGGAGATTTTTACAGGACAGAACTGCAGATATTAGTGGCCACTGACTACATACATTCTACATTTATTTTTGCCAGAATGGTGCACCTTTACCAAACCTTTTGGGCAATATAGACATATTGTTATGATAAGAGATAAATAATATTTATTTTTGAAAATTGGTTTTTTACATACACTTTTACATGTCAACAAGTAAAATATTTTTTTAAACCAGGTTTCTGTGGTGTGCCTTAAAAAAATTCAATAAGCAATTTCATTTCATTTAAAATAATAATTTTAATATTTGGGTAACACTTCACAGACTCAAAACAGAGATAAATTCGTTTATTAAATCCTCACCTGATTTTGACATTTAGCATGATTCCAAAAAATCTAGAACACCCAATTACTGGCTGCCCAAACATCACAACACAATGTTTAGTTATGTTAGTAGGCATGATACCTTTGCTTTTTATTTTATTATACAACTTCTTCATTTTTTTTATTAATAGTTATTATGATCTCAGTTTTGATCTCTTTTACGTCTCCGTATGTCTTTTTATATTACTTTATTCCCCAAAATATGCGCAGAGTCATGGTGTTGCGGATATCGGCCCGTCGAACAATATATTATATTAGTTGTAGTTACTCAGGGCTGTCATTTGTAGATCTTTGACAGTCGTTACGGGTAGTCATGACTTCAGGACACACATAGGCAGGAGGACATATAGGCAGTTATTCCAAAAAACAATATATTATATTAGTTGTAGTTACTCAGGGCTGTCATTTGTAGATCTTTGACAGTCGTTACGGGTAGTCAGGACTTCAGGAGACACATAGGCAGGAGGACATATAAGCAGTTACTCCAAAAAACAATATATTATATTAGTTGTAGTTACTCAGGGCTGTCATTTGTAGATCTTTGACAGTCGTTACGGGTAGTCAGGACTTCAGGACACACATAGGCAGGAGGACATATAGGCAGTTACTCCAAAAAAGAACTACAAAGAGCTGCATATGTTGTACACATAAGCTGTGGGTGGAGCTATCTTATATAAATAAAAATGAATGTCCAAATGTGTTGCTAAGCGTGAAACTCGAGAAGCGCTGAACCAATTCGGCAAATTCTTCTTTTGGTGTGTTTTTTAATGTAAGGGGAAGGTTATTATGAAGAAAAAAAAAATTACCTTTTAGTTATTTAAATTTAGGGACCAATTGATTTTTGATGGAAAAGGGATAGCGGTAAGAACATATTAAAAATACCCTCAATGCCAATCTTCAAGTCTCCAGTAAAAAAAAAAACAAATAATATACAATCGATTACCTTCTAGTTCAAATATTCAGCGATGGTTAAACGAGATTCACTTTAATCACTTTTCTCCCGCTGACTACATCAGCACTTAGTTTCGTCGTAAAGAATTATTAGGATTATACACCTATACCCAGGCTTTTTGATAGGGTAAGTTCTAATATAACTGATCCATTTTATGACACCCAGACACTTTTTCCCCTATAGATAAAAGTACTACGTGCTGCGTGCATACAGCATAGTAAGATAGAAAATTACAGATCATGAGTTTACAATGCTAAAATGAAAACTTAGTATTTGTTTGTATTCTGTCAAGAGTTGAAGTTAGAGAGTAATGGGTTTTTCGACCTTTGGATTTTGGCACTATCGATTGCAGTAACGTAATAGGGATGGGCCGAAAATTAAGAAGATGATAAATTAACACTGCTATTTTTTTCGTGTCAACACTCGTAAAATATATTCTGTGATAGTTGTAATATTTAACAGTCACAACTCACAAACACTAATGAAATGAACATAATATGTGAACTGTTAATTTTGTGTTCAGTGCTCAGCCAGACAGATTGTTATTTAATCGAATCGATTCAATTAATGGTAAATGCTGAGTTTGAAAATGTTACATTTAACTAGTGTTGCAAAAAGACTGATCTCGTTACGAAGCACCGGTAAATTGGGGTAAATCGAAACAAAATTATAATTTAAAATTGGTTATTACTAACAAGGTGTCAAAATGATTCATTTCGATTCCTTAAAAAAAAAGTGTCAGTGTAGTTACAAAAAATGTTAAATTAATGCGTAAATGACCTTGAAAGATTTGTTTTTTTTTTAGCCTCTGCGTTGCCATTCACACTATCTTAAAGTATGTTTATTTCATCTGCCTAGAGCCTGTGCTAGTATGAAAATAATAAAGAAATGAGAATTATTTATGTTAACAATTTGTCTGTGTTTGAATTTAGCAGTTCCTAAAAATAACTGCTTTTTTTTTTTTTTTTTTAATAATGCTTATTTTTGTTACCATTGGCATTTAGCAGTGTTATTATTTTTAACATTTAAGCCCATCTCTACCAGCCAGCAATGCCAGGTTAACACCGTTGCCACTTGCCACAAACTACAAACCTATTCAAACACACAGTCGTGAAAGTGGATCCCTTTTGTCTTTGGTCTTTTGATTTGAGCGCAAAAACCGACTCTCGATCAGATCAGTCACACTCCCTTATAAGGCAAGCGTGTGGACCCTACATTTTTATTTTTTTTAATTCGATTTTTGACACTCTTTTCCATGTACAGACGTCAGCACATCGAGCTACCCCAAAGTATCAGATTTTCCCAATTGAACATGAACCTTATTTCTATAAGTATAAAGTTGAAAAAGAATCAAAGAAATCTGACACATTGCGGTGATGTGCTGGCTATCGATAACCGATTTTTGATGTCGAATAAAATATGGTGTGAAAGAAGACCACGAATAATAAAATATGTACGTAGAATTTCTAAATATTTTTTGTTATTTAATTTTAGATGTACAAAACCGAAATATAAATCAATTGACTTCTTTTCTCTTTTAAAATATAGATATAATATAAATAATAAGATAAGATAAATCTTAAAAAATATTATATGTTGTATTAATATTTAAGAGGATGCTAGGGTTTTTCATACTGACTTACCTCTTAAAGGTATTACCTGAACATGTAATGATAGTTTAGATATATTCAATTTGCAACAAATACATTCGAATTTCGATCCCATCACCACGATAGAATGAATTATTTAAAACGCTTAAGAATTAATTTTTATCGTTGAAACAGACACCTACATTTACGGTATTTGTCAAATCAAATCAAATCAATTCAAACTTTATTTGTGAACATAAGTACAAAAAAGTGTTATTTATTCATTTTGGCTGATCTGTATGTTCGGCCAATAATCGGCATACAAATATAAATATAATATTAGTGGGCTGGTAATCTTACTATCATAATTAATAAATTCTAGGATAAAATAAATGAAGCACTTGAAAAATGTCATGAGCCGCATAAAATAAAGTAATTGAATTTCATTATTAATTATTAAAATAGTCAAAGAAAATTAAATTTAGTCATAATTTATCATTTAAAAAGTCTTCAATCGAGTAATACGTCTTTTCAACTAGAAATAGGAACAACTTCTTTTTAAAATGGCTGACATTTTTTTTTTGTCAGTAAGAACTATAACTGCAGCTGCAGCCTACTGCCCTCTCCCCGCTTTTGTGCAGGTTCCAGTGTCACAAAGTCAGGTTCTGATGATGTAAATATTGTTACTAACCTTATAAGAGGCAAAGTTACTAGAAATAAATATTTTATTCTTATTATAGCGGTTGGAGTACTTTCCAAGGCAAGCAACATTTGCTGAAATGGAATTGATGATGAAGAACGACTTAATTAGATATATTTTACTAATAATAATAGTAATTTTTCATTTTTTCACAAATAGTGAAGTAGAGATGATGGTGAAGTATCAGGAGGGCTGTTCAACAGTTGACGTCCCTGCATCGAGAAAATCAAGATTGTAAAAGAAGATGAGCAGTCTATTGGCATGAGGCTATTGATTCTACCGACCTACATAAAAGCGAAAAATGTAAACGTTTTTTTTTTAAAAATGGCTCCAAATAAAACTTTTCTGTTGATTTTTTTTTTGTTTCGTTTGGAATTTCACGCCTATATACCCCGAAATATTGGACAGAGATGGACACCCACATTTTTCCAACAATGTTGTAAGTCTCATGTAATAGGGGGCCAGCCTATTGACATCAACCTGGCACGGATATAGACTTAAGTGGCATTCCAGGGGTGAGCTGTATTTCACAAATTTACCTTCGAAATATTTCAGTAACGATTTTTTTCGTTTTCTACTTACAAATCCTATGTTTGGTAAGTAGACGAACGTCCATTTCTACAAAATAAATTATAATTTCAATTCTTGTAAGTATTCCTTTAGTTTTATAAAATTTGTAACAACAATTTATCGTTTGAAAGTTTTAACATAATATTTTTTTAATTTATACTTATAATCTTTTACGGAAGTGGCTCGTGGCTAAATAAAAACAGTCGCATAGGTTGATCAAAGGTTAAGCTACGCTTGCCGAGTTCAGTCTGTAGATGTGTGACCGTTCGTAAAATATCGAGTTTTCCGTGCCTCGGCAAGTACGGGTATTCAGAAGCCCAAAAGTCTGACAGTCAGTCTTGCCAAGGGGTATCGTGTAGCCCAGTAACTGGGTTATGGAGATCAGTAAGCAGTCGCTCCATGTAAAACTCTGGTATTCAGCTGCATCCGGTTGGACTGGAACCCGACCCAAACTCAGTTTGGAAAGATGATGACTTATAATCTTACAACGTAACATAAATAATACCTTCTCTAATGGGTGTAGAGAGATAAAATAATACGCCTACAGTTCTTCAAACAGTTTCGAGTTCTGTGAGTAACCCTACATAAAATGGTATACCTGTGGCGTCACGTATCATGAGTATACGTGGCGTCACGTCTTATATAAACATCGACGCGCTGTCAAGTGGCAACACAAAGAGGGATTACGAAGGGACTCTTCCCAAGGCTCACACAGTCTGTTTCGTCGTCTGTTGCGAGACACGCGTTCGGTTTTAATAAGTTCACTTTATATTCTATTTATGTTAGATTAGAGCGTAACCTTACCGTGTGTTATTAAATTAGTTAACCCTAGTCGGTTTATTATTTATTGCGAATACCTCACGAGACGCGTACAGAAAGGGGACAGGTAGAATAGTCGACCTGCTTCCCCAAATACCTACTGCATTGGCGAAGGTCCTGCTAGGTTGTTTTATTTCGTTATTTAACACCTTAACTGCCAAAAACCGAGACACAAAGGAAAATGTAGGTATTTAAATATATAACAGCTTGATCTAAGTTGATGTTTGATAAAACGTCAAGAAAATGACGAGTTTTATTTGTTAAACATTTATTGAACAGTAAGTTAGTTAAGAAAAACAATAATTAAAATACAGTTGAGAAAATAGTTTTATCTCAACAATTTTAACAGAAGAAAAATTAAAACAAAGTTAAATAATACATTTAAGGCAAATGCGTAGAGGCCAAACACGATATTCAATTTATAAAGGTCTTTTGCAATTTGCGACCGAAAAAAACAAACATAGTGGCCGCTTATTACGGTTATGTACTTTATTATTTTCTCTGAATGAGTTCACAAAAAGATTCACGAGAAGATTTGGATTTAAGAAGCCAAATAATTATTAAATCCTTCGTGAAATATACATACATTATGTTACAGTCCCGAATTACTTTTTAAAAGCTTTTATTTAGCTTGCAGTGAAGGTACGTTAGTTAGTATTTTTGTTAGGGTCAAATCTTGCAAGCTGAATTAGAACAGCTTCTTCTTACCCTACGAAGTTAAAATTCCACATCTTGGTTCAGTTTTGATGACGATGCATTTTTTTAGAGCATTTGAATAAAGCTTGTTTAAAAAATAGTTTTATAAATAATTTATTTCATAACATACATTATTTTACTGAGCTGCAAATTGCGATAATGCTGTGAACATTTGAATTTCTCGGGCTGCCACTACGCATGCGTCTTAATACCGTAAAACGGAGTGAAAACATTGTTTGTAACTCACGCTTATTATTTTTTAAGGAATTGAAATGAATAATTTCAACATCTTGTCAGTAATTAATAGTGTTGAATCAACGTTTAAATCTCAAATAAAGTTTTGTTTCGATTCACCCCGTTTTACTATAGTAAATGAAGTGCCTATGGCTTATAGATTACAAACACGTGACAATGTGTCCCTGTCATCACTTGATTGGAGTTGTTGATTTATTAGTGTATGTTAACGAATACCTAGTTAGTTAGTGAATGCTGGGAGATTTAAAATATCTCGTGAAAAGCAGATTAATCTACCTCATTTCCACTTTCCGTTCCAAGGCGGGCATTCGGCATGGGCAAAAATCTTAATACTTTTGTCCTGACACATTTGTTCTTCGATTTCCTGTATGGTTTTGCCGTCAACACCATACCGACGGACTCTCAGGACATACACTGCCATACGACGCTGGAGACCCGTTCCTTCTGCCATGATGCCTTTGAGCACAGATCCAACCAACTTCCCCTTCGAACTACCACGCGAGAAGTTATCACGTAAGTAATCAACCAAAGCTTCGGTATACAGTTCTATTATGGAGTCGAAGTATGAGCTCACAAGTTCAGCTACCTCCTTCACAATATATCTTCCGAATACAAAACCCACAGCCTCTACACCCTCAGACTTCCTCCTCTTCGGATCAGCAAAAACTTCTGGCATCTGTTTCATACTCTGTCTAACAGTTTTGAAATACAACATTGTTAAATGTATCTGCGCATACGTTTTGAAATATTCTTCTTTTGGCATAAACTTCTGCATCCAAGTTAAGATCCTCTCGATCACTGACAAACACGACGTGTATTTCGTGTCAAAAAATGCAGAATTATACAATAGACTCTCTATCACTTGATCCAGTCTTTTGTCGAAACTATGTTCTTTTTCACATCGCAGCGTGTCTAAACGATCCAAAAACCGATTGCCGATCTTCTGGAACCTTTCTTCAACATCCTCCTCGTTTCTGGAAAGCAGCAAGTACCTGACAAAAATAGAGGGATACGGTATCGCCGGAATATCCTTATCAGTGTTGTCTAGAATCTGAAGTAATATATTTTCGATACACTTATCGATAGCGGGAAGAAGTTTTGATAGATCACAAAGCACTTTATCGGCATTGGAAAAGGTGATTTTGTTGATAGCCAGGTACAAGGTAGCGCAGTAGTCAGGTTTGATGGTAGACGGGATCCAGTCAGTGTTCCCGAGGAGTCGACGGAGCCTATCGCGGGGTTTGAGGTCCACACTAGAGATCAGTGGCTTAACGATATTCCAAACTCCAGGATCAGCAGTAGCGCTATGGCGGCGGAAGTACGGCAATGCTGTATGTAATACTACCACGGGACGCAGTTTTGCTGCTGATGCGAAGGTCTCGAGTAATGGCCCACCTGCGGAGCGCATACTCAGTGCTATGGCTACTCTGACCGTGCGTCTCTCCGCCGCTAACGCTCGGGTTAACGCAGCTCTGTCTATTTCCCGACAACGCATCGCTCGCGTCGCGACAGCTTTCACGCCAGCCTTGCGCCAGCCCCATTCCGCCAAGTTGACGGTAGGCCGAGCTCGGTGTGCGCAGGCCCTCAGCGCCGCCGCAAACTTTGCATTTTCTTTACCCGCTGCGTCTAACTCATGCAATTCTTTCTGAATGTCCTGATACAAGAGACTTGCCAGCGGTCGTACAAACTTTACATTCTGTTGGTCAGCGAACTTCTGTTTCAATGCGCTTCTGAGATTTATTGTGAAATTCTGTTTCTGGTCGAAGTATACCACTAGCTTTGAAATAAATCTATCAAAGTTCTTCTTGCGATCAGCCAATATATCGGCAACCCGTTTGACTGTGAGGGCTGATGGATCATGCCGCAGTGCATTCACTAGTGCCGCTTCATCTTTTCGAAATTCCATGTTAAGTTGCAGCAGCTCGCGGCGAGCAATTCTCGCATCATAGAGCTGCTGCAGTAAAGGGCGCGCGATGTCAGCATCGCGCAAAGCTAAGGCCACGACCGCCTTCACTGCCGGTGAAGTTGGTTCTACTTTAATGCGGTAGAGTTTGAGAACATCTAGTAACTGACTGAGGCGCTTCTTGGTGACCGCAACTTCTACGTCAGTAGCAGCCGCTGCCAACATATTTTGTAGACCGTTAGCAACGCGCAAACGCTCCTCTTTTTTTAGCGAATACTCTGCTAACGTTGAAAAGTCTTTCAAAAATGCCACGCGGACGTTTTGTTCGCATTCACCAGCTAGTAACTGCCGAATTACAACACAGTGCAATCCCTCAATGCATGCGGCTTCGGATGGTGCGCCGTCGAGCCCAAGGCCGTGCCCAAAATCCAATAAGTTTTTCCAATCATCCGCAGGAAGGCGCCAGACGTTAGCGCGCTTGACGAGGCTGCGCAGTATAGAGGCGCGAGTATGCGGCGGCTCGTTACTATGTCGAGCAGCGAGATTTAACAGAAATGACACCGCTTCAGTACGTCCACCGGTCTTGCTCACCAAAACAAGGAAAATATCACGGCGCCTGTCTGCAGATTTTGTAATACCCAATCGCTGACCCAACTTATGAAGCGCGCGGTCAAAACCAATGAAACGAAACTCATCGAACAATCTGTCTAAATCTGTTTTTATTCGTATCTTGCATAATGGTTCAGCTCTCCTGGGACGACATTGCATCGCACAAGGTGCCATACTTCGCAGAAATTGATACTTACCACCCCTGCAGACAGACTCGTTATCCTGATCATCAAAGACATGCGGACCAGTGTCGGACTTCTGCGGGGGAGTGGGAATCTCGTATGACCATTTATCTTCACAGTAACCAACGTCTTTATCAACGAACACTAGTTTCTTGAACGCCGCTCTCTTGTCGGGGCTGAGTCGCTTTATCAGTGGCTCCACGACTTTGTACTCGAACCACTGCTTCAAGTAGCTAGCTCGAGCTAGCTTCAGTACTACTTCCTGACACTCCTCGACACTGAGCCGAGCAGCAAGAGTCGGGATGTGCAGGATATACGCAGTGTACAGCTCCACCTTATTTGTGAATCTAGTTTTGTGGGAACGTAGGATATAGTCAGTCGCCGAAGGACTGAATCTACTGAAGCGGTTTATATTGAAAAACTTTTCTGTGATATTAAGGAACACATCTGCATCTGATTTTAGCACACATTTCACGCTCTTGTAATAAGACCGCTCTTGTCTGAGATAGCGGGTTTTCAGATCTTCATCGGTCGCCAACGAATCAAAATATATTTTAGCGACGGTAGGACATTTCTCGCACAATACTTTTAATGAATGAGTGGATAATTTTGTCAATATCTTGGGAGCCTCTGCCAGTATGAACTCATGAGTGCAGTGACTAAGAAACTTGAGAGCGAACTCAAATGTGTTCTCTTTGTGGTGCTGATAGAACTCCTGACACGCTGCTGGGTCTCGTAGATTGATGTAAAGCCAGTGTTTCATTTTGGTAATTGCTGGAGTAATCATTTCCGGAAAGAGAACATCTTCTAAATAATTAGGGTTCACAATGTCATGGTGATCTAAAAGCCACGTAGCTTTCAGGGCTCTGCTGACGTATAACATGTCATCGTCTTTCAGATTACCTAATATGTAATCTACATATTTGCGTTTTATGGCGAGGTCTATTTTAAAGAGGCGATCGACCGGCGACTCTTCTGGCAGGGCCTCAACCTCCTGGAACGAAACACTGCTCTCTTGAGCTTTACGCACTAAGGAGTTGAGGTGGTGATGCCGTTGGCCCAGGTTTTCTCCCACCAACGATATCGGCGTAAACTGCGCCATCTGCAGGGAAATATAAAAATTATACATACAAAAGTAAAACTATGGTTGCCATACACAAACAAAAAAGAACTTTGTTATTGGTACGCCAGCACATCAAGCTATCTCAAACTCTAAAATTTTCCCATTTGAACAGGAACCTTTAACTTTTGTGATAATGTTGAAAATCTACAAATAAAACAAACAAATTTATAAATAAATTTGAGATTTGGGTAGCCTGGTGTGCTGGCCTCTGAAAATTGATTTGGTTGTTTTTTTTATGATTCAAGTTGGTTAGCAGTCAAGTTAGGCAGATACCCTTGCCCCAAATTTCGCCCAAAATTTATGAGTATATAATAACTGAAACCGGAGATTAGGAGAGAGTTAGTTCACTTCAACTCTTCAATAGTGGCTTTTGTGGAAAAGACAGCACAATTTTGTCAATTTCACGTAGGTACTATGATAGACCATCAAACCCTGGAGATACTATCAGAGAATATTTTTATAAGTAAATACAAAGAGAAAATAAATACAATGAATGACCAAAACATTAAAAAAAACATTTTCTGCACAGTTTCCAGTGTTACCAGAGAAAAAAAAATGAAATAAATAGAACTAAAAATACAATTTGTGTTATGTTACAATTTTATTTTATTAACTATATATGTATTTGCAATTTAAATTTGGTTAGGTATTTAAAACATTTATTTGTCGCTGTCAACAGTCAATATGTAACTCTAAATGAATTAAGTTATTTGTGGTACAAGTGGGCCTTAGTTCGTAATTTTTTTCTTTATTCAACCTAGCAGAATGAATGTGAATATAAAAATTGAAATCACTTGTACAACAATTCCAGAATCATGAATCCGATACCATGAGTTCACTCATGTTATCAAGTATTCTGTTTTCATATTTTTCTTTTGCAATATGTGTAAGTAGGTACCTACCTCAAAACCGACAAAAAACTTAACAGTTTTTGAACCTTAATAATATCACGATGGCCCAGTGGTATAGGCCTCGCCTCTTGTGCACTAGGTTGTGGGTTCAAACCTGGGCAAGTACCAATGTGAGTTTTTCAATTCATATTCTATTCTATGTACTTTCTAAGTTTATCTTGGACATCACTGATATCGGTGAAGGAAAACATCGTGAGGAAACCTGTACTTATATAATTAATAAAAGTCTGAAATCGCCAACCCGTCCTGAGCAAGCGTGGTGATTAATGCTTTTGCCTTCTCTGTATGAGAAGAGGCCTTTGCCCTGCAGTGGGACAGTAATAGGCTGGTACTTTACTTTTTTTTTATATCTAGTCTAATAACTACGAGTACTTAATCTAGATATTATTGTAGGATCTACAAAATATGTACCTATTCTACCAGTTTTAGTCAGCTTTTTTATTGTTAAGTTATTGATGATCACTTGAATAATGCCACATATTACCTGCACAATCAATTCAACAAAGTTCAAACGAGATTCACTTTTCTCTGAGTACTTTTTATCTAGTTATAAATTGCACTTCACTTGATTAGTGGCAAAACAAACAACTGATGAAGTAGTCATGAAGGGACAGAAAAATTGGATTGCACGTATATATATTTAACTGTTCACTCACAACATAATCATTTAGTTTCGGCGAAAATATTGACAATATGCGCATAGCACGGACGTTTTTTGACCTTGATGTTATTTTGGAAGTGATACGTTTTATCACCCAGCATGACTGCATCGCTCCTAATATATACATAACCATACCAGTACTACTAGCACAATACTAGAATGAAAAATTGGTAAGTAATCAATTACAAAATTCCTCGCCTAATGCGACAACACTGTTTTATATGGTTAAAAGCTCAATTCAGCTACCATGTAAAATGTTAAAATTCTATTGCTTTCAACCGGGCACAAATCCAGACTTCAGGCTGCTAATGAGAAAATTGGTATTGGAGAAACTCAATAACACTTAGCCCGACCGGGGAATCGAACCCATGACCTCAAGATCAGCAGTCGCGCCTAGGACCACTAGACCAACGAAGTTTTTTTTTTTTTTTTTGTAAAAAGATTTTCTACTATTATTTTTTTAATGTTCAGAACTTATAAAGTTATAACCTTCTAATACACTCAAAGTACTGCTTTATCAAGTGTGTGTACAGAGTTACAAAATATACCTACAGTACTCCAAATAGTGTTAAGTCATAATGGCAATCCTACCTAAAATTAATGGTACACTTTCTCAATACAAACTTTAGCGCATAATATACGAAGTCGGCGATCGGTCTGCTACGTTGTATTATTTCTGATGCTTGATCCAAGTTGTATTTTATTAAAACGTTGAGCTTTATTTCTTAAACATTTATTAACCAGTAAAAATACAAAGTTTGTTAGTAACAACGTTATATAAAAAGCAGTGAAGAAAGTATTATAATATAATCTAGATTAACAGTAGAATAAAAAACAATAAATTTAAACATTTAACACAAAATAAAGTGTCTATGGTGCAAATGGATCACATTAATTTAATTGTCAGTGGACACACTGACATTTGCTTGCCTGGCTAGAGGTCTTAAATTGTATTAAGTACCCACAGGACAGTAGGGTTGAGCAGTTAATAACCCTAGAGGTTAAACTGCGATGTGCCAAAACAAAAAGAAACACAAGAATCTGAAACTTGCTCACTGCTCAATTGCGCATTGCTCTGCTTGTTGACTTGTTCATTATCTGTCAGGTGATCATGGAGACACGAGTGTTATCTTTGAATTTGAAGAAGTCATGAGTTTCTGCTAGAAATATCAGGTAGTACAGCTAACCAGGGCTCAAAATTACCAAGATAAATTATGCCTTTTCAATAATTATCGTAATAATCTACAAGATAATTAATAAACCTTGAAGTAATTAAGCTTTCAATCCTTACGTTAGTGATAGACGACTATGTACGTCCTTTACGTTATAAAAATAAACACATTTAACAATCGAGGTAAACTTTGTTTGCCTTTTGTTTTGTTTAACTTTACTTTTATTTATCTTTCGTCCATAATTTACAACTACTAGGATATAAAATCTTGCATACAAAACAGAATAAAGATGACTGGTAAATTATCGTCATCCTCCAAAATTGGCCACGTATCACGATACGACAAATTAAATATTTCCGATCTTTGATAAGCTTACCAAAGATAATTATAATATCACTTCCAACCCTGGACTGCTGAAGAATACCTAGCTTCTGCGGGGTGATTCAAAATATCACGTGGTCAGCAGAAATATCTATTTCATTTCTACTTTATATCCTTATTTGATTCTCTTCTAAACTTGAGTCTTGCTTAACCTGCGATCTGTGCTTCGTTCTGACTATAGCACCTAATTCAGCCACTGGCAGAGCACCTCATAACTTATATGACTAAGGACGAAAATCAAATAATAACTGAAGTATCAATACTTTTTTTAATACAAAAATTACGTACAAGAATATTTAACCTCCCAAACCTTGCTCGATCTAAGAGGAAAGTTCGGCATGTGCAAAGATCTTAATATCTTTGTCCTTACACATTTGTTCTTCGATTTCCTTTCTGGTTTTGCCGTCAATATCATACCGACGGTCTCTAAGGACATATACTGCCATACGACGCTGGATACCCACACCTTCTGCCATGATGCCTTTGAGCACAGAATCAACCAACTTCCCCTTGGAACTGCCGTACGAGAAATTATCACGTAAGTAATCAACCAAAGCTTCGGTATACAGTTCTATTATGGAGTCGAAGTATGAGCTCACAAGTTCAGCTACCTCCTTCACAATATATCTTCCGAATACAAAACCCACAGCCTCTACACCCTCAGACTTCCTCCTCTTCGGATCAGCAAAAACTTCTGGCATCTGTTTCATACTCTGTCTAACAGTTTTGAAATACAACATTGTTAAATGTATCTGCGCATACGTTTTGAAATATTCTTCTTTTGGCATAAACTTCTGCATCCAAGTTAAGATCCTCTCGATCACTGACAAACACGACGTGTATTTCGTGTCAAAAAATGCAGAATTATACAATAGACTCTCTATCACTTGATCCAGTCTTTTGTCGAAACTATGTTCTTTTTCACATCGCAGCGTGTCTAAACGATCCAAAAACCGATTGCCGATCTTCTGGAACCTTTCTTCAACATCCTCCTCGTTTCTGGAAAGCAGCAAGTACCTGACAAAAATAGAGGGATACGGTATCGCCGGAATATCCTTATCAGTGTTGTCTAGAATCTGAAGTAATATATTTTCGATAGACTTATCGGTTGCGGGAAGAATTTTTGATAGATCACAAAGCACTTTGTCGGAATTGGAAGAGGTAATTTTGTTGATAGCCAGGTACAAGGTAGCGCAGTAGTCAGGTTTGATGGTAGACGGGATCCATTCAGTATTCCCGAGGAGTCGACGGAGCCTATCGCGGGGTTTGAGGTCCACACTAGAGATCAGTGGCTTAACGATATTCCACACTCCAGGATCAGCAGTAGCGCTATGGCGGCGGAAGTACGGCAACGCTGTATGTAATGCTACCACGGGACGCAGTTTTGCTGCTGATGCGAAGGTCTCGAGTAATGGCCCACCTGCGGAGCGCATACTCAGTGCTATGGCTACTCTGACCGTGCGTCTCTCCGTCGCTAACGATCGGGTAAACGCAGCTCTGTCTATTTCGCGACAGCGCATCGCTCGCGTCGCGACAGCTTTCACGCCAGCCTTGCGCCAGCCCCATTCCGACAAGTTGAAGACCGGCCGGGCTCGGTGTGCGCAGGCCCTCAGCGCCGCCGCAAACTTTGCACTTTCTTTACCCGCTGCGTCTAACTTATGCAATTCTTTCTCAATGTCCTGGTAAAAGAGACTTGCCAGCGGTCGTAGCAACTTTGCATTCTTATGTTTTTTATTCTGTTGTTCAGCGATCTTTTCTTTCAATGCGCTTCTGAGATTTACTGTGAAATCTTGTTTCTGGTCGAAGTATACCACTAGCTTCGAAATAAACCTATCAAAGTTCTTCTTTCGATCAGCCAATATATCGGCAACCCGTTTGACTGTGAGGGCTGACGGATTATGCCGCAGTGCATTCACTAGTGCCGCTTCATCTTTTCGAAATTCCATGTTAAGTTGCAGCAGCTCGCGGCGAGCAATTCTCGTATCATAGAGCTGCTGCAGTAAAGGGCGCGCGATGTCAGCATCGCGCAAAGCTAAGGCCACGACGGCCTTCACTGCCGTTGAAGTTGGTTCAACTTTAATGCGGTAGAGTTTTAGAACATTTAGTAACTGACTGAGGTGGTCCGCGGCGACTGCTGGTTCCACGTCAGTAGCAGCCGCTGCCAACATGTTTTGAAGGCCATTAGCAACGCGCAAACGCTCGTCTACTTTCAGCGAATACTCTGCTAACGTTGAAAAGTCTTTCAAAAATGCCACGCGGACGGCTTGTTCACAATCACCAGCTAATAACTGGCGAATCACGACAGAGTGCAATCCCTCGATGCACGCGGCTTCGGATGGTGCGCCGTCGAGTCCAAGGCCGTGCCCAAAATCTACCAAGTTTTTCCAATCATCTGCAGGCAGGCGCCAGACGTTAGCGCGCTTGACGAGGCTGCGCAGTATAGAGGCGCGAGTGTGGGGTGGCTCGTTACTATGTCGTGCTGCGAGGTTCAACAGAGCTGACACCGCTTCAGTGCGTCCACCGGTTTTGCTCACCAAAACAAGGAAAATATCACGGCGCCTGTCAGCAGATCCTGTTGCTCCCAATCGGTGACCTAAGTCGTGCAGCGCGCCTTCAAAACCAATGAAACGAAACTCATCGAACAATCTGTCTAAATCTGTTTTGATTCGTACCATGCAATCTTCTACATCATCATCCATGTACCGACATTCCATCGCACAACGTTGCATACATGACATTCCGAACATTTCATACTCATTTCTCCCGCAGGTAGGTACGAAATCCTGGTCATCAAAGACATGCGGACCCGTGTCGGATTCCGTCGGCGGAGCGGGTGTCTCGTATGGCCACTTATCCTCACAGTCACCAATGTCTTTATCAACGAATACTAGTTTCTTGAACGCCGCTCGCTTGTCGGGGCTGAGTCGCTTTATAAGCGGTTCCACAACTTTGTACTCGAACCACTGCTTCAAGTAGCTAGCTCGAGCTAGCTTCAGTACTACTTCCTGACACTCCTCGACACTGAGCCGAGCAGCAAGAGTCGGGATGTGCAGGATATACGCAGTGTACAGCTCCACCTTATTTGTGAATCTAGTTTTGTGGGAACGTAGGATGTAGTCAGTCGCCGAAGGACTGAATCTACTGAAGCGGTTTATATTGAAAAACTTTTCTGTGATATTAAGGAACACATCTGCATCTGACTTTAGCACACATTTCACGCTCTTATAGTAGCACTCATCTCGTTCTTGATATCGGGTTTTCAGATCATCATTAGTCGCCAACGCATCAAAATATATTTTAGCCACTGTAGGACATGTCTCGCACAATACTTTTAATGAATGAATGGATAATTTTGTCAATATCTTGGGAGCCTCTGCCAGTATGAACTCATGAGTGCAGTGACTAAGAAACTTTAGAGCGAACTCAAATGTGTTCTCTTTGTGGTGCTGATAGAACTCCTGACACGCTGCTGGGTCTCGTAGATTGATGTAAAGCCAGTGTTTCATTTTGCTTACTGCTGGAGTTATCATTTCCGGAAAGAGAACATCTTCTAAATAATTAGGGTTCACAATGTCATGGTGATCTAAAAGCCACGTAGCTTTCAGGGCTCTGCTGACGTATAGCATGTCCTCGTCTTTCAAATTAAGTAATAAGTAATCTACATTTTTGCGTTTTATGGCGAGGTCTATTTTAAAGAGGCGATCGACCGGCGACTCTTCTGGCAGGGCCTCAACCTCCTGGAACGGAACACTGCTTGCTTTAGCTTCACGAACTAAGGAGTTGAGGTGCTTATGCCTTTGGCCCAGGTTTTCTCCCACCAACGATACTGGCGTAAACTGCGCCATCTGTAGGGAAATATAACGATTATACATACAAAAGTAAAACTAAGGCAATGATGTACAGGATAAAGGTGTTTTTTGTGTTTCAAGGTTTGTTAGCAGTCGAATGGGGAATGAAAAATCAAGCCAAAAAAAATTAAGTAAAAGAACTTAACTTGTTGGTTGTGCAATGGCCTTTAGGCCTTGCACATACTTAAAACGTTAATCTCAGTCATTTTGAACCGATGAAGTAGAATAACTCTCTTTAGAGTTATTCATTTGTTAAGTCATTTGTGATCACAGCAAAATTTAGACCTAGACAAAATCGAACTGGTTGCTAATATAAATGTTCTCTTGTTTTTTTTCTATTGAGAAAATAAATCTAAACACTGATAATTGTAATGCGCACACTGTTGCTGAGTTTTTAATAATTTATTTTTTATATTTAATTTATTCTATTACACGTTTGAGTAATAATCAATGGTTTAACATTTGTGAATAATCCAATATCTGCTGCATTTTTTTTATTTGCAATCATTTGTAACCTATTTTGGTATGGTAGTATTTTTCATTTCTGGGTACACCATCATTACATATAATTATCTGATTAATGTATACATACAAGATAATGTTAAAAAAAGATTTTAAAATTTCATGTAAGTGTGTACTCTAGTAAGGGTAGAGTTTCTTGCCCATTCTTCTCCATACAAAACAACTTTTTGGAAGGGCAACCAGAATCATTCTACGTTTTTATTTTTTATGTAATTTTGAAATTCAAAAGTGCCTTTCTAATGGTCTAATTAAAATAAATAAATTTACTTAGAGTTTGTGGTGCAAACAGGTACATTAATTTTTCTAAGGTCAAAATCGGAGATTGTATGTGAACAGGAAATGCGAACAGCCTTCAACAAAATAATCATGAATATTCCCATTTCCAATATTACATGTTTTTATCAAACTCCCTGGTAATTTCAATCCCTGGTATTTTTTATGAATGGTTATTGAAATATTTGAAATAATGATTTAGTGCATGATGCATATCATTAAATATAGGTATTAAGGTACTACAAAACAGACAGGAAAAAACTGATCAGTCATTGAACCATAATAATATATTTATAAAGTCAAGTAAGTATTCTAGATATTATTAATAACAAAAAAGTATCCTGTAAAATATAATACCGTGGCTAATACCCATAAAGAGGTTTAATTTATTTGATCAAAAAATATGTACCGCGCATTATCATATTCTACATATTACTTACATTAATTTTTAAAGTTAATACTTTAAGTCACAGATCTAATGTCTATACTCATCATTCACATTTAAAGCAACATCATATTTTTTTTATTGAATTAATAATACAGCTTTATATAGTTCAAGAGAGAGATTACATAATAAAAAATAGCGTCCAAAGGAGTCGGTTATAAACAAACAAACATACAAGTGAAGCTAATATAAAGCTTGTAAAAAATAGGCAGTCATGGGTACTGCCCACAGGAGAAATTTGGTTCTCGGAATAGTTGTGTTTTTGACACAAGTCAAGTCAGATTAGCATGTTGGTGACACTAGTTTTGCTCCTAACAAAAATCACTCAATGCTTAAGTTCAAAAAATATTTTTTCTTTCTTTATTTAAATAGCCTCACACTAGGTATTTCTCCTGTATTGTGGGTGTGTTTAAGCTCACATACGCTAACAGCCAGACCCTTAACAACTGCCTGTTGCAGTACAAATATTTGTCCGTGCGGGAATTGAACCTGCAAAATGCAGCTCAGCAGCCAATCGCTCAGCCACTGTGTTAAGAATGCCATCAATTAACATGAACAATGACATGTATGTTACATATACATAACTTAGATGGAATTTGTCCATTAATGTGGCTGTGCAAGTTGTGAAATCAAAATGTCAATTTGTTGATTGTTGTTTGTCAATAATGTTTGTAACCGTGAATGTTTTAGATGTATTGATGGCAACATCTATCTACCTTGTTACTTACATTAACTTCAACTTGTTAGTAAATGCAATCGAAAAATTACAATCACAGATTTTTTTATCGTTGCTAGCACCGGCGATTAAAATTTTAAAGTTGTTATTTCATAGATAGCGGTCAGTAATTAGTAAAAAAAAACCTAGAATATTTATCTTTACAGTATCCAATGAACAAAATGCCAAATAATACACAATCAATAACCTTTTGATTAAAATATTGAAACTGTTGAAATGAGATTCACTTTTCATTCACTGAGTAGAAACTTAATGTAGTCATGTGCACTGCCATTAAATAGTTAACTGGACAATTGTTACACCAACTTATTCGTTCACTCTGTAGGTAGGCACTTGGTTTCGTCGAAAAGATTAGCAATAGCAATTAGGCAAACGTCAGCAGAATAATATACGCCTAACACCGGCTTATTGACCTTGATGTTATTTTCGAATAGGGATGGGATGGCGATCTCACATTGTTTAATATAAGTAAAAATATTCAATTTCTTGGACAAAAACAATCGATTTACTGAATCAATCTCGAAATTGAATTGATCAATCATCCAAAAACGCTTGGTTCGAAAACAGCATAAAAATGTTTATAACTAAGTTTGGTACTTATTTAATCTAACAATTATTTTTATGCATTTAGCTACCTAGATATAAATTTAATTAGGCTAGTAATATAATGTTTGAATTGTGAAAATTCCTAAGCTACGTGATACCTATTAGACATTCTTTTTATATTCTCTTGCAATATTATTACTTTTTTTAAATCATCTTACCCTAACAGGGTCATGTACTTATGAGTTTTAAGCATAGCGGATAACTATATGTATATTCTGCATTCAATAAATAAATAAACAACCCATGGATGCTGAAATGGTCTCTATAATAATCTTTTCACAAAACCCGATAACGAGATTATTATTGGAAGCTGATACTTTGGTATGGTTGTAATAACAATTTAAATTAGATAAAAACTATAATATCTCAATTATTGTTTGGATTTAAATAATATATATTGGGTAGGTATAAATAAAAACTCTTGCAAAAAAATCGATAATATAGGTCGATTTTTGAGGAATCCATACCTAGGTATTTTAGAGCTGTTCATAGAGGGTAAACTTTTAGATATGGTATGATATGCCTGCTCTACCTCGGCTAGAGACTTTAATTTAAGTCTTCCATAGGTACGTCCAGCTAAGAAGTAGACAACCAACTTCGTGGTTCAACTGCGAGATGCTATTTCCAAAAAATGATCTTCATACAGATCCCGAAGATAAACTATGACTCTTAATTAATATTAACTTGGGGCTGAAAAATAACTGGTTAATAATTAGTACTTAAACCTTATTTGGAGAGAAAAGTTTTTTTTTTTATTTCATCTGATTTCGATTTGAAACGACTTAAAAGTCGATATTTTACAAAAAGAATTGACATCCCTTTACAGTTTGGCACACCCAGAGTAGGCATGACTCATCCTCACTCGTATCCCTCCTTGCCTCATATTTACTAGTTAGCTATATCCACAGACTGTAGGCTAAAACCAAATTCCTCGAAAATATCCGACATGTCAAATTTTAGTGCAGTGTTTCCACCATCTGATTTTGGATTTTCCCCAGCTTCATCCGAAAGTCCCCTAAATCAGACACTTTTTTACTAAAAAGTCCCTAAGTATTTCAAAAAAACTAATTAGCGTTACATATGATTTACAAATCAATAATGCTATTTATGATTAATACCTCAAAGCTTCAGTTAACGTCATATTTATACAGTACTTTTTTTGTGACTGTATATATTATTTGTAGTCACAAACATGATACAGTAGTTACGCATGGTAACAAGCCTGAAAGACTGCATACGAGTCTTACCAAGGTATTGTTACATAGTAACTAGGTTATGAATGTCAGATAGGTGGTAATTTTATTATAAACATTAGCAGATAATGTTGACATATGAAAAAACCTTTTTAAACTGCTTACTAGTCATAGCGATATTGGAAAAGAACAAGAAATCGTTACTACAGTTCTCGTCATGGAAGTTTACCGCTCTGAAATATACTACAAATGACTTCGCAGTAGATTTCATACTAAAACAGCTGCGCATCATGCCGTGCGCATCGGAAAACCGAGCGGAAACTTGCATGACACGACCTGTTTCTAACACTCTTTGTATGAGACTACCTTTTGGAAGGAGCAACAAGATGCAAGCACGTAGCTAACCACTGAGCCGCCATCAGCCGGCCGTAACCTGGGCCTAATAAATAATGTAGAGAACTCAGAATTTACCGTTAAAAGTTACCAACGTGAAAAATTCTAACAAACAGTGCTGTACGTTTTGCACATATAATATAATATATGTAATGTAAACTTACATTGATTACCTATTATTAAAATGTTTAAAACTTAGTAGGTACTCGTAGACTTCCTATGTCTTATTTCCCGTCCTGTAACTCGTATGTCAGGGACAGGCATCTAGCTATCGTTACCTAAATAATATCAAGGTCAAATCGTATGTGTTTATTTTTGCTCAGTTCAGCCTTTAATGCTACAAGAAGTATTCTGTCTTTTTGTTGCATTTGATTATAAAGTCCGAACGTTTGATTTATCTAAGGGTCGAAACCGTAAGTTAAGTTTTTACTTTGTTAATGTACCTACTTCCTCTTCTATTATTTTGATAACTGCTGTGAAGTTCTTTTTTATCCAACATATTCCACAGACTCCCTAAATAAATTGTCATTTGTTTGGGTCGCTACGGTTTGAAACATGGGTTGTATTGTATTAGACAACTTAATTAGAATATTACTCATAAACAAAAACAAAGATTCGATTTACTGATTTAGATTTAACGATTTACTTGGGTATTCATAAAGCTTTAGTTACTTACAATAATTATGGTTTAATTATAACTAAAGCCATGTAAGTACCTACTCAAAACTCATAAGTATAGTAATTGCGTACTTATAGTAATAAATTTCAAAGATTTCAAAGACAGTCTTGTTACACCGCAATCTGTAATAAAAAATGCAAAAATACATTTGCGCCTCCTACGCAGTGCTTTTAATAGGTAGCTAGCCAGGCTGACCAAAAAGTCTAGAACTGTGTCGCCAATTAATTTCACACTCTGTTTTGGCACAAATATTCGCATTGGTAGACACATTCGAGTAAATCATTTATTTCATATTTCCAGATGGCGCTTTTCACAGCTATCACTTTGCCAGGCCAGGACCTAGGCCAACGGCACCGGCACCTCAACTCCTTAGTGCGTGAGGCTAAAGAGAGCAGACCTTCGTTCAAGGATGTCGAGGACCTGCCAGAAGAGTCTGCAGTCGATCGTCTCTTTAAAATAGACCTCGCCATAGAACTAAAACATGTAGATTACATATTACGTAATTTGAAAGACGATGATATGTTATACGTCAGCAGAGCCCTGAAAGCTACGTGGCTTTTAGATCACCATGACATTGTGAACCCTAATTATTTAGAAGATGTTCTCTTTCCGGAAATGATTACTCCAGCAGTTACCAAAATGAAACACTGGCTTAACATCAATCTACGAGACCCAGCAGCGTGTCAGGAGTTCTATCAGCACTACAAAGAGAACACATTTGAGTTCGCTCTCAAGTTTCTTAGTCACTGCACTCATGAGTTCATACTGGCAGAAGCTCCCAAGATATTGACTAAATTATCCACTCATTCATTAAAAGTACTGTGCGAGAAATGTCCTACCGTGGCAAAAATATATTTTGATTCGTTGGCGACGGATGAAGATGTGAAAACTCGCTATCTCGAACACGAGCAATCCTACTACAATAGTGTGAAATGTGTGCTGAAGTCAGATGCAGATGTGTTCCTTGACATCACGGAAAAGTTTTTCAAAATGAACAGCTTTTGTAGATTCAGTCCTTTGGCGACTGACTACATCCTACGTTCTCTCAAAACTAGATTCACAAATAAGGTGGAGCTGTACACTGCGTATATCCTGCACATCCCGACTCTTGCTGCTCGGCTCAGTGTCGAGGAGTGTCAGGGAGTAGTACTGAAGTTAGCACGAGCTAGCTACTTGCAGCATTGGTTTAATTACAAAGTTGTAGAGCCATTGATAAAGCGACTCAGACCTGACAAGAGAGCGGCATTTAAGAAACTAGTGTTCGTTGAGAAAGATATCGGAGAGTGCGTAACAGAATGGCCGTACCCGACGCCCGAGTCACCCCCGCATTGCGACTCTGACCCACATATATTTGACGACGAGAGTTATAGGCAGGTCTGCGGACTGGTAGTAAAAAAGCGCTTAGTGCAAAAAAAAAAAGGTTCGCGCTTTGACAATTACATGATAGTGTCATGTACGGAAGCAAGATCGGACTTAGACAGGCTGTTTGATGAGTTCCGTTTCATCGGATTCGACCGAGCTCTGCACGACTTAGGGCAACGGTTAGGAGCTGCAGGCTCTGCCGACAGGCGGCGCGATATGTTCCTTGTTCTAGTGAGCAAGAGCGGTGGGCGCAGTGATGCGGTGTCAGCTCTGTTGCATCTCGCAGCGCGGCACAGCAACGAGCCGCCGCATACACGCGCCTCCATACTGCGCAGCCTCGTCAAGCGCGCTAACGTCTGGCGCCTGCCTGCAGATGTTTGGCAACATTTTCTGGATTTCGGGCACGGACTAGGGTTCGACGGTGCACAGTCCGAAGCCGCATGTCGTGAGGGACTACACTGCGTCGTGATTCGCCAGTTACTAGCTGGCGAATGCGAACAAGCCATCCGTGACGCTTTTCTAAAGGAATTTTCAACGCTGGCAGAATATTCCCTTAAGGTGGATGAGCGAGTACTCGTTGCTAATGGTCTCCAAAACATGTTAGCAGCAGTGGCAACTAACGTGGAGCCAGCAGTAGCCGCAGAGCGGCTGAATCAATTACTCGATGTCATAGAAATATACCACGTTCGTGTCAATGCATCATCACCTGCGGTTGAAGCCGTGAAGAGCTTAGCTTTGCGCGACGCAAAAGTCGCCACCTCCTTACTAGAACGGTTATATAACGCAAGAATTGGACGTCGTGAGTTGCTTCGAATAAACTTGAACGTTCGGTGCGATCAGGGAGCACTTATGAACGCATTACGTCATGACCCTCTTGCCCTCGAACTCGAGAAAGTTGCAGATATAATTGCCACTGGTAAGTTAAGGTTTGACGGATTCATTTCGAAGCTAGTGATATACTTCAACCAAAAAGAAGACTTCACAGTACAACTCAGCAGCGTGTTAAAGGAGAAGATCAATAAACAACAGACTGAAACTTGTAAGAATGTAAAATGTATGCGACCGTTAGCAAGTCTCTTCTACAAAGATTTTAAGAAAGAATTATGTGAGTTAGACGCAGCGGGTAAAGAAAGTGCGAAGTTTGCGGCGGCGCTGAGGGCCTGCGCACACCGAGCCCGGCCTACCGCCAACTTGGCGGAGTGGGGCTGGCGCAAGGCTGGCGTGAAAGCTGTCGCGACGCGAGCGATGCGTTGTCGGGAAATAGACAGAGCTGCGTTAACCCGAGCGTTAGCGGCGGAGAGACGCACGGTCAGAGTAGCCATAGCACTGAGTATGCGCTCCTCGGGCGGTATGCTTCTCGAAACCTTCGAAGCAGCAGCGAAATTGCGTCCCGTTGTAGCATTGCATGCTGCGATGCCGTACTTCCGTCGCTACGACACTAATGCTGACCCTAAAGTATGGGATATCATTAAACCCCTGTTTTCAAGTGTCGACCTGGTACCCCGTGAAAGGCTTCGCCAGTTACTCAAAAAAACCCATTGGATTCCGTCTTTCATCAAACCTGACTACTATGGAACTTTGTACTTTGTGCTTGACAAAATTTCTAAAACAGCAGGTTCAGACGTCGTGCTTCGTGATTTGTGCATGCTTCTTCCTGAGGTAAAAGAAGATACGATAGAAAAAATCTTGCTTTGGATGTTGGAAAAAACTGGTGAAGGAGAGCCGGCGGTACCGTACCCAGCAATATTTGTCAGATACTTGATGCTATCTACAAATCACGAGGATTTAGAGAGGAGATTCGCTCTAGTTGGCGATCGCTTCATGGAGCAATTAGAAAACTTGCGTTGCGCAGAAGACCCACAATTTAATAGAAGACTTGTTCAAATTATGAGATCTCTAAAATACAACGCGTCGTTTTTAGACAATAAATGCACGTCGTGTTTGTCAGTGATCGAGAAGATCTTAGCTTGGACGCAGACGTTTATGCCGAAAGAGGAATATTTTGATAAGTATGTGCATTTACATTTGACAATGCTGTACTTCAAAGCTGTTAGAGAGAGTATGAAACAGATGCCAGAAGTTTTCGTTGATTCAAAGAGGAGGAAGTCTGAGGGAGTAGAGGCTGTGGGCTTCGTCTTCGGAAGATATATAGTGAAGGAGGTAGCTGAACTTGCGAGCACATACTTCGACTCTTTAATAGAGCTGTATACGGATGCTCTGGTTGATTACTTGGGTGAGAACTTTACGTTGGGAATTTCGAGGGCGAAGTTCTTTGGATCCGTTTTCAAAGCTATCCTGGCAGGTTCAGTGGGTATCCAACGTCGTATGGCAGTGTATATCCATAGAGATCTTAAGTACGATGTAAAAGATTGTACCAGAGAGGAGATCGAAGAACTTATGGTACAGGATAAGTGTATTGAGTTATTGTTCCATGGTGAAATATTGAATTAATAGATTTCAATACAAAGAAATGTGCTTGATTTGTTTATTATAATTGTTTACATTGTTTTCTGTGTCTACTGTTAACTGTTTCACAGGCATTCTATTGAATTTGGTTTAACTTGCAGATAAATATTGTGTTGTTTAGTGTTTCCTATTGTTTTTAATTATTTATTATTAAAGAGTAGAATCTCTTTATTATCTGTTCAATTTTTATTTAAGAAATCGCTTATCATTTCATTCTGCTCAGATCGGACGTTTCACAATTATTGAGCGGACTATAACTTCTGCATAGAATCTAGCTGAGGATTTCTCAGATGTTCGAGAAATTAGGCAAGTATGCCAGTGTAGCGACATCTATCTCGCCACATACGAACTAAATCGACGTATCCTACATCGCAATATTAAAGTTATCCACGCGACTGAGTATATTATTATATAAACGAACCCGACAACAACCGTCGGGCAGTTGCCCACCAGACACAACACCCGTCTGGTCGGAGGATCCTCCCTTTTCTATGGTGGATGAGGAACTTTACACCCTGTTCCTCATACCCCCAAACCAATATAACATCAAGAAAAATAAAACCTGGAGTTGTAATTAATATAAATCTAAAATCGCCTGTTCCCTTGAGGACCGTGGTGACAGCTCTGTATGAGAAGAGGCTTTTGCCCTTCTGCCGTGGAAAAGTATTATATGGAGGTACTAGCTGACCCAGCAAACGTTTGGGATGGACCACCCTTATAATTTAGGGGTATGAAAAATAGATGTTGGCTGATTCTTAGACCTACCATATTTTATACAAACAAACATACAAAATTTCATACAAATCAGTCCAGCCGTACCGGAGCAGTTTGGTAACAAACATCGCGACACGAGAATTTTATATATTAGAATTATACCTATGCCACTTATAAAGTTAGTATTAATAAATAAATAAATAAATAAATAATGCTGGACAATCCACACAGCATCATCTAGCCCCAAGCTAAGCAGAGCTTGTGTTATGGGTACTAGATGACTGATATACTTAATACAATACATTACATAGATAGATATATTTTTTTTATTATATATAGCAAATACCCAGAACACCCGGAACAAATCTTTGTAGATCGTACAAACATTTGTCCCAGGGCGGGAATCGAACCCGCAACCTTCTGCGCCGCAGGCGGACCTACGCCCGCCGCGCCACATCGGTCGTCCAAGTATTACTAGGTACTGTAACGAATCACATCTTGACCTGAATAATTTTATTGCTTGCATATAAGGTTTTCCGAGATGTAATTCCCAGCATCCCTACATCAAATCGTTCTCAGTGCTGCCAGAGGCAAATTTCCATTCTAATTTTATTGCAGGGGACTAACATATTTTTGGATCGATCAAAACAGCGTTAAAAAAATGTTTCACAGATGAAATACGAGTATGGCGTATCAGCGAGCGATGCGTTGCAGTTCAAGCCTTCATGCCGCTTATACGCCAACGCTCTCTTGTGTACGCGCGGACTCTATAAATAAAAATAGTTAATCGACTACACACTCCGTTGCTTCACTCTGTATGGACTGGTCACCCCTCTACCGACTGACCGACCGACCTACCGTATCCAATTCTTTCAATAAACATTGAATTTAGATTTTATGCATCTGCTGGGCATCCCGTGACGGCCAACTTTTTTTTGTAGCTGCTGACATGTTTCCTAAGGAAAGGATCATTACCTGATTCAAAAAAGGTTCCTCTTTTTCAAATGTAATGTTGTCTTGCTTTCATAAGTACCTGTTTCTGTAAAAACAACTTATCTAGACTTTTTTGTAACATGCATGCATAAGTATAAATACATTTTACTTGACATTCTTTACAGTCTTAAGTGTACCTATTTATTTTATTTACCTGCGCGCGTCGCCATTTAAGCGTGTGTTTCTCGCACCCAGCGGATTCTCGCGACGTTCACTAGATCATCGGTCCACCTAATGGGAGGCTTATAACACCATTATCATTGTAGATTCCGACTAAAATTATCGTATTACGAAGGAACTAAGACTGTTTTTTAAATAAAGAAAAGGCCGAAAATAACACAGGTGTTATTGATATTTATATAGGATATTTGAGTAAAAAATCAACAAAATCGGTAAAAATACTTAAATAAATTTTATATAAGAAGATAAGTTAAAAAGTACAATAAGCCTACATAATTAAAAATCAAGCTTAGAAGTTAAATACATTCCAAAATAAATTATTTCAGTATTTCACCATGAAATAATAACTCAATACATTTATCCTGTGACATCAGTTCTTTAATTTCATTTCTCGTAACATCCTTGACATCGTACTGAAGATCTCTGAGGACATACACTGCCATACGACGCTGGATACCGACTGCTTCTGCCAGGATACCTTTGATAACGGACCCACAGAATATCATTCTCGAAATTCCGTACGTAAAGTTGTCAACCAGGTAAGCAATCAAAGCAGCCGCATACAGTTCTATTGTAGAGTCAAAGTATGTACTCGCAAGTTCAGCTACCTCCTTCGCAATATATCTTCCGAAGACGAAGCCTACAGCCTCTACGCCCTCAGACTTCATCCTCTTCGAATCAACGAAAACTTCTGGCATCTGTTTCATACTCTGTCTAACAGCTTTAAAGTACAACATTGTTAAATGTAAATGCACATATTTCTCAAAATATTCCTCTTTTGGCATAAACTTCTGGGTCCAAGCTAAGATCCTCTCGATCACAGACAAACACGACGAGTATTTAGCATCGAAAAATGCTGTATTATATTTAAGACTCTTCATAATTTGATCAAGTCTACTCTTAAAAGTGGAGTCTTCTTCGCTAGGCAATTTTTGTAATCGCTCTATAAACCGATCGCCAACTAGAGCGAATCTCCTCTCTAAATCCTCATGAGTTGTAGATAGCATCAAGTACCTGACAAAGATTGCCGGGTACGGTATGAGCAGTTCATCTTCACCAGTCTTTTCTAACATCCAAAGCAAAATTGTTTCTATCATATCTTCTTTTACCTCAGGAAGAAGAATGCACAAATTATGAAGCATGAAGTCCGAATCTATTCTGGAAATTTTATGAAGCACAAAGTACAACGTTCCACAGTAGTCAGGTTTGATGGCGGACGGAATCCATTGGGTTTTTCGGAGTAACCGACGAAGCCTATCGCGGGGAAACAGGTCGACGCTTGAAAATAGGGGCTTAATGATATTCCATACTACGGGGTCATCAGTGACGTCAGGGCGACGGAAGTACCCTAACGCAGCATGCAATGCTACAACGGGACGCAATTTCGCTGCTGCTTCGAAGGTTTCGAGAAGCAAACCGCCCGCAGAGCGTATACTCAATGCTATGGCTACTCGGACCGTGCGTCTCTCCGCCGCTAACGCTCGGGTTAACGCAGCTCTGTCTATTTCCCGACAACGCATCGCTCGCGTCGCGACAGCTTTAACGCCAGCCTTGCGCCAGCCCCACTCCGCCAAGTTGGCGGTAGGCCGGGCTCGGTGTGCGCAGGCCCTCAGCGCCGCCGCAAACTTTGCACTTTCTTTACCCGCTGCGTCTAACTCACATAATTCTTTCTTAAAATCTTTGTAGAAGAGACTTGCTAACGGTCGCATACATTTTACATTCTTACAAGTTTCATTCTGTTGTTGAGTGATTTTCTCCTTTAACGCGCTGCTGAGTTGTACTGTGAAGTCTTCTTTCTGGTTAAAGTATATCACTAGCTTCGAAATGAATCCGTCGATCCTTGACTTACCAGTGGCAATTATATCTGCAACTTTCTCGAGTTTTAGGGCAAGAGGGTCATGACGTAATGCGTTCATAAGTGCTCCCTGATCGCACCGAATGTTCAAGTTTATTCGAAGCAACTCACGACGTCCAATTTTTGCGTTGTATAACCGTTCTAGTAAGGAGGTGGCGACTTTTGCGTCGCGCAAAGCTAAGCTCTTCACGGCTTCAACCGCAGGTGATGATGCATTGACACGAACGTGGTATATTTCTATGACATCGAGTAATTGATTAAGCCGCTCTGCGGCTACTGCTGGCTCCACGTTAGTTGCCACTGCTGCTAACATGTTTTGGAGACCATTAGCAACGAGAACTCGCTCATCCACCTTAAGGGAATATTCTGCCAGCGTTGAAAATTCCTTTAGAAAAGCGTCACGGATGGCCTGTTCGCATTCGCCAGCTAGTAACTGGCGAATCACGACGCAGTGTAGTCCCTCACGACATGCGGCTTCGGACTGTGCACCGTCGAACCCTAGTCCGTGCCCGAAATCCAGAAAATGTTGCCAAACATTTGCAGGCAGGCGCCAGACGTTGGCGCGCTTGACGAGGCTGCGCAGTATGGAGGCGCGTGTGTGCGGCGGCTCGTTGCTGTGCCGCGCTGCGAGATGCAACAGAGCTGACACCGCATCACTGCGCCCACCGCTCTTGCTCACTAGAACAAGGAACATATCGCGCCGCCTGTCGGCAGAGCCTGCAGCTCCTAACCGTTGCCCTAAGTCGTGCAGAGCTCGGTCGAATCCGATGAAACGGAACTCATCAAACAACCGGTCTAAGTCCGATTTAACTTTGCACACTAAATTTTCTGTTAAGCAGTTATCATAAAATGCACACTTCCTCTTTTTCAGCTTGCGTCTGAAATCACACATCTCATAGATCGTTTTATAATCCACGTCGTCGAATATGTGCGGGCCAGAGTCGGAATGCGGCGGTGGCTTTGGCATCTGGTACGGCCATTCCGGCATGCACTCTCCGATATCTTTCTCAACGAACACTAGTTTTTTGAACGCCGCTCTTTTGTCAGGTCTGAGTCGCTTTATCAGCGGCTCCACGATTTTGTAATTGAACCATTGCTGCAAGAAGGTAGCTCGTGCTAACTTTATCACAACTTCCTGACACTCCTCGACACTGAGCCGAGCAGCAAGAGTCGGGATGTGCAGGATATACGCAGTGTACAGCTCCACCTTATTTGTGAATCTAGTTTTGTGGGAACGTAGGATGTAGTCAGTCGCCGAAGGACTGAATCTGCTGAAGGTGTGAATATTGAAGTACTTTTCCGTGATGTCAAGGAACACATCTGCATCTGATTTCAGCACACATTTCACACTCTTGTAGTAGGACCGGTCTTGACTGAGATAGCGGGTTTTCAAATCTTCATCCGTAGCTAACGAATCAAAATATATTTTAGCCACGGTAGGACATTTCTCGCACAATAATTTTAATGAATGAGTGGATAATTTAGTCAATATTTTGGGAGCTTCTGCCAGTATGAACTCATGACTGCAGTGACTAAGAAACTTGAGAGCGAACTCAAATGTGTTCTCTTTGTAGTGCAGATAGAACTCCTGACACGCTGCTGGGTCTCGTAGATTGATGTAAAGCCAGTGTTTCATTTTGCTTACTGCTGGAGTAATCATTTCCGGAAAGAGAACATCTTCTAAATAATTAGGGTTCACAATGTCATGGTGATCTAAAAGCCACGTAGCTTTCAGGGCTCTGCTGACGTATAACATATCATCGTCTTTTAAATTACGTAATATGTAATCTACATGTTTTAGTTCTATGGCGAGGTCTATTTTAAAGAGACGATCGACTGCAGACTCTTCTGACAGGGCCTCGATATCTTGGAACGAAGCTGCGCTCTCTTTAGCCTCACGCACTAAGGAGTTCAGGTATTGGTGCCGCTGGCCCAGGTTATCCCCAGACAATATGATTGGTGTGAGAGACGCCATCTGGAAGTATTTTAAAATTCCATTACACTATTATCCTGTTAAATGTTTCAGGGGGTGAATGCACTCCAACCAACAATAGTTTTCTATTTTATTTATAACAATTTATCCAATATCATGGGTGCGTTTACAAGCATTTAAACTCATATACACAAACAGCCATACTCAGAAAAACTACCAATAAGCCATACAAATATTCCGTGCGGGAATCGAACCCGCGACACGCAACATCGCAGCCAATCGGTCTAATAGTCGAAAAGTTTACTTAGAGTATAAAAGATAAGATTTGACTAATATAATATACAAGACACTTAATTGTCCATAGATTGGGTACTACTAAAAGTCAGCATTCGTTTGTATAATAGCAGTCATAGCAAACTTTAACAGTAATAAAAAATTTTTTTTGACGACCGATGTGGCGCGGCGGGCGAAGGTCCGCCTGCGACGCAAGAGGTTGCGGGTTCGATTCCCGCCTTGGGACAAATGTTTGTACGATCTACAAATATTTGTTCCGGGTGTTCTGGGTATTTCCTATGTATAATAAAAAAAATCTATATATGTAATGTATTGTATTAAGTATATCAGTCATCTAGTACCCATAACACAAGCTCTGCTTAGCTTGGGGCTAGATGATGCTGTGTGGATTGTCCAGCAATATTTATTTATTTTATTATTATTTATTATTTTTTAGGTATGGCCCTACCTAAAAAACCGTCGCTGTTTATTACTCGCAGTTCAGCACTAGACGGCTGTTTATTGCTTAATCGAACGAATTAACAGCATCTTGTTTGTTAGGAATGGCCATCTCGCAGTTTTTCCTTCAGGGATATCTACTACTGAACCGAATTTTCCTGTGGGAACTTAATTAAAAATTAAGGCCAGGGCGTAAAAACTTAAAAGTTAAGGGACCAATCGGGCACCCCCTGCGGGGTACGAGCCTCGCCTTAGGACGTCGCTGGCAGAAGACAGCAAGGGACGGGCTTAATCTAATAGATAAGTATATTATTTAGGGACTTGTTAAATCATTTAATGGCTCAACTATGCGGGCTGAAGAAGAGAAACAGCGACTAAAAACAAAGATGTAGATGTAAACAGAAATTCTGTTAGGAGACACCCTAGAAGGACATACACTGACCTTATTGGTTCTTTAAAAAAGTCAGGTGCGTAGTACTCGGAAGTTGGAACCGGCGCGGCGGCGGGGCGTGCGTGTATGGACCATGTGTGAACGTAAACGAAGCTAAAGGATAGAGGAGGAAATAAATAAAATAAATAATGCTTGACAATCCACACAGCATCATCTAGCCCCAAGCTAAGCAGAGCTTGTGTTATGGGTACTATATGACTGATACACTTAATACTATACATTACATAGATAGATATTTTTATTATACCCAGAACACCCGAAACAAATATTTGTTGATCGTATCTACAAACATTTGTCCCAGGGCGGGAATCGAACCCGCAACCTCCTGCGTCGCAGGCGGACCTTCACCCGCTGCGCCACATAGGTCGTCAAAATGGCGTTCTGTAGTTTGTGTTTAAGGTGTAAGTTTATGTTTATGTAAAAATAACAAAACAGAAATGCATGATGATGCTCAATTGATAAAAATAAAAAAGTTTCCAAAGCATGCCCATTCTTGATACGATATTGCCTTTTGGAAGGGGCGATTAGATTCAATAGGTCTTATCTTACATGACATAAGTTATAAACAATTTTACTTTGAACTTTATTTTGTCGATTTATCCGAACATATGTAATGAACAGCTGATTTTTTAACATCCGGAATTACGCAGGGACAGATAGAGAGACATACAGACGGACAGAAGTCAATTGTAAGGGTTCAATTTAGCAACGGAACCCTGAAAAAGCCAAAATACAAGTGAATGGGTATGAAGATGTATACATTTAATCTGCATCTGCACCTGTCTAGCCTTTTCCCAACTATATTGGGGTCAGCTCTCAGTCTAACCGGTTGCAGCTGAATACCAGTATTTTACATGGAACGACAGACCTATCTGACCTCCACTGAGACTGTTAGTCAGACATTCGGGCTTCTGACTACATGTAACGACTGTCAAAGATCTACAACTGACAGCCGGGACCAACGGCTTAACATGCTTTTCGAGGCACTGAGGAGTCTCGATATATTACGAACGTTCACCCATCCACAGGTTGACATAGTCAAGCGTAGCTTAACCTTCGATCAACCCGTGCGGCTGTATTAAGCCACGAGCAACTCTTGTACAGTGTTAATGATTCACATACATTTTATTAGATACCTACCTTCTTTGGATTCACAGATTAATCAAACGTTTTGAATTAGGAAACAATTTAACACATAATTGGTCGAGTTCTCAAGCTGCAATGTCTGTTAAACTGATTAAAAATAAACACTTATGGTTGACCTTGAAATAATTTTAGAAACGATGACTACAGGTTTAGTCATCGTTCCTCGATATCGGCTAAATGAAATAAGAAAGAATTTGTCTATGAGTAACAACTTAGTCTCAGATATTTTTGTATTATCTACTACCTATGTTATCGTGATAATAATGTAGGTACCTGTTATAAATAAACAAACTAATCAATAATGGAGACCTAACGTATCCGATTTTCCTGTTGGTAATAGTATTTTATTAGTTTCTTTTTATTATCTGTGGTCTGTTATTTTGTATGGCCTCTTACGGGGATGCGCCAGAGCAGCCCGCGAAATTCAAACTTTCTTAGGTTTCGCGGCCGTAATAAATATACATTGCCCGAAATATAATCATTACAACTCTCTATAAATAGAAGTTTCCAAAGATTATGAAACTTCGTGGAACATACATTCATTTTTTAAGGTCGTCAATAACATTTTAAATAAAATACTGCCTAATACTGAGCTGCAAAGTGCAAAACACCTAAGAAATTTTGAATTCCACAGGCTGCGCTGGAGCATCCGGCTTATCAGATTTCTGTAGTCTTCAGTTACTGGGTTGTGGAGCTCAGATAGGCAGTTGCATCAGATTAGACTGGAAGCCCACCCCAACATAGTTGGGAAAAGGCTAGGCAGATGATGAAGTTTGACGAAACGTTTGGGCCGATTTTGACAAAACATACGTCGTTTGAGACGAAGATCTTGATAACGCGATATTTTAAAAAATGGCGGATTTTTTGTGCCAAATTGGACATCTTGAAAAAAAAAATCTTCTTTATCTATCAAGTGGGGAATTAAATTGAAAGTGTTTTGAGAGGCAATCTCAAAAATATATTTTAGTTATGTACCTAAATGTTATATGTTTTACAAATTGAAAAAAAAAACTATAAAATTGAACTATCCTACTTTTTGTGATATGGTTGAGTGGGGTAGGTGTGTGGTTTGTGGAAACGATTCCAAAAATGCAGAAAAATTAGTCTGTTTCCAAAATACAACTAAAACAGTGCTTAGGAAGTCACCTTGTTTTTATTCTTTTTTTGTTATTTTCTGCGTTACGTATCAAACTGGTAAAAGAAGGATCTCTTATAGTGCCACTTCGTCTGTCTGTCTGTCACAGTTGCTTATCTTAACCGCTAAAAGCGTAACATTAAATTTAGTCGTATAAAAGCCCGCATGGCGGCGAATTATTTAAAAATAGACGTTGCTCCACATCAGGAATTTCTCCTTTGTCGTAGGTGCTTTTAAATACATATAAAATAACATACACGAACCGGTAGGCCCAGAACTACCTGAAGGCCATACAAATATTTGTTCCGTGCGGAAATCGAACCCACGATACGCGGCGCAGCAGTCAATCGCTCAGCTACTGCGCCAACGGTGCCGTCGAATATTTAACTTGCGAACTTGCTTGAATATTTAACGAGCGATAGATAAGCTTTGACACTATAGTGATTTCTCTTGTATTCGGCGCAACTGCCCTGACCTCCGTTTCCTTATCAAATTAATTTAATAGTCATATTATTAAAAATAGTGGTAGAAATTTAACTGTTTTAGCATTCTGCACTTGTTCTTCATATAAACTTGGCTATGTCAAATCTCTCCCTCCTCCGTGAATGCAATATTCGGAAAAAGGGGTTAAAAGTTTTCGCTCGCAGCATCATCCTCCAGCCCTTATCCCAATTTCATTTGGGGTCGGCACAGCATGTCTTCTTCTTCCATACATCTCTATTTCCCGTCATCATATTTTCGACTTTCCATGTTGCAATGGTTTTGGCATAAGTTTTTACAGTCGCCCGCCTGCCTGACACCCTCCTTGGGAATGCTGTCGTTGGTGGTTTACCAGCCACCGTGCGGGTGACCTAAGGTGCTTATTTGTTATGCACCAGGTCTCAAGTTCCCTTAGTCTCCTCATACGACACCCACGGGATGAAATGGGGTGGTCTTATTCTTAGTCCGGGACCACACTATCGCTCGCAAATTAATATAATACCCGTTCACGAAATTATTAAAAAAGACGGAAACTATTTGATCAACTATAGACGTGATATCAGATCAGATCGTATTGTTAATGAAGCAGGGCTTTTATCTATCGCGAACGTGACATAATTATCTCGTTTCACTGGGGACCTGAAAAATACTGAATAACTAGCCATGAATTTCAATTGAAAACGGGTGGAATTGTAGTCTGAGATTCATCCTCCGCGGTATCGTTCACATCTGAACTTATTTCATCTAGCCTTATCCAACAATGTTGGGATCGGCTTGCAGTCCAACCGGATATAGCTGAATACCAGTATGTATTTTACATGGAGCAACTGACTAAGTATCTGACGTCCACAACCTTGTTACTGGGCAACACAATACCCCTTGGTAAGACTGGTTGTCAGACTTTCGGGCTTCTGACTACCCGTAACGACTGTCAAAGATCTACAAATGGCAACCGGGAACAACGGCATAAGTGCTGTCCGAGGCAAGGAGGAGTCTCGGTATGTTACGAACGGTCACCCATCCACAGACTGGCCTCGGCAAGCGTAGCTAAATCTTCGATCAACCCGTACGGCTGTTTCTATTTAGCCACGACTGGCCACGAGCTCATTCACATCCGAACTCATTTATGAACAGAAAACTCAATTATGAAAGTAAGCAGCTAATTATCTGTTGAATATTACTGCTATTTGTATTGTAGGCATAAATTATTTTAAAATTATTTCGAATCACCGCTCACACACACCCTACGTACAGGGACGTACAGGGACGTAGTGTGTGTGTGAGCGGGGACATAGGATTTACAACATAACTGGCAAAATGTGAATGCACTTTAGGTATAATTCATGGACGTAAACCTGTGGCCCGCTGGAGTATCTTTCCGTAGGTTTGTTTACTATAATAACGCAACCGAGCGGCAGCGGGGTGACCTGCAGCCGAGTGACAGTACATTTAATAATAAGTCTCGTTAATGGATAGTGCACTGAATATTGATAGTAATAAGTTATTTACTAAATTTGTAAGTTACAACTGTAAGTCTTTAAAGAGGTCAAAAGTGTGTATACAAAACCTCTGTAAGTCTGTGGATGTCATTGCGTTGCAGGAAACCTGGTTGTTGCCGCATGAGTTATCAATACTTGGTAGTTTGGATGATAACTTTGGTTATTTTGGGAAATCTGCGGTAGATACATCGGCGGGGGTATTGAAGGGAAGGCCACATGGTGGGGTGGCTCTCTTATGGAGAAAATCGGTATTTACATCCGTTTCAGTAATACCTTGTATGAGTGATCGTATTGCGGCTGTCAAAGCGACATGCGCCGATCGCACGTTGTTATTGTTTAGTGTGTACATGCCAACTAACTGTATCGAGAACTTAAATGAATTCTGTGAGTGCCTCAGTGAAATGGCTGCTATCGTTGAGAGTGCGAACTTAGAACATGTATATTTACTCGGAGATTTTAATGCGCACCCTGGTGAATTATTTGATCGTTTTTGTGATGAACAGAGTTGGCGCTGTGCCGATTACGTTAAGTTAGGTATAGATTCTGATACGTATACCTTTGTTAGTGATGCATGCGGGAGCAGACGTTGGCTTGACCATTGCTTGCTGTCTGAAGCAGCGTGGAAAACACTAGGGAAGGTTGAAGTTTACCATGATGTTTACTGGTCTGACCATTTTCCACTTGCCTTTCAAGTTAACCTTGGAATGGTTAGGTCAACGAATCCATCAGCTAAACTTGAGAATAAGATAGTTGATAAAGCTATATGGGGTGAAAGAGATGCAGCACAAAGGGATTGTTACTATAGGTTATGTATGGAGAAACTTAAAAATGTAGACTTCCCATCTGAACTCGGAAATTGTTGTGATCATTTTTGCTGTAATAAGGGACATAGTAAAATAATTGATGCATTGTATAATGGTATTGTGACGTCGCTTCGGGAAGCGGCAGAGGGCAGCTCTAGTTTAGTGGGGGGTGGGCGGCGTCGGCGTACAGTGATTGGATGGAACAGGTATGTCAGGGACGCTCACGGGAACGCGAGAAGGGCCTTTCTGAACTGGGTTAGGATTGGAAAACCTCACACGGGGCAGCTATTTGTGGAAATGAGTGAGACAAGAAAAGTTTTTAAACAAAAGTTAAAATTTTGTCAGATCAATGAGGAACAAGTTAAGATGAACGTTTTGGCAACGGAACATAGGGGAAAACAATTTCAAAAATTTTGGAAATCCACACAGAGATTGAGCCCAAAACCTGCGGTTCCAGTGAGCGTAAATGGCATTACTGAGCCTGAGGAGATTGCGAACATGTTTAGGACGCACTTTAAAGTAACTTCGCGGCTTCGGTCAGAGGGACGGGGTTATGTCGCTGAGAGTGGACTGTCTGGTGTTCCGATTAGTATCTCATCTAAAGAAATACGGAACATCATACAGTCGATGACCAGGGGCAAATCTCCGGGTCACGATGGCCTCAGCATAGAACACTTACAATATGCTGGTCCGCATCTCCCAAGAGTCCTATCGATGCTGTATAATCTTTGTGTGAGGCACTCGTATCTACCGACTGACCTAATGAAGACGATAGTTGTGCCCATAGTCAAGAACAAGACCGGCGATGTCTCAGACAAAGATAACTATAGGCCAATATCGCTGGCCACTATAACAGCAAAGGTTCTTGATGGTGTGCTTGAGCGGAGAGTAACTGGACAGCTCAGTCTTCATGATGCGCAGTTCGGTTTTAGAGCTGGGTTATCTACGGAGACTGCTATTCTGGCGCTCAAGCACACGGTCAGGTACTATACTGGTAGAAACACACCTGTGTATGCTGCTTTCCTGGACCTCTCGAAGGCGTTTGACCTGGTTGATTATAATATCTTATGGTTGAAATTGCGCGAGCAAGGTCTTCCTAATGAAGTTATTAAGCTCTTAGGCTACTGGTATGACCACCAAATCAACCGGGTCAGATGGTCGGGTGCTTTGTCTGGAGCGTATGGGTTGGAGTGTGGGGTGAGACAGGGAGGTTTGACTTCCCCGGCGCTCTTCAATCTTTACGTCAATGAGTTGATCGGGGAGCTCAGCAGCACTGGTATCGGATGCTCTATTGATGGGAAAATGATTAATAGTATAAGTTATGCAGATGATATGGTGCTGCTGAGTCCCTCGATTGACGGACTCAGACAGTTGCTCGAGGTATGTGAGAGATACGCCACGTCTCATGGTTTATTATACAATGTACGGAAGAGTGAGCTTGTGGTGTTTAGGGTTGGTACTAAAAAGCCTAGGATAGTTCCTCCGGTATTTCTCTATGGTGTACCACTAAATAGAGTATCGCATTTTAGGTACCTTGGTCACATATTAAATGAGGACTTAAATGATGATAGTGATATAGAAAGGGAGCGAAGAGCGTTGTCGATCCGATGTAATATGCTGGCCCGTAGGTTTGCACGATGTACTAGAGAAGTGAAACTCACTCTTTTCAAGGCGTTTTGCCAGTCGTTCTACACGTGCAGCCTGTGGGTTAGACATACGCAGAGGGCCTACAACGTTCTTCGCGTACAGTATCACAACGCTTTTAGGGTGCTGTTGGGGCTCCCGCGGTTCTGTATCGCATCGGACATGTTTGCTGAAGCAGACATAGATAGCTTTCAAGCTATTATGCGGAAAAGAACAGCATCCCTGATGCGAAGGATTCGGGGGAGCACCAACAGCATTCTAAGGGTGATAGTGAATAAGCCTGATTGCCCGTTCCTGGGGCACTGGACCCGTATGCACAGCTGCAGGTCTGGTGCAGCGGGAAGCGGTCGTAATTATAGGTTTTTAAACTAGTTTTATTTTTGTTTCTGTTTTGTTATACTTATTTTCTTTAGAAATGTTACTAACATAGTTTTATAAGGATTACTAACAACAATATGAATCACGTGTGTTCGATTTAAATAAATAAATAAAAAAAAAAAATTAAAATACTGAAAAGATGTTATTTTACGTTTCATTATTTAAAAAAAAAACTAAAGAAACTCTAAGCATCTTAGCACAAACGGCAAGGATGTAGACGGGAATCTAACGGCTTAAGAAATAATAATTAAATTGAATTGCGAAGACATAGAACTTATAACAGCAAAAAGACTGTTACATATAATAAAGCACAATTATACAATAAATAATATACCAAATTATGTAAAGGATAGCAAGTAACTTGCAGGCAGTGTTTAAAGCATAATTACACATTTAATATGTATTAATTTATTCTTTAAGAGTAAAAAAATCAATAAACCTAATCTTAATTACTACTAGCGTAATAAACACTGATCGTAGAAATGTTATGCTTAATATTTCACTGACAATTTCACTAAAATAGACGTTCTTGTTTCGTGATATATCTACTGCATGTCTCCATATACGTATAGGTAATAATATCTAGGTTTCTATATATTATTATATTATCTTATATTTCCCAACATTGAAATATATTCCTTATTTGGATCGGGTTAGTATTAAATTCAATTATTTATTTTAAAATCCACTACCGTCCCGTCCGCCATTGTCTTTTCAAATACTTTTCATGTACAAGTACTTACGATACCTACTCTATCTAAATGTAATGTTTGGCATATGCAAAGATTTCAATATCTTTGTCTTTAGACATTTGTTCTTCAATTTCAATTCTCATATTGTCATCTATATCGTACTTAAGCTTTCCAAGGACATACACTGCCAAACGACGCTGGATACCCAATCCTTCTGCCATGATTCCTTTGAGCACGGATCCAACCAACTTCCCCTTCGAACTACCACGCGAGAAGTTATTACGTAAGTAATCAACCAAAGCTTCGGTAAACAGTTCTAATATGGAGTCGAAGTATGTGCTCACAAGTCCAGCTACCTCCTGCATAATATATGTTCCGAAAACGAAGCCCACTGCCTCTACACCCTCAGACTTCCTTCTCTTCGAATCAGTGAAAACTTCAGGCATCTGTTCCATACTTTGTCTAACAGCTATGAAATACAACACTGTTAAATATATCTGTGCATAATACGTTATATAGTATTCTTTTTTTGGCATTAACTTCTCCAACCAACTCAAGATTTTCTCAAACACTAACGGACATGACGAGTATTTAATGTCAAAAAATGCAGAATTATATAGTAAACTCTTAATCACTTGATCCAATCTTTTCAAGAAACTAGATTTTTTACCACTTCGCAGCGTGTCTAAACGATCCAAAAACGGATTGCCGATCTTCAGGAATCTTTCTTCAACATCCTCCTCGTTTCTGGAAAGCAGCAAGTACCTGACAAAAATAGAGGGATACGGTATCGCCGGACTATTCTTATCAGTGTTGTCTAGAATCTGAAGTAAAATAATTTCGATAGTCTCATCGGTTTTGGGAAGAAGTTTCGATAGATCACAAAGCAATTTGTCGGCATTAGAAGAGCTGATTTTGTTGATAGCTAGGTACAAGGTAGCGCAGTAGTCAGGTTTGATCGTGGACGGGATCCAGTCAGTGTTTTCGAGTAGTCGACGGAGCCTGTCGCGGGGTTTGAGGTTCACACTAGAGATCAGTGGCTTAACGATATTCCACACTCCAGGATCAGCAGTAGCGCTATGGCGGCGGAAGTACGGCAACGCTGTATGTAATGCTACCACGGGACGCAGTTTCGCAGCTGATGCGAAGGCCTCGAGTACTGGCCCACCTGCGGAGCGCATACTCAGTGCTATAGCTACTCTGACCGTGCGTCGCTCGGCCGCTAACGCTCGGGTTAACGCAGCTCTTTCTATTTCCCGACAGCGCATCGCACGCGTTGCAACAGCTTTTACGCCAGCCTTGCGCCAGCCCCATTCCATCAAGTTGATAACAGGTCGGGCACGGTGAGCGCAGGCCCTTAGTGCCGCTGCTATCTTAACACTTTTTTTACCAGCCGCGTCGAACAAATGCAATTCTTTCTCGAAGTTTTGATACAAGAGACTTGCCAACGGTCGTGCCAAGTTTACATTCTTATATTTTTCATTCTGTTGTAGAGCGATCTTTTTCTTCAATGCACTTCTGAGTTTTAGTGTAAAATCCTGTTTCTGGTCGAAGTATACAAATAATTTCGAAATAAATCTATCGAAGCTCGTCTCTCGAGCAGCCAATATATCGACAACCCATTCTAGTTCAAGGAAAGACGGATTATGCCGTAGTGTATTCAATAGTGCCGCTTCATCTTTTCGAAATGCCATGTTAAGCCGCAGCAGCATACGGCGTGCAATCCTTGCAGTATAGAGCCGTTCCAGTAAAGGACGAGCGACATCAGCATCACGCAAAGCTAGAACCACGACTGCTTTCACTGCTGGTGAGGTTGGATTAACTCGAATGCCGTATTCGTTTAGAACATCTAGTATCTGACCGAGGCGCTTTGCGGTCACTGCAGGGTCAACGTCAATAGCAGCCGCTGCCAACATGTTTTGAAGAGCGCTAGCTACGCACACTCGCTCGTCTATATTGAGGGAATACTCTGCTAGCGTTGAAAAGTCTTTTAAATATGCGTCGCGGATGGTTTCTTCACATTTTCCTTTTAGTAACTGACGGATCACGACAGCGTGTAATCCCTGATGGCACGTGGCTTCGGATGGTGCGCCATCGAGCCCAAGGCCGTGCCCAAATTCCATAAATATTTTCCAGTCGTCTGGAGGCAGACGCCAAAGGTTGGCGCGATTGGCGAGGCAGCGCAGTATAGAGGCGCGAGTGTGTGGAGGCTCGTTACTGTGTCGTGCAGCAAGATTCAACAGAGCTGACACCGCATCAGTGCGTCCACCAGTCTTGCTCACCAAAACAAGGAAAATATTACGGCGCCCATCTGCATATCCTGTAACACCCAAGCGCTGACTCAAGACCTGCAGCGCGTTATCAAAACTAACAAAACGAAACTCATCAAACAGTCTGTCCAAATCTGTTAAGTAATCTGAAAATTGGTAATTATAGTTTTTACATTTACATGTCACCGAGCTACGAGCCACACGTGGCACTCTAAACGTTTTGTACTTGTTTTGACCGTATACTGACACGAAGTCCTGGTCGTCAAAGACATGCTTATCCTCATCACCCTCGTCGTACTCCGTCGACGGAGCGGGTATCTCGTACGGCCATTCATCCTCACAGTCACCAACATTTTTATCAACGAACACTAGCTTCTTGAACGCCGCTCTCTTGTCGGGTCTGAGTCTATAAATGAGTGGCTCCACGATTTTGTATCTAAACCAATATTTCAAGTAGCTAGCTCGTGCTAGCTTCAACACTACTTCCTGACACTCCTCGACGCTGAGCCGAGCAGCAAGAGTCGGGATGTGCAGAATATACGCAGTGTACAGCTCCACCTTATTTGTAAATCTAGTTTTGTGGGACCGTAGGATATAGTCAGTCGCCGATGAACTGAATTCACTAAATCTGTCAACATTAAAATACTTTTCCGTGATGTCAAGGAACACACCTGCATCTGACTTCAGCACACATTTCACACTGTTGTAGTAGGACCGCTCTTGACCGAGGTAGCGGGTTTTCACATCTTCATCCGTCGCCAACGAACCAAAATATATTTTAGCGACGGTAGGACATTTCTCGCACAATACTTTTAAGGAATGAGGGGATAATTTTGTCAATATCTTGGGAGCCTCTGCCAGTATGAATTCATGAGTGCAGTGACTAAGAAACTTTAAAGCGAACTCAAATGTGTTCTCTTTGTGGTGCTGATAGAACTCCTGACACGCTGCTGGGTCTCGTAGATTGATGTAAAGCCAGTGTTTCATTTTGGTAACTGCTGGAGTAATCATTTCCGGAAAGAGAACATCTTCTAAATAATTAGGGTTCACAATGTCATGGTGATCTAAAAGCCACGTAGCTTTCAGGGCTCTGCTGACGTATAACATGTCATCGTCTTTTAAATTACGTAATATGTAATCTATATATTTGCGTTTTATGGCGAGGTCTATTTTAAAGAGGCGATCGAGCGGCGACTCTTCTGAATGGGCCTCTATATCTTGGAATGAAACACCGCTATCTTTAGCTTCGCGCACTAAATTGTTGAGGTGCTGATGCCGCTGGCCCAGGTTTTCCCCTATCAACACTACTGGTGGAAACTGCTTCATCTGTAGGGAAAAGTCAAACAAATACAGAAAAATACTTAGAAATACAGAATACAGTTCAGGTTTTAGTTTGCATTTGCGATCAGTTCCAAGGTTCCCCTGACAATAGTAGTAGTATTCCTAATTACTAGATATTACCGTAGGTCTGTAATAAGAAAATTAAAAAAAAAAGCTGTCAAAGTAAACTTGCAATGCAATCATAATCAGGCCAGCATTTTTTTATAGTAAATAGTTTTTTGGGTGGAATATACCATATAAGCTATAGAGCTTGACCGTAAAGATTTCCTTAGAGTCAAGGAAATCTTTACGGTCACGTACGGTCAAGGACAAACCATAACAAAATGTATTATATCATGTATTATTCACTCCAAGTTCAACGTCAATGTAAATCTAAAATAATAAATTACCTGACGGCATAAAAGACATGCCAATGGTCAAATTCAAAACAGCTCTACAGATTTTTTTAATAGAAAAATGTTATTACAGAGTAGACGAATTTTTAAACGAGATATATTTATAAAACTAATAACCTAACTGTAATAGTTCCTAATTATATTTTAAATTTATTTTATTGTTATAGTTTATTATTTGTTCTTATTATCTAAGCATGTGAATCTAGTTATTAAGTTCTCAACAGAAAACATTTGTATGCCAATGAAGCAAAACATAGAGCTACTATTATTTTTTTGTTCTCTATGTAAAACCTATGTTTACAAATGAATAAATGATTATGATTATGATAAAATCTCGCAACTTGGTTTATTATATTCAGAAATATGTCTTTCTAACTATTACATTTAACACCAGTTAAATTTTGAATCACACAAAGTATAAATTTAACACAATTAGTAAGTAGGTAGGTACCTATTGTATCACTTAGGTACTTATTTAGTTTAATTTAACTATTATTATTAACTTATGGAATCTAGATTTTTTTCCTTCAAATGATTGCAATTCACCTCGTAATTTTAAAGGATTGTTTGGAATGTTTGGAGGTATGAGGAACAGGGTGTAAAGTTCCTCATCCACCATAGAAAAGGGAAGATCCTCCGACCAGACGGGTGTCGTGTCTGGTGGGCAACTGCCCGACGATTGTTGTCGGGCTTGTTCATATATACTCAGTCGCGTGGATAACTCTAATATCGCGATGTAGGAAACGTCGATTTAGTTCGTATGTGGCGAGATAGATGTCGCTACAAATGATTCTACAAACACTGAAATCAAGGGCCGGTTTATATCTTCTCAAAATGAAAACATTATAAGTAAATAAACCGATACCTAATGTTTCTAACTGTTTTGGCGGCAACGGTTTGTTTACTTATCAACATACGTTTTTTACAATTTCAAATTGTCGATTTTGCCCATAATCACGAATTCATGACGACAAAAAATATGTTGAACGTCTTTTACAAGTTTTGTTTGATAATATAAACATTTTTATCTTATAAAAATACTAACTTTGGGAATTCATTCTAATAAAAAAATGCAAAATAATACACAATCCATTACCTTTTAATTCAAATATTAATAACAATTTTGAAACGAGATTCACTTTCCTCTCACTGAGTACTAGAGCTAGTTATGACAGCACTGCACGGCATTAGCGCTAAAACTAACAAGTTTTGAAGAGTATGAAATTACAGGAAAAACAACTCCGACCTATTCATTCACTCATTAGGTATAATATGGCTGTTATCGCGGGAAGCCTCGGCTCGGTCGGTAAAATCGTATTGTTTATAATAGATTTACATAATTGTAATTTATTTTAAACGAGAGCCTACTCTCGGGTAGGTACAGTGAGTACCAACCTAATCAAATTTATTTATTCAATTTTATGACGTGTGAAAGTGTCTTTTAAAACCTATTAACAGAAAAAAATATAATTTCATTTGATAATTTCAATCGACGCCACGTTTATTTCTTGTGGCGAGTCTATGGTATTCCGACTTCGTTATCATTTATAATTTATTGCGTTGATGATTCAACTAAAGCCAAGGTAACATTGGTTTTTCACACGAAAGTAAAAAGTGGTTTTACATTATTATTGTGTCTAAACTTCTGAAGGTACTTCGGTTTGTAGAGAATGAGTAATAAAGGGCAAGTAAATCTTGACCTTGAAAAGGAAGAGGTTCTCAATTCAAGACGTATATTTTTTAAAATTCAAAATATGCTATTGAATGACTGTTTCATAAAATATATTTGAAGACCATTCTAATTTAGACAGTTGTAATAGTGGATTTATTGATTATATATTGAGAAACGTAAGTATGATGACTTTTCAATAATATACTGAGCTGCAAATTGTTAAAGAAAATTTGAATTTCGCGGGTAGTCCCAACGCATTCTACCTTAACAAACCATTGTGCCACAAAACGCCATAATCGCTTTCACAATCGCTATTTAAACCACCGTGTTAAGAAAAAACTCATTTAATCCCCAAAGGAGTGTTGAACTATTGTGAAATGAACAAATAAATATCATAATATTATTATTGTATTTAAGTAATATATAGAAAATAACCAAGTCAATGAACGCGGCCAAACGTTATAAAATGCGCCGGGTTTATATTCTGTGCTCCGAGTCTCTGACAGATGATTCATATTTATATTAGCCACCGGGTATACCTACCTAATCTGTGATTGTTACGTGAATCCTGTTTGGTGTTCATTGTTATTATTTATGTTTATTTTGCCGCCATTCTGTCCAGTGAACCCTATAAAGTATTGAGATCATCGACTAGCAAAACTTGAAGGTAAAAATATAATAAGTAGTTCTATCTCTGTTAAAAACGAAACATCGACACCGAAGCAGAAAATATAAAAAGATAAGATAAGTACGAATAAAGAAAGTCCATTCAATTAGTTAAAATAGCTTTTTAGTAACAAACCTTTTTTTTAAAGCAATATTATATTATTATCTATGCATTTACACGTTCTCAATTTAAAATTAATGCATTTTAAAATATATAAGTACCTACTTACACGTTGTAAATATGTATTATAAAACAATTTTATTGGCTTGGTATGGATGGACCTAGGGCGCACGTAATTAATGATCACACTAACCTTGAACCTACTTTAGCTAAGTTTTACTAGAATGCCAGCTTTTGTTAGTTTTGTTACCACTGACGAGCGGCTTTCTGTACGTTTAGACAGATGTTGTTCACCCGAAAGAAACCAGCATAATGAAGTTATTTATAAATTAAATATTTTATCGATGCTTTACTCGTCAATTCCTAATTTTTCCTAATTACTTGTGATATAAAACTTTCTTTTAAAAAACTAATATAAGCTGGGCTCTATGTCTGAATTTCTTGCTACGCAATGCCAGATGTAATATGTAACCAAGTTAACGTGTAGCCTACTGTACCACAGTCCACAATGACAGACTTTATGTACGTGTAAAATAATGCTTTAGGGATGAAGTCTATAATTAAGGTATTTTTGGTTTCAATATAAAACGAGTGTAGATATAAAACCTTTTTCTTATAAAGAATACTGTTTTGTTTAAATGAAGTATTTGGGTATTCACTTAAACATACGTATCGTGTTTTATTAAACCCTGGTATGTAACAGTTCAATCAATTTATATTTTCAAATTTTCAATAATTATAAATGTTGAAAAAATGTTATTATTTTCTAACGTCATTTAGTATGCAAGCATTTTGTTTTTTTATTCTTCTTATAATATTCTCTGTACCCTAATTGCGTTCCAACTCGCAAAGATAATTCATTCCACAACAGTTAAACCACAAATACTAAGGAAGAACACATGTGTCTGAAATTATTCATCTCAGTGATGTAAAAATTAACACAATGAATATTGATGACGATGAATTTTCATAATCCAATACTGTCGTAATTCCCAGTGCGTTACGTGATGTTACGCCAGAATTGAGCTGTTAGCTGTATACTGGTGTCCTAAAAAGGGCTTATGTCGTCTGACTCGTTTCTATTACATTTACAGATGGCGCCGCTTCTACCAGTAACGGTATTGGGGCACAACCTAGGCCAACGGCACCGGCATCTCAACTGCTTAGTGCGAGAGGCTAAAGAAAGCGGAGCTTCGTTCCTGGATGTTGCGGCCCAGCACGAAGAGTCTGCAGTCGATCGTCTCTTTAAAATAGACCTCGCCACTAAACTCAAACACGTAGACTACATATTGAGTAATTTAAAGGACGATGACATGTTATACGTCAGCAGAGCCCTAAAAGCAACTTGGCTTATAGGCCACCATGACATTATTAACCCTAAATATTTAGATGAAGCTCTTTTTCCGGAAATGATAACTCCAGCAGTAAGCAAAATGAAACACTGGCTTTACATCAATCTACGAGACCCAGCAACTTGTCAGGAGTTCTATCAGCACCACAAAGAGAACACATTTGAGTTCGCTCTAAAGTTTCTTAGCCACTGCAGTCGTGAGTTTATACTGGCAGAGACTCCCAAGATATTGACTAAATTATCCGCTCATTCATTAAGAGTACTGTGCGAAAAATGTCCAACCATCGCTAAAATATATTTTGATTCGTTGGCGACGGATGAAGATGTGAAAACCCGCTATCTCGGTCAAGAGCGGTCCTACTACAACAGTGTGAAATGTGTGCTGAAGTCAGATGCAGATGTGTTCCTTGACATCACGGAAAAGTATTTTAATGTTAACGTGTTTAGTAGGTTCAGTCCTTCGGCGACTGACTACATCCTACGTTCCCACAAAAGTAGATTCACAAATAAGGTGGAGCTGTACACTGCGTATATCCTGCACATCCCGACTCTTGCTGCTCGGCTCAGTGTCGAGGAGTGTCAGGAAGTAGTACTGAAGCTAGCTCGAGCTAGCTACTTGAAGCGGTGGTTCGAGTACAAAGTCGTGGAGCCACTGATAAAGCGACTCAGCCCCGACAAGAGAGCGGCGTTCAAGAAACTTGTGTCTGTCGATAAAGATGTTGGTGACTGTGAGGATAAATGGCCGTATGAGATACCCGCTCCCCCGACGCATCCCGAAATTGGTCTTCATTTCTTCGACGATCAGGATTTCATTACAAGGATCTCGCCAATTTACTCGCCTCGATCTTGTGCGGACGTGTTGTATGACGCCGCCGCCACCTTTGCCGCAGTGCAACCTCTTCGATCGTTAAATTACATGAAAATGATACGAGTGAAATCAGAATTAGACAAATTGTTCGACGACTTTCGATTTATTGGTTTTGAGCGCGCACTGCACGAATTGGGTCAGCGTTTAGGTGCCACAGGTTCCACAGACAGACGGCGGGATATTTTTCTTGTTTTGGTGAGCAAGACTGGTGGGCGTACTGATGCGGTGTCAGCTCTGTTACGGCTTGCTGCGCGGCACAGCAACGAGCCAGCGCATACACGTGCCTCCATACTGCGCAGCCTCGTCAAACGCGCTAACGTCTGGCGCCTACCTGCAGATGTTTGGCAACATTTACTGGATTACGGTCACGGACTTGGACTCGACGGCGCACCACCCGAAGCTGCGTGTCGCGAAGGACTGCACGCCGTCGTAATTCGCCAGTTACTAGCTGGTGAATGCGAGCAAGCCGTCCGCGTTGCATTTATGGAAGACTTTTCAACACTAGTAGAGTATTCGCTAAACGTAGACGAGCGATTGCAGGTTGCTAACGGTCTTCAAAATATGTTGACAGACGCCACTATAGACGTTGAACCAGGAGTAGCCGCAGAAAGACTGCAGCTGTTACTAAATGTTCTAAAAATATACCGCGTTCGAGTTGACCCAACCTCACCAGCTGTGAAAGCCGTGGTGACATTAGCTTCGCGTGATGCTGCCGCCGCGCGTCCTTTGCTGCAGAGGCTTTATGACGAAAGGATTGCTCGGCGCGAGCTCATGCGACTAAACATGGAATTCCGGCGGGATGAAGCGGCATTGCTAAACGCACTGCGGCATGATCCGGCTGTCCTCGAACTAGATCGACTGGCGGATATTCTGGGTCATTGGCACTGTTGGCAGTCAAACTTCGGTACATTTCCTCCTCGACCGCCGTCAGTCTTCGGCAGTTTTTCCACTCAATTGATGAATGACGGTAGTTCTACTGCTCATCCGTTTGTTTTTGGTAACTCTGCTCCTCCTCCTCCTGCTCTAACAGGTTTTAGTTTCGGCAGTTCTGCTGTTCAACCTTCAGTTGAAGGTAACTCCGGTGCTCCACCAACGGGCTTTAGTTCGAGCAGTTCGGCTGCTCAACCTTCAGTTGAAGGTAACTCCGCTGCTCTTCAAACGGATTTCAGTATCGGCAGTTCCGTTGCCCCGCCTACGAGCTTTGGTTTTGGCAATTCTGCTGCTCAATCTACGGAATTTGGTAGCCCTACTACTCATCTGACTGTTGACGGTAATTGCGTTGATCAACCAATGGCTTGTGATAGCTCCACTGATCAACCGACTGTCGACAGTAGTTCTGCTAATCAGTCGTTGGTTTTCAGCAGTTCCACTGTTCAAAAGACGGCCTTTGGTAGTTCCGCTGTTCAGCAGACAGCCTTCGATAGTTACGCAGTTCAACCAATATCGTATCGCGCACACTCTTCTCGGCCGAAACGTTACCGTTTGAACGGTGCTCGTCAGGCAAACTTTGACAGGTTCACTTCAAAGCTAGTGCTATATTTTGACCAGAAACAAGATTTGGCAACACGTCTCCACACCACTTTGAAAGACAGGGTTTCGCAAGGACAGAATGTTAAGTTAGCACGACCGCTGGCAAGTCTGTTTAGAAACGAATTTGAGAAAGAAATGTGTCTCTATGATGCAGCGGGTAAAGAATTTATGAAGTTTGTGGCGGCGCTGAGGGCCTCCGCACACCGAGCCCGGCCTATCGTAAACTTGGCGGAATGGGGCTGGAGCAAGGCTGGCGTGAAAGCTGTCGCGACGCGAGCGATGCGCTGTCGGGAAAGAGACAGAGCTGCGTTAACCCGAGCGTTAGCAGCCGAGCGACGCACGGTAAGAGTAGCTTTAGCACTGACTATGCGCTCCACGGGCGGGTTACTTGTTGACACCTTTGCATCCACAACGAAGCTGCGCCCTGCGGTAGCATTGCGTACTGCTATGACGTATTTCCGTCGTCATGGCGTAAGTTCTGACCTTAGGGTATGGAATATCGTTAAACCCCTGTTCTCGAGTGTTTCTCTGATACCCCGCGTAAGACTCTGTCGTATTCTAGGAAACACTGAGTGGGTCCCAGCCGCCATTAAACCTGACTTTTGTATTACCTTGTACCATGCTTTTCACAACATATCCCGTTATCACACACAAATCGTGCTTAGAGACCTATCAAAACTCCTTCCTGACTGCCACGAGTCCACGGAAAGCATATTGCTTCAGATGCTCGACGACGATGCTGATAAGGATATAAAGGATATCGCATACCCTACTATTTTCGTCCGGTACTTGCTGCTATCCAGAAATGAGGAAGTTGTTGGAAGGAGATTCGAAAAGATAGGAAACAAGTTTTTAAATCGTTTGGATACACTAAGATCTGAAAGTCACTGCTTTTTCCATAGAGCATTGTATCCAACTTTGGAGAGCTTAAAGTATAATTCAGCTTTTCTGGACTTAAAATTCCCGTCGTGTTTGTCAGTGATCGAGAGAATCCTAGCATGGTTACAGAAGTTTATGCCAAAAGAAGAATACTTCCAAATCAACGCGCAAGTGCATTTAACAATGTTGTATTTCAAGGCTGTTAGACAGAGTATGAAACAGAAGCCAGAAGTTTTTGCTGATCCGAAGAGGAGAAAGTCGGAGGGCGTCGAAGTTGCGGGCATCAACTTTGGAAAATATATCGTGAATCATGTAGTAGGACTTGTGATCAAATACTTTGACTCCATAATAGAATTGTACAGCGACGCTTTAGGTCATTTTTTAAACTCTAACTTAATGTATGGAAATTCGAGAAATATTTTCATCGGTTTCGTTCTAAAAGGTATATTGTCAGAATCAGTTGGTATCCAAAGTCGGGTGGCCGTGTACGTCTTTAGAGAGCATGCGCTTGGTATAGAGGACACAGTGAGAAAAGAACTTGAGGAACTGATTATAAAGAACCGCGGTGTAGAGTTGTTTGCTTTGTCGTTGTAATAACTGGTAAGACATTTAAAAGCTTTGCAGTACTTGTTTTAATACGATTTCAACCAAAAATGGTCAATAGAGATTTGCTTACAATCAGAGGGCTCGTCAATTTACTGTACATTTTCTGTTTTAGTTATGTTTATTTATATCATTTATTTCAGTAACATCGTAAATTTATTTTGTTCTTTAGGTATATGGTAAATGATATTTGGTATTCTGATTAAAATATTTTTTCAATCTTTTTATAACAATTTAAACTACCCGAGGTGAGTGAGGCCATGTGTAATGGTCAGATCATAATAATTATAAGGCCTATGTAGGGTAAACGGTCATGGGGGCGATCCTTTGCGACCCCTAATTTCTGGAATAGAAAAACCTAATAACAACAAAATTCTAAATAGGAAAATTGAAAAAGGATACTTTACATGGTAAAATAATTAAATGAATGCGTACTTATCAGAAATCAGAACTCATATCTAAGGGGGCATTGTACTGATCATTTTGATCCTATTTTACTTAGGGACCAATCCTGAAATCATAAATAAAATCAGCTCCTGTACATTAAAGATCGTGTAACTGTACAAAATGTGTAATATAATAATAAAGTGCCAAATAATACACAATCGATTAGGTACCTTTTCGTTCGAATACAATTAACGATTTTGAAATGAGATTATCTTTCCTCCTACGGACTACTTATGTTAGTTTTAACTGCACTGCACTGGATTAGCGTTAAAACAAACAAGCTTTGAAATTAAATAGTAGTTTACTCTTGCAGTGTATGGAGTAACATAAAAACCAACACCAACTTATTGATTCACTCATTATGTCGTAGGTTAGGTACGGATAGTAATCGTGGGAAGTTTCGCTTGGCTCCATTCAATCATAGCATCAATAGACGCACTGTCTATGATAGAGTATTTTAAGCCACCCCTCGTCCCTTTCGCTTATGTCGATTGTCCAATCCATGCCATACTTATTGTTTGTGGCAAGTCTACGTCTCTTGTTGAATAAGCAACCGCCGCCCACATTAGATAGCTTTTTAGTTGTGACTTCGTGATAATTTATATTTTTTAATATTTGCATTGATTCATCCGGCTTAGCAAAAAAGGAATTGATGGTTAAATGCAAATTTTTAAAACAACAAAATAACCAAGTTATGGACGGTTTCTTTTTAATGATAACGATGTTTGTTATACCTGTATTCTACTAGGAACGCACCCAAACAAACGTTGTTAAATCAAGGTCATTGTGGCGGTTCTATATTCTGTGGTCAGACAGATGATTCATATTTATTTCTGTGTCTATACAGATACGTAATCTGTGATTGCTAAGTGAATCCTGTGTGTTGCTCATAGTCATTGTTTTTGTTCATAATATATATATTGCCGCTCATGTGTCCAGTGGTGAACTGAACCCCAGAACGTATCTATTTGTGATCGTCGCCTAACAAAACTGTAAGGTAAACATTTCCTAAAAATATCGTTGCCTTTTTTGTGGTTTCGTCAGTTTCATAATATTAGTTGTCTCTGTTGAAAAACGATACGTGAACACAAAAACTGATAAGATAAGTATATTAAGAGAAAGTTTATTAAATTATAGGATTATAGGTATTTGTTGACAATCCTTTTTTTGATTAAAGCAATACTTAGGTACCTACCTATTAATAAATATATTATTATGTAGGTATTTATTTTTAACAAAACAAAACTATTAGTTTGTTTAGGACAAGTACAGTCGGGTGCACGTCGTTGATGATAAAACTGACCTCGAACTGCCGTTATCGTAGTACTTACCTACTATGTCAATGGTAACAAAAACAGTGTAAGCTGGCCTCGCAGTCGCACCTCATCGGAACTTCGTGCCATTATATGGAATGGGCATCTCGCAGTTTATCCTTTAGGGATATCTACTGCTTAACCGAACTTTCCTGTGGGGCTTAATTAAAATTAAGGCCTCCAGCCAGGCATAAAAATTTAAAAACTAAGCGACCAATCGCTATAGGGCACCCCCTGCGGGGTACGAACCTCGGCTTAAGACGTCGCTGAGAGAGGACAGCAAAGGACAGGCTGGATCAAACAGATATATTATTTAGGGACTTTTTAAACATTTACCGGCTCAGCTTCGCGGGCTGGCTCTAGCAAAGGGTAGGGGGGAAGCAAAGGGTCGGGGGAGGAACTTCTTGCTACGCTAGGTCAGCTTTAAATGTTACCGTAAGTATTATTAAAACACCCTTCCCTAACAAAATAATACTTTAGGGATGAAGTTACCATTGAGGTAGAATTGTAGATAGAAACTACAAGTAACTTATATTCTATAAGGTTTATGTTTGAATAAAGTCTTAGGCTCTTACTAACTGAAACATACCTCGTGTTGTGTTATTTAACAGTTACATGAATTATATTATGGCTTTCATTTTATATGCCTATGAAGAAATGATAATTGCCGGTTATTTTATAGTTTACTATTAGTAACACTCTTCTCTGCACACTCGCAACGAACAACAGAAAAACCCAAAATTCCTAATGTTTTCCATTGGTTCATGTGTTTGAAAAGTTTCCTCTGCGCGATATAAAAAATAACACAATGAATATTTTTGAATTGTCATAATTCAATACTGTCGTAAGCGTAACGTCGCGTTACGTGACGTAACACCGCAACTGAGCTGGTCGCTGTTGACTGGTGACCTAGAAAGAGCTTCTATCGACTGACTCGTTTCTATTACATTTACAGATGGCCCCGCTTCTACCAGTAACGATATTGGGGCACAACCTTGGCCAACGGCACCGGCATCTCAACTGCTTAGTGCGAGAGGCTAAAGAAAGCGGAGCTTCGTTCCTGGATGTTGCGGCCCAGCACGAAGAGTCTGCAGTCGATCGTCTCTTTAAAATAGACCTCGCCACTAAAATCAAACACGTAGACTACATATTGAGTAATTTAAAGGACGATGACATGTTATACGTCAGCAGAGCCCTGAAAGCAACTTGGCTTATAGGCCACCATGACATTATTAACCCTAAATATTTAGATGAAGCTCTTTTTCCGGAAATGATTACTCCAGCAGTAAGCAAAATGAAACACTGGCTTTACATCAATCTACGAGACCCAGCAACGTGTCAGGAGTTCTATCTGCACTACAAAGAGAACACATTTGAGTTCGCTCTCAAGTTTCTTAGTCACTGCAGTCAAGAGTTCATACTCGCAGAGGCTCCCAAGATACTGACTAAATTATCCGCTCATTCATTAAAAGTACTGTGCGAAAAATGTCCTACCGTTGCTAAAATATATTTTGATTCGTTGGCGACCGATGAAGATCTGAAAACCCGCTATCTCGATCAGGACCGGTCCTACTACAACAGTGTGAAATGTGTGCTGAAATCAGATGCAGATGTGTTCCTTGACATCACGGAAAAGTATTTCAATATGAATAGCTTTAGTCGATTCAGTGCTTTGGCGACAGACTACATCCTACGTTCCCACAAAGCTAGATTTACAAATAAGATGGAGTTGTACACTGCGTATATCCTGCACATCCCGACTCTTGCTGCTCGGCTCAGTGTCGAGGAGTGTCAGGAAGTAGTATTGAAGCTAGCTCGAGCTAGCTACTTGAAGCAGTGGTTCGAGTACAAAGTCGTGGAGCCACTGATAAAGCGACTCAGCCCCGACAAGAGAGCGGCTTTCAAGAAACTTGTGTTCGTTGATAAAGACATTGGTGACTGTGAGGATAAGTGGCCATACGAGACACCCGCTCCCCCTACGTATTCCGACAATAGTCTTCATATCTTCGACGATCAGGATTTCATGTCCAGTATTTCACCAGGAATTCCATGTCAACCTTGTGGTGGCATGTTGTTTGGCGCCTCCGCCAACATTTGCGCCATGCAACCTCTAGCATTAAATTACATGAACATGATACGAGTGAAAACGGAGTTAGATAGGTTGTTTGACGAATTTCGATTTATTGGTTTTGAGCGCGCACTGCACGAGTTGGGTCAGCGTTTAGGTGCCACAGGTTCCACAGACAGACGGCGGGATATTTTTCTTGTTTTGGTGAGCAAGACTGGTGGGCGTACTGATGCGGTGTCAGCTCTGTTACGGCTTGCAGCGCGGCACAGCAACGAGCCAGCGCATACACGCGCCTCCATACTACGCAGCCTCGTCAAACGCGCTAACGTCTGGCGCCTGCCTGCAGATGTCTGGCAACATTTACTGGATTACGGTCACGGACTTGGACTGGACGGCGCACCACCCGAAGCTGCGTGTCGCGAAGGACTGCATGCCGTCGTAATTCGCCAGTTACTAGCTGGTGAATGCGAGCAAGCCGTCCGCGTTGCATTTATGGAAGACTTTTCAACACTAGTAGAGTATTCGCTAAACGTAGACGAGCGATTGCAGGTTGCTAACGGTCTTCAAAATATGTTGACAGGCGCTACTATAGACGTTGAACCAGGAGTAGCCGCAGAAAGACTGCAGCAGTTACTAAATGTTCTAAAAATATACCACGTTCGAGTTGAGCCAACCTCACCAGCTGTGAAAGCAGTGGTGACATTAGCTTCGCGTGATGCTGCCGCCGCGCGTCCTTTGCTGCAGAGGCTTTATGACGAAAGGATTGCACGCCGTGAGCTTATGCGACTTAACATGGAATTCCGACAAGATGAAGCGGCGCTGCTAAATGCCCTGCGGCATGATCCGGCTTTCCTCGAACTCGAGGGTCTGGCGGATATTCTGAGTCGTTGGCACTGTTGGCAGTCAAATTTCCGTAGATTTAATCCTCCGGTCTTCGGTAGTTTCTCTGCTCAATCGTTGAATTGCGGTAGATCAACTGTTCCGCTGCCTGTTGCTCCGACGGGCTTCAGTTTTGGCAGTTTTGCTACTCAGCCTTCAATTGAAGGAAACTCCGCTGCTCCTCCAACTGGCTTCCATTTCGACAGTTCTGCAGCCCAACCTACGGTTGAAGGTAACTCCGCTGCTACTCCAACGGGCTTCCATTTCGACGGCTCTGCAGCCCAACCTACGGTTGAAGGAAACTCCGCCGCTCCTCCAACGGGCTTCCATTTCGACAGTTCTGCAACTCAACCTATGGTTGAAGGTAACACCGCTGCTACTCCAACGGGCTTCCATTTCGACGGTTCTGCAGCTCAACCTATGGTTGTAAGGAACACCGCTGCTCCTCCAACGGGCTTCCATTTCGATAGTTCTGCAGCAAAACCTACGGTTGAAGGTAACACCGCTGCTACTCCAACGGGCTTCCATTTCGACAGTTCTGCTACTCAACCTGTGGTTGTAAGGAACACCGCTGCTACTCCAACGGGCTTCCATTTTGACAGTTCTGCAACTCAACCTACGGTTGTAAGGAACACCGCTGCTCCTCCATCGGGCTACCATTTCGACAGTTCTGCAATTCAACCTATGGTTATAAGGAACACCGCTGCTCCTCCAACGGGCTTCCATTTCGACAGTTCTGCAATTCAACCTATGGTTATAAGGAACACCGCTGCTCCTCCAACAGGCTTCCATTTCGACGGTTCTGCAATTCAACCTATGGTTATAAGGAACACCGCTGCTCCTCCAACGGGCTTCCATTTCGACAGTTCTGCAATTCAACCAATGGTTATAAAGAACACCGCTGCTCCTCCAACAGGCTTCCATTTCGACGGTTCTGCAGCTCAACCTATGGTTGTAAGGAACACCGCTGCTCCTCCAACGGGCTACCATTTCGATAGTTCTGCAGCCCAACCTACGGATGAAGGTAACTCAACTGCTACTCCAACGGGCTTCCATTTCGACAGTTCTGCAACCCAATCTATGGTCGTAGGGAACACCGCTGCTCCTCCAACGGGCTTCCATTTCGTCAGTTCTGCAACCCAATCTATGGTCGTAGGTAACACCGCTGCTACTCCAACGGGCTTCCATTTCGACAGTTCTGCAACCCAATCTATGGTCGTAGGGAACACCGCTGCTCCTCCAACGGGCTTCCATTTCGACAGTTCTGCCACCCAATCTATGGTCGTAGGTAACACCGCTGCTACTCCAACGGGCTTCCATTTCGACAGTTCTGCAACCCAATCTATGGTCGTAGGGAACACCGCTGCTCCTCCAACGAGCTTCCATTTCGGCAGTTCTGCTGCCAAAACTTCTATTGAAGGTAACAGTTTCGGAAGTTCCGCTGCACAACCGTTGGTTGGAGGTAACTCCGCTTCTCCTCAGACGGGTTTCGGTTTCGGCAGTTCCGCTGCTCCCCCAACGGGCTTTGGTTTCGATAGTTCTGCTGTTCATTCCACAGAATTTGGTCGCCCTACTGCTCAAGTGACGGACTTCGATAGTTCCGCAGTTCAATCGACGGCCTTCGGTAGTTCCGTGGTTCAACCAACACCTTTCGGTAGTTCTGCTGTTCATCCGGTGGCCTTAGGTAGGTCCGCTGTTCACCCGATGGCCTATGGTAGTTCTGCTGTTCAACCGACATCTTATCGCGCACCTCTTTTTCGTCCGAAACGTCACCGTTTGCACGGTCCTCGTCAGACAAACTTTGACAGGTTCACTTCGAAGCTAGTGATATACTTTGACCAGAAACAAGATTTAACCACAAATCTCCAAAATACTTTGAAAAAGAGGGTCACGCAAGGGCAGAATTTTAAATTGGCACGACCGCTGGCAAGTCTGTTTAGAAAAGAATTCGAGAAAGAAATGTGTATCTATGATGCAGCGGGTAAAGAATTTATGAAGTTTGTGGCGGCGCTGAGGGCCTGCGCACACCGAGCCCGGCCTATCGTAAACTTGGCAGAATGGGGCTGGAGCAAGGCTGGCGTGAAAGCTGTCGCGACGCGAGCGATGCGCTGTCGGGAAAGAGAAAGAGCTGCGTTAACCCGAGCGTTAGCAGCCGAGCGACGCACGGTAAGAGTAGCTTTAGCACTGACTATGCGCTCCACGGGCGGGTTACTTGTTGACACCTTTGCATCCACAGCGCAGCTGCGTCCTGCGGTAGCATTGCGTACTTCTATGACGTACTTTCGTCGTCATGGCGTTAGTTCTGACCTTAGGGTATGGAATATCGTTAAACCCCTGTTCTCGAGTGTTTCTCTGATACCCCGCGTAAGACTCTGTCGTATTCTAGGAAACACTGAGTGGGTCCCAGCCGCCATTAAACCTGACTTTTGTATTACCTTGTACCATGCTTTTCACAACATATCCCGCTATCACACACAAATCGTGCTTAGAGACCTATCAAAACTCCTTCCTGAATGCGACGAGTCCATGGAAAGCATATTGCTTCAGATGCTTGACGACTATGCTGATAACGATATAAAGGATATTGCATACCCTACTATTTTTGTACGGTACTTGCTGCTATCCAGAAATGAGGAAGATGTTGAAAAGAGATTCGTGAAAATAGGAAACAAGTTTTTAAATTGTTTGGATGACCTAAGATTTGCAAATGACCGCTTTTTTGAGAGAGCATTGAATCCAACTTTGGAGAGCTTAAAGTATAATTCCGCATTTCTGGACTTGAAGTACCCGTCGTGTTTGTTTGTAATCGAGAAAATCTTAAGTTGGTTACAGAAATTGAAGTCAAATAAAGAATACTTTAAAATCAACGCGCAGGTGCATTTAACAATGTTGTATTTCAAAGCTGTTAGACAGAGTATGAAACAGAAGCCAGAAGTTTTTGCTGATCTGAAGAGGAGGAAGTCGGAGGGCGTCGAAGTTGTGGGCGTCAACTTCGGAAAATATATCGTAAATCACGTAGTAAAACTTGTGAGCATATACTTTGACTCCATAATAGAATTGTACAGCGACGCTTTAGGTCATTATTTAAACTCTAACTTAATGTATGGAAATTCGAGGAATATTTTTATCGGTTTCGTCCTGAAAGGTATATTGTCAGAAGCGGTTGGTATCCAACGTCGGGTGGCCGTATACATTCTTAGAGAGCATGAGCTTGGTATAGAGGACACAGTGAGAAAAGAAATAGAGGAACTGATAATGAAGGACCGCTGTGTAGAGTTGTTTGCCTACGCTGAATTATCGCAGTTCTCCAGGGTTGTCCCTTATCGTTATAATAACTGGTAAGACGTTAAAAAGCTGTGCAGTACTTTGTTTCTACGACTACAAAAAATATCATCAGCGGACTCGTCCATATCTTGGCGCTTTTACTGTTTAACTTAAGGTTATTTATATAATAGGTATATTTCAGTAACATCATAATGTTATTTCGATATTTTGTAAATTGATTAAAATATTTTTTTAACTAAAATCTTTTTATAACAAATCTATATTATAATTTTATAATATATCAATACATAACAATAAGTGGCATGTCAGATGTGGCCTTTTTAGGAAATCACCACAAAGATTAGATTGAACCTATCCAGAGTGTGCATCGTGTAGTTTTAGAACGGAGCTCAACGAACTGACGAAAAATACTAAAGTAAGGAACCCGCATGAAGTAATTACACTCACATTTCGTCACTTATGTTGATTGTTGTCCCATGGGCTGTGGGAGTCTTAGGGGGTCAAAATCATTTGCGTCAAATTGACGAACCTCCGAAATATAGACAATGTACGATTTTTTATTTTTTTACCCTTACTTAAAATATGGATTTGATATATTATATTACATGAAAAGTTGACCGTCATGGGACATCCGTCAGATGTGAATTTACATATCAAAATTGCTGGTGAGTGAAAAATTTTTTAATTAAAAAAACGGAGTAATAAATATTTAGTAAAATCATAAGTTGTTGTTCGCTTTCGCTTCTCGCTTAATTTTCGAAATAACAATATATATTTTTTTATTTTTTAAAGTTTTTTCTAAGGTAGGTAAGGGAAAAATACGAAAAGTAAAAAAGTTGTCTTGGTCGTATTCCCTTGACAATATCTGATGAATCACAACGTTATTGTAGTCCTTCGAGATGTACAGATTTGGACTGTGTACCGTAGAGGCCGAAATCCAGAAAATGTTGCCAGTCATCTGCAGGTAGGGGCCAGCTCGTTACTGTGCAGCGCAGCGAGACGCAACAGCGTTATCACTTCGGCCGTGCGTCCAGACTTGCTCACTAAAACAATGATAATATCACGCCGCCTCTCTGTGGAACCTGCAGCAACTAACCGTTTGCGTAATTCGACAGCGCGCCATTGAAATTAGTAACACGAAACGGAAAAAAAGCCGGTCCAAATCGGTCTTCACATGTTATACGGTGTACAACTTAAAGCTCAACTTAACCCTTTAATTGCATCCGCGATAATCGACATTCACGCGGACAAAGTCCTGGCCAAAGCTAGATGTTAGAAAGTCTGTTATTTAACAGAATTTATTAGAAAAATAATACCTACATAATTCGTCAGACGGGCTTGACGACCAAGCTTGTACGAGTCGTTTCGCAAGATCCATCACAATCCGTTCCTGGCGCCTCGTGCAGGCACGCAGGATAACCCGATAAGCTAATATACCTAAACAAACAAATCCAGAGATATTGAATGTTCAAAGTAGGTAGGTATGTGTGTACCTATTGAATGTTACATTACAAGCTTGCTATCTCCCTACCTAAACTAGAAAACTGATTGCCAGCAGGTATCGTTATACTACTTATTTTTTTGCAATTATTTTGTAAAACGATAACAATCTCAGAGTATAAATTGAATAACCGAAAAACGTAGACAATTTGTTATATTTAACGGCCAAACGTTCAATAGAATTTTGTGTGACGTTAAATGTGAGCGAACGCCTTATAACGCAACACGTCTCTATGAACGCAACCAATAAACAAGAAAAAAAAAGTTTACAGAATTCTATTTCTTCCTGTCAATTTGTCATAACTTCAAAAGTTTATGAACTAACTAAGAAGTATCAAATGAAGGGGTTGTAAACAGAACAAAATAACATTTTCGAGTCCTAATTGCAGTAGAATATTGTGTTAAAACTACTAAAATTTCTGAATTAAAATGGAACCAGAAGCCGACATAACTCTGCCAGCGCTTAAATTCTTGACGAGTGAAACTGAACATGTTTGTAGGTTATGTTTGTCTTCGACGGAACAACAAGAATTATCAGAAGTGTCATTTGAAGACACTGTACGGCTGCAGAGGTCCTATTTAGATGAAACCCTCAATTTTGTGGACATGTTCCATGAACTAGGTGTAAGTCTACAATTCCTACAGCTATTTACAGAGTAATATATGGAATGTTATGAACTTGTTCTAGGAAATTTAAATTCACTGAAGTGCTTGCTTAGAATAGGAACTATCTTGATAACTTTATTAGAATATGGTTAAATTAATCTAAGATGTTTTGTCCTAGGTTGTCCAGGAGCCTTCTTTGCCACAAGTCCTATGTATGAGCTGTGCCACTATGACCATTAACTCCTACCTATTCCAGAAACTATGTCAGTCCTCCAATGAGAACTGGAACAAAATTCTCAACAGATTAAATGCTAGCCTAGACCAGTCTTCGAATATCGTTCCCAACCTAGGCATTCAAACTGTTTATTTGATGATAAAGGATAATGAAAATCTCATGTTTACTAGCCGGAAACAGCACACACACAGGAGCAAAAAGACTGCACTCGGCAAAATAAGAGAACTTGTGAAAGATAAACGTTATAGGGTGAAGAAGCAAAAAAATAATAATGTGATTTGTGAGGAATGTGGGGAGAGATTCAACTCCAATTGCCACCTGGTCAAACATATGAAGGTTCACAGCAACTCCAAACATCCTTGCATTCAGTGCCCTAAAGTTTTTGCCACACAACTACAACTTGATGAACATAGGGAAAGAGTGCATTACCCTAAGAAATTAAAATGTCCAAAATGCTCTAAGATGTTTAGCACAAACAAAATGCTGACAATGCACGACAAACTACATCATGTGGCAGCAATATGTAAACTGTGCTTTGTTCAGTTCCCCTCGAAGAAGGACTTACGAGCACATCTAAACAAACACGAAGTCAATACATGCCCACTCTGCAACAAGGCTTTCCTTAACAAACACACCTTTAAATTACACGTGAGAATTTGTGGCAGGGTCGAGGAACGGCAACCAAGTTTCTTTTGTGATATTTGCAACAAAGGCTATGCTACAAAGAATGGTTTACGGACACATTTGAAAACAGATCATGGATTTGGAACTGTCCTATCTTGTAACTGGTGTGGAAAAAAGTTTGATGCTAAAAGTAGATTAAACAATCATATAGTAAAACATACCAAGGCAAGGAACTTCCACTGTAGTCATTGTGGTGGAAAATTTGTGACGCAGGCAGCTTTAGTTTACCACACACGTCTCCACACAGGCGAAAGGCCCTTTCCTTGTGACTTATGCAACGAAAGCTTTCTCTCAGCATCCCGGAGGATGGAACACAAACGGCGGAAGCATTTTGGTCCCACAAAAGAGTGTCACGTCTGCCACGTCAAGTTTGTTACAGGACATCAGTTAAGAAAACATGTTCAAAGACACTACAACCCTCATAGCAAATTGTTTGTGCCAGAAGCAGAAGCACCTTTTACAATATATCCTAATATTACTTTAAGAGTAAATAATAACATTAAGTCCCAGCAGTATCCAAACATATCCAAATTATTATCAATGTGAATGTTCATAACAGAATGTGTGGGTTCCTAGAAATTGGACTTCTGTATTGGAAAAAGCACAAATGACTGATTTTAATAAGACGTCCAAAGATCAATAAGGAAGTACTTGACTTTTCTTCAGTGCCACTATGAATAAAATTACTGTTAATCCATAAAGGTGTTCGCCCTGTAGTGGGAAGAACCAGTCTAGTTAACAACAGTAACATTAATGGTATAGGTTATAGCTATCTGTAAAGAAAGCTTAAACATTGAGTAACTGTGAAAAACTTTATTCTTGAATATTATTGTTCTAAGAGAGAAAATTATATAAATATGTATTACAAAGTGATATAAGGGCACAGATGAGCTAAACCAAACAAAAACATATTATAGGTATTATATTTGAAAACGAATTTTACAAAAAAAAAAATACCTTCGGTACTATAAGTTGATACTTAATAATTGTTAACTTAAATTGAAAATTGTCAGAACACTGTCAATCACAAAAATGAAAAATTGAGCAGTTAGTCTTATGTAAAAACAAAAATGTTCAAATTAAAACATCACTGATATAAAATTTGACTCTTCGTTTCTCTAAGTACTAAATAAATTCAATTTTGATTTCTCCTCAAAAATACATTGAATTAAATGAATATACAATATATTAAACTAGGTTAATCAGGGTTGAGAAAGGCTTGCAGAGAGAAATAGGTCTGACACACAAGCCTTGAACTTTTATTAACTATCTACATTCTCAATACTGTACTAAATAACATATTGCATAACAATTCCCGAAAAGCCTACTTAATATTGCAATCAATGATTTTAATAATATTTCATAGTTAATCAGTAGTATATAAGAACACATGCTGTTACAACATTGCTTTTGATGAGTCACCATTCTTGGTTATAAGTCTATAAATCTAACTCTCATATTCTCTACAGCTGGAACATTGGGGGGTATCAGACTTCTACCAGCATACAGCTTGTTGGAAGGATCATGATGTTTCTTTATATGTTGCTTCAGGAAGTTGGGGGTGAAGAATTTTCGAGAGCATATCTCACACATTAGAGTTGGACCAACATGTTTAAATTTTGTATGCTCAGCCCTAGCTGAGGCATTCACAAACTTCTCATTACACAAAGAGCAGCTATATGGCTTGTCTCCGGTATGTCTCCTAGTATGGTACAATAAGGCCTCTTTTGAAACAAACAGCCTACTACACAGGTCACACTTGAAATTCTTTTCACCAGTATGCTTCACCATGTGACACTTCAAGTAACTTGGAGCAGTGAACTGCTTATTACAATATTTACACGTATGTGGCTTAGCATTACCGTGAACGAATCGATTGTGGACTCGTAAACCTCCAGCAGTACTGTAGCCCTTACCACACTTGTCACAAAAATATGTCTTCTCAATTTTACTTCTTATTGGATGTGGGTCCAACAGGTCTTCCAGACATAACTTGACATGCTTTAAGAAGAATCCTTTAGTGTTATAGCTTTTACCACACTTAGGGCATTCACTTTTGGAGATGTGTTTTTGTTCATGCATCTGCAGCTTATCTATACTTTTAAAATACTTGCCACAGTCTTTACATACAAATACTCCATGGGCATTATCCTGATGATGTTTCAAGCTTATCTCAGTGCATCTGAATTGATTGCAATCAGGACATTCATGCTTTCGCTTACTGAGTCTATGCATGGCCAGTTCATTCTCATCACTAACATTATCATAGCATTTCTCACATGTGAGTATAGCATGAGTTGATATGTTATGAACTCTGAGCTCCAATATATCATCAAATTGTTCATTGCATTTAGCACAATGAAAAATATTTATTGATTGATCTTTCTTCTTAGCTTCATTTTTAACCAAAATAAGTTGAGACTCAAGTTCACTGACAGCTATGTACAGACTATGATCTGAACTTGTAGTGTCTATATCAACAGTCAGTGTATTGGAGAGATTGCTAAAGACATTATTTAGTATGCTGTCTGATTTTTCACATGATTGTATGAACTTTAATGAGTCAAGTGCTTTGTCTACACATGGCGTACACACTGCATCAATCCCAGCAATCTCTTCACAGACCTGAAAATAGTAATATTGAGATAAGATTAGGGTTTTTATATGTTGGTTTTTGACACTAACTCAATATTAATCTATACTTAGTTACAAAAAGTTGCCTGTTTAACGTATTTACATTAATCTGTAAAATAATCTTAGAATAAAGTGACCAATTGACTAGTTTAACAATCGAAACTTAATTAAACTTTCAAATAAACCAAAATATGTGAATGTCAATATAATTTATTGTTACTTACTTCAGACCCTAAAAGTTTAGTTAGGACTTCAGAAAGCGCTTGAAAAATTCCACTCGAGGAGTCCAATGACACAGAATCTTGAAAACGAACGTAATGTTCTTGAATATCTTTAAGGCATAACCTGCAATGGCTGTACCGATTTTCGCTCAGAACGTTAGACACAAGCGCATTTAATTCCGACTCTGCAATCATTTTTACAAACAATTCCACAACAGCAGCGTCAAATTGCTTGTTGAAACTACACAAACTCAGTTCAAAGTAGTAGTGGAGCGCGCGCTTAAAATTTTTCGTTCAAGAACCTCAGTCCCACGTAGATCAAACGTCGCCATGAAACAAAATGGCGGCATGCTTTAAAATTGCTTTTGTAATTCACAGCGATTTTTTTAATGAGTTATTTGGGATTGTTTAGGAGATACTCTTCATTAATTTGGTTTAAAAACAATAACTATTTTCTTTAAAACGTTCATTTTATAAATATTTTAGTATAGTAGCGCTCAGAAAGGTCGAATCCAAATGCATTGTTAGCAATTTTTTAAACTTGCAACTCACTTGAGAAAAAAAAAAATTGAATACGACTTTGACAGCGCTTCAACAGCCTCTAACTCCTAGTGATAAGGGTGGTTTTCGTATCTACAAAAGTTAGTGTTACTAGAGTAAGTTGAAACCATTATTCTGAAAATGGTGTTGCTGCGCCCGACGTCTCGTGTAAAAGCCTAGAGGCCCAAGGTTAGTTTCCCGTCCATATCGGTTGTTTTCCTCAAGTGTGCCCACGCAACTAACCCGCGCGTGTCACAACTATGCAGAATAATATGTAAAATAGTAGAAACCTTCGTCAGTTGTTTTAAGTCTTATTTATGAATGAACAACAACTTTGACAAAAAGCTAATTTGTTCATACAAAATTGGGACATAGTTTTGATTAAAATAATGTTTATAACACGTATACTCAGAGAAAGTACATTCTGCTTCAATACATATGCCAGCCGGACTGAAAGCAAGTGGTTGATAGTTTATTTTATATATTTAGATAATTTATTATTTACATATAACCGACATAGCCCGGCTTCCCACGGGTACAAATATGTTTTTGTTGAGATTTTCATAGCAAGTTCTTCCTCCCGTTTCCCGCCTAAAAAGTTGAAATTTGTATAATCCCTTTTAAGCGTATGTTAACATTACATTACAGAACCGCGAATATTCTAACATTATTCCCATTCATCAGAAAACCTTAATAATTAACTGTCAAACTTACGTGTTCATCTGTAATGTTCCTGACGAGTTACGGGAGAGAGACTTTCGATGCTGTTTTTCTATTCGTAGTTATATTTGCTACTTATTATATTTTACTTCTTAGGTAAATGAAAATGAAAAAGTCTGGGCGCTCCTTGCGGAGCTCCACATCGTTGTCAATGCGGTGAAGCAGTCGATTGCCTCGGACACCATGGCTTATCCTGCAGTAAAAGTGCAGGTCGCATAGCCCGACACGCCAATATTAATGACATCATCCGTCGTGCTCTTGCCACCGCCGGGGTACCAGCTATTTTAGAACCCAGTGGCTTGGCACGCGACGATGGTAAGAGACCAGATAGATTGACCATAATACCTTGGAAGATGGGTAGGCCTTTGGTGTGGGATGCAACATGTGTCGACACCCTTGCGCCATCCCATCTTCCTAGTACGGTGGATTGTGCAGGTGCGGCTGCTGCAGGTGCAGAAAACCTCAAACGGCGAAAATACAACAACCTAACTGGAAGTTATATGTTTGAGCCGTTTGGGGTTGAAACACTAGGGCCATGGGGTCCGTGTGCCCATTTAGTTTTTCGAGAAATCGCGAAACGTTTGGTCGACTCTTCACGTGACCAGAGGGCTGGCCTTTTTTTTGGCCAAAGAATCAGCATTGCCATTCAACGTGGCAATGCTGCCAGCCTTCTGGGCACTTTTCCCGTTGACAACGATGCGGATGAATTTTTTGATGCGCTATGATTATTTATTTTATTTTATTTCTTCATATATTAATAATTGTATAATTTTAATGAAATAAATACCTTATTATGATGAGACAAAAAATGCAAAATATTCTTAGCTTTTCCATCGGGTCTCTTTTTCAAGTCATCATCATCCAACCTTTTCTCAACTATGTTAAGATCGGCTTTCAGTCTAACTGGGATGCAGCTGAATACCAGTTTATTACATATAATTGACCTCCACAACCCAGTAACTGAGCAACACGATACCCTTTGATAAGATTGGGTTTAGTAGGCCCTTATTTTTAAGGGAATGAGAGATCATCTGATGAGAGAGCGACCGATACTGTTTTAATAACTTGAGCAGTATGCATTTGAGTACTTAAGCGAAAAAAATAATTAAACTAACGACGAATTTAGCATAATAATAAAATCTGGAACGAGCTTACAATAATCACACAACCCACGTTTTGTAATCCATTTCAGATATAAAAATTCTAGCCATGCGACTAATTTACTAAGTGAACGACTAGAAATAAGGAGAGCGATATTGTTAGAACTTAGGACGCTTATTAATTTAAGACTGTTTAGTTCAAAAGGTGGAAGCACACTTCCATCTTCTGAACTAAACAGTCTTAAAAAATTAGCATTTTCACAATGAGCTAAACAAACTGTATAAGCAAAAATACAAATAAAGACGAGAAGGGAACGCCAAAATTTCAACAGTGGCTAAAACCTGTATTTATCAGGGTACGACACAAAATTAAAGTGTACATTTGTATAATGGATTTCTTGCGAAATTAAGATTGTAGTTGTAGGAAGAGATTCAGCAACTCCCAAAAACAGACGACACGATTTTTTATGATGCAATGTGTTTAAGAAACTTATTATTTCTTTTACTCGTGCTTTTTTTTTCTCGCTGCTGGTTTTTGATCTGGCAGCACTAATTTGATAATTTGTGATGACACTGACGGGACGGATAGGAAAGAGTTTTGTTTACCAAAATTAAAGACCAAAACGTAATCGAAAATAATATCATTGAAGGATTTGATCGTTAAATTAAGCTTTAAAATGCCAAATTTAAGCAACATACTTCGTGATGTTTTGTCTGATACATCGGACTCTTGTTGCTTGTGCTTCAATAAAATAGGAGAAATTGAAACCCCTTTTAATATTGAAGACGAGGTTTCTCTAGGCCTTGATTTAGAAACGACCAAAGTATTGTATGAAATAATAAACACTGTGTTACGTGTTGAGGTGAGTGATTCTACATAGGCATAGTTTTGTATTTTACTTAAATAAAGTTCGACTTCCCATTGTTTATTTGATAATATTTTTGTTTTCCAGGATTTGGCACACAATATTATTTGCCAGAAGTGTACTGAAAAGGTCATGAACTGTTATAGGTTCATTAGACAATGTAGACAAAATATAGAACAGTTGCACTGCACAATAGATTCCCTACAGATGCACTCCCAAAATAGAAATGCATGCGACTATGATTACAAGTCATTATTTGTTGCTTTGGACACCAGTAACTTTAATGTGCTATTGTATTATGATAAACATCGAAACTGCAATGAACAAACTCTATTGCACAAAAGATTTCAAAGAATATACAAAGATTCCCATAAATTCTATATTGATATTGAAGTAGAGGCAGATTGTAGGGGTGATGATGAAAACAATTCTGTAAAAAGAAGAAAACGAAGTAGTATTTTGGAAACTATGGCTCTTGCTGACATAGTACATGATAAAGATGACATAAATAATCTAAAATGTAAGGAATGCTTGAAATTGTATCCATCAGTCATGAAACTAAAACAACATTACCTAAGAGTACATGCACCCAAAGATTTTAAATGCTCTCAGTGTCCAAGGAGTTTTGGATCTATGTTACTGCTGAAACAGCACAAAAAATACAGTCACTGTGATGCTGTCTGCAGCCAATGTGGCAAAATATACACCAATCATTACTCACTAAGACATCATGAACGAGGTCACAGCAGGTTGCGCCTCGTTTGCCAGACATGTGGTAAGGTATATAAAGCAAAGCAAGCATTTAAAAACCACATTGAGAAAAAATTATGTGAAAAGATGAGAAAGTCGAATGCAGAAGCAACAATCTCATGTTGTTATTGTGGAAAAAAGTATGCACATAAAACAGCTGTAAGTGTTCACATCCGTTTAGAACATGAAAATGGTAAAGCTTTGATATGTGACTGGTGTGGTAAGAAATTTAGTTCTATTAGCCGGTTGAAGGATCATATTATAAAACATACAAAACAGAAGAATTTTGAATGTGAACAGTGCGGAGGAAAGTTCGTAACAAAGACATCATTGCTGTATCACACACGAACACATACTGGTGAAAAGCCATATAAATGCGAGCATTGTGATATGACATTTTTGTCTGCTTCCCGTCGCTCTGAACATGTGAAGCGGCACCACACACAATCAAACTTAGAATGTGATATCTGCCATAGTAAATTCAAGGGTAATACATGTTTACTTCGACACAGGAAAAAGCATTTTGATTCTAGGAGTAGATTATATTGGATCCCAGCAGTTTCAACTAGTTCACCATGAAATATTGTAACTCATGTAGGACTGCATCACACTTCTGCCTCCTCTCAATTTATTTGGGGTAGGCACAGCATGTCTTCCATACATCTCTGATTGCCGTTACCTCAATAGTCATCTCCTATCTAGCCATATCATCATTCACACAATCCATACTTATTTTAAGAGAATATGTTAGCAAGTATAAAATACATTTTGAATCTATTAAGGTACAACTTAACTTTGTTTAATTTATCCTTCCTGAAAATAAATGATTAAAACCAAAGACCTCGTAGTTTGACTGAAAACTTTATTATTTCACATGAAGTATCACCAGTACCAGCCTGATTCCAAGCCTACCAGTTTCTTTTTTGCAACCATTTTGGCGATTAACTTCCTGAACACATCACTAGCATTGTCAACCACAGCTGATACACCAAAATCCATAGTAGTCGTGGTGGGAACAGGGGAAGCTTTAAAGGAAATATTGCACTATTTATATTGAAATTAAAACATTTTTACTAGTGCATCCAACAAAAACTGTTTTACCTGGTAAGTGCTAAAAGCAATTTGTTAATCACGTTGTTTTGTCAGATATACAAATAAGAGAAAGTAGGAAAATAACAAAAAGATACAAGTAGGGAATCTGGAGAAATGGCAGTATCAAAAGTGCTGGTTCGAGTACTTGCACATGAACTCGATAGAAAAGGCATTAACGCACAACCTGATACCATGAGTTTAGTACATGATTCTGGTCCTTGCTTTGATATTTTATCATCAAACATCAGTATTGTTTATTGACAATGATATTTAATTGGGCCTTACTCACAGTGTGTCCTGTTTTTGTTTTTATTTCTTTTTATACTGTTCTTGCCGCATTCAAATTCTGTGATGTTGAACTATAAAAGATAAAATGCAATTCGTTTACATTACACTTTACGTAGGAACCTACGTAAGTAGTACGCTTTGAAAATGAAATAGAAGTTCTACTTTGCTTACCATGAAGATAACTACAAGAAATAATATTAATTTTCCCCGCAAATTCATTTTATTTAGTAAATTATATAAAAAATATGTCTAAAACAAAAGTAAAAATATTGACGTTTATAAAAACTTCAAATTTGTCTGAAATCGCGCCAATTTTGTTTATCACAGATGTTAGGCTGACAATAATCATCGCTGCTTACGTTATGTTTCGTTCCCAACATGATGATTAACACTGGCTAAGAAGCTTTTGTAATAGTATTATTATCTGCATACAACAATTAATTTAAACACAAATTAGAAAAATGCGATAGCTCATTACTTATCATAATAAGCAATTAATGAAAATTAATTTGTTCATGAATAGGAGCCATCAGTCAGGAAGCCATAACAAAACGCAATGTTTAAATACTCGGATTTGAACCAATAGATGGAGTACCTTTGATTGACAAGCCTTCCGATTGGTTGGCAGACAGATTGCATCTCTTTCTTTTTCGACAGCAAGCAAAATGGCCGCAACTCGTTGTGATACGACAGACGTGTTGGAAATTTTGCGTGATGTCGTGTGTTATCCTTCGTAAATAAACTTTATTGTTCCAGTGTCGCGTTCCCTTTAGTGCTCAGTGTTAGTGCATGCTGTGTCTCCCAAGTGATCACGTTGTGATTAAACATCCATCTAAAAAGGTGTTTTGTCTGTGTTTTGTGCCTTGTTTTCGTCAATAAACTTACCCTGACATCTGTTTTGGATTTATGTTCACTTAAATACGGTAAGTCTGCAATCTGCATACATGTTTATCGATAAAACTTAGTTTGTAACAGTTTATGATGTGTGTAAATAGTTTTAATTTCATAAAGTTTTGACAGTATTTTGTCTCGTTTGTTTTTATAGTTTCTTTGGCAAGCGCGATAGAGACAGTGGGGTAATGGTATGCTAAAGTTAAGTCACTCCCTATCCCTTCGAAAGTGTGCCGCGTATTATTGTTTTGGTGGTGACCTATTACGAAATGTGTGGTTTGTAGAGTGGCTTTGATGTCGGAGGTCGAACATCCTCTAAGATTAAATGTGACATAAGGTGCGTAGGCAGCACATGGCGAGAGTGCGACAGTGACATCATATTCGCGTATTTTAAGAATAATTATATGATATTTTCACTGTCACACGTCTACACTGTGTTCGGAGATGCCGTGTGCACGTCACGAACCACGCCATCGGCCTACGGACAGGCCACCCTCCCACCCAAAGGACATAAGATTGCACTCAGTACAAACTGTGAGCAGCATGATAAATGGTGGCCACCTAATAAGCTCCCTCAGAAACATTTTTGAATAAAGAACTTTCATTTTTTGTCTAGCTTAAAAACTATGTTGACATGAGAAGGCCATTAACCAGCTTCATGTTAGAAGCTAAGCTAGAATAAAATAAAACATGTTCCAGCATTGAAATATGTTAGTATGAAAGTAATAGAAAAAGCAATATTTATATATTCTATTTTGTACTGTCCTTGAGTCCATAGACATCTGGAATAGCTGTGAGAGAGTCACGAGAGTTAATAAAACATAATTGGTGTCTGCAAGTGCATTATAAATAATATAATGTGGCAAACTCATAATATGAATGTGGTCGGGCAAACTGCCAACAAGTCTCCTTTGATGTTTGCATAATAATAAAGGAAAGGCTTATTGAAGATTCCATTGTTTTTTGAATACATGATAATAATACACAAACTCGTTTACTCTTTAGTTTTGAAGACTTCCAAACATTTTTTTAAGAACTTTAGAATTTAACAAACTATTTTTTAAAAGGTTGGAAGCTTCTGGTATTGAGTGGTATTCTCCTAGACAAAAAATCAGGCATCTATACTTGGACTTATATATTTAGTGTCTATTGATCATCATCATCATCTGCCTAACCTTTTTCCCAACTATGTTGGTCTAACAGGATGTTTCTGAATACCAGTATTTTACATGGAGCGACTGCCTATCTGACCTCCACAACCATATAACAATAAAAATAACCATATTCAGACTTTCTGGCTTCTGTTTTATTAAATGATGAAATTTGAATTAACTTAGACATATGTCAAGAATGTAGTCCTTACCCCCATGGAAGAAAGTCATGAGTTTATGATAGTTTATTTGAATTAACCTAACAATGTATTTAATTACAATGTTCTATAAGCATAGAACTTCATAACTTGACCTATGAAACTCATATATTTATTAATAACATAACATAACTTAAACATTGAGTAAAGACCGATTTCACATCACACATTAAAAAGTCAATGAACTAAAAACAATCTTAAAAAAAAAAGTAATTTTGTCATATTACTTACTCAGAAGGTTGAAATAAAAACCTAGTTCTTAATTATTTACAATGATCCAATAAAACAAACACCTTTGTTGAGATTCATGCTCTTACTTACTTACTTAACTTCAAAATTTAAGTAAGTATTATTTTTATTTACAATCAATTATTTTCACGAATTCATTCACTACCAACAGCACTTGTCATTGTAGCATAGTATTATTATTTTGCTTAGAATTGTCAAGTTACTGAGCACAATTAAAAGTCTAAATCTAGCTTCACGAAGCTTTTGGTAATAACATTACTAATTTAAGTAAATCCTTATAAGTTCTTCTTAATTTCACTTTGTCAATGTTATAAACAAACTATTGGAGCTTGAGGAAATTTAAATTTCGGTACACTGTACTTAATGCTATAGTGTAATGTTAAATAACTAATAATGTAAAACATACCTTCAGTACTTATAAGTAGTACTTAGGTACAATTTACAAAAGTAACTTAAACATCCTCATTGCTTAACCACTTAAGCCCACAGCTCCTTGTATGGCAACTGATACCACATCATAAAAACTTACCATTTGCATGTAGAATTCCTATTCACAATTTGCTATGAAATGACTGCCCAGTGACTGCATGACATTGCAGCACACTTGAGATATGACTACCTCAAACAAAGGATAATTAAGTATGCAGGTTATTAACTTAGTACCTAGTTGTCTATCTTCCTAATCTATGTACTTGTACCTAAATACTACTGAAAGTTTTTATTTGAATGTGACCTTTCATAACAAAGTGTATTCTTTTTTTATTTAATTTTCCATGTGTGTGTGTCGGTCGTTGCTTACCTACGAAGCGCTGGCGTCGATTCGCACCCGAAATGGGAACGAAGTAGAGATTTATGTGCAAAGTAATACAGGAAGGTTGGTTTCTGAGGTTAGAAAGACTAGCTTATTATACAGCTTGAACTGTGCTTAGGGGCTCCGTTTTCCTCACACCGACGTGCTTATTTCGGTTTTCTCATTTCTCCAAAGCGGATGCTTAGCAAAGCCGTAAAGTCTAGAATTCAGAATACTCAACCCAAACGACGGTTATGTACACCCGATGTGGTTTTCCTCTTTCAAAACAACATTTATTTTCCCTGGTTTAAAGTAATTGTCTTCCTAAAACATATAGTAATTTACTAGCAAACAGCAAACAATAGATACAAATTAAATGTGTTATAAACAGTTAGCTGCCTCCACTCTTAGAGAAACCAGTTTCCGTAGTATATGCCCTTCACGGCTGATACACACGCTCGCTTGTGTGCGCGAGAGTCCTTAGACTGCGCATTGTGTGAATTATGGGTTCAATTAGGATGCAAGTAGTCTACGAGCCGCTTTCGTACCCCAAACGAGAGAATACGATGTAGTGTAATGGACGAGAGATAATAATATTATGGACTCGCATGCCTGTCTTGCATGAGGACACTGCATCTTGCCCAAGGACTGAGTATTTTATAGTCCACCCTCTTTCGAGGGTAAAAGCCGACGACGACAGGAAAAAGCGGTCGATAGCCAAAGCCTTGCCAAGTACCGATTCAGGAAGCTGGCGTAGCTGATTTCGATTACTTCGCTTGTGCCAGAACAACCGATGCATCGTACTAGTATCGGATTTAAAAAAGTCCGCAGAATGTTGATAAATGCACCAAGGCATTGTTTATAACGAAAAGTATTTACTATTACCGCATTGAATACTCTTGATGCTTTTTGCGGAGTCTAAATCAACACTCGATATGGTAAAGTGTCATTTTTGCACCAAGTAAGCAAGATTCCATGGAATTCTAATGAGGCTGCTCGTTTAGTATCGTGCACTCCAAACATATTTTAAAACCAATAAATCTGCACTAGCTGACGCATTTCGATATATTTACAAAAGGACCCCTTATACGCCTTTCTTGGCTCCGTATCTACGGGAAGAAATAAAGGGGTACTCAATTCTCGTATGGCGCACGTGCACCATAAAACGATGGTGTAAAGATTACACTAAAGTGCGCACTAAAACTATAGTTTTAAACGATGGAAATAAAAATTTGTGACGTAAGTTCATTGAAGCCTGGTGCAGAATTCACATGGTGGGATGAGGGAACATTCTTACCTAAGCGAACCTAATTGTTTTAATTATCGTTACCTAACTGAATCTCATTAAATTGTTTCGGCAATACTATTAAAGAACTCTTTCTTCTGCACGCTCGATTCCGGCCTTAGCCAAGGTCCGTTTTCCGGATCAATTAAGTCTACTTAACTCTTTTCAACATTCTCAATCAAGAGTTCATTGGCTCTTTTATTCTTCACAGCAAGCAATCAGTCCTTCCGATGGGATTTTCAACTTCAAAATAATAGGTCTTTACCTATGAAATTGCCGTTTTGTATGAAAAAAATTAAATGAATTTTTTTCATGTATTTTTTATTTGTATTAATCGAAGTAATCACCCATGCAATCAATGCATCTTTGCCAACGCAGTGGCAGTTTATTGATGCCCTTCTTAAAGAAATCAGCTGGACGGGAGGCAACAAATTCTTCAAAGGCATTTTGTACTGCCTCTCGGGTATTGAATTTTTTTCCCGCCAAGAAGTTATCCAAATTCTGGAAAAAGTAGTAGTCTGTAGGCGAAAGGTCTGGTGAGTAGGGCGGATGACGGAGAGCTTCCAACCCCAGTTCTTGCAACTTGGAGACCGTCTGCTGTGCAGTATGAGGTCGCGCGTTGTCGTGCAGGAGCAGCGGAGACGAGCGATTGACCAATGCTGGTTGGAGATGTGCCAGCTTCTCCATCATTGTGTTCAATTCTTCACAGTACACATCTGCAGTAATGCTCACCCCGTTTGGTAAGAAGCTGTGTTGAATCACACCGGCGCTAGACCACCAAACAGTGACCATCACTTTTCTTGGGGTAAGTTTTCGTTTAGGGCATTGTTTAGGTGCTGAACCAGGATCCAACCAACTTGCTGAGCGCTTGCGGTTATCAAACAGAATCCATTTTTCATCGCAGGTAACAATGCGGTTCAAAATTCCTCCATTTGTGTGTCTGTTGAGCAGTGCAAGGCACGTCTCGACGCGTACTTCGCGCTGGCGATCATTGAGTTCGTGGGGCACCCATTTGTCAAGCTTTTTTACCTTGCCAATTTGACGCAAATGGACCAATATTGTTTTGACCCTAACGTCGAAAGCTGCTGCTAATTCAGCCGTAGATTGTGTATCATCAGCTTCCACAATCGCCTTTAATTCGTCATTGTCGACCAAAGTCTTCGGACGACCGCGGGGTTCATTTTTCAGGTCGAAATTTCCAGAACGGAAGCGAGCAAACCAATAACAGGTAGTGCATTGGTTTGTAGTGTTAGCTCCGTAAACGTCGTTGATGTTGCGTGCCGCTTGTGCCGCGTTGCTGCCACGACGGTACTCATATTCCATAATTACTCGAATTTTTAACGTATCCATGATGACGAAAAAGATTTAAATGCGATGAAAATGTAACACTAATCAATAAACAAATGACTACTTTTGGAAAAAAAAATCCATGTTTTTAAAATAAAATTAATTTGAAATTAGAATTCTTAGCCAAACAAAAAATATTTTGATTTGAAATGGCCAGTACTGCAGAACGGCAATTTCATAGGTAAAGACCTAATACCTTCTTCCTTTCGGTAAACCTTTTGAGAAAGTTACAAAACCGAGACTAAACGTTCGTGCTCTTTAAAATCTGCTCCTAGACACAGTAAAGGCAAATATCTTGTGAATAGTTGACGTCATCAAGTTAATGACTGGTAATTGAGAAGGCGAAGTACAGCGTCTAATATGCAGTTACATGGAAACTGTAGGACTTAGAGACAATGTTTGTGTTGCTACAGTAACTAACTATGATTCTTGTATGATGAAATATTCTAAATGATTGTATTGTACAAATGAGTGTAATATTATATAGACGATTTTCTGAGGAATATACAAAATACAAAACGAAAGGCATTCCTCGAAATAAACTATTGTTGCCGAAATGAGTTAGTGGATACTCATTGGATTTTAAATTTTTCTTGACGCTTTTGCTTTCTGATACAAGTTTTTGTCAGAATATCACAGACAAACCTAACATAGTCGCGAAGGAAGTACAGTATGCCCACAGCCAGTTAACAAGTTCACAGTCACCCTCGCTTCTATACGCAGCGTTCATTGTTGTTTGTTTGTGCCCAAGCGCCGATGAATGAAATCGGACACTCGCGCTGGCGCGGGCGCACGCACTCGGACATAATTGTCGGATTGTGAGGGCTGCCACCGTGATACAACGTTTATTGGTGCTTTGTTATCATATACTTCGAAACCGGAATAGAGTCCTCAACACAATTTTATGTATTTCTTGTGTGTAAAAATAAAATGTCTGACCCTAATGCGTTCCCATTTAACATTTCGTCACGGTTGTCATCAGTACATTATTTTTTATATTTCCAACATTATAAACGATGTTGGCACCAAAATATGTTCGGAAGGGAAGTAAAAAATTCTACGATTTTTAATGAGAAAATATTTCATTGAGAACGTTATAAAAGGTCAGCGCGACCTCCTTTGAAATTCGTTACAAAACTACAACGTACGTAATTTTGTATCATTGCTAGATATCTGTGCAAGCGCAAGAAGAATAGAGCGCACATTCACTAGATACATTTCCAGTAACCGGCATCAAATGCTTGAAAGCGTTCAATAGACATCGATTCGTCGTTAAAATTGTGTGGATGGTCTTTGTAGTGATGCGGTTGTAAAATGTTGCACAAACATACTAATTATCGCCCGAGACCAATCGGGTTTATGGCCTGAGGTAGCCGACGTACCCGAGTTCTGATACCTTGACGAGGTATTGGAAACTGTTTGAACATAGAATTGTATGATTACTAGTTACATACCGTGTACACGACACGCCTGAATTGCCCAAGGGTGTTTTATCTTACGTACAGTGATGTTGACGGTTTCAAATGTCAGTGCTAGGCTTCAAAAGCTGGTTATTTCCTATTTATTACCCACATAAGCTTTCACAACTTAGACACCCAAGGTTGGTTCTTATTATAAGAGTAGATATAGATCAAAGAAGGCTAAAAGGGTGGTGACTGACTACTGAGATGGCTAATAGAGATGTTTGAAGGATGCTGCAATTCAATTCAATTAAATAATTCAATATTACTATCGCAGCTTTTAGTCGAAGCGTCTATATCGTCCTGCAACCGGTCTTGCGCCTATCAGGCATGAGAGGTTATTAGTATTTTGATTAAAGATTTCGTATCACTGGACCATCAAAAAGGGCTCAATAATGTCGCGAAGTCGTTAACCTTTTTATATTGCACAGATGACGTAATTTTTTGTCGTCCATAGAGGTCGTTAGCCTCGCTGAATTATTGCAAAAAATACAAGGCATACATACTTGTTTTAAATCAAGAAGTTCCGTTATAGAGAGTTCTGGATCAACTGTCCAGTCCAGCACATCACATTGGCTTCGCGGATTCCATAGTTTTGAATTATTATCATTTTTTTCATAGAACTTTTCCGAGACAGCTATAATTCCGGATTGCAATATTTTTGCGTACTTTGTTTGGTTTACATTCATCAAATGATTTGTAAACATTTTGATTTCAGAAATGCTATGCAAGTTATCATTTTAAATTGTGATATTTGTTTTAAAGTATTTTTTTCCGTGAACGCTGCCGAGTATAAAAATACCTGGTTCACGTCATTCCTTACGTTCTCCCTGTGGGTTGAGAAGCATCTTGGTAATGACATTTCTTCCAGGCAGTTATTCATTGGCGTTATTAATTAGCAGACCTAGGTATAACAGCGAACGATGACGGGTTTTAGTGATAAAGTATAGTGAGCATGTAAGTTGATTAATGTTCCATAGATTTCTCAAACCTAAGTACAAGATTGACAGATTGATTATGATAGTGTTATTTGTAAACCTTATTTCTAATTATTAAAGTTTGAATAGCTATTCAAAAATAACTATTGTGGTATACCTATTACCTAAATATTTGTTTTCCTCAAACTGTATTTCTACACATTATTACACTTCTGTTTAATTACTGTATTTTGTTTCGGTTCTTTGTTATTGTTAAATGTTGAAAACAAGCCCTAAAAACTCTGCTGTTGACTTTGGACAAATTGTAAACATTTGTAGCGTGTTCAAAATAGTTTTTGTTTGAGCCAAGAACGGAAAGAAATGTTCGATTTAACTTAAGATTGCGTTCAGAGCTATGTTCATTTAGTAGAAGTTTAAGATCAAAATACCACGACACAGCGGAGGTAATAACAGTGCTAGAATAGGGAAACATCAAAACAACAATATATTAATTATGAAAAGGACATATGGCTAGAAATTAAGTAAATTTTATACTGATATGACGGCGCGTGCAATTGAATGGCAGAAGACCTGCTGAGAACTCAACTTAATAAGAATACGGGCAAGAAAAGGCTGATAATGATTAAATCTCAAGAGCAAAGGATTTGGCTGACGAACTGTTTGCTCATGACGTCAGTTCAGACACTCAGCTCATAATCAGAATCGGAGAGACAGGAGAAATGAATACACAGTAGTTACTACACGCCAAGAGCGTAGTACAATAAACAATTATGATATTTAACCAACAGGTAGAAGTAGTAACGAATAGTAAACAACTGTCGTGATGCACAAACCGGTCCCGATGAGCTAAGCAACGAGATTCAATTCTGACGCAAGGAGACGTTTGATACTCTGATGTATTGCCAAAGCCGACCTTCGGCTGCGTTGTCGCATTTATCATGTTTTTATGTGTTGATTCAGAAAATATTATAGTTTTTGTTCTGGTTTGTTTATATACTCTGTACTGAATAAATAAAGAAATGATCTTGAAATGCTGTTTTCGCCTCATGAAGATCTTTAATTGGCAATGACGCTGTCGTTTAGGAATCAGTGTATTTCTTTTTGTTTCGTGGCTACGAAAGAAACTAACTCACTACGCCGAAAGGGCGTTGTTAGGTGGTGTACCATACAAAATATCTGCCAGTATCCCTTCTGGAGTGCTAAAAAAGTAAACATAAACTTACTTCGTACTTTGCAACACGTACTTAATTAACCGTGGAATAATCTATCAGGGATGTCCGATGCTTTCAAAATCACGATAGCAACAAAGGGTGGATATTTCATACTAATCTTTTATTTCTATCTTTAAAGAAAATAAGATAATGAAGTACTCAATCTAATTAATTATCTTCTTTTTCTTAAAATTCATGCAGCCTTTTTCCTTGCTGCAATTCTTACTTCTCACGCTGCTGTATGCAGCTGTCGCAGAAATCCAAAACTGAAAAAATAAAGAGGAAACAGGTGCTCATTGCTCCCGCCTGGTACCTAAACCGTATTCGTTCAAATCATTAGAGTCATCACGCCATCGAACGTGCCGCAGTTTCCATGAAAACACACAGTTAATTACGACTCTCGCCTCTCCAATTAGGTTAGTTAAAACCTGCAAAAGGCAGCTCGCTTGCAAATTTTAATAATGTATCTGTTAAGGTCAACTTAATTGACACACATACCAAGAACCGTCCGAAAGCGATGCGTTTGTCTTTTAGCATGTTTTTTGTCGATTGGGGTCGATGCTTTCCGAAATTATAGGGGTGAGAGTAGGTTGCGTTTTATTAATGGGCCCCTCTACCTGCCAATTTGCATGGGTGTTTTTGAAAACGGTCTTGAGGTTGTCTGCAATGCTGTGATCTCTTGGAGAGTTTCTTTGGGCTTTGGTGCGCTTGGTTGATAATGTACCATCCTACTCCAATTATGTTTTTTTCGTCGAATTCTCCCGTATTCCTATATTCTTTCCGCCATTTATAAACTTCCGGGCCGATACAAATTCGCGTTATCTATATCTTTGACGTTTATAATAAAAATCTTAGAGGATAAATAAATAGTGAAATCTATTAGCTATTGCAGCTGTGCAGTAATAGACTTGAGGAAAATCTTTGATTATGAGAAAAATGTTGTATAGACAAAGACATGTGTGTTGTTACAATACTCGATTATTGTAAGTATCAACATTTAATATTCGCAGACTGACTAGATTCTTTTGCGTAAAATAGTGCAATGTTTATTACTAGAAATACTTATGCGATGATTTCGAGAAAAAGCCTGGATATTGCCGTCATTACATCACTGCTAGGATTTTTCTCCTGATGTGAAATTTCTGAAACATAACTCAGCTGATGGAATAACTATAATAAAAAAGAATTATACACTTTTTTAATCAGTGAAGTTGAGGTTGAAATAACTTCGGAGCCGTACTTAATATCCTAACTTAATCAAGGCACAAACAATTCTGCACCGACACAAAAGGGATAGGCTAATAAAGATTTGTGGACATTCGTAATTCACGTCTATTTAGTAAACATTCTTCAAGGCAAGCTTCAAGGCCCAAAACGTCTTGTGCATCCAGCAGATTCTCGCTACATTCACTAGGTTATCGGTCCAGAGAGAGAGAGGTATATCAAAGCTGCGCTATCCGGTACGCGGTCGCCACTACAGAACCCTACCCCTACCTAAGCCCTTTCGGCAAAAATGATGAGGGAAAGTATTACAGTTGTTACTTCGTTTTCCTGCTTTTAAGTAGATATAAAGAAAAAGAAAAATAAAATTTGAAAGAATTTCTAGATTTTTAAATGGAAACTGGAACCAAGATCATCCTCCTGTCCTTATCCCAATTTATTTGGGGTCGGCGCAGCATGTTTTATTCTTCTCTACTTGCCGTCATCTCAATAGTCACCTCTTTTCTAGCCATATCATCTTTCACGGAATCCATCCATCTTTTCTTTGGTCTCCCTCTACTCTTGGAACCCTCTACATTCATTCTCAAAACTTTCCTCACAACGTGGTCCTCATTCCTTCGCATTACATGCCCATACCATGACAACCGAGATGAAACTGGAACCAAGATGGTGACAAGAAAGAAAAGGTTCGAATAAGACGATGAAGTCGGTGCAAATAACTACCAACGGTTTGCTGTTTACGCTGAACCGTAACAGAACTAGAATATTTGCATATTTGCGCGAGAATGCTTTACTCAACGACAATAAAGCGTATTCAACAGTTCAAAATTGAAATTCAACTTCATGTTTGATTCTGTAATTCGCTAAGCAGATACCAATATTTGGCGTGTCGGCATCTAGGAGTCATGTTTATTTATACCGTATTTGGCACAAAGATTGCAATACCTGGTACTGACAGGTTGATATGCCGCCTACGTGCACTATTAATTAACCAGTTCCCTTCAGCTGGCTCCGCCAATTTGCACTAAACGATAACTGTTCCATGATATCCTCCATGTTTTCTTTCGTTATTGGCGAGATATGGTAATTGGTATCCTAGATAATAGTGTTGATTTTACTAGACTAATTCGAATAATTAATATAGTTGCTGTTTCCGGTATATATATCCGTAAATATGACAACGCATGTGGTTTTTCCTGGGATATGTTGTTATTTTAAAAGAAGCATCGATGTTTTTTTATTACAATTAATTCTAATAACGATTAGGTAGGTGACCTAATGTGTGTGTGTGCATTGGTCTCAATCACTTCTAAGAATAGCGGACATCCGTTACTTGTGTATTAAACCTTAGCGGCAGTGATTTATATCCATAACTCTTTGAAAACTAATCGACATCAGTGTCGTTCGTTCAGATATCTAGGTCCAAGGCCGTTTGACAGACGCTAAGTTATATATCAAGATTCAAGACCATTCTTGATAGCTAGACAGACTAACTTAAATCATTTTGTGCATTCATGACTGAGAGGTTAGTTATTGAAGGCTGACCTCACGGTTTTGAGTTTACTTCATTCGTTTTGTATTATGTCATTCGTAGGCTATATTACGTAGGACATTAATTCCTGAGCCTTCTCAGTGATTTGGTCTTGGTTTGCCTACGCAACCAACAAAATCTGCTCAAAATCAGTTTTTGAACAGATTTCTTTATCTAGCATATTTATTTTATGGATGTGGAGGAACAGGTCGTAAGGAAAGTTTTGTGTATGAATGTAGAGGGTAGATATGAGCGCCTTCAGCACTTTTGACGGCGGCGGCGTCGTTTGAAATTTTCTGCCGCGGCGTCGGCAGGAGGTTAAAAAAAGCTGGCCAAGTGCATAATGGGTCGGGAACTGTAAACGGTTCCTTGTCGGGATGATTATTAAAACATGCACAATATTGCTCTTCCCGACTGCAAAAATAAATTTGTAAGTATTTCATATAGCCACCTGCAGTGGGACGGTAACTGTCCGGTATTATTATATTATTACAAGTATTTCATAGTAGGTATTTCTTAAACAAAATATGAAAAACAAATTTATTCCTGCGTTGTTGTAATTACCTTTAAAAGCGGATTTATCACTAACTATAATATCATACGTAAACAAAAAAACAAATGAAGTACTTGATTAATTTTCTAAATATGTTTTTCGCAGTTAACTAGCGCAGGTATTATCAGATCAAATAAATTATTTTAAGATTAGTACAAAAAGTTGGCAAAACTAAAATAGTCGCAGATCAACCTGTGCGCAATCTATTTAGCATCAGCCTAAATCTCAGTTCCTATATAAATTCTCAGCGTTGCCCTACATTTTTTCTCTGTAATGTTGTTTTGGTTTGTGCGACTTCAAACAGCCGTCTATCTATGTTATTACAATATTATAATGTTCTATATTCGCGACCAGATTTAATAAATTCAAAATACTTGAGGCTCAGCAGTGGTGGTTGAAATAATACACTGAAAGACGTGTGTCGATTTTGTCACATTCCTTGGTAAAATTTAGCTTTTTGCGAAGCTTTAAATCTATTTGGGAACTTCCTCTAGGTGTAGAATAAAGCTAAGCCTTTAAATGCTATATATGCTCAGAAAAATACAGTTTTTTTTAGAATAGAAATGACATAAGTACCTAAATTTTTTCTTACATCGTAATAATTTTCTTGGATAACAATTCTGTAAAGCGCATTAAGTTTGTTAAAGCAAGCAACTCTTCTGGGCTGTTGTTATAATAAATTTATATCAGATATGACATCATCGCGATACAATTCTATAAAACGATCAAGTGGAAGTCGAAGCATAACGTCTGTTGATGATGATTAATTCCTTACGACGATCTTAAACCATAAATTAACTGGCGCCGAAATGCTGCCGCAAGTCAATTTTTTCGAGAAGAAATCTACTTTTTCTGTTGCACTCGAAAATATCCGGCATCCGTACTTTGATGTTATATTTGGACGCAAAAATGTGGGTATTCTTATGAATATAAAATTTAAATATAACCAAGTGTATAAAACAAACTATGTGCACACAATGTAAGCCTCAAGAATGTCATAACAAAGTTGTAAGAAGTGATTTAAAATTTGACATTGTAGCTCAAAACTCATCTGTTATAAATATGAACAGACAAGCACTAAGAATTTGTGTTTTTTTTTTTTTTCATGTTGATGTTAAAGTATGTAGAATAAATTCTAAGTATACAAAGCCTGTGATGACTTTTTTGATGCTTCAGGAGTGGGACAACAGTGCCTAGTTAAAACAAACGAACGTATAAGTCTTTTTTAAATCATGGCCGCACTGTATATTAAAGACGTCTGTTTTTTTTATTTCCATAATAAATACACAAAAACTGATATTATTCTTATAATGTAGGTACCTCCTGCCTAACCTTAATTCCAATATTAGGTCAAAACGCAGACAGGTGGGTCGTCGACATCAAAAGGATTGCAGGCAATTACACTAAGTGGGGTTACATGAAGGGCATACCGTGCGTCCTAAGACCTTACCATTGGACAAATTATAAGATGGGTTCCGACGAGAGTTACACTACAAAGTTTCTCGTGCAAATGAATCTTCATGTCATCGTTTCACTCAAGAGTATGCAAACTATTCTTGGAACGAACATCAATGTATCCTGAAGTGCAAGGTTCCCAGAAAATGTCCGTTGACTATTTTAGACAGATATGGCGCTATTAAGAGAAGGACAATCATCAGTTTAGCGTTACGATTATTTGACGATGTTACGAGTTCTCCTAATCTTAAATCTGTCTTGGTTGTCTTCCAATTTCGTGATTTTACGACTACTGTGTCTTTGTAGAGTTTTTTAGGTAATATAATTTTTAACCGCAATTTTGTATATGCTGTTGATCTTTTCACTCCGGGGCGGTGTAAGCACCTGTCACGTTATCAAACGGCACTTGATTCCGACCAACACCAGTGCCTGGCTACGAAATAGTCAATTATCTTATTAAAATAGCTATAGTTCTCCATGTATCTCCGTCTATGATCTCAATTGCAGGTGCAAAATCAATCATTACGTGGGCAACGGTCTAATTCTATACTTTTATTAACGTTTTTACGAGTTTCTTAGAGATAAAATAATAATTTTCAGCAATTAATCGTTCTATTTTAGCTGTTGATTTATTCAACGAGTTTCTCAGTACTCCGATCTCGAGTTATTGAAACACTATCGTAAGTAACCCAGTTTTGCAGTAACTTGCACTAAGTAATATACGCCACTCGGTTTAGGAGTGTCCGGCTAGATAAGAAGTGCGGATTAGTTAATAATCAGAGTCATAATTCATAAATGGCGCGCCGATGTAAAATACTTTTATTGGAGAGGATCGCCTGCGTGGTGCCACCTAGGGTTTCTGCAGATTTCTTCTGCATTGTTAACTACTACCGTCGCTTCATTTGCTTACTCCTCCCTCTGTGATAAGAAGTAGCGATTTGTAAGCCTTATGACCGTTATCTCTAGATAGTCGCAAAGCCTATTACCACGAATTCCAATATTGTATTTGCCTACCTCGATGACATAATAATCTTACTAATTTGGTATTGTTTGTCTGACTTACCGTCTGTGATATGCGTAAGCTATTGATAAAACCTCGGCAAAACCAAAATAAAGAAACATAGTACCGTTTTATATCGGCTCATTAGTATTCACAAAGCTTATAATTTGTTTGACCTATTTCGTATTGTAGACCTTTTGCAACTATGCGAGTAGTTATCGCATACCGACTTGTTATTTAAGAGTAACTAACATTATATTTTATTGACTTGTTGTCTTGTTGTCGGTAGTAAACAAACTGGTTATTGGTCAGCGGATTGGATATACCGTTTAGCTTTGATGATGAAAGATTTTTTTGGCATTGTAGAACTGGTTTTCGAAATTTTTGCGGTACTATTTTATGATGTAGCTGTTCTTTAAGATATCACATTTCGTCTCCGTCGTGAAAGCTAGTAGCGAAGTGGCAACTTGGAGTATTCGAGCAGGATCAAATCTAAAATGATCTCGCTAAATGGAATTACCTGCATCAAAATGTTATCTCACACGTAATAGTAGGAACCTTTCTAGTTCGTAAATAAAAAAGAACTGATTTTGTTCCTATACTAGACCACACATCTAGTTTCATTAAGTGCAGAAGACCTACGCAGATACCCGCGGCTACGCTACGATGAAGGAGAAAAGTGGCGGCACTGTGTGTATGACGATTGCGACGTGTTATATTGCAAGCACGTGCCCAATAGGGCGTGCTGCTCATAGCCAACGTCGCCCGAGACGTAATGCCACTCCGACCCCTACCTACGATCATTAAAACAATTATCCGACAAACTAGAAACGCAGTAAACTACGCGTAAACAAACATTTTGTTTGTGTAACCTCCCCGAGGTTACAATGATTACATCGCTCGGTTCGTGTGGTTACGTCAAAATTTTAACGTGTTGGCAGTACGGCCTTGCTGTCAAACGCTACGAATGCGACAAAAAAAGGAATTTATAAAAAGTATTCGCGCGTTCGATGTCATTCTAGTCTGATGAGTCACCGCGGCCGGACGTCTCCGCTGCTGCGTTCCACATGGACGACTTTACCGGGTTATCGCTAGCTGTGATAATGATTTGTTTTTATTTCTCACAGCTTTGTAACGCCGGCTGTTGTTAATTGAATGACAAAACAAACAAGCAAATGATAAGTTACTTGTCCGGTCAAGAATGAGTATGAAGGATACGTAAGTACATATGCGTTCTGCATAAAATAAAGAACAACATGTTGTACTTTTATCTTATCTCATACAAAAATATTGTTAGTGAATCTATTATGTCAATTATTTGGTAATGGTTTCAGTCATATACAAACTGTAAGATTTTCTGATACTGTACATGGTATTGCATAGCAGGGATGTCTGGCATTGCTCTCGGTGTGATATCATTCGTGCTGGGATGAGATACTGAGAAGCCAGAAGGCAAAAAATGCAAATTGATATGAGTCATTGTGTTAATTTTATTTTACACAAACAACGAGCCCTTAGCAATGTTGCGTTATTACGGCAGGGCTGGCAAACGAACCAGTTAATCTGGTTCTGGAGGACTTCTTATTTTCGTTTAAATCAAACATACGTTTTTGCCAACAAATTTAGAGGCTCTCCAGGCGTGCTGCAAACATGGAATCATTTGGAAAAAGTAGTGCAGTATACAAGTAGATACTGCTAAAATTGTGGGTAGTACATGCCATAGTGACTACAAACTCTTCATGCAAGACTTAAATTTTATAACGACAAAGAAAGCGGTCATCAAACTGAATACAATATCACCCGAGTCGGAATAAAAGAAAGTTGTACTTAACTTGGAATTCTGTCTGAATTCATTGGCGCATGAAAGGCCTATGTGTGTTTATATTCTTCCAAATGCTTACGCATAAACAAAGCATCTGGTTCTAATCTAAAAACCCAGCTTGTAACCATCAACTAAGTTTCCAAAAATAAGCTAAGCTAGCCACTCAAGCCAATAAGCACGGCAAAATCCAAGCTTTGTTTACTATTTAGATCCAAGTTGGCTAAGAGAAAAACACGTGGGAGAGCTCTAGAAAATTCTGTGCAAATAATTCGACAGCTGTTAGCAATATAGTCCCAATATTTTGTTAAAAAAATAAATTTTTCGTCAAAGTTTTCGTTGTCAGCCCTGAACCAACTACCAATCCGTGGGAACGTGATGTTCGCGATGTTATAATGTTCTAGTTTTAGAGTGCATTTCTCGTGACTCACTCTCAGGGTGTGGAGCGACATGATTCGGAATTCCGTTTGGATATCATGACGACATCGCTTTGATTTAATTACGTACGTGCCGATGGTCTTGAGCATGTTAACCCTTCGAAACTGAGTGAAACTAGAAACGATTCGCTAGAAGGGACGTGCACTGTGCAGTCTGCAAGATAACATCGTATTTGTTTCGGAAGAGCAACTTAAGAGCGAGTGAAAGAGAGTTAAACGGCACGTAAAACATTAAAGTATTGAGTAAATAAACTAGTCTGCTAAATATTCCCAGTGCATTGCTGCAATCCCGGACTGAATAACCGCATTGCGCCAGACAGTCCCGACATCGACTAAGCACTTATTCGTATTTACAATACAAAAGGCTCGCTGAAAGTTACTGCCGCTTGCCAAGTTATCGCGTATTTCACAGACACAGTTTGTTACAGGAAAAATGTGTTTGCATTCAGTAGTTTTCATTGTGGAAAAGTTATAACTGTTTCAAAAACTTTGCGCGGCATTGGATATAGAGTAGACCCTTGCTGAAATATACAAGACTATTGGCTTAGCAAGTTTCCATTCGAACAAATCGACAATTTCGATTCGATAAACGAAATAAAGCGAATAATTAAAATATTTCTGGGACATTAATTATGCACTAGCTAATCCACTTAACTGACCACCGAATCCAGTGAATTACGCCATTGATGAAAGTATGAGATTATTATAACATCATCTACATAATGCAATGGCACACGGACCCACTTTCGAGTAAAAGTGCCGAACGAAAAACTAATTCGTTGTAATTATTCTTGTTGTTGGTGCCACGGTTTTCTCTATTTGAATGTGTACATGCGCTTGCGCAAGTTTGTCTCAAATGGGTCATGGTTTTTGGTTTATTTTGTGTTTGATGAAACCTCTACTAGTTGGAATAGATGAGAGATTATCAGCTTAAGGATGTCACTGATTTATTGACATAAGACTGATGTTATAATAAATCAGAACGTTAGTGAAGAGCGTGTGATGTTTTCGTATAAAAGGTCACACTACAAGAAATAATGAAATGTTTTTAAGTAAAGCATCTTGAGATGCTTTACTTAAAAACATTTCATTATTTCTACTCCGTTTGGGAATACATTAATAAACCTTCTGTAGATAAACGTCTATTTTTCATTGTAACACATGTCGTGTCCATAAAACGTAGCATAAACACGTTATGATGTTACAGCCGTGGACATTGCTGGCCGCTGAGCGGTGGCGCGGTTGGCAGATAAAATCTTTATTTAACGCCGGCGTCGGCTTGTCTGCGACAATGCTGTGAATCCATGCGTACACACGTAGCATGGCCGTTTTGCTGCTTTATTTATATTTGATTGAGTTCTATGCAAAGGACTTTATTTGCACTTGTATCTAGTAAGCCTATGTTCAATCAAAATATGAATGAAGTGTGTTTTCCATATTTGTTTAAGGGGTGTGTGCAGAATTGGAATATTTTTTATGATTCTAATGGTTTACCATAGAAATTGACACATTAAGATTTCATGACTGGATGTAAGTGATATTTCCGTGGATAGGTCCCTATTTGAAGAAGTTTGAATGTAGGGCTATTTGAAAAGACGTTTTTCGTTGTTCAGGGAGATATTTTAATAATTAAAGTTAGATTTTATGTGACTACAGTTAAGTTGAAGGTAAGTATATATCCCGATTTGGAATAAGTATAGCTGCTTTTGAAACTAGTGCATGAAGATAAGATAGGTACACTGAATTTATCTCATTGAATTTGGCGTCTGCAAGCTAAAATACACGATAATAGAAATCGGATTGGTAAATGTCAAAACCTTCGCGTAAATCAAATGAATCACGCCTTGGGTACGACATCACTATATATATTTGTGCTATCTCAGATTATCATATCTCTAATATTATTAAACAATAAAGTCGTGTTCAAAAATATATATATTGATAAAACATATGATACACATACTTAAGTAGTAAGATTATGAAGATGTATGAAGCGCTTCCTTTACTGATAGAAATAATTAAGTGAATCCCCAAAAATCTTAAAGACGACAACATCATGGTTGTATGGTAGCTCTTGTGACAATTCACAATTTCCTTTGAGATATTCTAGTAACATTTTATTAAAACAATCCACATAGATAGTTGAAGTTCTTCCTTCAGTAGTAAATGTATCTGAAAAACAATACCAACATTATTCGAATATTTCTCGAGGTACTAGAAGAGAATGGAGCGTAATAATTGTCTTTCAAAGGCTCGTGCCATCTTATACTATATTAATTTACTTGATCTCGTCTAGTATTGATTCCGCACCATCTGGACGTAGTTTGTAGCATTTCTTGTAGAATATTGTTTGTTTGTTTAGAAATTGATTGGTATGTTAAATATGTATGTCTTGTTAATGGTGTAGGTATGCTAGATGATTGATTGAAAGTAGGAAACTTTTACTGTGTGGATAGTATTGGTTTTAGGATTTTAAACATCATCATTAGGCTATCATTATAATATTTTTAATGTTTCCTTATGCAAGAAGATTCTTTGGTTATCTTCGGAATCAGGTGCGTAATTATTTGGATCGTGCCGTTAATCCTGAAGTGAGTTTTCGCGTTAGTTTTGATTTGAATCACAATCGTGCAAAATAGCTTTTGGTATTAAGTTCTAATTCATTGTCTTCTTTTAATATTAGGAAATACTTCTGTGTAACCTTTGATATTTAACATTTAGCGGCTCTATAATTAATTGGTCTCTCTCTATCTTTTACACGATTGTTTTTTCGTTAAACTGCTTATCCGGGTCAAGGTCGACGGTAATGCTGGCTAAACCCTCTCTATTTTATGTTGTGCCTCTTTACCAAGATACTGTTGTCTAGCTCATTCAATGATCAATTGGACCATTTATTAAATGCACTTTAGAACGTAAAGATTTATGTTGCAAGGTTGCTTTATTGAAAGGATAAGTGTTCCTTAGAGATTGAGGTTCAGACGGACTTTACTTTCAATTCGAAGTGACTAAGCTAAGAAAAAAAATTCGCGCAAAAAATTGTAGTAAAATTCACAACCTGTAATTGGTTTTTGTCACATCTTAGGTAGCTCTACTATATAGCTAGCACGCACCAACGAAAACATGCTAACCATGCATTAAATGTGAACATGATAGAAAGCCTCCACCGAAATATAAATAGGCATTAAGGGTGTACGTGTACCCACTTAAGTGTGCAAAGGTTAAATTTTAACTAGAGGTCACGTATGATGTAAGCAGCTATCTACTACTTATACCAATCCAAATTAGCTCCTTATTATGTTTGACGTTCAGAAAGTGTTGATTCCCAGCCTACTTTAAATAAAATAATTTTGATTTTGATACGAAATTACTTACAAAAGTTACTATCTATATACTTAAGTAATATCTGAAAAATAATAAAATTGAACATGGTACACGTGCCTGTCTGAAATCCATGGGCACCCAAACACAGGATGTCATCTTAAGAAACCGAAACAGTTTTCTTAAACGTCTATTTCGGGCCATGTCAATTACCATCTTATAATTTTTCTACAGCCAGTCTCCAGCATATTTTGGCAGTGTCCACGCCTGTCATAGAAGACAGTCCATGACGCGCGGGCTCTGCCAAAAACCGCGATTACCAGGAACAGCGGCGCTTGCGCATCTTCGTGGATCATTTGTAGGCGTTAATTAATATTTTGTTACGTTATTTTTGTTGGGTAAGAGTTTTAAATAGGTGTTTTAGCGTCAAAACGTTGACGTACGTTTGTTTGGACGTCAGAAATCTGACGTGAGTATTTTTAAAATTCGCAATTATGATGAGGTAACGCCAGTGGCGTGAACATTATCTCACAGATGATTTTTTTGCATCTCTAAAAGCATCGCCGTAGTTTTAGGAGGTTGTTGCGGGTACACACTAAAGAAATCAGAGTTCAGAATTATATTGTAGGTACTTGATCAATAATAGCCCAAGAAATAAGAGCGTAGAAAAGGCGTTCATATTCTATCCGAATTGTACCTAATCCCGAAAAAGTCAAATGTTCCTTTGGGAATTGCGAATGGTCTCATTTTAACTTTTCGACCTGGGGCGCAGCGCAGCTAGTACCTTATAAACACAAGCAAGAACACCATAGACAGGTACCTTAACGCCTTGTATAGTAATCAAATAATATTAATTGAAATGAGGCATGAAAACAAAGGGCTACTATTTATTTCATCGTCAACTTCATAAATTGACGACACGATTGGCGCAGTGGTTGAGCCATCGGCTGCTGCGCCGCGTGTTGTGGGTTCGATCCCCGCACGGAACAAATATTTGTATGACCTACAGGTAGTTGTTCCGGGTCTGGCTGTTTGTGTATGTGAGTTTAAATGTTTGTAAACGCACCCACGATACAGGAGAAATTCCTAGTGTGGGGCAACGTTTTTTAAAAGAAAAAAGAAAAAAAAAAAAAAAAAAAAATGTCAACTGACCCGTAATCCCCCGGGTGTTACGACTGTTCTAAAATAAAAGTCTATTGGGGGAAGCAGGTCAATAATGTGGCTATGCCTATCCTCCCTCGTTCATGCTCCATTTCAGGCTTTACAGCCGATGCGTAGTCAATTGTATTAGAAGGCTCGACGCTTTCAAAGCGTGCTTGTTAGTGCTTTGTTGTGGTCAGTTATTTATTTTAATACTTATAAAGTGGATGTCAGTGGAAACGGATCCAGAGGACGTGGAATTTTATCAGGTGGATGTAGTAGAAACGAGTGAACGTATAGTGGATATAAACTGATGTTATTGGTGATGTTTTTAATAAAGGTACAGTGCTTATAATTAGTCCGCGCGGCAAGATGTGTGAACGACGTTAATCAATCTTCTGATAGTAATACAATATCTTAAAGGTCATAAAATACCTATCAAGTAATTATATAACTTCCGTGGAAAGAAAGGGGTAAATAAAAAAGGAATGCGGAAAAATGTGGGACTTGACTAAATATTATGTAATGATACAGAGGCCATTAGGTACTATTCGCAAGCAAAAAAAATAACACATGCTTTTAAAATAAGAGCGATATGTGGTAGTTGTTGCTGATGGAATACTTGACTGGTATCTTGAGTTTTCACTCATAAGGAAATGACGTCGTTGGCCTGTTAGCTTCCTTTGACCACACGGCACAAATCGTAAATTGGTAACCTACTGCACCGAATTAGTACCTATTGAATGACCATTCAAAACGGACTTGTTCGCCCATGCATTCACGTTCTCTCCAGACAATAGTGTACGCACTTTGTAAAAACATCTCAATGAACTCCCAATTGTACACATAAACAAGAATAAAAGTTATCTTTATTATACTGAGACTGTGCGCGTAATATAAATGCTTACAACTTACAAAATTGAACTCTACAATCCAGAAAGATCAGTCTATTATCGTCTGCATCTAAACTTTTCCAACTGCAGGATTAGATTTCTTACGTTTCCTGTTTACGTGGACTGTTTCGTGTAGTAGAGAATTCAATTCACACGTTTTATCGTCATGAAAACTGTATTTTACGTTGGTTTCTTTGATACGATCTTTAATGTTGTTTTCTTCGGAGCGAAATACCGGTGTATCTTGATTCTTGATTGAACACACGATCGGATGTTCATTGATGACTTGACAAACAAACGTGCTTGTTCGCTGAAATTACGTTTGCAAACGTGTTTTCACAGAATACGTAATTTTCTGCGCGTGTTGCTAGTGAAATAGGTTTGTTTAACTACATTTTCGCGATAGTAATAAACGCTTCTAAATAAAAATCCACGAAAATGAATCTTGAATTTACTTATCGCCAATATTGATTCTAGGTTTGTCCATGTTATTTAGAATCGTCGTATTCATCTAATTGTACTGTATGACGTCTCCGGTTACTTTTTTAGAAAGATAAAGTGGTCTAACTCGTAGTAACTGAATCCGTCCGATGACGTATCCTCTTATGTAACATATCCGCTCCTTCCTTTTCTAATCAGGGCTAGCGCAACCTTTTTGACCTGATACCTCATTTTGTCAGCACACATGTTAAAAGTTTCGGCTAAAAGGAAATGGGCTCAAGCCCGTAATGTGTCTTCCGGTGTGAGTAATATTTTGTTATCAGTGTAATGTGACACATGATTGGATCACACCTGTTTTCGGGGGTTTCTAAGCAGCAAAGCAGTAATTGAGATTTTTATATCTTCTTCGGCGATATATAGGTCCACTAATAAACAGCATCATATCATCATCCATATCTTGTATGAGGGGTTATATAGTTCATTCTACTTAATATTACGAGAACTTTGCTTGCGAGTGTTTCTTTAGATTACTGTGTCTCGGTTGGCACATCGTCAATCGCCATGACTACCTTTAATTTGTTACCATTGCATGGGTTTTTCCAACTACTATTTGTAGTGTGGTGCTAAGATACATTCAACGTGCTCAAAGTTTTCACGGTTTTACGATATTCAGATGTATAGCCGTTGACGGTGTAGCCGTTTTCTAAGGTCCACCAGTATAAATTAGACTACTATGTGTTATCCTTATTCCTAAATGACGCAAGTAACCTACATTCAAATATGATCCTTATCCTCAGCAGCCTTGTTCCACCTATTGTTGAGTATAAGCTTCCTTCCTTTTGTGTCATGCTTCTCTAGTCTGGTGCAATTTTGGTTTTCCCTCAAGTATTGTTAACATAGGTTTTGCTCTTGTGTCAGTAGAATTACAAGATGTTGCTAACAAACAACGTCTTCCGTCTTCTGGGGTGCTACCAATGATGTACAGGTGTTTTAAATAACTAAACTTGATGTTGTTTTGTTACAGGTGATGCTGGGCGGGGCGGGGTCGCCGGGGGGCGACGACTTACTCACCGTCACCGTCGTCCGCGATGAGCATGGATATGGAATGAAAGTTTCTGGTAAGTTACCAAACTTATTTAAACATGATAACTTTACTATTGCGTGAAGGACTGTGCATTCTTATCAGCTTAACTCCACAATTTAATTATTTATTTATTTAATAGAACCTGGAAGACGGCTAAAAACACAATAAAAAGATAAACATAGTCGACAGAGAGCCAATTGCAAATCCTCACGTGTAGAAATAGATTGGATATTCTAAAATTGATTAAGTGATAAAATGATATAATATATAAATATTAGATAAAATTGTTGGCATATAGAATACCAATTAAATTCAGCTTTGTTGCGTAATAAAATAAATAAAGCTGCACAGACATTTTGTTGTGAAAAATGAAAGGTGCTCGCACGAGCAATGTTTCCGACGTATTCGAAACTAACGCTGCCTTACTACATTTAAAAGTGAGCATATTATCTCACATTGATCCGGGTGTAAAAATATAAATGGCAAACGACCAGCAGACGCCTTTCCATCCTGCTCAAGTAGTAAAAGTCCAGTATAGGAAAGGACTTCCTAATTAGACGGCACACTGCTAACCTGACCAAATGCAATGCAAATATATTCCATCAAGCTATGCCTGGCAAAGAAAGGTGGCTAATCGATTGTCAATAGTGAAAGCAGTATTCAGCCGGTGCCTTTACTCCATGCCAAACCCTATGAATGCTGTCAACGCCACTGTTGGGCATTAAACATGGTTTGAATGCATTATCAAGGTGTTAGTGGGTAAAGGTACGTTTAGAGTAAAACTTTTTACAGGTATTTCGACTACATAGATTTTGATTTTATATCTGACTAGATGTTGAGTTTTTCTGGACAGTGGCCCAGAATTTCATAATCCTAAAATCAATCCTGATTCCCAAAGTTATGCTAAACTTAAACCTAGTAAAATGTTTGCTTAATCCAGAGCTTATACTAGTTGTCGCTTTAGTACGCGTTTATTAACACGTTGAACGCCAAATGACAATGAGGAGGTTTGAGTGCACTGAATATTGAGGCAAAGACCACCTAAACAAAAAAATCGTCTAATCAAGTTGTACTGAGTGAAATAAGTTTTTGGCCATTAACAGCACAGTCGTAACGCCTACCCTGCATCAGATACCCAGCGACACGTCTTTGTCTGTTAGGTGTTAACAACTATTCATTTTATCGTCAACTCTGCATAATTCTTATGCCGTGCAGTGTATGTGTACACCTTTGTAGTAGTTCATACATAATACGTAGATTTTAATACACCTTTAGAATGCTTCTATAAGTTCTGTGCGTTGTGCCAAACCGCAGCATTATCATAAAATTAATATTGACAGACAAACTACTGCATATCTTTGAAGTCCATCCAGTATAAATCTTCCAATCTATCTTAGCACATATCCACGCAAGTACGCAAACTAGCGTGTCGTGGCAAGTATTACAGTTTACTCATACAAATTGCTACGTGTTCTACGACATCGTTAGCGAATTTTCGGACAAATAACCGAATCGTTTTTTTTTAGATGATTTGCATTGTCCAAATCTCTCTTGCGTGATTGAATGGATGATGTGGACTATTGCACGTTTTATTTACGTTTGGTAACGATGACTTTATTCGATTTCATTGTCAGACTACCATTGGATTGTATTGTTGGTTTTTATTCACGGTTATGCTGGCCTTTGGCGGTTCCGTGTAAATACTTAACACCTTTTATCTAGATTTTACGAGGTCGCGTATTCAGTCTTTTTTGTTTTGTTCAAACGAATATTATCTGTGCACGAATTGTGAAACGAAGTGCAGAAATCAATGGAGTTTTCTAGACTTTGCCATATGCAGAAATTATGGTAAAGGGGACATTGGCAATTAACTGCCTCGTTAGTCTAGTGGCTAACGCAAGCGCTACTGCTGAACGGTCCTGGGCTCGATTCCCAGGTCGGACAAAGTGTTATTGGGTTTTTCAGTTTAGGATTTCTCAGTAACAACCCGGAGCCAGAATTTGTGCTCGGATGATGGCAATAGACTCGCCCCCTTTCACCTGGAACTTAAACATAACAGGAGAAATATGGGTCTACTTAGGCACATCTCTGCCTAACCTTTAGAGGAATACAGGCGTGATGTCGCCGTGTGTCGCTTTGCCGTTTCCAAAGGTAGTTGTAAATACCCATTTAGACTAAGATGTTAATACTATTTCTCATACTGACATTGTATCTTCCAGGTGACAATCCCGTATACGTACAATCAGTAAAGGAACACGGAGCTGCGTGGCGAGCTGGTCTGCGCGCCGGAGACAGGATCTTACGCGTCGACTCCGTACCGGTGCATCACCACACGCACCAGCAAGTCGTGCATATGATACGAGGTAGGTTCGATAGAGGGTTCATATTGGTAGCTTTAGATCTATAGTATATGATTCGGGGTCCCCACCCCGAGAGATCGTGGGGTCAGCCGCGGAATTAAATCATTCTCCTGCCCTTATCCCAATTAAGTAATTTGGGGTCGGTGCAGCAAATTGCTAGCCTTTTTCATATTATGCTGAAGTCGGCTTCCAGTCTAAGTTATTTACATGAAGCGACTGACTATTTGTCCTACACCACCCTGGGTAAGACAGTTACCTTTAAGTAAAACTGATCACCCATCCTCGGCCTAGAGTAGCTTAATTTTAGATTGACATGTGCGGATATTATTATTCAGCCACGAGCTATCTATCATATCCACTATGTTTCTAGATATTAAGAACGTATTATACCCACTTGAAGATAAATTACTCCCGAACGACATATAACCCTACCACTCTCTTGTTTCATTCACTTCAATCAAAGATATTGATGAATCGTTGAAAGTGATTTGAATGGCTGGACACTTAACATCGGTTATTGGCTAGTTAGCAATTCTAGAGTTCCGAGAAAGTCGTTGATTGATGCATAGATACTAGATACATTATGCCAATGTTAATTATTATTGAAAACGAAAGCATGTAAAAGATTCTCCACATTTGCATTAGTTAGTTAGTCTTAGGTGTGAAACTTATTAAGGGTTTGAAGGGTTCCAGTGTTATTAGAGGCACATGGGCTTAGACTCTGGGATGGCCACTCACCTACAATGCCTCTCTGGTATTGTTGATGGGCATTGTAGGTAGGGCACATCTACATTAAACACAGATAAACTTACTAGTACTATTTTCTTAAATTTGCCATACTTACGAGGCAATACAAACATTGATGCCCATTTTCACTAACTTTTCGCGACAAATAAATTTAATAAATGCGTAAACGTAAAGCAGTTTCTTAGCGCAAAATAACATATCACCAACAACAAGGCGGTGTCTAAAGTGGAACTGCTTAGCCAACTATTACGGGTTGCCTAGCAACAGATTCTCAACAAATTAACATAAACAAAAAAAAACACTAGTGTCAAAAATGTAAATTACGTAGCTTCCTAATTGCACTCCGAGAAACTAATGGTGAAACGGGAGTTGATGCTAAGAAACTGCTTGACGTTGCCTTTGCTTGACTTTAGTGGCAACAACTTGAATGCCTATCAGAACTCCTACGAGAAAATCTTAGTTGCTTATTCCTTGCTAGAAACCACACTGCAAACGAGGATACATGAATTGCGGTCAGTAGGAAGACAAAATAAACGATGATGAATACGTTGTGTAAAAGATATGCCTAGAAAGGAGATGACTATTACGAAGACGGCGAATAGAGATACGAATGCTGTGCTGACTTAAAATAAATCGGGATAAGAGCAGGAGGATAATGATGATGATGAGTTAGTTTGGAATTATAATAAATACTAGCCTGAATCGTCCCACTGCTGGGCAAAGACCGTCCTCCATTCCTTTCATCGGTCACGATTCTGCGCTACTTCTCACCAATTCTTACTTCAGATACGTCACGACATATTTAATGCAACAAAACGAAAACAATACGCACTTACTCATTATTACAATGTGCGAACTCCAAAATATTTTTCCTTTGAATTCTTTTAGCCTCGAAAAAGATTTCTCGAAGCGAATCATCTCGTGAATTTTAATGGTGTTTTTATGTGGCTATTAAACTGTTAATATTACTGAGCATGTCTCAAATGCCTTCGCTCTGTATCACCTCGGCAGCGCCATTATTATGTATAGTCAGGGTGGGTGCCAGATACTACGGTAACTCATTGAGGCCCCATTACTGCCATTGATTTTGAATCTTGTTAGATAAAGTACATCATTATTTATATATTTGTAAAATGGTGTCTGAATGGAGCGGCCTATGTCCATGATGAGGATGACTCGAGAATGCGGTGACTTTTCGTACATAATTCGACTTATTTACTAACATGTCAGAGGTCTGGCGTTTGTGTTTATTTGACACATTTTATTTGGCAAATAATATAAATAAATGTCATGATGGCCCAGTGTGTTAGGCCTCGCCCCTTGTGCACGAGGTTGTGGGTTCAAACCTGGGCAAGTACCAATGTGAGTTTTTCAATTCATATGTACTTTCTAAGTTTATCTTGGACATCACTGACATCGGTGAAGGAAAACATCTTGAGGAAACCTGGACTTATATAATTAATATAAGTCTGAAATCGCCGACCCGTCTTGAGCAAGCGTGGTGATTAATGCTCGTGCCTTCTCTGTATGAGAAGAGGCCTTTGCCCTGCAGTGGGACAGTAATAGGCTGGTACTGATACTGATATTGATACTGATTTGGCAAATCTGTTAAAAGCGATCGACAAACTATTGCAGCTGGGCCCTGCTTTCTTGTTGGCACAAGCTACGAACTACAAATCTTGAAGACATTCCCAGTCAGCTGAGTTGATTACTGGTCAGAGCCTACGCAAATGACGATGTTTAATAGTCATTTGTGGAGCCTCGTTTATTGCCAATGTAGGTATGCAATGTAGCTAATTGACAACTGATTGCGAGAAGCACCCCATTTTGACGTTTTATGTTATCATTGATCTAATGCGTTTTTCTGTACATTCCAGCGAATCCAACGACGGTGTTGACAGTCCAGCAGAACTCGTCGAGACATAAAACGCCCATCACTGCTCCAGTGCCTGTCAATGTAAGTGTTGAAACTTTACTTTTAGGGTTCCGTAGTGAAATGGCAAAATCGGAAGCCATTTTACTTGCAGACTCAATAGTCTGCAAGTAATCATCATGTGTTGCATCCTTAAAGGTGGCTATAGTGCCAATGCACTATAGCATCCTTTAAGGATGCAACAATTGGGGTAGAACATTTTGTCGCTTTTGATGGTTTCTACCCCCGATGTAACAAACTTAATGAAAGGGATGAATAATGTATTTATGTGTCAAGAATGGTGTACATCTTTTGTTACCAAATAAATAAATAAAACCAACTATTAAAGAATATTTACATAATCATGTTACTAACTTCCCAGTAGTAACATGGATCATTGAAGACCTTATCCGGTCAAAGTTCAAGAATATGTATCAGAATACCGTTCTAATCTAACCCCCCTTATCACGATTACAGATAGTTTTACATAATAATATCAGTATTTCCTATTGCGTTATGGGTCAAGTGCACGATGCCCCACCCTCTGAGTGACGCACTTTACGAAACAGACTCTTCAAATTGATTCTCATGTCCTACCATTCCTACGAACGCAATCAAAACTAAATACGCCCACATCCGTTGAAAAAAAAATAGCGGAAATAATCAAAATACTAGCTAATTAAAGAATAAACTCTAGAATATCTGAATGCGTTACGGCTTTAACCTTGGAGTGTGTTATCAGTCCGAGAAATGCAACAGTCACAGTAGCTAGGTATTGTAAAATCGTACGGCGTGAGCGCTCGCGCAAGGTCACTGTACTACTGTTGTGAAACTTGCTGCTACTGGTCAGCTGATCGAGGTGTTTGCTTTGGAAATATTATTGAATACTGCCTCGTTGGTGTACTGGTTGCAAGCGCTACTGCTGACCATGAGGTCCTGGGTCGAGCAAGATGTTATTGGGATTTTCCGTCGGAATTTCTCAGAAGCAGCCCGCAATCTGGATGATGGCAATAGGCTCGCCCCCTTTTACATGAGACTTTATCGTAACTGGCGAAATGTGGGCCGCACTGTAGGTACACCTCTGGCTTACCTTTCGGGGATTACAGGCGCTAAGTTAAGTGTGAAATATTGTAGGTTTTATACTATACTGTTGCCTTTGAATCAAGTTCCCGAAAGGCTAACTTGAAGAAAATAGCCTGACAAAGAATTCTAGCGTTTCCTAAAGAAATAATTTACTTCCTTTGCCAACCATTATTCAGCTTTCCTCTGCTGCACTTTTTTGAGGTCTTAGATTATTATTATTTGATAGTAAATCTCAAAAATAGAGGCACCAAAATAATAGACGATCTTCGATAATGATAGTTAAACTGGTCAAACATACATATTGTTGCTCTCCGTTTAAAAATGGTTGTTTGAATTTTAAAGTAAATGTGCAATAATAGTGTACAAACAAACCGACACGCGACCTTAACGTCAGCTGTTTGAACAAGTGTGCAAGCGGCGAAGGATTCCTGAACTGTTACGTTTAGCTTGAAATTGTTTCCAGAACTTATAACATTTAGTTGTCGATGGTAGTATTGTTAAATATACCGCAGGTTTGTGAGCTTACTCAGACTGAAAAGTACGCAAAACAGTTTGAAACTGTGTCCTCGAAATAGACAGTGGAATTTTAACCAAGTAAACATTACATGATAATCAAGACCCACTTATTTATTGACTAAGAATGATCTTGAAGGATCAAGATCGCAGCCTACTTATTGACAGGCACGACAGTAAAATCCTTCGCTCTTGCTGTCCGTGTCTATTCATTAAATATATACCTACTACTTCTGTTAATTACTTAGCATTATATTGTATAGATTGAATTTCTTCCAACTTATTAGCCAGATGAGTTGGTGTGGAGTTTGTTGCGCCACTTCTTCTTCTCAGCAAAAGAACTAGGAAGTGATGGAGGGTGGGCGTTTTGGGGTCTTTTGTAATTTTAAACGTTCAAAAAGTCCTTTCTCTTAACCTAAATTGAATAAATGAATTTTGATTTTGTGTTTGGCGTATTCGAAATATCTGTCGAGTCAATGCTAAAACAGAGATCTGGGAATACCGTTCACATTGTCACTACCGAGCATGTAAGTTTAATATTTATCGCAGTAATTATAAATGATGAGCTAACAGCCTATGTAATGAGCAATGAACACCACACCAGATACACTGTGTCACTGGCATGACACACCGCAAATATGTTCTAGGTGCTTCGTGTAGTTTCGATATCATAATAAAACACTTGAAAAATAATAAAGGTACAAGTATTTCATAGAGATACAGTTTCCTGTCTGACAAGCGCTGCTGTTGAGCGTGAGGTCCTGGGTCGAGGAGTGTTATTGGGTTTTTTCTCAGTTGCGGCTAAGATACTGGATTTGTACCGGGTTGGTGGCATAGGCTCGTCCCTTATTATATAGGACTTAACATAACTAGCGAAATATGAGTGTAGGTACTATAGGTATACCTCTGCCTAATCCTAATAAATGAGGAATACGGTTGGCGCAGTGGCTGAGCGATTGACTGTTGCGCTGCGCGTTGTGGGTTCGATTCTCACACGGAACAAACATTTGTGTGGCCTACAGGTAGTTGTTCCGGGTCTGGCTGTTTTGTGTATGTGAGTTTAATGTTTGTCAACGCACCCACGATACAGGACAAATTCCTAGTGTGGGGCAACGTTTTCTTCTGTTATGATAAACTTTTTAATACACAGGGTGGTAGGCACGAAGGACATAATTAAGGGAGCGTAGTAATCATGAACTTGAACTACTTTGAGTAAAGGACAAACCCAAAAATAGCGAAAGAAGAAATCATCTGCTCCATACGTCATAATTATATTCGCGCAACTGAACAAAATTAAGGGAACAGCTGTTTTTATTTTTGCGATTTCAGGATTAGTCCTTTAGTAAAAGTTGTTCTTTTTCATGAGTACTACACTCCCGTATAGTATGTCTATCGTTCTATTTACCACCATGTAATGTCAAAAGAGATTTTTTGTCTTGAAACTGCCCTCGGATGCACTATAATAAAATTATTCTTGCAGTGTCAAGTCAAATAATATTTAATGAAATTTTTTGTTTTTTTTTTATTGCAGTCAGAGAAACAGCGGCAGTTGGAGGTGTCAAAGGTACACACTGTACGCTTGATGCTAGAACAAGAACAGAAGTTCATCAGGGATCTACGCAGTAAGTTTCTATATCTTTTTCTTTTTTTTCACAATAGTCCAACATCGAATGTTTAAAAAGGCAGTTGCTTCATGTTAAAAACTGATTAAAAACTCAGCTGCATTCGGTTAAGCCGACCACGACTTAGTTGGGTAAATGCAAGGCAGATGAAGAAGTAATGTGTCATAAATATTTTAAATAATTATTTACCAATTTCAGATGAACTCCTTAAAGTACCAGATGTAAGAAAGCAAACTCAACTCGAATCTGCAGAACAACGCTGCTCCAAATTACAGCATGAGATCGACACCATCATGGCAGGCCAGGTAACGACCTTGCTCCTTTACAATTAATTCTATTTTGCAATACACTGTTACAGTACCAACACATAGCATTTGTAACTATGTTGCAGCCTATATATTTTTTTACTTCATTCTTAATGTCACTGTATTTTTTTGTACTTTTTTATATTTCTATTTGTTTTATAGTTATGCCTGCGGCCAGGTTTATGTGTAACGGTTTTGAAAATTTAACAAAATATTAGTACTCCTATAGTTTGCATAAAGGCCTTTTAAATTACTGTCAAAATATTTCGTCACACGGTCGCTCCTCCAGTATATCATTCGGGGATTCCCCTTAAATCATAAGCCCAAAAAACCGAGCAAGTACTTGGATAAAAAGGTCAACGAAGTTTATCATATTAAATACAAGAACATGTCTTGACGCACTACTCAGATTACAAAACTGTTTTAACACTTATGTAGCGTAATTAATTAAATTACAACATACATTAGTATACTACTCGTACACAGTTTTGATCAAGCGGGACGAAAATTCATTTATTCAAATTAGTTTGAAAATCAACACTTTTTGAACTTTAAAAATCCAAAAGACAGTGCCCCATAACGCCCTTTACCGCTTTTTAGTGTTTTTACTGGGCAGAAGTTGTGCAACAGAGCCAGCAACACATCTATCTGATTGCATCCGAAATACGCTCACCTTAAACGGTTTATTAAAAACATCCAGTACAATAACATATTGTTTTACCATTACCAACTTACATGAGTATGTTTTATACTCATTGAAAATTCATGGCGGTACACTTAAGGGCCAATAAATTGGGACACTCATTATTATTCAACTTTCAAAGGACATAGTTTCCCTGTTTATAATGCAGTTATATGTTAGAATAGCTGTCGTGAATTGATAACAATGAGGAATCGTGGGTTCCGTGGGTGATTAAATCTGGCCCTGTTAATGTCGCACCTGGTGTACTGATTAGGAATGGGTTAGTAAGGATTTCGGGACATGATTCTATATTTATTTTGATATTAACCGTATTTATTGATTTGTGGGATTGTTACATTTCTTTCCTCAAGAGCCTATAGTTTTTATTAGAGTTAACTGCCTGCGGGTCACTTATAACCAAAAAGCTGAATCATTAATTTCAGTTAGACCATGCAAACGTAAAAAAATATACTTTAGTAGTTTCGTATAGAAGAAATTGAAGTAAATATCTTAAAAAAAGATAAAAACAAAATTGTGAAGTACTTGGTACAAAAGTTTTTGTTCGTTATACATTACCTGGCCGCAACTGTAACACAAAATGGAGGCGAAAGTGAAAACCGTCAATGTATTTAATTAAGCATCATAATGTCCCACGTAACATCAAAATTGGTACTGTTTTTAATAATAATGGAGGTGTTTTAACTTTACTTGTTGGATGTTTGTCCATCGTAGTCCATTGCTGCTGGCCTTTGGTATACCCTCGAAGTCCAAAGAGTCACAAAACATTTATACATCTTTTATAAATTCTACCTCCTCTTTCATATTCATATCAATAAAGTGAAAAGGCAAAATAATATGTCGTTTTCTATCGTTTTCACACTGTGAAGAAAATATTTGGCACAGTTAAAGTTTATGTGGGGAAGGAGTACAGAAAGAATCTAAAACTAGTGGTAATTAGTTTTACGATTTCTTAGAAACTGTAAAGGTCTTCTTTTATTTGAATAAGGCCGAGAATCAGCACTTTTTGAATGTTGAAAATTACATAAGACAAAATAGTCCCACAAAACGTAGCCCAACGAATCCAGCTCCAGCATTCTCTCATCTGCATATCATGTACCTATCTTTATTTTAGAGATATGCATGATAAATCTTTGATACATTACCACCTACCACCGCAGAATTTTTTTTTGTTGCAAGAACGTAATAGCCGTCTCTCTGATTACAAGCAAAGTCAACACACCTCCTACCAAAATTGCCTAAGCCCAAAGTGTACACTAACAAGGCTAACGGGACGAGTCGGGTAGTAACATGTTTTGTACCGTGTCTGCTTCTCTGCATGCCTGTTCATAACTGTGACGTCATTGTGAGTCCCATTTTTATTTATATCTGTGTATGTTTGCCAATTTTTTTTATTGTAATATTTTGCCATTTGGATGGGGGCGCACTATTCATCAAGTGGATTTGGCGGGATGAGTTATTAATGTGGTTTCCTCTGAAAAGTCTACGGTAAGGTAACTAATTATTTATTGTAGTAAAGTGCAAGTAATTATTGATCTGTCAACTTGGGATTCGGTAATGAATTTCAACTCGGAAAGAGGTACTTAAACTAGTGACGTCATCAAATTATGATGGTTTGATTTCGAATTTAGGTGCAGATAATTAAACCAGCTAGAATCGAAGATAAGCACTCGATGGCTGCACAAAATCATAAATATAGGAAACACAATATATTTTCACTCAGTCAGGATTTGTAATACAAACAGAAGTATGCATAGAACCAGGCATAGACAAAACGCTAAACAAACGTAACTTTCGTCTCACTCAATGGGAATGGTTGTAACTATACATTGCATATCTATGCTATAAACTATGGCAACACCATCGCGCTTGGTTGTGTTGAGATTTTTGTTAGTATTCAATATATTTTTACTTTAGAAATTACACATCTAGAATATCTACAGTAAAAGGAGACGTTTTCTTTGCATTAGTGTGGGGAAACACATAAGACGGTATTGGCCGTGTTTCAATCCTGTCAACCAAAATGTACTATTTTCGAGCCAAATACGTCTCATCGCCAATAGCGTTATCGATAAAAATGACCAAATTGTCGATTGATGCTCATCACTATGTCTGTTTATAAGGTTCATTATACAAGTGGATGCTAGCAGACAATATGTGGTATCTGGCTCCAAAATTTTGACTTGCATTCACACATTGCAAGACCTATGCCTCCTTGCAAAAGTAAAATAAACTCGGAAATTATATGTGACGCAATTTACACCGTAAACAGTACAATATGTAAATCTGTTTCACTGTTAGTAATTTATTACATTGTACACTAGAAACTTAACGCAATCAGAATGTCATATTATGAAGCACCCAAAATCTCAGCACACCTCGCACTGTGACATAAACCACGCTTGTTAACACACGTCTAGCCGTTGGACGCCGCGCCCTCCACACCCCGCCCGCGGAACAAGACCACCCTGGACAAAGGCTCGCCCGTGCCTAACACCGGCTTCCTCAGCGGCCTACCCCGCTCCCTGTCCAACCTCACCGGCCAGAGCCTGCGGAATCTCCGCCAAGCGCGAACCAACAAGATTCAGCAAGAGAACACCCCACCGTTAGTCCGTCAGAACTCTGATGAAAGCAGCAATAAAAGGAGGCACATACATAACAATACTGTGCCGATGGTGCCTACAACTTGCTTGGACAACGTCACACCGCCGCCATTACCACCGAGATCTATCGAGAGACCAAAACGGAACCCTCTCAGTCCGAACCTTAGTCCGCCACCGATCAATCCTTTGGCGAAACCGAAGCCAAGCAACAGTACGGCATCTCCGTCTCATAAGCAGTACTTTAAAGGACGCCACTATCCGGATAAGTTCCCGATGCATCAGTCGATGCCGGCGTATGATCCGAAGCAGTTGAGAAGGTCGTCGCACTCGCTCGACGGAGAGCTTGAGGGACCACAGCCAAACTCCATAGCTATGCAGATGAGTTACCCGCTGGTCAATGTGCCGCCGCCGCCTTTGCAGGTAAAGTTGTGAGGGAGTTTTTAGAACAAACAAACTTAAAAATTAGAGCTGTCTGTTGGTTTTGTTAAGGCAAAACTTATCTGCCAAATGGAAAATTAACTTGGTGTGCCATTGGCTATTGTCATTATATTTCTTTTCGTGAATGTGTTGAGTTCTTTCAAATCTATTGCCATCTTGTAATTTGTAAATTCTCTTCGATTTCTAAGATTCTAAGCAGCGATTTGTAAAGATATTACTTAATACCTACACATTATAGTTTGTCCAAAATGGTTCTAAAAGCTCGATATGTCATTATTCAGGTGAATGTTTTTCATTATAAAATATTTCTATGTCGTCGGGCTGATTGTTTACTATGCATATATTTTAAAGATACCTTTTTTGTAGCTACAGCTTGACCTTTATTTCCTTACTGCTTGAAAAACCGTTTTTTTTACTTTTAAAATTATTGTTTAAGTTGAACATCAAATGATTGAATCACTTAGGGTTTGTACATTGAAAATTGGAAAGTTGATAAAGTAAAAATCTCTTGTAAATATTTCATAAAAAGTCTACGAAATTCTTATATGTTTAAATGTCAAAAAATGCTTATAAGCATTTTATGTTATAACATTTTCAAATTGTGACTAACAACTTCGTCTAAAATCATAAAGCCTTACTAATAAAATTCAGTAATAAAATATTACTAAATGCTTTCTATATTTCGGTCTGGCAACACTGCCTTCTCATTTTCATACAATTTAATCTCTTAACGCTTATTTTAACTTATGTCTCGTCTGTACTACTTGTAATCAATTAACTATTGTTTCTTTTGATTTTATTAGTAAGGCTACAATATACAGTATGTGTGATGATAACACCTTTTGGAATTGAAACATGAAGTCGACCCTTACTCGCAACCGCCGTAAACTCCAACAATAATTTATATTAAATTAGACCTTAATGGAATACAAATAAAATGTAAAATAGCTTGGGGCGCTTAGTGTACATGTACTTGATACCAGCCTACCAACTGTCTTAACAATTACAATAATATGCACTAAAGATTTAAGTTTTGAATATCATAGTAGATCATAAGCACATAGACGTTCACTCATAGATAACTTAGAATCATAGTATAGCATATGTAGTCAAACACACATTTTTCGAAGTCTGATAAAAAGAAAAAGACAAGTCAAACTTTTTGACGTTCCTGAGGCATAAGAATCAACTGCGGGCAAATTCCGAATTTTTGACCTTTAGCCTCGTTGAGAGATTTTTGTTAGGGGCCAAATTGATTGGTTCGCGTCACCGACATGTTAATGTGACGTGTGTTAAAAAGACAGTTATACCAAAGTTTCAAGTTTTAATTTATGTCGGTGGCCTATTTACTGCCTATCTTTTTTTGAGAAATCCTTATTCTTTAAAATCTTCATTACAGAAGTCAAGTCAAAGTGTTTCACATCCAAAAGCCAGCATTCAACCTACCAACCTTTTGTCCAACATGTATAATAACTCAAATGTTTGTATTGTGTGTACAGACGGACAACCGGACCGGTGTGCCTGTCCTGCACATGAGGAGTCGATCGTCTCCCGAACAGCTGGACCATGACTTGAATAGATGTGAGTATTGTAAGGCAGTTCATTAGGGAGCTCTGCTTCAAATTTCTGTGTCGAGAGCCTTCAGCTATAAAAGATAGTACGTCTTTACATTTGCGTGGGTAAAACCTAATCAGTTACGCCAAATAAAAGCTATATGCTAAACAAGAGGCACGTTCTTTACCCCGTGGAAGGGATATCAACGCACAACCACACACAACACTGATAAAACTGTTTTGTTTACGAGTTTTCTGTGTGCTTGGCACTACATTTCTGGCTCTCGAATATCCATTGCAGGTTGTATAATTAAAAAACGAAATAAAGCAATACAGAAAAAATGTCAGAAGAAGTTACGTTAGTGGTGACATAAGGTCTAGAACTTAACATCGATCTTACTCCCCAATTTGGACCTGGCCGACGCACCTGTTTTGCTCTTCGACGTGGGCGCAACTAAACTCGAAGCTACTGAGATGTTCAAACACGGGACGCGCAAGAAAGGGTTAGAAGTTTTGTGACCACGTCACCAGCTAATGGTTAAATATGACTACTCGTTTGTGATGCATGCTGCTTATGTTTGTATAATATGAACATTTCTCGTTCCAGCAAGCCTAGGCCCCTCCCCGCTGGCGGCGTGCGGCTCGCCGCTCCACAAGGAAGCGTGCGACCGCGACACTCCGCCGCCCGGCACGCCGCCGCCGCCCTACCACACTAACACACAGGTCAGCACACACTTCTCGCCCCTTGTGCTCCAGAGACCGAGCTCTGAAGTCGATTTCCAGCCTAACCGAATGCGGCAGAATACCAGAATACATGGAGGGACAGCAAATGCTCCATTAAAAATTCCATCTTTCATGAACAACAGTACCTACGGTTTCACCAATTGGCGTCTCACCCCAGTCAAGAACATTTTTAACGCCTGGAAGGAAGCACGAAAAGCCATTGGAATCTTTTACGACCTTTCGAAGGCGTTCGATTGCGTAAACCCTGAGACGCTTCTGCTAAAACTAGATCACTATGGGATTAAGAATACAGCTCGTGACTTACTAAGATCTTACCTGAAAGGCAGACAAGTTAAAGTTCAGGTTAACGGCATAAACTCATTAGTGTGACATGACAACGGGCGTTCCTCAAGGTTCAATATTGGGTCCATTCCTCTTTTTAGTGTACATTTATGGTTTGCCCTAATTGATTTGGAATCAACCGAAAACGGTTTAATTTGCAGATCATCATTTTTGAAAATAAAGATTTTGTGACCGCCGTAAATCACAAATTCTAAATTGGTTTACGGTAAATGATTTGGTACTTAATGAAAAGAAAACCAAAAGGAGTACGCAACCATTAGATTTACGCTACCAACCGAATATAAAAAAAGTAGCGATTATTAGCAAACACGATTGCGAATATTCGTTACAACACTAGTATGTGTTTAAGTAACGATTTTTTTAAGATTAACTTCTCCTTAAAACACATTAAGTCACATTAAGTTAATATGATATCTTTTTCTCCTTTCAGCCATGTGCAGATCCACAGAGAGCAATCATATCAATGGAAGAAGACGATTCACCCGCGTCTGTAAGTACAAAACCTCATAAAAAAAGAATAACTTGGAGGCAGCTAATATTGTTTTTTCTTTCTTCCACACATTTGTTACCATTGTTTTGGTTAGGCTTTAAAGTCCTATCTCAAAAATCCACCATGTAATTGTGTAAAGTTATTCTGTTCTCATATAGTACGATGTATAAATCATATTTTTGTAAATCACACGCCTCGTTGACAGGACACGTCAACGTACTCGGGTTTATTTTCAAACCTACGTTCAGTACGCGAGTCGAAGGCGCGGACGGCGGTACTGCTCAACTGGTTACTAGGAGAAAGGAGGTAACATCACCTTTTAATACTCCAATATGGTATCTTACCGTATTAAAAATGTGCATCGTACCGACGGTAAATGATTCCAGTTAAATAGCACGAAATAATCTCCTGCTTTTCTATAAAATACCAAAAAAAGCAACACAGAAAAATGAGGAAAATGTCGAAGAAAATTTCAACACCTCCCGGTGTTGAAATTTTCTTCGACTCCAGAAAACAAAATGTGTCATTTCCTGTGTCCAGGATACAAATCGTGGCCCCAAGCATCTAAGGCCACATTTTTGCAATTTAGTATTGGAGAATGGAGATGCCTCACACGCAATATTGGGATTAAGTTATAACAGGGTTAGTCATGATACAACAGGGTGGAAATTTATCATGACGTGCATTTCAAACTAGCACCTGTTTAACCTGTTATGACTGACAATGCGACATGTTTGTCATGTCCGGTTACAATTTACTTATTTCCTCGACAGGTGCTATGTTATAAGGCAGAAAATGTATGAAAGGAACGTGGCAAATTTTCTAATTTCGTGTTCCCCCTGTATTTATTAAACAGGCCGCTAATTTAACATAATTATGTGTATTTCCAGATGCGCGTGCGCCTGCCTGCTATTGGTACTAACAGACGGTTACCGGTCTGCCAGTGGCGTGCATACGCACACGTTACGTCGCTGGGCGTACGAGATACACTCCACCTTCTTAGTACCTAACGCGGTATGTACTTGCATTACCTACCAGTGAAGAAGGACGATTTTTGAAGTCCGTCCTTCTGTAGCACCCTTCTTTCTGGCTTTAGAGGCGGGTGTAAGTACGAGCTATGTACATCACGGCAGACGGAATTTTTTATTCATTCATTCTATTCGTGCAGGGAAGGTTCTGAAGATATTATGTCAAAAATAGTGATTAAAAAAAATTAAAATACGCACATTATTTTCTGTTCCGCAGGTTCTACAGTTGAGCGGTGTAGATGAGAACATGGCGAATGAAATCGAACATGTTTTAGTTAATGGTAAATATCAACTGAATTTTAATAATGATTTTTGGTTTAACATATTCAGCATGAATATACGAGTAATTGTTGTATAGAACGTCTTTTTCGCATTCGCGTTCGCATTCGCATTCGCGTTTGCATTCGCGTTCGCATTCGCGTTCGCATTCGCGTTCGCATTCGCGTTCGCATTCGCGTTCGCATTCGTGTTCGCATTCGCATTCGTAATAGATTATGAAGGTGAAGGCAAACTCGTAAGACGATAACAAGATTGTATGAACAATGATGTCGTTAGAAAAAGTGTGAATACTGAGATGTTGGCTGATAGAGATTTAATAATGGAAGCAAAATAACATGCTGCACCGACCTTACAAATCTGTAAAAGGAATGTGCGTTCCTTTTTTCATATCATAAATATTCATTACGTTTTTTATCGCCGCAGAATTCGACAAAGAAGAGCTCCTCCGCAATGTCTTTCGCAAAGCTCGTCAAAAAGCGAAGGACGAGCTAAGCCAACAACTAACTGAGTTCCAAGTGAAAAGACAAGTCGGGCTCGGCACTCTGTACGGCCCGGAAGACAGCGTCATCGACAAGTGTGACGTCGATAAGGCACAGGTAATAAAATACTCATTCAAAAAGCTGGTCTTTTTCAGAAAACTCCTGCTACATCGGTAGCAGGTGTTCTCTGAAAAAGACCTTTTAGAGATTTTATTTAGAGAGGTTTAAAGAATTATCTTTATACCTCTCTAAATAAATTAGGATGTTGTGAGGTTGGGTTGATTACTTCTAGCAGTAAACGGCTACTTTCCATTTCAATATGACCGGTTGTATTAGCACGATCAAAATATAGTTTTAAACATAATTGAGGCAATGGATTTTTTTAAATTTAAAATATTGATATTCGCATTCGTGAGTGTTGCTGAATATTCGCATTCGTATTCGCATTCACGTGCGTTGCGTGTTAAATATTCGCATTCGCGAATGTGGTATGTGAGTTGTCCTGGTATGAATCCCCGGCTCGGTGTCCGCAGGAGCTGATCGTGGTGGAGCAGCTCATGTGCGGCCAGCTGCGCGCGGCGAGCCGCTCCGGCGCCGGCGCGTGCGGCGCGCGGCCGCAGCACGACACGCACGCCACGCTCATGGCTGCTCTCATCGCGGCCGCCTTGTGCTTGCACTGCCGGTATGTATACTATAAATAAATACAAACCGACCGACCGACCGACCGACCGACCGCCTGACCGACCGACCGACCGCCTGACCGACCGACCGACCGACCGACAGACCGACAGACCGACCGACAGACCGCCCGACCGACAGCCCGACCGACCGCCCGACCGACCGCCCGACCGACCGACCGATTACGATTATGGGGTCCAAATCGAAATAAAAGATGGCGCCGACGAAATTACGTTAGTTTTCGTGGTTTTCGGAGTCATTAATATCGATTATGGAAATAACGTAAAGTCGAACTTATTTTAAAATCTATTGTCCCGGCATGCATACGACATGAAGAATGACACAAATAGCAGCATGTTGTGAGCAGAAGAGAGTATCTAACTGTTGTATTCCATATTCAAATCCAAATTTCAACTAAAACAAATGTCAACTTTATAGTAGTGTAAATAAATTCCATTTCACAATGACTAGTCCTATTGAAAGCCATATAAAATATTGCAAGTCGCAGTGCAATCTGTTTAAAGAGTTATTCTTCCGTAAAACCATATCTGTAACACAGAATAGATATAGTGAGTTTCACTGTTTGAACTAAGCTTAGTTTAAGTTAACACTGGTTAAGAAATGCATACCTACCGCATCTGTGTTTCCCTCACGCATAAATAATTGTCACTGAATGTGTGTCAGTCTAACTTATCAATAATTGCACTTTGACCCTTATGTAAATGACTTACAAGCCATATAATCTGCGTTTGTGATTTGCAAGTAACCATTACTCATATTAATTATTCATTTAAAGTATATAGTGTTATTTTTATTGTGTGCAAGATCGAAAAATATCCTAGCTTTCGGTAAGCAACGATTTACTAGAAATGTGAAGTTATTAGGTACAGACTTGAAGTTAAGTTACTATAACATTCTGGGTGGACCTTCTTTGTCCTCGTCCATATCATTAGGGTATACCACCATACATTCTTGAGAGTATTAAGGGGAATTTTAAAATAAAACTTATTAAATAGTTCAACATAAAAAAAAAGTGATGGAACCACAAGACTCACGAAAATCGTCCTTGTAATCACGCAGAAATAAAAAGAAATCTCGTCAAATGCATCAGCTCCTCCTTGTTAGAGTTCCGTATATAAATAGCGCCCTTGGGACTCTATTACTAAGCCTGCGCAGTCTGTCCTTCCGTCTATCAATGGGCTATATCATATGAACCATATTAGGTAAACATTTGTAATTTAGTCAGTGTGTATTTCTATTGGCGCTATTAACAACCAATTAAAAAAAACCGTGATATTTTTTCAATGGTACGGAATCCACTTGACCGATTTTCACAAATGCGGTTGAAATCAAAATATAATTCGAAGAAACTTAAATTCGTCACGCAAAAATGTTTACATTCAATACGACATTGACTATCATTCAGGGAAAATTATAGTCATAGTAAATACACCTTATCATTGACTGATAACAGTAAAAATACTACTAACATTCAATCACTTAGTGCCAATACCGCCAGACAGTTTGAACGTGATAAAAATACAAGTTAATGCTTTTAATATCAATAATAAACCCGCATGGAATAACTAATACTAAAATTTAGCCACAGAACATACTCGTAATTATAAAACATGAAAATTACGTAGGTAAATCGGATTAGCCGTTTTAGAGTAACAACCGTGCTAAAGGCTGTCCTTTAGCACGGTTGTTACTCTGTTGTTGTTACTCGTTGTTGTTACATACACACGTTGCCTTTTATTACGCAAGGATAATAATATTACGAATAAATTACTACAGCGACAAGGCAAAGTGCCAGTTTTCCTGTCAGTCATTTATTTTTAGGTTGTCCTCTCTAACATCAGGAAGTGTTTAGTAAATATTTTAGTGCAAAGTGGTGATGGGTTTGTCGAATATTTGTGAAGTGGAGGCTCTGGAGGTGAGGCGGAAATGGTGGCAGTCTCCTAAATCCAAATATAAGAAGAAGTTGAAGAGTCATAAGTGAGTTCTTGTTTGTTTATTGAGTCATGCTCCGGGTATTCACGGAGATGAATGCCTATATTAACGGCCTACTATGGTTTGATAGAATCCGTCATTAGATATGGGGTTATCTTCTGGGGTAACTCAACCGACAGGGATATCATCTTTAAAAGACAAAAGTACTGCTTGAGATCTATGTTTAAACTCAAAACTACTGATAGCTGTAAAAACTATTTTATTAAACATCATATATTAACATTACCCTCACTTTATATATTAGAAATAGTCATGTTCGTAAAAACAAATCCACAGTTGTTTCCTCGTATGGCAGACAAATTCCCTAGAAATAGACGTAATGATAGTAAACTATGTGGACATACATCGAAAACTGCACTTATGCGCAAGAGTGTTTTTTGCATGGCACCAATTGTCTACAACAAATTGCCCAAAAGTTGGAGAGAGCTAACAATACTTAAACTTAAACAAACAATGAAATCTTTTTTGGCACAAAAAGCATATTATATGTAGTATTGCAGAATTTTTAAACGACTCATTGTGATAAAAATATATAACTTAAATATACCATAGTAAATGTTATTTAATTGAATTCCCATTGTAAATCTTCATAATATAATTTTATTATATGTAATTTGTATTATTGGACTAGTCAAATATAAAATGAATAATTGGATAATGTAAATGATTGAATATATTTGTTTAACTGACATTAATTAATGTATAATTGTAATATTTTAAAATCAATGTATTAATACTATTTTTATTTTATTTTTTCCAAGATATTTGCACGCCATGAGAAATGGCATGACATGTCGTGAGCTAATCTTATTTACGACCTTGCATGCATCTATTATTTTAATTTTGTATGTGTACACATGTTTGCGCAAATAAAATTTCTTATTCTTATTCTTAAGACGAACTGCAGTAATATCAAAAGACAAATGCATCTGCTAAACGTGATTAATGGCGATGCATCTATGTCACCTGTAGCCAAAATATTGTACTAAATGTATATCCAAGGAGAATATTGTACTTTTCACACACCTGTGAGATAATAAAAAGCAAATCTATTTTGAAATGAGTTCTTTCGGTACCCCTAATAGGTTTTATAAATAAATCTTTAGTTGAGGTTCCAAATTCAAAACACTTATAGACTAGCGGGTTACAATGTAATATTAGTGCCTGTTGAGACCATAGCACTGTAAAGACTTGCGTTGGGATATTTTTGGATCACCTATAACTGACTGTCTTTCTATATTTACAGACTCAATTGTATATTTACATAATTGTATATACTTAACGGGTGGAGGAGGGAATTATGGCTAAATAATATTTTATGGATACAGTTTGAAATACAGTCTCATCATACAGTATCTACGTCTAATTATTTTCGACCAGTAATTCAAGGCATACGCCTTCTCCCTTACACACCGTGCCTTCATGTTTTATTCTTTACTTACTGGATCCGTTGAAGAGCATAAATTGACATTTATATAATAATGTATGCTATAAATTGACATAATAATTTATGCATATTCTGATTTATTATGCATTTACACGTGCACTGATTTCGTAGCACGAGTATTATGTCCAAACAGTTTTTCCTTGAATACCCGACAACAATAAAATTAAGGAAATTAAGCCAATTATTTGTAACTACATGAGTGATAAGTTATTAGAAAAATATACGAGTCAAAGTCAAAGAATTTACTTAACAGAGGCTATCTCTAACTTTGTAAGGTGCATGTTCCGGAAATAATAGAAATAATAACAAAATATGGTTACGCATTTGATTTACGGCCATCGAATTAAATCTCTTTTTTATAGAAATAGAACTAGACATAGAAATATTTTATTTGTGATACATAGGTATAGTGGTTGTACATGTTTTAGGTTAATGTGCGCTATGATCAGCCTATTAAAGGCATACAAAAAGAATTCCTTTCTTTTCAATTTAATTCATAGAACATTCGTTACGGTAAGTCTGGATCCTGAAACTCTGGCAATTAATCTTATAAAAGGTAACGTGTTGCACAGTATCTAGGTTTTAGAGGCCAAGTAGGCAGTCGCTCCATGTATAATAATGGTATTAAACTTGTTTACGAAACACATAAATTGACCATATGTGAGATACGAGATTTTGGTAACTAATATAATGTATTTTGCTTGTTCCGTAGGCCAGCGTCCGTAGCGGCGGCAGTGGGCGGCGCCCGCGCCTCTTTCCTTCAGCGAGACAAGCTGTACAAGCAGCGCGTCAAGCAGATCACCAAGCAGCATCCGCAGCCTGTGAGTATTACCCTTCTCAATACTAAGATTTCCTTGCGGTGCTACTAAAACAAAATTACCTTGATGCTTTGTTTTAAGGTCCATTTTTATTTGCTTTGCACATGAAATGCGGCAATTACTATAAAATATTTAATAAATTATAATTAATCAATGTATACATTTTTAAATATAATATTCCCAGCCTGTTACTGTAGGGCAAAGGCCTCTTCTCATACAGAGAAGGGTTTCTCGTACTACCATCACTACGCTTGCTCAAGATTGGTTGGACATTTTGAGACTTATATCAACCATAAATACAGGCTTCCTCTCAATGTTTTCCTTCAACAATGTTAGTGATGTCTAAGATCAATTTAGAAGTACATATGATTGAAAAAAATCACATTGAATTTAAATAAATATACAACAGCTTAGTGCAGTAATGCCCGGTTGCTGAACATCCCAGTTATATTCTCAATAGCTATTGGTTCGATAAAGTTATGTCTCAGTTAAACTACGATTAACTATCACTGCGTTTCTGAAGACACACGAACCCCACAAAATAACTATGAGACGGATAACCAGTTTCATAATTTGCCACTAGATGGGTCTGTTTAAGAGATAGAGTTTAAAATCGGTTTTATTGTTTGAAATCATCATAAAAACCAGTAAGGTCGATGGGGCGAAGACCGTTAGTAGGCTAAGACCGTCAGTAGCCTAAGATCGTCTGTGTCTGTGTGTCATAGGCTATGATCGTTAAGAAAGAAATACGAAGAAACATTACATTTTTGTATCTTAGGCCATGCTTTCTTTGTAGCTAATAAGTATTCGTCGTTTATTCTTACTGTACGATCTTAACCGACTGACGGTCTTCGCCCCATTGACGATATATATATAATTTTATTTTTTCGAGGGTAGATAAGAGTGGTTAAGCACTTTTTACTTTTAAATTATGTTAATTTGCTATTTATCATAGGCTCTATGAACGTCATGCTTGTCAAAAAATGCAAATCCTTAAAAAAGAAAACGTCAAACTCTTTTTTTTCGCCGAGGTATTTTTGTCGTGCTTTGCCGTTTGATTTGAAGTTCTGTTTACGTTGGTATCTATCTAAGTTAATAATTATCGTTTTCCCTATTAATGATGGAATCTGGAAAACGAATCAAAAATTTAAAAAAATGAAATGAAACACAGACAATGTTAATTTGCGATGCATAACAGGAGCGAGAGTAGGGCTGATGATATCAGTAAGGTGTATCACAGTGTCCTTATCAAAACGATATCTTAATTTGAATTCTTCATCCGTATACATTTCGAAAGGATTTCTCCTGCGTCTTATATTTCTGGGTATAGATACCTATATTAGCAATAAACTCCAGCACTTCCAAATCGGACTCAGATGAGCTGCTCGTATTCATTATGCTATTCGAAATTTAGTCCTTCGATAAAATATCTATTAACTTATCTTTTGCGGGCTTTTCATTTTAAAAATAATACGTTTTAACCTAAAAGTTTACAAATGAAACGTCAAATAAAGTTATGGAACCGATAAACGGCACAGATTGGTCAGTTAAGTTAACATAAGTTTAAACGGAGTTTATCGTACATTGTGTTGTTCAGAAACCCAGTTTCGTAAGTTATCGAACCAATAGCGCTAACGAATAGATAAACTACCGATAAAAGTACCTCAGCAACCGGGCATAAATCAGCTAAGTATTGAAAGTCTTCTAGTAAAATAATAAAGTCAAACCACACCGTCTTCCTCAGTTCGTGGTGCGCGGCCACCACCTGACGCTGCAGGCGCTGACGTCGGTGGCGCACTGCCACCACTGCGACAACATCATCTGGGGCCTCGCGCCGCAAGCCTACGTCTGTACAGGTAAACATATTCACACCGACCCCCAGTAGTGCGCGGCCACCACCTGACGCTGCAGGCGCTGACGTCGGTGGCGCACTGCCACCACTGCGACAACATCATCTGGGGCCTCGCGCCGCAAGCCTACGTCTGTACAGGTAAACATATTCACACCGACCCCCAGTAGTGCGCGGCCACCACCTGGCGCTGCAGGCGCTGACGTCGGTGGCGCACTGCCACCACTGCGACAACATCATCTGGGGCCTCGCGCCGCAAGCCTACATCTGTACAGGTAAACATATTCACACCGACCCCCAGTAGTGCGCGGCCACCACCTGACGCTGCAGGCGCTGACGTCGGTGGCGCACTGCCACCACTGCGACAACATCATCTGGGGCCTCGCGCCGCAAGCCTACGTCTGTACAGGTAAACATATTCACACCGACCCCCAGTAGTGCGCGGCCACCACCTGACGCTGCAGGCGCTGACGTCGGTGGCGCACTGCCACCACTGCGACAACATCATCTGGGGCCTCGCGCCGCAAGCCTACGTCTGTACAGGTAAACATATTCACACCGACCCCCAGTAGTGCGCGGCCACCACCTGACGCTGCAGGCGCTGACGTCGGTGGCGCACTGCCACCACTGCGACAACATCATCTGGGGCCTCGCGCCGCAAGCCTACGTCTGTACAGGTAAACATATTCACACCGACCCCCAGTAGTGCGCGGCCACCACCTGACGCTGCAGGCGCTGACGTCGGTGGCGCACTGCCACCACTGCGACAACATCATCTGGGGCCTCGCGCCGCAAGCCTACGTCTGTACAGGTAAACATATTCACACCGACCCCCAGTAGTGCGCGGCCACCACCTGACGCTGCAGGCGCTGACGTCGGTGGCGCACTGCCACCACTGCGACAACATCATCTGGGGCCTCGCGCCGCAAGCCTACGTCTGTACAGGTAAACATATTCACACCGACCCCCAGTAGTGCGCGGCCACCACCTGACGCTGCAGGCGCTGACGTCGGTGGCGCACTGCCACCACTGCGACAACATCATCTGGGGCCTCGCGCCGCAAGCCTACGTCTGTACAGGTAAACATATTCACACCGACCCCCAGTAGTGCGCGGCCACCACCTGACGCTGCAGGCGCTGACGTCGGTGGCGCACTGCCACCACTGCGACAACATCATCTGGGGCCTCGCGCCGCAAGCCTACGTCTGTACAGGTAAACATATTCACACCGACCCCCAGTAGTGCGCGGCCACCACCTGACGCTGCAGGCGCTGACGTCGGTGGCGCACTGCCACCACTGCGACAACATCATCTGGGGCCTCGCGCCGCAAGCCTACGTCTGTACAGGTAAACATATTCACACCGACCCCCGTAGTGCGCGGCCACCACCTGACGCTGCAGGCGCTGACGTCGGTGGCGCACTGCCACCACTGCGACAACATCATCTGGGGCCTCGCGCCGCAAGCCTACGTCTGTACAGGTAAACATATTCACACCGACCCCCAGTAGTGCGCGGCCACCACCTGGCGCTGCAGGCGCTGACGTCGGTGGCGCACTGCCACCACTGCGACAACATCATCTGGGGCCTCGCGCCGCAAGCCTACGTCTGTACAGGTAAACATATTCACACCGACCCCCAGTAGTGCGCGGCCACCACCTGACGCTGCAGGCGCTGACGTCGGTGGCGCACTGCCACCACTGCGACAACATCATCTGGGGCCTCGCGCCGCAAGCCTACGTCTGTACAGGTAAACATATTCACACCGACCCCCAGTAGTGCGCGGCCACCACCTGGCGCTGCAGGCGCTGACGTCGGTGGCGCACTCTCGTACCTCTTACAGTAGTTGTTTGACATTGAACCACTGTATTATGAAATATACTACTAAATATGACAAAATTGACGACACGGTTGGCGCGGTGGTTGAGCCATCGGCTGCTGCGCCGCGTGTTGTGGGTTCGATCCCCACACGGAACAAATATTTGTATGGCCTTCAGGTAGTTGTTCCGGGTCTGGCTGTTTGTGTATGTCAGTTTAAATGTTTGTAAACGCACCCACGATACAGGAGAAATTCCTAGTGTGGGGCAACGTTTTATTTAAAAAAAAAAAAAAAAAAAAAAAAAAAAAAAAAAAAAAAAAAAAAAAATATGTAGATATTGTATTTGATTGATGATCCATGGTGATATTTAGCTATTCAACATAACGTTTTCCTATTTCCTCTGACAGATTGCAAGCTGCGCGTGCACCGCACGTGTGCTCGTTCCGTTGAAGAGGGGTGTTGCTTAGACGGAGAGCATCACAACAACAGGATCTCAAGGTTCATGGAGCGAATCCATGCCAACAACCAGCCGACTAGTAAGTACTTTATCTATACAAATAAATAAAATTTATGTGTCTGTTTGTAAAGTGAAAATTACAGCTTTTCCTTAAATGCATATGAATTCTTAAATGGCTGTAACAAAACAAAAAATAACTTGGTCTGTCTGCCTGTCTGTTACGGCTAGACCGATTTTGACGTTCAAGTACTTGTAGTACTTGTAAATAAATAAATATTATTATTGTAATACCATCAACCCAATATCACTTTGTGCGATCTGGGAATCGAACTCAAAACCTTATGCTCAGCAGTACCGCTTGCAAACCACTAGACCAACGAGATACTTTTGGATTGTTATGTAATTTATTTTGATTTTTTACTGGTAATTACTTATTTTGAAGAAATTGTTACAGATCTGGACTCGAATGACAAGAAATTCAGGAAGGCGTCGGGCACTACGCATTTTCTCAACAGTGAGTACAGTCATGTTATTTAGTTTAGAAACTTGCGCCGCGTGCGACACTGCTAAAAAATGCTAAAAAAACATCACGTGATTAATGGACGGCCCCTTACAGGTGCTCAGACTGGCATGGATAGTTTTTACACCATAAAAATAATACTTCTATAATAACACAGTCCATTTCCAGTATTCCCATTATTTTTAGCTTTCACACAGTAAAATAATCTAAAATATTTATATTTTGTGCGCCGGACCTTAACATATTAATGAAAATAAATGCAAAAGCATATTGCATCTCATTTGGCTGCTTAAATAGTAACAAGGGTCGCGTCGTATGTCATTCCAGATTTGATACGCACGTACAGACGCCAGCACATCAAGCTACACCCAACTGTCAGATTTTTCCAATTGAACACGAACCTTATTCTTTTGTTATAAAGTTGAAAACCTATCAAAGAAATTTTTGCAGTTTGAGGTAGCTTGATAAAAAAATAAATTACCTTCAATGATTGTACATGAAACACTTATCTATTCACTGCAGCGTTACAACTAGGGAAAAGAGTGTTTTCGATGAGCTCTGGCACTCTTGATCGTGCTGCCCTCTGTAAAAATCAACAAAAGATACGTACAATCTAAATTTTAAAACATTTTATTTCTTTCACAACAGTGGAGCGAAGTTTCCGAAAAGCCGAGGAGGACCCGCCATGGGAGCAGACCCTCACGCCGTCCGTCATAGGTAAGTCATTATATATTATGATATCTTTGTAATATTAAACACGACTTATTAACTTCAAGGGTTTATTTTACACACATTAAAGACTCTTCGCTAACGTCGTTCCACATTCCATAACCGCGGGAAATCCCGACCACACCGCCAACTGTCAAACGCCGTAGGGATGTGAGACAATGTCCCCATGACGTGAGACAATTAGTGTTGTCCCTTGTAGATTCGATTTTATTCGTCTAATAGTAATATGCAGCAGTGTATAAATATAAATATGATATATTCATGAAAAATTTGTGTGTATTTATTCATTGAACCATCAACGAAATAAATAATGTATTCTTATGTGTGTTTATTTGTGTTAGGTAAGCGTTTATACACATTTTTTTTGGGTTCAGTAAGAACCTCCAAAAGATAAAACGGCACCCTTATAGGATCTCTTCGCAGGATGGAATTTGGCAAGAAGCAAGGACTCGAAAAAACACGGGGTTGTTAATTTGTAGTTCTGTCACATACAATTGTGATTATAAAACTTTTATTTGCATTAGAAACGACGACTGTGATTTAGAACGACTCATGGATGAATTTCTTTTTCCAACTGTGTAGTTAACTTTGTCCTTTAATTCGGAATCAGAAATTCATAGTACGGTATTTAAGTTCGGTGATCACCAATATAACTGTCGATAACTACGTTTGTGGTATAAGGCTTTTAACCACCACTAGCCATTTTCTTGGCTGACCCTGCGATTCGTTAAGTACAACATAATATGAATGGATTCTTCACTAAACATCGCTCGAAATAGGTAAGTTTAAAAAAACATTTTATGATATACCAAATCGTGAAAAAAAAGTAGAAGGAATGTTGAGAAGCTGACTTTTTTCCTTGGTGAAATTTGTTCACAATGGTGAGTACAGTTACCCTAGCCCCTTAAGAGATTTTCAGCTATTTTCATTACACTTTTATATCATCAAACGATTTCTTGAATACTTTTTCCGAACTTATACATCCAATGAACAACGAAATACATGAACTTTATGAGCTTTATTTCACTGGAACATCGTGGTGGCCTAACCATGGTCACTCTGCCAGAACAACGTGTACATATTCATGGTGGGTATCTCACCAGGCATCCGATTGGCACACTCATCCATACATATTCTGGTCAGCGCGACCATGGTTCAGTGTCCTACTATAATATCGCCCTTAGTCCTCACCCGCTCTTTTAATATATACGATCTCACTAGAAGATGTCATGACGGCCCAGTGGTTTCGGCCTCGCCTCTTGTGCACGAGGTTATGGGTTCAAACCTGGGCAAGTACCAATGTGACTTTTTCAATTCACATGTACTTTTTAAGTTTATCTTGGACATCACTGACATCGGTGAAGGAAAACATCGTGAGGAAACCTGGACTAATAATTAATGTAAGTCTGAAATCGCCAACCCGTCTTGAGCAAGCGTGGTGATTAATGCTCGTGCCTTCTTTGTATGAGAAGAGGCCTATGCCCTGCAGTGGGACAGTAACAGGCTGGTATAGTAGTAGAAGATCATGGCGGCGCACCATGTTCGAGCTGTTTTAAATTGTATTGTTATTTAGAATTAAACTGTCTTTTATATATGATGCCCATGTGACGGTAGAACATGGAAGACTATAGTAAAAAGGTAAAGATCTATGTACTTACGAGTATTACCCATATTCATATCTTTATTTGCATTTCATGTGTGAGGATCCTATAATAGGCTTAAATCTAAGTTACAATTACGGACCCTGTAGGGCTCATCAAAAAGTATAAAATTCAAATGAATACTCGATTAATAACCAATTTTTAGAAATTGTCCTTAATATTAATTAAGTAAATTAAAACAATATTTTTTGTTGAGATCACTCATAACATAATTATTATTAGATAAGGCTGAATTAAAACATATTTTAAAATAATAATATAATATTTATCTATGTACATATTATAGAATTCTACAATGTATGGTGTATGTCATAGTTGTTTAACTTTGTATGTTTTGATTTGAATGATTCGTTGCGCAACCAATCGGATACCAGATGAGGTAGGTACCTTCAATATAACTGCATACATTTACTTGGTAGCGCCGCCACTGGTGTCCTAGTGAGATACAGGCCTAAGTGTTCAAACACTATTTACACATAACTACTGTACCATAAATCACTATTCATATAACGGTTTTCCGTAACTTATAACACTTATTACATACGGTTGCGTGTTTCTCATTGACACCCGTCTGTTAACTCATGTGTGGTAACTGGAGTTTAACTTGTTTCACTGAAGTGTTGGAGGTGTGAAATGAGGGTGGTCTTGTTACTTTAGACTGGTACTCGCTTTTAAACCGACGAAAAAAAAGGATGATGGACTCAATTCGACACGTATATATAAGTATGACCACGCATAACTTTTTACAGTGTGGTTCGATTTCGATGATTCTTTTTTATTGGATAGGGTATAAATACTTCAAAATTGATCCTATATCCCCCTAAGTGTAGAAAAAAGGGGATGTTTTTTTTTAACTTTCTGAATTTTTATGATATTTTTATGATTGATAAAGCTGACCTTGCAACAAAAATGAAAATTAATTTAAAAAGAACTTCGTACCGTTTGTCTACATTACTGTGAATTCGCTAAAGACAAACCGAACCACAACATGATATCTCATGATTAATCCACAATACAACCTTCTACATTTATTATTCAGTGCAAATCAAACTAACCGCTCTCAGTCGGACTTCTATATTACCCAGTATAAGTTGACCTCTAAATGTGTTCCTAGTATGTATTCCTAAAGTATCAGAGGCTGGTATTCCAAAACTGTACCGAAAGGGGATAAGATCACGCTTGTGTTCCCTGAATGGTCAGACAGAAGTGTACACCCAAATGTCACCAGTAATTCAGACTCCGGAAATTCCAGATGGAAAAACCCTATAACACGTAGCCCGATCTCGGAATCGATCCGAGGATCTCATGCTCAGTAATCGCGCTTGCGACTACGAGACAAGTAGCCGCAAGTTTTTGTTTATTCGAAATTTTCCAAATTTAATTAATTAAATAATTTATTAAAATTAGAACACTACTGGTCTTCCGTGTCTCAGAAAGCACGTTAAGCTGTTGGTCCGGGCTGTCAATGTCAGATCTTTAACAGAACAATTGTAATATTGTTGTAATTTAACAACAAAACAACAACCAATCGTATTAGTTAATCATTGATTTCATAAAATAAAACAACCTGGTTTCTAGTTCCGAGAAAGGCCATCGACAGTAACATGCCTTCATTTATTGATTAGTGGCGTACCTCGAAGACTATTATAGGCACAGTTCAGCTGCCATATATCCAGGCCATTCATTAGTTATTCATATCAAAATTGCAGTTTAAGGCTCTACTCCACAGTAGCCCACAGCAAAGCTACGCACGCTAGCTTCGATTTGTCTGCCTCTTTGCTCTAGTGGTCACTAACACTCCTGCTGAGCATGAGTTCCTGGGTTCGATTCCCTGGTAGGACAACGTGCATTTGGGGTTTTTTCCGTGTAGAATTTCTTACTAGTAAACTTACCTTAACACGGCTTGCGGTAAGAGTTGACTGGTAGGAAGAAAAAGCGTTATGCTATTTCTATGGGACTTTCTTTCTCTATCTCTCTGTCTGTTAAATACGTGTGTACATCTAGGAACGATGAACGCACACACACGTTTTTTTGATCAAAAATGTAGGCGGGATCGTCACGAATGCGGTGCTACCAAACAAATGTACGGCGACGTTACAAATGTTTGACGGCACGGTTGGCGCAGTGGCTGAGCGATTGACTGCTGCGCTGCGTGTCGTGGGTTCGATTCCCGCACGGAACAAATATTTGTAAGGCCTACAGGTAGTTGTTCCGGGTCTGGCTGTTAGTGTATGTGAATTTGAATGTTTGTTAACGCACCCACGATACAGGAGAAATTCCTAGAGAGTGTGGGGCAACGTTTAAAAAAAAAATGTAACGTGCAGTTAAAATGGGTAACCTCTCCGTGCATCTCCCACATATCAGTGGACGGTCGACTTTAAGCCCTACTTTTACACAAACTAACCGGTATCGCCTGACATTTAAAAGGTAAAATGTCGAAGGAAATTGTTTCAGCTTTACCTACTTCAATTCCTCGTTATATAACAGTTCTCAAAATAGTTCCAGCTTTTAGCTGTTAACTTGACTATTGTCACGTTAATTTTGATGTACTGTAAAGAATGGGGGTTATTTTTGACTGATTTCTTACATTGCGCTTGTAGTCCTTGGAGGGTTAGACAGAGGTGCACCCAGAGAACTCCAGATTGTGTGTTGGCCGAGGCACAAATTCAGATTTCGGACTGGTACTAAGAAATTCCAGATGTTTGTAAACCAGTATCACTTTGACCGACCCGGGAATCGATCCCACGTTCTCGTGCATATCGTTAGCGACCACTTACATACAATTATACATAAAATGTATCCTAGACAAGTTCTGACAAAATTGAATTGATTTGACGACACGGTTGGCGCAGTGGCTGAGCGATCGACTGCTGCGCCGCGTGTCGTGGGTTCGATTCCCGCACGAAACAAATAATTGTATGACCTACAGGTAGTTGTTCCGGGTCTGGCTGTTTGTGTATGTGACTTTGAATGTTTGTAAACGCACCTACGTCACAGGAGAAATTCCTAGAGAGGGGCAACGTTTTATTAAAAAAAAAAAAAAAATAGAGTAGATATCATTATATAATGATATTAAACTAATAAATAAATAAATAATGCTGGACAATCCACACAGCATCATCTAGCCCCAAGCTAAGCAGAGCTTGTGTTATGGGTGCTAGATGACTGATATACTTAATACAATACATTACATAGATAGATATTTTTTTATTATACATAGAAAATACCCAGAACACCCGGAACAAATCTTTGTAGATCGTACAAACATTTGTTCCCAAGGCGGGAATCGAACCCGCAACCTCCTGCGTCGCAAGCGGACCTTCGCCCGCCGCGCCACATAGGTCGTCGAAACTAACGAAATGGTTCTTCTACACCTTAAACTGTAAAAACAGCAGCTAATTCGGTATTCTTATTGCAATTGTACACGAATATTTGTAGTACACCACATACCGACATTTTGTATTTTCACTTAGTGAGTGAGACTGATAAATTTATCACAACACCAAAAAAATTGTCAACTATTTGCTACGTGGCCAACTTTTAGAATGCACCCTCTTTAGTAATTCGTAATTTGCTGTTCATGCTTTTTTCTCATGGGGGTAGACAGAGATTGCAGAACGCCACCTGCTTCGATCCTTACACACTCATTTTGCTTCGTTTACGTGCATACAAGTTTCTCTTTAAAAATCACGTAACCTACAATATTTATTGTCATGTATATAAAATTAGTATATTTTTGAGATTTTGCCTGCGTATCACTTTGTACTTGACCTTTTTGTATTTGATAAAAAAAACATTAGCTGTTGTTTCCGTTAGCGTGTGATATGCTCTTTGTGATAAGGATTACATGCTGCTGAGTGTCATCTTCATTTAGATATATTATGCAAAATAGTTAATATGCATAATATGCATAGTCATGATGGTCCAGTGCTTTAGGCCTCGCCTCTTGTGCACGAGGTTATAGGTTCAAACCTGGGCATGTACCGATGTGACTTTTTTCAATTCCTATGTACTTTTTAAGTTTATCTTGGACATCACTGACATTGGTGAAGGAAAACATCATGAGGAAACCTGGACTTATAATTAATATTAGTCTGAAATCGCCAACTCGTCTTGAGCAAGCATGGTGATTAATGCTCGTGACTTCTCTGTATGAGAAGAGGCCTTTGCCATGGAGTGGGACAGTCACAGGCTGGTATAATTATGCAAATGAAGTAAATAAATAAATAATGCTGGACAATCCACACAGCATCATATAGCCCCAAGCTAAGCAGAGCTTGTGTTATGGGTACTAGATGACTGATATACTTAATACAATACAATACATAGAAAGATATTTTTTTATTATACATAGCAAACACCCAGAACACCCGGAACAAATCTTCGTAGATCGTACAAACATTTGTCCCAAGGCGGGAATCGAACCCGCAACCTCCTGCGTCGCAGGCGGACCTTCGCCCACCGCGCCACATAGGTCGTCAAAATGATATTTATTTCTGTAAAAAGGTATCTTTTGTGATATATAATCAACATAGCAAAAGTGGTAGCATTAGCTAATGGCCTGATGGACAAGGCTTAAGGCCCCGCCTTTCATGCATGAAGTTGCGGGTTCAAATTCCGGCAACTACCAATTGGGGTTTGAGATGTCTTTATTTTCCATAGGAAATTAGACTTTTTATACCAATATAAGTGAAGTCGCCATCATTAATTTGAGCAAGCGAAGTGATAAATTCTCTTCTCTGTATCAAAAGAGAAATTTGCCCTGCAGTGGGACAGGCTGGTGTTATTAATGGGAAATAAATAGTATCACCACCCAAGGGTGACTGGTAGAAAATTTCTATGGCATTAAGTCCTCGGTACTCTGTACATTTGTGTGTTAAAAGTATTAAACAAATAAATAATATGTTCGTGCGAATCTGATAGTCAAAGTTCACCTTCTTCCAATAACTTTATAAGTATACCTGAAAATAAAACATTGAATGAAAATAATATTAGAACTGTATTGAAAATGAACACGCGTTTTATAATAGACAAAACACATTGCACATTGTGATTTAGTAAAAACTATTTGCTGTCTTTGAACACTTTTTAAACGTGGAAAACATTAAAGTTTTAACCAGTTAATTGAAAAAAAAAACTGTCATATTCAATTTCACACACGAGTCCACCCTAACGTCTAATTTGCAAGCACCATCAAACACAGCGCTTTACTATACAAAGCGCTGCCTCCCCTCGGCTGAAATGAAACGCTGAAACTGAAAGCTCTGGAGTGTAGCCGACGGAGCCGCGCCGAACGGACGCGTATCGAAAAACTGCGTCACGAAAACATTAAAATTACCGCGAATTTCGAATGAAAAGCTAATTTTATTTCATTTTCGAATAAGTACCGTTGTATTTTTCGGCTTTCGAAAATAGATTTGAAAGTGATTGGTGGGTTTTGAGTTTGGAATCAGTGGTTTTGATTTTTGAATTCTTGTTTGTTGATTTGTGGAGAGTGGTTTTAAGTTTTTTTTTATCTTTTGTGTGAAGTGATTAATTTTCTTTGTGGCCATATTTGGATAATTTGGTTTTGGTAAGAGTGCAGAGTTAGTTAAATATTCGCCAGACAGATTGATAAAGTAATCTGACTTCCAATTGGGAGGCTAAAGTCGTTTTGATATACGGTTATCAGCTGATGATAACAAGGTCAATACCTAATGGTCGATTGTAATTTGTGATTTTTTATATTTATAGCGATCACTTTGCCAATTTATTTTTAGTTTGTTCGTTAAATAACTTAACAACATAATGCGGATTTAAAAAAAGTTAAAATGCTTGATCTTTATTATTAGGTATTAGTATGAATACCATAAAGAAGAATAAAGTTCAAAAGATCGTTTGTGTTTTAAACATTATTGTAAAACTCATAGATTTTTCTCTAATACAAGTGAAACTGATGTAGGTAGTTAGGCGAATCCATAGAGCTAAGGTTTTCACCCGCAGAAATCGATTCGACTCAATTGCTCGGAGATTTTCAAAGCATTCCTACGTTTACTACGGCCCACACTTGACTCCTTGTTATTTAGTCACACACTATTAAACTTTAAAATAAAGTACATCAAAGATCGTTACAGCAGTTCTGTAGATTGGCGCGAACAAGATACACAAACGAGTGTTTTTTTTTATTGTTACTGGGTTGGAAAATCGTCATTGATGTCCCCCACCCCGGTGTTCCAACTTACGCCTACGTCGCGGGAACGTACGATTCTTCCGATACCCCCGGGTAGAAACGTGTCCTTTTTTTTTTTGATTCGGTGTGGAAAATCCTCATGGATGTCCTCATGGATGACTCTTACTGACTAAAAACCACCCCGGTGTTCCATCTCACACCTACGCCGGGGGTCGCGGGAACTTACGATCCTTCCGCAAGGGTAGATACGTGTCCTAACCCAACTTTGGAATACTCCAATGAAACTATAATTTGTGGCGTTTCTGCCTTCCCCCATGCGGTAACTGCGTGAGTTTATGTTTGCAGCGAAAACGTAACTATTAATTCTTGTATGTTTACATGAGAATAGTAAATCTTGAAGTCTTCTAGACAGTCAGGTTGCCTGATGACGCGAAACATGTGTTTAATTCTATCAGAATTAAAACATAAATGACATATAAAAGTTACAATTAGCAGACATTGGTACCTAACAAAGACTACCAGATCACTTCTCTATTTCGTAGTCCTTTTCTAGAATAATCTTGAATTAACGTGAAAATCTCATTGAAAGTTTCACTTTTTAAATAATCGATTAAGGAATCAAAGTAAACCCCTAAGCCCTCTTTTAGTTTAACATCATCTGCCTGCCTTTACCCCACCATGTTGAGGTCGGCTTCAATTCTAACCAGATGCAGATGAATACCTGTATATATCACGAAGCGATTGCCTATCTGACCTCCACAACAAAGTTAATGGGCGACATTATACCCCTTTATAAGACTGGTAGTCACATTTTTGGGTTTCTGACTACTCGTAACGACTGTCAAATATCTAAAAATGTCAGCCGGTAAAACGGTTTGTCGTGCTTTCCGAGGCACGGAGGAGTCTCGATATGTAATGAACGGTGGTCACCCATCCACATATTGTTCATGACATATTATAGAGACTCCTAGTTTATAGTAGTGGTCAATATGGACTATTTAATTTGTCAACTTTCTAGACTAACTACGTTAATACCACTACGCCTGTATTCCTTTAAAGTTTAGGCAGAGATGTGTGTATAGTACACCCACATTTCCCCAGTTATGTTTTATGAAGGGACAGGGAACAGCCCTATTGACATATTTAGGCTCCGGGCTGCTACGAGAAAACATTAGACGGAAAGACCTAATAACACTTTGCCAAACTCCGGAATTGAACTCAGGACCTCATACTCAGCAGTAGCTTACAACCACTAGACCAACGAGGCGTCAGCGTGCTTACTAATGGTACAATAGAATCTCATTAACGGCTTACGATACCCGCGGGAGTATTCTGTATGCGATGGTTTCTGGCTGTCGTCGGGGATCCGGGTTATAGACAAAAGCAGTGTTCTTCTGTCTCTTAATAACAATATATTTGTAAGCAATGTGTGTACGCGATGACTGTGTCTGTATTAGTTATTTAGAGTGTTACTTGACACTAGCACTTAACACGCGACTTCATCCGCGTGGATTTCGCACTTTTCCTGTAGAACTTTAACATCCCCTCCACCTTTTGAAAATAAAATATAGCCTATGATTGTCACTGATTATGTAGCTTTCCAAATGTGAAAGAATTTCTAGAATAGGTCAAGGTTTTTTTTATGTTTTTCCATTACAAACAAATCTTTCCTTTTTACAATATAGTTTTGGAAAAAGACATGCTGCGCCGACCCCAAGTTAATAGGAATAAGGACAGTAGGATTACGACAGGTAGAACGCCACCTACTGCGATCCGTGCATCTGTACTTTTTCTGCTCATACGGTCAGTGTTCCATTGCCCGACGATGATTTGAAATCGACCTCTTTTTTGAAGTCGGATTAATAAAAGTAGTGGCTCGTTTTAGATTTGTTCACGCCTCCCTAGTAATGCCACTGAAAGCTTTTCAGTTTAAAATCTCTATTCGTACATAAGTAGGTCGACTTACAAAAGGCCTAAGTACTTTTAATTTTGGCACAAAACCACTTTAAAATTAGGTCACTATACCGCTCAAGTTAGTTATTATACGTATAAATTTCACTGTAAGCCCGTATCATTTGCATAAACGCCTAAAAGACATTTTCACAAAAAGTCTTTGAAAAGAAAAATGATTTTACTGCCGAGCAATGTAGCTATAAAATTTGGCAACACCGCGTAATACATCCATTCAAATCTTTGTTTCCAATTAAATTATCTACACTTAAACAAATGTCAACTTAATGCTCGTGTTTATTAAGGTCATTTCAGAATGACTGGTACTATTGAAAAAGTCGTCAAATGTTTGATGCAAACTGAACTTTGTGTCGGTGTTATAGTCGTTATTCTAAAAAAAAAAGTTTTTTTTACATATTTGGAAACTGCCTCGTAGATCCAGGGGCTGAGGTCCTGGGTTCGCTTCGCAGGTCAGGCAAAGTGTTAGTAGGTTTTTTAATCACAAAGTTCTCAGAACCAGCCTGTATTATGCATCAATGCCTAGTTGATGACTATAGGCTTGCTCCCTATTACAAAAACCCTAAATAAAACTGGGCGAAATGTGGGATTACCATAAGCACATCTCTGCGTCACCCTTTGGGGAGTACTGGCGTGATGTTATGTTATTTGTAAACTAAATGGCGAACGCAGTATACATTACACTATTTACTCTACCCACTTCTATTACGCAATGTACGATAAACAAACCCGAATCGTCGCGTCCGTGATGAAATGTCAAGTAAACAAAATAATGGGAATAGTATAAAATGTCTCTAACATTACTAAGGAACTTTCGACTGGTTTTATGGTTACATTCTTTTATGTTTTTTTTTGGCGTAGTAGCGTGGTAATTGTATGGCCTTTTTTATTGTCAAGTTTTCATGGACATGGGATATCTTACAACATAATATTAAGACCGTTTCTACTGTTTTTATTACGCGTAAGCGTCTGCTTAATCTTTTTGGGGATACCTTCGCGATCTTATGTTCAATTGTGATCTAAAATACCAATATTATAAAGAAGAGGAAAGATTTGGTTGTAATGAATAAACTCAAAAAGAACTGAATAGGTTAGGTTAGGCACCGATATCAGTGTCTATGTATGAAGTAACTATCCCTATTATAATGGTCCCGTGGCTGTCCCCTCCGTGGGGCGTTTGTTTGACATTGAAACAGATATAAACCTGGCGCTACTTACGCAACCCGCTGTTGTGGCGTTTTATACTGAACAAGTTATTTTATGTTTACTACTAGGTATAGACGGTATAAGCTTTTTGTATTTTAACTAGTTTGTTTTGCTCCTAATAAGAAGTAATGATCTTTTACACGATTGTTTACGAAACCAATTTTTTACTTAACTCTAAAATCCCAATCCCAATTTCGTGCCTCTATTCCCCAAATGGTTAGGCAGAAGTGTACCTATAATACACCCATATTTCGCCCGTTAAGTCCCATGTAATTGGGGGCGAAACTATTGCTATAAAACGGGCACGAATCTCGGCCCGGGAAGCTACTCACAAATACCTGATGAAAAATGATTTAAAAAGAGTGGCCATATGGTTTCTTGCCCGTTCTACTCCAAAACTACCTACGCTTTGGAATGGGCGACTAGCTTCATTTTTCCGCGTCTTTGACAATTCAAAAGTACCTGTAATGGGTTTATTTGAAATTAATGCTTTGACTTTGAACAAACTAGAAACCTTTGCCTGACCCGAGGATCATACCCAGGACCTCACGCTCAGCATTGTCGCTTGCAATCACTAAACCAACGTTTTTTTTATATATATTATGGCGTGGCTGTTACATGGGCAGTCAGTCTAGCGATAACAAGGTTTTTATTCCAGTATTATGTAATGCGAGTATTTTTCAGTAGCCTCCGATCATGTAACTATCTCAAGCCTCAACAATATCGGCGTAGAGCGAGTCACACTCGCATATACAGGGTTCCAGTTATATTTTCATTGTTTGACACCGCATGACTCATGTTAGTTTGTAAAGAGTTTTTGCTGAGTAATAAAAAGCGGTTCTAGTTAGAGACATCGCATCTCCAAAATTAATTATACTTATACTCTTAGCTTGCGTCATCCCACTGCTGGGCAAAGGCTCTCCATGACTTCCAGTTATTTCGATCCACGGCTTATGTGGGCCACTGGTCGTGGGTTTTGTTCAGCTCGTCTCGCCATCTTCTACGAGGCCTGCCGCGACGTTGTGGCCAGTCCAGTTCCATTTCAGCTTAGCGGCTTTTTGGGCATCGTCAGTAACTTGTGTTTTGGAGCGCACTGTGGTGTTGTGTACATGGTCGCAATCAATTGCACGTTGGCAGACCTTGAGTTTGGATTTTTGCTGGTTAAAATGAAGAAAAAAAAAACAAAAAAAAAATGAAGTCAGGCCCACCGTAAGTAAATAAATAAGGTTTCGTTTTTAACAATTTGGCAAATAACCCTTGACACTGAGATTATTACAGTAAGTATTTATGTTGCCGGGTACTGAAAGGATCCGGTCAATAGCGCCTTTAAAGCTCTCCCACCCGTGTTGTGCTTTCATTCAGAGATAATAGCTTAGGACACGCTGTGCTTGATCAGCTATGCAACCATAGGGATATTAATCCTAGGTTGACTGATGAAATCGTTACAGAGGTGTAAATTGTGGAGAAATAATTTAGAAACACTCAATTTAAAATTATAATTCCAGTCTGTTACTGTCCCAATGCAAAAGGACGTCATAGAGAGTAGGCACGAGCAATAATCACCACGCTTGCTGAAGCAGGATTGGTGATTTATAATATTATAAATTCGAATCTGAGTTTGTTTGTTACTCTTTCACCTCAACTACTCAACGGAGTATTAGTACAATTTTAACATAATTGCTGTCAGAGCTACAGAACAAAATCGACCGAGTTAAAAAAAAAATATTTTACTTGTGGACGTGTAAAGTGTTTGTAAACCCATTTGTAGAAATAAATATCATGTATATAATACAACTGCCTCGTTGGTCAAATGGTTGGAAGTGCTACTGCTGAGCACGAGGTTCTGCGTTCGATTCTCTGGTCGGGCAAAGTGTTATTGGGGTATTCTATCCGGAATTTCTCAATAGCAGCCCGATTTGTGCCCGGTTGATGGTAATAGACTCGCCCCTTATTACATGGAACTTAAACATTACAGGCGTGATGTTATTTCATGATTTAACAGCTAGTAACTCATAAAATAACACCTTAGCTAGTTCCGGTTATTCCCGTTCGCCACCGCCAGTATTGCCCCCTCCGGTGGCGACTGGGAATTATTCTAAAAAAATATCCCAGTCGCCACCTCCGGGGGCAAGCGGGATTGTTGGTAGTAAAAATCCCAGTGGCCACCCCTAAATATAGTTAACATAAAAACTAGGTATGCTACCTATTATCTTAATTTTTTTTTTTGGAATGACAAAGAATGTTAATTTTATTAAATTTCTGATTAAAAAATAGAAGTACGTAGGGTTAATCAAACGAGAGAGTTACAATATTTATAAATTGGTAGAAAATTAAACAAACATTATTTTTTACTATTTTTATTTTCAAAATCAACTATTTTAAACACAAATCCAAAATCACAGATAATTAGGTACTTTCAATAGAATATAAAATATTTCTTAAAATATACTTGAAAAAACAATTCTCCGCCTTCTTAAATCTACATTTTCATTTCCAAAATCAACAAGTTTTATACAAATTCTAAACAATCACATCAACAAGTCAACAATCATTTCTATAGGAAAAAAAATATTATTAGAAAATATACAAAACAAATAAAGTATTATACTCTGCCCTAATAAAAAAAATATTTTTAACAAAATTAAAAGTATGCACTAAGCATAATGAGTATTTTCAAATAATCACAGACATAACGAGACTCTACCCTACCCTAATCAGTATTAGAAAAAATCACAGATGCGTCCTCTCAATTAAATTCGTCATTAATGTACTCGTATCACAGAGTATTTACAGTAATTGGGTTTTATATGTAAAAAAAAAACTTAGAACTAGATATTTTGCTACTTTAAAAAAAAATACTTAGGTAATTTGTTATGACTGGCACAAATCAACATCATTATTTAGGTACCCATAATTGACCTACGTTATTCATTGATCGTCATCAAGTAATGAATAATTTGTTTAATTTACCATACCTCTTATGCTTTTTTTTTACCTTTTTTTATTTATTTTCATTGCCAAGAAGCCTTAATGCCTTACAGTTTCTAAAAAATGACCTACTGATATATTGCCATGTAACAGCTCTAACTGAATATCCAAAATAAATTGATCAGTAAGGACATTATTTTTCTTTCTTTTTTTAAAAGGTGTCATTTTGGTTTTATTAATGTTATCACAAACACTGAAATATGCAGAATCTTTAACCAATACATTTAATAAATGAATAATATTAGGGTTCTTTTTTCCAATTTCTTGGTTTAATTTGTGATTCCAAGCTTCCAAGAAGTTAGTGGTCCTATGCTGCTCTCCGTAAGCACACCAAATTGGAATAAATTCTTCCTTCAGCCATTGTTCTTCAAAGTATTTTCTGAATTTTTTTAAATCCTCCTCTTGTGTACTGTAGCGAGTAATATACTTCCAGCCGTTTGAAATTTCGTGTGCAGGCAATAACGGTAGAACTGCACTTAGTGCAACCTCTCTTATTTTCTTCACATCTTTTGATTTTGTAATTTGAAGTTTACGGGCCTTCTCCCAAACCGCTTTATTATAGTGATAATAGCATCCTTTTGTGTTAACTTGCGGAAATAAATTCTTTATAGCAGTCATTGCCGCTTTTTCGAAGTCAGTTTTGTATTTAAGCGGATTCCAGCCGGGGATTTGAGCTTTTATCATGGAAAACAGAATGAAGTACGATTTCACGTTTCTTTCACTCATAAGAGCGTAAACAATAGGCATTAAATTCGTACTATTTGATGTACTTCCCATATCTGCATGTATAACATATAGCTGCGAAAAAGGTTTCGGACAACTTTTAAAAGTTCCGTCACTGTAAAAATCAGTCGCTTTGCAAATTGAAAGTTTAGCTTTTTCTGTGCAGAAAATTAGAATTCGGCTGTCACCATCAGCATAATCAGCTAGTAAAAAATTTGTGAATTGCTTCGGGACTTCAACGTTTCTTACTAGCTGCGGCTGTAGACACTGTACTCCAGCTTGTACATTCCTAAATCTGTACAAGGATGATTTCACGCTATTGAATGTTGGTATCTTGCACACCAAATCTAATCCGCTGTTTTCTAATGTTGCAATCATATTATTATAAGACTGAGGAACTGCCGGGTAATTCCCTTTGATAATTTCTTGTTTGCAGGAATAAAGCCGCTCATCAATTTCATTTTTTAGGAAATCTGGAGTACATAAATGCGGCGTTTCATTTACGATATTATTATTCTGCGAAGAAAAAAAGATTTTATTAAACATTTAATTTGATTATTAAATAAGAGTATAGGAATCAGGGTACGAAATTATAATCGATCCAGTAGTTTCGGATCCTATTCGTTACAAAAAATCTCTTTATAATACAAAGAAAAAGATATTGCTTACGATTAATAGGCATACAAGTAGACAAACTTACACGAATCTTTATAACTCCTTTGCATTTCTTTTTTCGCTGGCTGCATTCCCACACACTTAGTCCACTTGGGTATTTTTTTTTCACATAATATTGGTGGCCACCGTGAAGCAAAACAACACCATGTTTTCTTTTAATATAAATTAATGACACTTCACCCGAGGTAGTACACGATGTACTTGACCCTGACATGGTTAGGAATGCACTAATAATGTTATGATTAGAAATGCTGCCACAACGCATTGCCAGCCGATACTTGTTTTACATTTTAGATCTAAATGCATTGTACTTAAAGTTTAGTTTTGCAAGAATCACTCATAAAACCATCCCCATCAAGCCCAATAAAAAGCTGTTTTGTGTTTTTAAAGATTTATGACCTTCTGTCTATTGTGTCTGTTTTGGCTTTTCGGCATGTTTGTTATAGGTAAAACAAAGCACACGGCCTATTTTATGGTTTATTCCGAGACGTGAAATGTAAACAAAGGACATCGGCATCTTCAATTGAGCTACTAGAGTTTAAGTAGCAAAACAAAAGGATTAGTAATCCTTTCTCACGATAGTTTTGGCTTTTCGGCGCTCGTGTCATCGGCGGGTCGCCGCTGCGCAAGGCGCTCGCGCCGTTTCCTATTTTATGGTTTTAAAGACGTGAAATATTAACAAAGGACATCGGCAACAATATTATAGTGAACCGTACCTATTGCCTAAATTTCAATGCATATATGTATATCTAGATACATAAAGGTACCTAACTAAACAATTCATTTACTTTAAACATTCTGTGACGTCGGTAATTATTTTAAAATCATTCCAAAAAAATATAAAGATATAGCATTTATTTTAACTATATTTAGGGGTGGCCACTGGGATTTTTACTACCAACAATCCCGCTTGCCACCCGGAGGTGGCGACTGGGATATTTTTTTAGAATAATTCCCAGTCGCCACCGGAGGGGGCAATACTGGCGGTGGCGAACGGGAATAACCGGCTAGTTCCTATTATATGCGTTTCCAGGTTATGGCGTCGCAATTTCGTTCTAAGTAATGATGTCTTCGCACCCACTATATTCTTTAGTTATGGGGTGGCGTTGCAGATTTTGGCAAGGCGCGGCCGGGGCGAGCCAACCTTGGTTTATGCGTATAAAGAGTAATTCAATATGTGGGCTCTTACGTTGTAGGGGATTATAGGTGACAGCGATTCTGTACGATTTATTTTTGGTCATAGCTGATGTGTCATTTTATATCATCTATACGGACAGAACGCAAATACCTACACTCGTTTCTTAAAAATGCTTTTATAGTACCTACATCTGAACATGTTCGTAGTATTCGTTTCATTATCGATAGCCTAGCCTTTTCCCAATTACATATGTTGAAGTCCCTTACTCATTGGTAACTCTGGTTGTCATACTTTCGGGCTTCTGACAGCGGGGTCCAACGGTTTTACGTGCTTTTCGAGTGATTCCGATGCACGGAAAACCAAATGTGTTTTAATTTGGAATGAAGAAAGACTCGCATGGTTTTTTCACAACCATGAAACATTGAACATCTTGATCATCAGTGTCTGTCTGTTGATCAAATAGCAATAATTATAGCGAAAGTTTCAAAAGAAATCACTTCAAAATTTCTTCGACCCGAAACTGTCGTTCAATTTGACGGTATCTGCATAGTCACTAAAGTATATATTCATTAACGTTATTCGAGCGTCAAGCACCGAATAATTTTGATGCAGCCGAACAACGTCGTAAACCTGAACGTATCGTTTCCATTTTACGATCCTGTTATTGTGTAATATTATTCCTATTTCATGAGAGAATAACTAACGTATTTACGACTGTAAACAAAGCATAGACAAATAAATGGAAAACTATATTTTAGATAAACTATCGATTGTTATATTGATATTGATTAATGTCATCGTCGTCGAAATCGTTGACAGCGTTATTTTGATCACTGTCTTCTTCTGCTGTATAGTTGAAAGCCAGATCTTCTAGGTCATGTAGTCTGTCCAACTTCCTATGCATGGCAATTCTTACCCGCATCTCCTGACCATCATGTTCCAACATCCGAAAGTTAACTCTCATCTCATTGTATGAGAGACGATTGAACGACTAACAATAATCCTCCTTTTTATCTACGTATTCATTTGTATTCGATTTTAAAACACCGACCAAACAGTTAAAATCTTAATAGATCTTATCACAACCCTCTAAGACCACGGACATGACAACTGCGAAATTCATCTCACCACTTCCCCGAAACTTTGAGATTCGAAGCGACTTTTCAATTTCGTAATAATAGCTTGGGGACGTTCAACCTCCCCTTTCTTCAGCCTTGTCTACCTCAGCGATTAATAAATCTAACGGTTCAGTACCCGGTACGGAAGTTTTGTAAAATCCTATCTCCTTCAGGCTAAAAACTCGACCCTTAATGTGAAGGACCTAAGTGATTTGCATTTTTCCGCTAGAGAGCTTGGCCTTGGTCTATTTTAATAAAGAATCTCTCTTAGTCCTTGATTTATATCATTATCTTTAGGCCAGGGTTCTGGTTACTGTTACGCGACAATTTTTAGCTGTTTTATGAATCGGAAATTCATTCTCAGATTTATCTTTCCTACACTTAGCGTTATCATTGTAACTTTACTCATCAAAGAATAAGTCAATATCTACATCATTATGATTAACGGGTTCTTTCTTATGTTTCAAAGCAATGATTTATTGTTATTGCTAATATGATTTCCCATTTCTCAGCCCTAGATTCTATAACTGAACAACACCACCTACCATAACTCCTATAACAAAACTTCCACCATTCTTTCCGTCAGTTTATTCCAAGTCGCACTCATAAACTCCATGCTTCCGCGTGTTTCCCAGCTACATACTCGACTTCAGTTTTTACGTCCACTGGATCTGTTTGCCCTGTTACGACACTGCTATGTATAGCAGACATATCGATTGCAAAACATTTGCATAGCCTTCTTGCGCTGAGAATGTGATGGGAGCAGGTGCTCTTGTGGACACGTGGGTGTGTTGGTCAATATTATTATAATCTGATCTAACATGGGGTGTTTTTGTTTGTATATCCATAGATTTTTTTCCGTTTTACTTAGGATTCTTATATTGTTGTTTCTATCTCTAATTAGGTTTTATGTTTATTGTCGTTGTTTTTGGTACAACTAGCCTAGCATATATATTATCTAAAAGTGAATCTTTGAAAGTAATAGTGAGAATTTCCATGATTATTTTCGTTTGCTTTCTTTTGCCCTAGCTCGATATCTTGTGACGTGGTAGTGTTACGTATTCCATTGCTGTGTCACGTTTCTTTTCCACAGTTACCTATTACTTACCAAATCAATTAGCTTCATGTACAAAAGCTTTCTTAATTAATTTTAAAACAATTTACTTTCCTGAAATGGAAATCGTACCTGCCTTTGACTGTTTAATTTGTTTTTTCTTTAATAAAGGAAGCAATTTTCCAATAAAATTTCGTTTTTTTATTAACTTTTTCATTTGGAAATGTCAAACGTGTTAGATTTTTTTTTGTTGTACCTTCCTAATGGATGTAATATTTAGTTACATAAAAACGACTTCCCCTCCTGTCAGATTTAATTAATAAATTACTCTCGGAAGTATAACAGACATCGTTGGTAGGTGCTACTTTATGCTTAACTACGTATTGCTCGTAGCTTTGCTCATTTATATTAAGTTCCGAGACATTATGAGATTAGAATAAGTCCCGAGATGAAAGACCGTGTCTTTTGTTCTCATTATACCTATTTCGAACGATGGCTTTAAGTTTATTCCAGCATTACAAATTCTATTTGTATATTTAAGCACACCCTTGTTTATTTAGGTATAGTTATTTTTTTTTTTATATTCTCAACGATAATAGTCTTCTCCATCATTAAAATTGATAATACCAATTTCTGCAATGTGCGTGTGACTTTAGTGATCAAATTTCTTTGGACAATTTTCGAAAGAGCAGGAATATACTTTTCTGAATAATCCTTTTCCTTACTAGGTTGGAGTCTGCGTCTAGTCTAACCGAACCGCAGCTGATCATATTAGTTCTTTTTCTGATAAAAAATAATACTAAGTAGGCACTGCCTGTTAGTTCCGTAATATTAAGCGCCCCTTTTGCAAAATTTCCAAGTATCCATTAAAAAGTCTTCCCCCATTATAAATTCCCCTTCAAATGTCTGCAAAGATGACATGAAGTTTGACAACATCGTCTATTCTCACAAGCAGAGAGTAGGGAAGTACCGAAGGACCACATTGACAGGTTTAATTTTTGGTCCTTTGGTACTTGTGAGCTCATTACTTACTTTTAAGTCACTAATGAATTGGAAACAAATGAATTTCCGTTCTCAGGCGCAAGTATCAGATCTTGTAATAACTGACTTCTAAGAACTCTGGTCTTTCCGTAAGCAAGAAAGAGAGTTAAAGTGTCTACTACCAATCTACTTGCCACCACTTGCTATTGGCGACAGGTTTAAGAATGTTAGTGCCGCGCAGCTCTTCAGGCCACCTGGCTTGGCGGACTCTTGTAACATTTGAAATTCGCGCGGTTCGCATGTAACCTCAATCCAAAGTATGCTGTACAAAGTAATAAAGTAAGTAATAAATCAGCCCTTAGCCATCTTCCAGGGGAATGAAAGCATATATAAAAATAAATACCTTATACTGTGGGATCAGCACTAAAATATGAAAAAAAAAACTTACACACATTCATGTTCAAAATGTAGAAGAGCTCATTTCTTCTTCTTCGCTATTATAAGGTTGCTCTCATAGGCTAACTTGACAGGTTTAGAAGTGACATTATTCATAAATACCACCCCCTGAAAATGTTAAAACTCTTGAAACTAAAAAATTGGTGGAGCACCTTTATGAATTTTTTAAATTCGGCGTTCCGCACGATATTAAAAAAGTATTATGTTCCACCAACTTTTGTTGTATAAAACTTCTGCAGTGTCCCATTTTGTGTACTCACCCGGCGCCCCGGAGCCACTTCACTGTCATGTCTATGAAATTTTTATGTTGTGACGAACAGATTGACAGTTTATTATCCATAAAGTGTGTTTGTGACGCCTATTTGTTGCTAGTTTTATACCTGAGTCGTGTAGTATAATTGGGATTTTTTTTAAGAAAAAGAAGGTCAATATAATCTCGGCTAATACAAGTTAGTTCAAATTGAATTTTCAGCAGTAGACTATGAGCAAGCGTAGTCAACTAAGGTGCTGATTCCCTTGTTATTAAACTAATCTTAATATAGGCTACTTCTGTCTTATAAAACAGGAAAGGGTTCGTCTCTTTCCTGTTTTATAGGAGCTGTCAACTTATAAAGCTTTTATATAAACGTAATAAACATCTTTGACTGAGTTCTTAACCGACCCGACCGTTTCTAAAGTTGTATGTTAGTAACAGAGGTTAATTCTCTCATTTTTGTTTAGTTTTTGATCGGGGGAATCCGCTCTAATATCTATTCAATTTCTTTAAGAGTATTACTGTTTGCAGGACACTTACGGGCTGTAGTTATTACCCCCAAATTTAGATAAGACAGTTCAATATGATGGTCTCCAAATCTTTTCTCATATATTTCGAGTACATCTTCTAGTTCACTAAGTTCAACATAAAACAAGGACAGAACTACTCGAATTGGTCACTCAAAAACTCATAATATTAAAGTTACCAGTACCTTTCTATCCATGTCAAGAGTCACATGCTCACATAACACACAACATTCACATAGGTACTTATCCCAACTCCTTGACATATTCTTCAAGTTTTACACATTGTGACCACTCACCTTTGTAGCCACAAGTCACATGTAGTCTCGTATATACTAATTGCCGAGATCACAGCCTCTAGCCGACTGTAGCACCCTAGACTTCTTAACAACGGCTGAGTTCCACTGCTTCTTAAGTGGAAACTTAAGAAGCGAGAGAGTTGGACAAAGAAGTCGTGGGATTAGTAAGTCTGTGGTGGGTGGTTGATAGATACCATTGTTACCACTGGCCAGAGACTGAATACAGAACCAATACAGAATTCAGATAACATTTTTACGCAGTAGTCCTATTTATAAATAGACGATATCTTTCGTCTTTCCAATTGCTTTGTTCCGTATTTATTAAAACAATAAATATTACACTTTATATTTTAATATTCCTTCCTTAATCGAAACTACGTATGCAGATACAATACAGCGCTACTGCTGAGCATTAGGTCCTGGCTTTGATTCCCGGATCGGGCAAAGCGTTATTGGGTTTTTCCATCTGGGATTGTTCAATAGCAGCTCGGAGTTCGGATTAGTACTCCGTTGATGACAATAGGCCCCCCTATTAAATGGGGCTTAAACATAACTGGAAAAATGTAGGTGTACCAAAGGTACTATCACTAACCCTTTGGGGAATACAAGCCTGATATGATGTTAAATCGTTAAATTAAGAACAAGAGATTTGTGATGCGTGGGTGTTTTGTTGATAGAATATCCGATGTTCGATCCATTCCCGTTCATATCTGGACTCGTTTGCCAAAACCTACACCGCCAATCTGGCAGACGCAGAAGTCCGCATAGCGGTCCATAATATCTACAGGATGTGATAACTACATCCACTTCAGATAATTGTTCATTTCACTCGCGAATCGGACTCCTATGTTAGAATATGTGAATCACAATATTTGGGTTTTTATTACGATACACTTTGATGTACCACGCAAGTGATAAAATTGTACTAAGGATTATATATTTTTATGAAGTAGAAATCCAAAGTGCTTTGAAATAAAAGGTTCGTTTCTTTCAAAGAAATCTTACCATTTTACCTATGTTTTACCCGTGTTCAAAACCAAAATACCTTCAGGCGCAATGCTATTCAATCAATACTAGCGAAGTACATTTACAAGCCAGTCCGTAATGTACGGAAAACTTAACAAATTTAATATCAATTCTTCTCATTGTGTTTTCGAAAAACAAACAAATTCTCAGCCACATTGTCAAACTGAGTAACAGAACTTTTTCTATTCACAAAACTGCAATAAAGCTTCAGGGACAAAGTTTGGACCTTGAAATACCCGTGTGTTCCGGAAAACATGCTCCGTCACAAACGACGGCATGCGGTCAAGGTTGCTACTAATCGGCGCGCGCGACTCCGCCTGCCATAGATCAAGTGTGTCACCATGAGGGAGATGTGGTGTTTTTCTCTTTTGGAAACTTGCATTTCATCCTGTATTCTACGACGGGTTAGGCATAGGTACTAAATAAATGAAAATTTGACTTAAACGCAAGAGATTGGCCGGAGAAAACCCCACAAAGAGAAGACTGGAAGGTTATGTGGGAGGCCTTTGCCCAGCATTGGGACCATATAGGAAAAATATTTGCTATCTCAACACAAATGATATAAAACAGGAAGAGCTTAATCTAATTTGAGAGCTAAGATATTTGTGAAGGACTGGTGCCCGAGATAGATATAGAATACCAGTGTTACGGGGTCACCAGGCCCCCCAAGAGTGACACTAATATTAAGTATAAGCATTTATACCCGTAATACACCCATATTTCGTCATTTATGTTAGAGACAAGACTAATACCTATCTTAATTGTGTAAACTACCTACATCATATTTTAATGACTCCTGACTGATAAGGAAAAATCATTAAAATTCAAGTTGATTAAGCACTTATTACGTTCTTATTCCTAGAAAGATGACATCTTTTACACATTTTCCGGGAACTCCAGACTATTTTTTCTCTGTCTTAAGTCCGCCGTTGCACCTTTTATGTTGCATAAGGTTTAATGATAATGACACTATTTATTTCATTATAAACCCAGGGCTCTTAAACTTTGAACTAAAAACTCACTTCACTGTGATTATTCTATTCTATTTCTTAATGGAAAAAAATGCACTTAATTACATAATTTTCAATTTGCGGACACAATATAGCACATTATAACGTTTTTTACAAGTGAGAGAGCACAGATTAAATATATTCCTGTCAATTTGACAATCATAGACTAATGTTTCATCAAACTTCAACATGACATGCGTCTGACCTTTCTTTGCTTCCCACTATCACCAAATTAAGGATGCTTTTAGCAGGGTAATGCTATATAAAAGAGAGCACAGCAAACCTTACCCGGGTATCCTTACGTCACCCGTTCAAGGTCAAATAGTTACCCGGGCCTGCAATATATCTCGCTCCCGGATAATATTCCCGTCAGGATGTTTTTCTACCGCTTCCTCAACTCTCCATTCCGAACTGTTTTGGTAATAAAGGGATGTTTATGAATACATTTGTACCGAGGGTAGAGGTCTTATGTAATTTGTACAATAAAATGTAGTTTGGACTGTCTTGAAGAAATGTTAGTGAAGGAATGGACAAGAATATTATTCATAAATATCCTGGGAGAGGCGATCTCTATCATCATCTGCCAAGCCTTTTCCCAACTATGTATTGGTCGGCTTCCAGTGTTTCAGTACAATTCAATTTACATGGAGCGCCTGCCTATCTAAGTTTAACGAATTTTATTTACTAACTCATAAGAAACATAGCTCACTTACAATGAGCTTAAATTACTTATTATAACTTACTATAGCTAATACAGAGATCTTTAACCTATACAGAGATCGAATGGTTTTAAAAGACTTCATAAATATATTTTTTTGTCGAGTTCTAAACGCTGCTTGACTTAAATTGATTGACTATCCTTCATATTAATTGGTGAATCTCTATACAATTGTACTCCACGCAACACGATATCCCTTCGTAAGACTGGTCATCAGAATTTCGGGCTTCTGACTACCCGTAACGACTGTCAAAGGTCTACAAATAACAGCCTGGAGCAAAGGCATAACATGTGGTCTCGACGGCGACGGTCTCTTCAAGGGAATTTCCGTTTTGTTTTCCTTGAAAATAAAATCGGGAATAGACTCTAAAACTACGCCAAATATCCATGAAATACCGGATTGAATAGCTATTAACGGAATCATTATAACCCACGTTGCTACCAAAATATCGCACCGTACAACATGATCAATGACATTGCATCCAGTGCCCTAGGAGTGGGTATAGTTGGGTATCGGATGTATACTGCCCGCCCTCGCTCGTTAATATTTATGATTCCATGAAACAGGGAATTTGTACCAGCGTGTATTTGTGTGTGGGGGAGTATTGATCGGAAGGGCTTTTGTTACTGAAAAGTCTAGCTAGAATAATATGTGGGACTGTGTGCGATGAGTCCATTTCATGGAATATTATTGTTGCAATAATGAGTCCCTTATTGGACGTGCGGTGCGTAGTTCGATTCCCTGAAAGTGTTATTGGGTTTTTCTATCTAGAATTTCTCAGAAGGATTTGTACCGAGTTGATGGTAATTGTCTCCTATTACATGGGACTTGAAACATAACTTGGCGAATGTCAGGTGTAGGTAGTATAGGTTCTGTCTAACCCTTCGGGGAATAAAGGCGTTATGTCATGTTTATGCTGTAGGAATTGGTATAGATGATGTAGTTATTCGTTTTGTTGAAGAAATGCTTCAGATATAATAATAAAGATAGAGATTTTGCAGTCTTCAATAAGCCAAGAAACAAAAACTGTTCCAATTTGAGACAAACCATAATTGGGAATTTGGCAAGGTAGACACTGGAAACAGTAGCAATATCTTCTTCTGAATAGTGCTTTTTGACCTTCGGAAATAATTATGAAACTTCAGAATAAGGAAAATACTAAAGAATTTAAGCTTTTGTGGAATGTTTACAATATTTCATTGGCTTTTGGCATTGGCAAGGAATTTGAAAAGAAATTTGCTATCATCGTGTTTTAAAAAAACAGACTAAACAGTTAACGTATTCAAAACTCAGGAAGTTGAGAATTCTGAAAATACTAGAGAATTAAAGCAATATATATTGGCTTTGGACTATTTAACGAATTCTAACCAAAATTGTCATATGTATAATTTTCCAAAAGGACATACACAAATTCAATGTTTTTAAAGTCGTAGTGCAACGGCTCAAAAAGTTATCGCTCTCCAAAACACATGGGGCGTCGCTAATCTAATCAAACGACAAAATGATGAGCCCACAGTCCCTATGGCAACTATCAGTACGGTTGCAGTGACTCAGGGATCCCGTGATAGTACAATGACATTGAATGACACCGTTTCGTTGTTAAGCTTCTTATCAAACTTGATGCACATCTGAAATTAATCTTCGTAAAACAGATTTCACTTTTGAAACTGCTTTAAAACTTAACAAAATATCACGCATGTATTCTTAGAAGGGTAAGGCATAGGTGTATCTATAGTACACCCCTATTTCGCCAGTCATGTTCAAGCCTCATGTACTAGAGGGCGAGCGTATTGCCATCAACCGACACAAATCCTATTCCACTGCAAAATCCCAGATGGAAAAGACCATTAATACATTGCCCGATCCGGGTATCGAACCCAGGGCCTCATGCTCAGCAACAGCGCTAGCGACCACTAGACCAAAGAGGCATCATGAAGGACATCATGACACATTGAAATAGTTTCCTTAAATTAACTTTTTTGCTAAAGTCATCTTAACTTGGGTCAAGGTTAAGAAGATAAAGTATTTCAGGAAGAACAGTATAATCTCTTGGAATAGCCTCATCAAGTGGTCCAAGAGACTTGAGAACTCGTTCAGGGATAATGGCATCAATTAGGTTAACTTCTTCGATTAGCGATTTCGGTATTTCATCAGTATAAAGCTTTACTTCTGTAACTATGTAAGTATATATACCATATTAAAATCCAAAAATAAAATAAAATCTGGAAATCAATGATCCTATTTTTAAAGGTACGACTCAGTTGCTCAAAAGCCTGAATCAAAGATTCCAGCGTTGCCATTCAACGTGGCAATGCTGCCACTGCTTTTTGGGCACTTTTCGCGTTGCTATACGGATTTGATGTTCTGTGATTCCTTTCTTTTCTTATTAAAATACATATATTGCTATTGTTATAAGGCCATGTTTTAATGCAAATAATTTATGACCTAAGTTGTATATACAACACAAATATTATGTATAAGGCACTTGATCAACAACAAAATGAAAACGAAACTCATTATCACAATTTCCAACCCTCCTTAATATTAATAACCAACAAAGCCTATTAATATTAATTTCCACCAGCACCCCTCGACCTTCGCAACCGCTCCTTTTCCTTATTACCACCAGCTGGTCCAAGGTCAGGAGCCACGTGTCGATTGTTTTCACGAAGGTCAACTGTCTTCCCTTCCGGATTCCGCTTGGTAGTCGTTATGGCATGTTCTGTTGTCCTCATAACTCCTTTATTACAAAAGAATAAGGTTCATGTTCAATTCAGTTGGTACGGTTGGCTGCAGCGCTGCGTGTCGCTGGTTCAATTCCCGCACGGAACAAATATTTGTATGTCCCATATGTAGTTGTTCCGGGTCTTGCTGTTTTCGTATGTGAGTTTAAAGGTCTGTAATCGCAACAACGACACATGAGAAATTCGTAGTTAGGGGCAAAGCATTTATAAAAAAAAAATGGGATTTTGGAATTTTAGTTTGAGATAGCTTCACGTGCTGCCGTCTGCACTACGTGTTGTGAAATAATCGTTGTTTCTGTCATCATCATCGTAAGTTGGATCATGATGATCTTCGATGCATAGATATATATCATTCTGTAGCGTTACGTTGTTGGGAGGTCGAGAGATTAGCCCGTTCTAACAAACTGACTCTTCAGCTTTATTAGTACCTATAGAATTTTCTCCAGTATTCAGTTTGTTGGTAAACTCTACACGGCCTTCTTATCTGATATCTTATGATCTTACCTTAAAATTAGCATAATTTAATTTTATTTCATGTGGAAAGTTTAGATTGCGTTTAGTTTTACAGACGCACGTTTTTATGATGTTTGTGTTAACAATTTTTTGTTGACCCATATACAATGAATAACTAGCACTATTAACCTCTCTCTTGCATCCTTCTGAGAAAAGCAAATGTTCTCTATAGTTTTAAAGCTATGAAACTTTTTATTATAATTCTGGTCCACATTACCTCGACAGCTTCTCCCCAAGGTCGGTAACTACGTGACAACGAAGCCCTTCTTCCATTTACTATTCAGCTCCGGTATCCTCGGACAGGCAGACACGCCTGATGTAATTGGACGGCTCGGACACTAAACAGACAGGTGCAGAAGGCCGACTTGACTCAATAACGCGGAAATGGGGGCACACACACACACACGCGTGTTTACGATTACAAACGAATGTACTTGCTATATGTGAAGCGTGTCTAGAAGCTGTAATGTAACGCATATTCAACATGTAGACGGCAATACAAGCATGATTTATTTATTTAATACTTTGAGCACAAAAATGTACAGAGGTGGACTTAATGCCAAAGGCATTGTCTGCCAGTCAACCTTTGGGTGATGCAGAGATAAACAGAAAAGAAAAAATAAATGATAACATTAGGTATATTACATGTAAAAGCTCGCACTGATCCATCGGCTTTTGACAATTATCGCGAACACATTGCTTGTTCGCGATAAGTTTGTCTGCTGTCCACATTACTCGCGTTGGAATTTGTTTTGATGTATGCTGGGTGCGCATTAGCTCGTTGTATGGACCAGACCTGCTGTACGATCCTGTGTCCTGGCCATTCTGCTTGGAATTTGTGATAAATCATATTTACCTTTGTACTGTTATGTGAACGTAAAAAGTTTTGTAAGTGGCAAAGGAACTGTGAACGTTTGTTGCGTACCGTATTAGGTTGCTGGATGTAAGACCTCTTTTCAAGTAAAAAAGGTTTTTTTTGTTGGTCATTAAGATATTGTATTTTTTGGCAAAGAAATAACTCGTATATGAGTCGAGGTCGTAGGGCGTTGAAAATGCGACTTCCTCTTCACTCTGACGAAAGTCTTTTGAAAATTTGATGAAGAGCTTGTGGCTAAATAATAACAGCCGCACGGGTCAATATTCAAGGTTAAGTTACGCTTGCCGAAGTCGGTCCGCGGATGCTGGATCATGCGGAGACCCCTCCGTGTCTCGTGCACGTTAAGCCTGCAGTAAGTTGGTCTGGGATGTCATTCGTAGATGACAATCGGGGATTCCGAATCCCGATAATCTGACAATCAGTGTATCCTCAAGGCAACGAGAAGGCATGAGTCTACGTATGTATGTTATTAAGATCAAGGTTAAATACAGCAGTTCATCTCTCCATACCGTTAAATTTAAATTATTTTGTGCACTGAACTCCTAAACGGTTCGACCGATTTTCATGTTTTTTTTTGTGTTTGAGTCTAAACCGAGGACTGTAGCCTACATGGGTCCTTTAGTGTGAAGTCGCTTGGTTTATAAGTTTTAATACCCTACCTGGACGCTTTAATTTAATTGACAATTAAGTAAAAACAAAAAAAAAATAAAAACGTGTCCAATATTTTATAAACCGGTAGGTGGCGCTGCGATCGAGTACCAGGATATTTTTTTTTATTACATTCGGGCAGGACGACCTCAGTCGGGTCTGCTGAAATATGTATAAAATTTTCCATCGATCCGAAGAAAATATTTTTTTCATCGGACATCAAAAAGCTAATGAATATTTTAAGACTACCCTACTTTGTTGAAATTCTTCTAGTTATGTATTCAACACTTGTCACTGTTTCCTCTGAATTTTGCATTATTTACATTTTCCTGAAAGGATGAGTAATTGATAAACTTACTTTGAATCCGTTTCTGAATTTCAGGCGATTTTTAATATAATGTTTTATGAGTGTCAGAGTTGTGTTAAATATTTTATTAGCATTTCAGTGTCAGTACTGTTTATGTGTATTTTTTTTATTTTACTTTCCATCTGTTACCTGTCATATTTAATTCGTGGGTTGGATTGGGTGAAGATTTGGCATAATGTTAGATCTCCATGACTCACACGAAGATAGCTTGTCAAATACAGAAATGAAATTAGATTATTTGCGGTTTTTAATTTGATTCTTATGCTTATAAGTATGTAATTTATATTAGTATATAAGCTCAAAAGTTTATTTGTTTGATTGGACGTGCTTTGAACAAATATTTATGCATTTGATAGCCTTTTGAGGAAGGTTATAATGGAGGTTATAATGAATGGTAGGTGTTAAACATCACGCTACGACCCTTAGGAGCGAGTGAAACCAAGGTGTACAGCTAGTGTATTGATAAATGTGTCGTGTTAGGTATCGTTCGAAAGAGATGATTCCATAAAATGTCTTCTTTGTAATGTTTGGGTCTTAAAGATACCAAGCTCTAAATTAATAATAAGTAACACATAACTTATTTACCACCCTTTTAGGACGTTTCTGTAATTATTAACTTACATGAGAATAAAGCTTTCCAACCTCTTAACAACAACCCCTAAGACGCCATTTAACTTCTCCCATCAAGAAACAAATAACAGTCAAAGTATATGGGAGTAGATAATAACTGCGACGAAGTGACAACAGCCTTCGAGAGTCTATAAAAACTGCAATTTGCCATCCTTCAGTTTCTTGCCTCTCATCCCATCCCCTAAGCTGAAACGTAATTAAGATATGGCTGATACGTCCTCGAGGTTTTCCAATGATTACCCGCCCGGGACAGGGGGTGAAAAAAATGCGTGGATAGACCCGGGACGATGTAGTTTGCTAGTTGATTGGCGTAGAGAAAAAAGATGATGTGATTAAATTGTTTTTTTTGTTTCGGCCTAAAGCAACGATGAAAAAGTGAAAGATGGTATGGCTGGGAAGGAGATGACTTTTAGATGACGGAAAATAAAGATGTGTGGAAGAAGTAGACACGTTGCGCCTATTCCACGATAAATTGGGATAAGGGCAGGGTGATGAGTTTTAAGGCCGTTCAAGTGTGCCTAAATTATTTATAGTGATAGTCAGTGGTTCAGTAGTGAGTGAGGTCTGCCTCTTTGATCTAGTGGTCGCAAGTGCTTCTATGCATGAGGTCCTGGGCTTGATTCTCGGATTGGTCAGTGATTTTGGGTTTCTCCATCAGCAATTTCTTAGTAGAATCATGAAGTTTCGAGCTTTGAGCGGTTGCTGGCACTGGGGTTGGCTCTTAGGATATACTTAAATATAACTAACGAAATCTTAGTGTAGGTACTATAGGTACACTTCCGTCAAACCCTTCGGGAGTATAGGCGTGATGCTATGTCATTATTATTTTCAAATTCATAACTATTTTTATACGGCCCTATAAACCAGGAGCCTTATACAGCCTTGCTCACGTAAGTACAACAGCATCTGTTTCGGCAAATCACTCCGCTAACGTAACAGCGGCCATTTTACTACGTTTTTATAGACGGAGTGACGTAACTATTATATCTCTGGAACAGGGGTACTCAATCTTCGGAGACAATTCTGGGGAGCTAATGTAAATAAAAGCTATGGTGTAACATAATGTAAAGGTGGCCCGGTTGGTGCAGTGGCTGAGCGATTGGCTACTGCGCTGCGTGTCGCGGGTTGGATTCCCGCACGGAACAAATATTAGTATGGCCTGCAGGTAGTTGTTCCGGGTCTGGCTGTTAGCGTATCTGACTTTAAATGTTTTTACTCACGATACGTGCCAAATCCTTAGTGTGGCAATATTTTTAATAAAAAGAGAAGAAATTAAATAATTCTCAGCCCTATGATATTTTGCCTTCGTTTTTAATGGTCATAATTACTTGCTAGACACTAAAAAGTAATTCTCAGCCCTATCATATTATGGCTTTGATTACTTTGCAAGATACTAAAAAAACCAACGAAAATTGTATATCATCAAAAATTATTCCTTCCCCACTGTAAAGACTTAAATGTCCCCGGAGTTTGTCATGCGATACGAGTAGATGGGGGTGGATGATGGTTTTTCTGAAAAAAGTTAATCGTCTGGGACCTCAGCGTCTTAGCTTTGGAATGTAAATCCCGCTGTAGCTAGATACATATCATACACCATGCGGGACGCTGCAAAACGTATAAAACAATTTCATAAGTTTATCTATAATGTATATTCCTATAGTATACATTCTTAGGAGGCTAAATAGAAACAGCCGCACTGATCGATCGAAGGTTAAGCTACGCTTGTCTAGGTCTGTCTGTGGATGCTTCTGAAAGCATGCTAAGCCGTTGGTCCCGGCTGTCATTTGTAGATGTTTGACAATCGTTACGGGTAGTCAGAAGACTGAACGTCTGCAACCAGTCTTATCTGTCGTATTCAGCTGCATCCGTTAGACTAGAAGCTGACCCCAAAATAGTTGGGAAAAGGCTAGGCAGATGATAATTATATATTCTTGACATGTTCAATTTAGTCACCTGCCAATCTGGCACTTTCTGTTTCTATGTTCTGGTCACTTGTTTTGTATACCTACTTGTCACTCATATCACGGACTACCTGCGTATCTTTTCTCTTTCTCTTCCAAATCCTTTCAAAAGTGTCTGCAAGATCGCCCATTGACACCCACAGTTATCATCTATTTTTATGGTGTACAAAATTATTAAATTATTAAATGAAGAAAAAAAGAAGGTTCTTAATTCGAAACGTGCTTTTTAATATTGCCACGCATTTCTATTTACAGTTTATTCATTTTAATTTGAAAAAAAAATCCACCCCTAGGTATTAAAATAGGGGATGATTGTTTTTCACCTACTTAGTTTTGTAAAAGGTGACGAGCAGTAGACACGACCCTATAGTATCTTAGATATAATATAAATCGACCCACGGAACAAAATTCCTGAACAGACTTAAAAAAAAACACTAAAACGTGTATTTTTTTTTCTTTTTCTATGTCTAGTCTTGGTCTCTAAAATCTCGAGTCATTGTTGACTGAAATAAAACGCAACACAAAAAAGGTTGACAATACCTTATATGTAGCGTGTACGAAAGAATTCTCGGTGATCAAGTAGTAGTACATTTGTTTAGGTATGCTGATTAGATTCCGTTGTGCCCAACCTTGTGTAGGTCATGAAATGTATTACCGTTTCATGCCCACTCAGACTTGTAAAACGAAGTAATAGATCTATTTTGGGTTCTACTGGTTTTATTGTCATTTGAAATGATGTATTATCTGAAATATTTTGTGATTTATGATAGACGAGCAGTCATTCCACTTGGGACTTAGTTTTTAGTTATGAAAGGAAATTAAGAAGAGTTGGCCAATAGTATTGCGCAAAGAAGTTCAGTTTTGGTGTTTGGTTAATTGAACTCCAGTCTTGATAATTTCCTGATCTGCTTGCCATTGACGGCCTATGTGGCGCGGCGGGCGAACCTCCGCCTGCGACGCAGGATGTTGCGGGTTCGATTCCCGCCTTGGGACAAATGTTTGTACGATCTACAAATATTTGTTCCGGGTGTTCTGGGTATTTGCTATGTATGATAAAAATATCTATCTATGTAATGTATTGTATTAAATATATCAGTCATCTAGTACCCATAACACAAGCTCTGCTTAGCTTGGGACTAGATGATGCTGTGTGGATTGTCCAGCATTATTTATTTATTGGATAAAGTTTTTCTTATCTGACGGATGTATTGCTAAGGGATGTGTTGCGCCACTTCTTCTTCCCATTAAAATCACTAAGAACTGGAGAAGGGTGGGCGATTTGGGAAACAGCCTCGTGTGCTTACGCCTTAATTTGAATAAAATAATTTTTGAATTGAATTTTGTACCAAAAATCTATTTAATTTCATATTTTATTTTAACGAGCTCTTAGTGACCAGGATTAATTGTGAAAAATGAAAAAAAAACATGTATTTGACAATGCCTGTTTCTACAGAGCAGTGTAACAAACAGTTACATGGTTTTTTGCTTCTTAGTATGTCAATGACAATCTGAATGGTGTCAGCTCAATCCTCATACCCTACTTTCAGATAACAATAAACCAAACCACAGAAAATCATTACAATACTTCCTCAATACAAATAACAATTGGACAAGCAGTAATTGACCTGAAGAACGCACAAACATTTCTCCATTTAATCGTGTAAACAGACTTAAAACCTACTTCAATTACGAATCGCGATGGGAATTGTTCGAGAGCTTCAGGAAATGAGCGTCACAAAGAAAACCAATTTCAATGTAGAAAGTGTTGATGTGTTCTGAGAGAAAGAATTCGATTTAAGTCAAATACGATGCTTTATAGGAATTGAAAGTGTTTTCCGGACGATCTATAACTGCGACGTTTCATGACTTGTTTTGGGTTCGTGTATCTCAACACTCTTGTCTATGTTTTCATAAAGTCTATCGACCAAACTTTTCCTATGTCACCTGTCAAAATAACTTGCCACGGTGCGTGTAAAACAATAATATACCATTTTTTTTATAAAATATACATGTGTTTTTTGTGGCGAGTGTGAAGCATGTCTGATTTTGGTTTTCAAATATGAATTCTGATAAGTATAAATAGAATAAAAATGGTGAAAACGCTTTTCCACAATAGACCCAACTATATTCCAGCTATATTTTATACAAAATTTATTGTTATTGATTTTCCACACATCGTACAAAGAGAATTTAGTGGGTCGCGTAAAAATACGATTTAGTTAATAGTACAAAAATTTTGTGCATACATTTTTTTTCAATTTGCGTTAAGATAACTTGGAAAAGTTTTATTACCAATTGGCTCCACAATACACATCGACAGTTTCAAAAGTGTTTGTGTGTAAAAGTTAAATGCATTTTATCACAGTCCACCGCAACACTTGAAATTTCACTTGCACTAGAATTTTCAGACCAGAACATTAATCACAAGAAAGTTTATGCTCCTCCGTTTTATTTATTATAGCAACGACAGCTGAGTCTAGAATTCTTTCAGCATGATCTTTCTCTATAACGAGCGCTGGCCGTCATTCCGCAGTCGTATCTCATTTTAACTAGCTGACTGTTCTAGCCAGGGTCTGTGACTCGGCTGGAAATGTTTTGGAGATCTCAGTGATTACTCATCTGGGCGGTTTCGTGATGTGCTGTGTAAATAAAGATGTAAGTTGAGTCAGGTTGTGGTATGTCATCTTCGTTAAGAAACTTAGACGAAAGCTTTGTTATGATGTGACAAAGAAGTAGATTTTTGATGCTTCCGCATGTTAAAGTATGAGCGAATGTGTTAAACTGCTTTCATTAATATCAAAATTAATTATATTTTTCATTTTTCATTCACAACTTTGTCACGATGTCCGGTCATCGTGACAAAGTTGTGAATGAACTATTACTATATATTCTATATACTATTATATACTACTACTATATACTATTATATTTATTACTAGCTGACCCAGCAAACGCTGTTTTGCCATATGAAATGGTTGGGGGTTCACCACCCTTAAAATTTAGGTGGATGATGTTGGCCGATTCTCAGACCTACCCGATATTCACACAAAATTTCATACAAATCGGTCCAGCCGTTTCGGAGGAGTTTGGTAACTAACATTGTGACACGAGAATTTTATATATAAGATTTTATTTTATTTGAATTTAAAACGTTGCCCACGCTACCAATTTCTGCTGTATCGTAGGTGGTCTACAAACATTTAAAGTCACATTCAGATATCTTAGTACAAACATCAATTTCTCCACCACTCTTGCTTTCCAACTTTCTCTGTAAATGAGTCTACTAACTAATCCCCATGTTCCTGAACTGGCAGTGGCAATGGCACGCTCCCGGAAGTTCGCAAATAGACTGCGTTCGCGCAACATCAGTTTATAGTTCCTGCGTACGCGCAGGATTACATCGAATTTCTTTATCGTTTCTTGAACTGGACACTGCTAGGATGTCTGTATGGAGGATGGGAACCTTCCTATGAAGGAAGTAATCGGACAATGATCTCAACCGCCATCTTGGTTTAGAGACTGATGAATAGGGAGAAACACGTTGTCACCAGTAGCAAGCTTAGGTTTTACACCGAATCACAAGACACAAAGTCTATTATGGAGACTAGTATGAGCCAATCCACACAATTCCACGAAGTGATTTCTGCGATTCGACGAACTACCTTCTAAACCAGTAGCTCTCAACCTCTTTTGAGCTGAGACTAACTGGATATCATTTTTTCATAAGGGACCTGAAGGTTCCAGAAAAATACATTATCCTTCTAAATAAATCTCCCAGCACTTCATTCAATAAAGTTCAAGGTTAAATGCATTAAGTATAACTCATATAATAGACAGTACAACATTTCTAATAGGTTTGAAAAGTTTGAATACTTAAAGCTTTTGCGAAACCATTTTTAAGCTCTTGCTGATTACTGGTGGATGGCGGACAATAGGTTGGAAACCAATGTTATAGAAACTAGTCATAGTTCTGTATGCTGAGGTAATAAACACTGCATTAAGAGCGCTCAACAACGTTAATTATTCTAAAGCTTTAATAAGGATCTTATAAAAAAGAAAAACAAGCGTTGTACAAATTCAGCCACCGTTAAAACCTGTCACACAAATAATAACATAAACATACACACAAAATATCTGGGCCTCCAGCCAGAACTGTCGCAACCTGATCTTTCTTCAGGGGACCTTGTCGCGGAGTGCATTGTACTTGAGCTTCTGCTTACCGCTATAAAAGCAACGCGATAAACTGTGGGCCAAGTGCCAGAATGTGGAGTTAACGATATAACCCGCGTGTTCTCAGACTGGACAGTGAAAGAAATATACGCTGTTGCATCATGGAACAGGTATTAGTCATCGGCAGACAAATTGGAAAGAGTTATGTCTGTGAAGACTGTATTAGTTGGTCAAGCAGTAAATCATCATTAACTGTTTCGAGTTCGTTGTGGTCAATCTGTACGCAAAAGATTTTGTGTTTACATAATATAAGGATAGGAGACAGGAGCCTACACCAAGTGTCAACCTATGCTATGGGTCCCTGGTCTCCTTATCTCGAACATATTATTAGAATCTATTAAAGGGAAGCTATTTAAGCCAATAGACTGATAAGCTCATTAAACATAAGACATGCTTAAAAAGGAAGTATGTGGCTGGTTGTGTTTAGGTATGTGAGTGTGTAGTGTATGTGTGGGTATGTGAGTGTGTAGTGTATGTTTGGGTATGTGAGTGTGTAGTGTGTGTTTGTGTTTGTGAGTGTGTTGTGTGTGTTTGGGTAGTGTGTGTGTGGGAGGGTGAATTATTATCATAGATTCAACTGTCTTTTTGTTCCTAAGAGTCTACTTGGCATCTTATTTGATTGACTGTTGTTAGTATCTACTAATTACAATAAACAAGATGAGATCTGGCAACGGATACCATTCAGGCTTATTTGGCATGGTTTCGGGTTTTCAGAAATAGTATGTGGATCCCGGAATTTATGTAAACTGCTGCATGCAGGCTAAATGATGGACGCATAATATGAGCGCCATTAAAACAATGATTACCATAAACTACACAAATGATTATGGAAACAGATAATCCAGATATAAACCCACAGTCAACAGCCAGACACATTACTTCACAAGGAAATTGAATGATAATATACCACCATGCATACCGGGCTTTACGCCAGAATGTATACAATGTAGTTAATGTTCCTCTTGACTGCTACTGACGGGACCTTGTCTTGCGCCGGCGCATTTCCGGAGGCGTTCAATGGCGTGCAGTACCCGGTCGTTAATTTGGCATGTAGAGCTTTTGACACTGTCACACAAGCATGGGTGAGACAGAGACGACGACTATTCAATGTCTATTTACTTATTTCATTAAAAATGTCATTGGGTTAGATAGAGATGATGAAATTTCTCTGAAAAAAAAAACGTAAAAAAATATAGTTAAAATGACTCCGACGAAAAATTGACAACGCTGGGGGATCCAAAATCATATACCATCCACCCTTTGTATCTTCTAAGTATTTACCATTCTAAACGTAGGGTTATTGAAAATTGAAGAGCTTCGTCGTTGATAACTAATGTCATACATTGGTTCTACACAAATTGTATACTAAGAACCTACGACGTCCATCAGCATTGACCTCCACTCAATACCTACTACCCCAGTCTTTGAAGAGGGCAAACTTACACGAGTTTGTACTTAGAAGCTTTAATACGTTCAACACTTTCCATTTGTTTAATGAATTAGTTGGATTCATGATCCATTAACACCTTTGTTGTCGTTGTTGTTAGAAGCTATTTTTGTACGACTAATGGCATCAACAAATCAGTACTAATTGGTACTGTAGTGTCCAAGATGTTAAGCCAAATGTCCATTAGTTCAACATGATATAATAATAATGGTATTTACTATATATACCAATGTGACTTTTTCAATTCATATGTGCAAGTCTATGAAAGGATAAAGAAATGATCGTGAGGGCTTATAATCAATGTTTAGTCTTAAATCGCCAACCTGTCTTAAGCAAGCGTGGTGATTTGTGCTAAATACCTAGTATGAGAACTCGCATTTGCCCTGCAGTAGGAAAGTAATTAAGTGCTATTATTATTTACTAGCTTTTGCCCGCGGCTTCGTTCGCGTTAGGAAGTGGGGGGTTAGAAAGAGACAAAAAGTAGCCTAGATCACTCTCCATCCCTTCAACTATCTCCACTTAAAAAAAACCACGTCAAGTCTTCGCTCCGTTTTGCCGTGAAAGACGGACAAACAGACACACACACTTTCCTATTTATAATATTAGTATGCGGCTGTAGCTCTCATACTTATGGACCTTTAAGTTTTTATCCATATGTCTCGCTTCTGTAAACGTGCAAGTGTTATGTAAGATCCACTCTTTTTAAATTATCACGTTCTTATCTACACTATCATCTGTTACTGACATAAATTCTTCCATTGTCGATGCAGACAAAAGCTCTCATCGCAATATTCATCTATTCTCCGTCCGTCTGATCCTATCTATCATTGATTTACGTCGATCACAATAACCCAGTTGGCTCCGAAATAGAACCAGTCTTGATGCAGGCTATTATGTTGTAAATAATCGACACGTGTCGCGTCGGACCGTCAGGCGGCTGTACTGGTGGCAGAGAAATCTTTACTGACCGTCAGTCTAGATTTAATATGTTTTGGGTTGTATTTTTGTCAGTCATCATCATCAACAGCAATTTCCTTGCTATGATAATCTTTGGCTAACATTTGTGATATGTATAAGTTATAGCCGTGCGATAATAGCCGTTATTAACAGTCTGAAGACACTGTGTTGAAATCTCTTAACCTCTCTATACTAATATTAATATAGTAGAGAGTTTGATTAGTTTGTTTGAACGCGCTCAAAAACATTTTTAGACTTCCAGTCTAAGTAGTTAGACTGCAAGTCAAAAATTGTTTTTGCATTTCATAGCCTAATTCTTGAGGATGGTTATAAGCTATTAAACATTACACTACAGCCTTAGAAACGGTAGAAACCTTGGGACAGACCTAGTATCGCTTATATTCATTTTCTATCAGATATTTCGAACCTTGAATAGCACCAAACATGTTGGTAGTTAAAAACACATTACCTACTGTCGTTTCTTAGATGTGTGTGAGGTTATAATTTACGATCATATTGATTAGACTTCATTTGAGACACCTTTATGTGGTTTACATTTTTATGTTCTGCCATAAATATACTGATCATTCTGCCATAAATCAGAAATTCTGCGAATATATGTTTTTATTATCCTGACCTTATCCCAAATTTATTTGGGGTCGGCGCAGCATGTCTTCTTCTTCCTACTTGCCTTTATCGTACCTCCTTCCTAGCTATATCATCTTCTATACAGTCCATCCATCGTTTCTTTGGTCGTCCTCTTCTCTTGTAACCCTCCACTCCTCCAATCATACTCAAATATAAATTTCACGTACCTAAATACTTATCTTACAATTGTGTGTTCTGTCGGTACCCGCCAATCGGCACGGATCGGTCCGCGCCGGCGCACTTCCGGGCCTGATCGGGATCACCGGCATCCACAAACATTACTATTTCGGTTTCTATGCTCCCATGTCGTAGGTACGATTGTATGTATACGATCATACACGAGTGCGGCTTCAAATCGGTTGTTGACCAGTTCCGAAATGGATTACTGTTATGTAGTTTCTTTATGGAAGTTTATTTGATAAGTGTAATTGACAGTAAAACGAAATTTGTAGATATTTTAAAGAATTATCTAGTGTGTCCTAGGTGCGAATGCCAGGTTGGGAATAGTGTGACTTGGTTATGTCATCTAGAATTTTTCAGTAGCAACCTGGAGTCTAGATTTCCACCAGGTTTGCAATAGGCTCGCCTCCTAAAACATGGGACTTAAACATGACTGGAGATATGTGGATTTACTACAAGTACACCTCCTCGTAACCTTTCGGAGTATTCACAAATTATCAAAAGTTGATCATTATGTTAGAAGAACGCCTATCTACCCTAAAAGCTTGGAATAAGCAACTCTTAGTAACTCTAAACAAAGATCATCAAATTAATCCCCATCCCTAATTACGCATCACACACGAGATCCGTCTGCCATCCGTTACAGTTTGTCACTCGCGTGAGTCACCGAGAGGGGAACCCTGATGACTCACTTGGCACAGCTCCATCTTAAATAGTTCAAGTTTGTTTCAACAGCCGTCAGTGACAAACGTTGCGTAAAAATCACTGGCCGCTGTAAATATGGATGCTAATTGAGTTGCGAAGGTCAGGTAAGAAATGGTATTCAGAGGTGAATATGATCAGCCTATAATGTTCCTCTGTGGAACTGCTGGGACACGAGGACTCCAACAAAAGGGAGGTACTTTGTGGAGGTGGCCGTTATCCAACTCTCGGGCACCGAGGAGTGGAGTTTCTTAACGGTTGTCTCAATAGAAAACTACCTATTGGAGCCACGCTAGCACTTCTGGCGTTTCATAAAAACGTAAATATTTTATTTCTGCTAAACCCACTTGGGCATGTACGTAAATGTGAAAGAAAATTTGTCAAATATCTTAAAATCTTTGGTCCGACGTCGTATATTTTCCAATGTCTTCTTTATATTGCAGTAGTGTCTGTGGTTAATGATTTTGACACAATCTCGGTACATAAAACATGGTATGGTGTACTGGTGAAAAAAATCTGAACTAACGATTGTAACTTTGAAGAAATACATGTTTTTCTTTAGAGTATGGTTTCAAAAATATTATGTCAGCTGACGTTAAGTGTGAGGTATTTCTGCTTGTGACTGTACAACCACAGTTCGTTATAGTGAAGCCCCATGTTATAGAAAAGACAGCGTGTGCACTGACTGCTATTTGATTAAATTGTCGTTTTCTTAGCGAATGTAAATAAGAGCTCGACGCGTGCACGATTACTTTCAAGCTATATTAGATGTGAAGTGATGATGATGAATGTAGAGCTATATACCTACCTAACTTTAGATTTAACATTTGGGATTTTAAACTTATAAAAATCAAATACTTTTACTATTGTTGTCAAAGTCAAAGCATTTATTTCAAATAAACCAATTACAGGTACTTTTAAATTGTCAAAGAATCGGAAAAATTAAGCTAGTCGCCCATTCCAAAGCGTAGGTACCTATGGAGAAGAACGGGCAAGAAACTCCATGGCCATTCTTTTTAAATCATGATTTTGTTACAAATGAACCTAAATTAGGGGTACAAGAGAATTGTGTGAAATCATACGCCACGGAGGTGACTGTTGAGATGACTGTAAATGCAAATGTATGGAAGAAGACGACATGATGCGCCGACCCCAAATAAATTAGGATAAGGGGTAGGAACATTGTAATAAATGATTCCCTTAACTGCCGGTTTTAGAATTATAAGTAACTTAAACCACAGGTTTAATACACATTAGCGAAATATTCACATCATTGACACCTAAATGATCGAATGAACAGACGGATATAGTTCAAGTTCGTTCCAACGCCGCGGCGACAGCGTTGCGTAAAAACTTGTAACAATATACACTGTACAGCCGGTGTAAATATTTGGGAGAATGGAAGTGTACTGACAAGGTCTATGTGTAAATGATTTGTGGATGACTCATTACTTATGTAATAAATTTGAAAATGCTGTGGAAAGAGAGAGAGAGTACGAAAGATTATGATCACTTAGATGATGATCTGTTTTACGGAGGACGATGATTAAATAATAACCAAAAACAGGTCATTACATAATGATGTTACTAAGAAATAGGCTGAAAGCGGCGCCGGTAGCCGAAAGGTTGTGCGGAATTCACAAAGGAAAGGTGAGGAAAGTTTTGAGTTTGAATTTGGAATGTTCCAATTGTTCACTAAGACCAAAGAAGCAATGGATGGATTGTGTGAAAGATGATTTGAAGAGGAGGTGACTATTAAGATGACGGCAAATATAGATGTATAGAAAAAGAAGACGTCAAATACATAAAGTGGTATAATGGCAGTAGGATGACGATGTTAATCAGAGAAATACCAAAGAGCAGAACATTCTAGAAGAGGTTCTTCTTATAACTGAAGGCCGAATACCTACGCCTACGCGAAGTATTGGCCAATAAGTAGCTAATTGGTTATTTTGCACGCACTATTAACTATCCGTAACCTACGGCTTTGGCTCGAAGCAGAGTTTTTATGAGAAATTGTAGGCAAACTGCAGTTACCGAGTACTAATTGGATCCATCCGAATGACTAAAGCATTGGTTTTGTCATCGTTGAGAGTTTTGGACCTATTTAAGAAAAAAATCTTTGATTTCAATTTATCAGTCTCCTTTTAATTCTGGCAAAAAGTGTGAAAGATAATTAAGAAACAATAATCAGCTAGGGTTGCATACCATGTCGAGTAAAAAACTCAAAAGAAAAACATGTTTGTGTATGCGGGTCCACTTTTCTCCTAATTTACTTTAATTTTTGAACTTTAATTGTTGATGTTAGCAAGTGAAATACACATTATGTGAAAATTTCAACTATTTTGGTTCATGAGATACAGCTCGCTGACTGCCAGACGCACGGGCGGACAGCGTAGGCTTAGTAATAGGATCCAGTAGGCACTCTTAGGGTACGGAACCCAGTCCTTGGCGCAGTTATAAACTTTTCTTTGTAGAATTCGTGACTTGTCTCCCTGATCTTATCGATTTATTTCATCAAAAGAGTACTTAAAGCCCATGAACAAGGTTTAATAAAGCTCAAAGCAAAGTTAATGCTATCGACTTTCTTTAGCCCCGATCTTGACATTTCGTTCCTTGGACAAGGGAAATTGAAAACTGTTTTTGTTCATTTATTTTTAATTAAAAACCTTTCGGCACCCTTATTTTCGTTTCAATAAATTCGTTAAAAGAATGTTGTGTTTGAAATTAAAAAGGTTTTATAACATCCTCAAGTGATCCTTCTGGATGAATATTAAAATTGTAGTCAACTGTTTACGACGTGTTTTTTTTCACAATTTGTTAATTTATCGGTTTTTATTATAATAAAATATAAATTAAGAATACATTTTGACACCCTGACCCTGACACCATTTTCTGTGTATACCTAAACCTTTCCTTCAAGTAATGTCATGCGTGGTCCATACATGAAACCTTTTCTTGTCTAAACTTAAGAAATATATCAAATTCTAAACATCTTTCATATTATATTCCTCAAGCAAGACCATCACCCAATTGAAATTGGACCCATGTAAACCATCTAGAAATGTCAAATGTAAGGAAAGTTTTCATTCAGGTTTGTGAGAGAGCGCGCAGCGTGCCAAAAACACCTCGGTACTGATCCTCTGTTTGTTACCAGCAAACGTAATATCTTTAGTGGAAATACACTGGGAATGGAACACTGGATGTGGCTCTTGTTAAACATGACATATTGGGACATTGGAATTTATTCTACGGTATGTATTCATCTGCCTAGCCTTCCACACTATATCGGGGTCGGCTTCCAGTTTAACCCGATGCAGTTAAATACCAGTATTTTACTTGAAGCGACTGTCTATCTAACCTTCACAACCTGTTTAATAGATAACAAGATACCTAAATAAAACTGTTTGTTACACCTTTGGGCTTCTGACTACCCGCAACGACTCAAAGATCTACGAATAGCAAACGCAGTCGCGTTCAACTGCTTTATGTGCTTTTCAAGACAAGGTGGGGGTCTCGGCATGCTATGATTGATCATTCATCCACGGACCAAGCTCGGCAAGCATAGCTTAACATGCGATCGACCCGCGCCGGTGTTTACTATCTAGCCACTATCTAGTTTATAATACTGTAAGGAATTCTCTTTGAATTATTAAATTATCCATGAGATCTTATCGTATCTTGTAATTTCAACATCTTTGTGGATATAATGTCCCAAAGGGTTGGACTAGATCCGAAAAGGAATCCCTGATCCAAAATGACGGTTGCTGGTCGATGGATTTCTGAATCAGTCAGTAAAAAGTGATTTTTTCTAATACCCTTGTTCTTTAAACGATAGTTTACTTTGAGTGTATGTTGCTTTATTTCTTTTAAATTTTTGATTATGCCTGATATACACACACACAGCTTTAGGCAACTTCCCTCCATTTAGAAATCGTAGTAATCGTTATCCAAAGACATATAATATCCTTTCATCCCAAAGTTATTCATATGTCTCGAAACAAAACGAGAACTGAATTAATCCAATTGTATATCAAAAGCTAGCTGTTCACCTGTGAACGAGGGGGGTTTGTTTGGGGTGTGGTCTCATTACTGGCGAATGACTTTGGTGCCCATGTGGATTATACTTCCTTGTGATTCGGATAAAATTGTTCACTACTCTTTGACTCTAAATATCCTTCGAAGCAATTTGATAAGTATCCTTCAGTCCGGTAACAAAGTGAGCCAAACTATTCCCAATAGTTCTAATCTAAAGCTAAAAGCTAAGGATCCGTGAAAAAAAAACAAATCAAAACAGATTGTTTACGAAATGCTTTAAATCTGTGCAAGTTATCCTGTAGCTTCCATCTACAGTAGTTTCACAATTATTATTCTTATCTGAAAAATATGCAGTTTTATGCTCAGTCTGTCGTGGAACACCACGGAATCCAGGACTAATTCTAGAAAGTTGCTATCCAGAATGGTGCTAATTAATTACATCTGAAGAGTATGCTTTTCTTTTTTTTTAACTTGCTAATATCTGTAACTACCTGTCGAAATTTAAAAAATCTTATTGCATTCAATAGTCCAAACTTTGAGGAAGTTTATAACCTAACTTACATCACGCCATGATCCTTAGAATCGGGTGACACCGTGGGGCACATACAGTATCGTCACTCATTTCCCTTCCTCCTCGCTTCGACTGAAGCTTTTCCTTAGTTCCAATTCCACAGGCATATGTTGTCGGAGGGGCCTCCAGTCTAGACGAGGGTTCCGCACAATGGCCACGATTTACGGCCACAAACTCTTTACTGTCCATTAACTTTGAAAACGTAGGCCATAGTGCAGATTTAACGCCGGCTAAGCTAGCTCTAAGTCTTTATCACATCTTTAAGGTGATCTATTAATGATGTGTCCGTTTTTCTATATAGTCTTTGCTTCGTAAGTTCGTATAGTAATAAGTTGGTGTCCCTTTCTAATCTTTTGTTGAACTGCGGTCATTCTATGGTGTGGTAAAGCCATTATGTTTGGTTGTGTAATCGAAATAGTGGTATTCGTCCTGTATAGTTCTATCTGTCTTTCACTCTCGTCGCTACGAGTACCTAGCTCTGGTTTTAATATGTTATACTACGACCCCAAAATATGAAACAAAAGTTAAAAATATATTATTAAGTATGTGCCTTACGGCTGCGCTAAATGGGTCCAGCAAAAATGCTAGACTAGTGCCTGATGCTGGTTTTCAACTGGACCGAAAATGCTGACCTGCTCGCTTGTTCCTTTTGTATGCTTAAACAGCTCTTTGCCTGGCTCGTTTAATTTACGGGAAGTTAATAGTACCTAAATTAAATCAGCATTTCTACTCAATCTACTTGATATCGCTTGATCTTTTACATTCTTGATAGTAATATATTTAATTTCATTGTGTCTGAATGTGGAGTATTCAGACACAATGAAATTAAATGCATGTTAATGCATGTTTATTTATATCGCTGCGATAGTTATCATAAGTTTACAAAGACTTAAATACATTCGAATACTGAAATAACAAAGGAATTATATTTCCATCCAAAGATAAATGCTGAAGCTAAAATTATAGCAAAATCCAAATTAAACATGGTGCTAGCTAGGAAAGTTCCTTCGTATAAATTAGCAACTACCGTCGTTCTGCAGTGGTATGTGTTTGTTGATTCAGAGAAATAATTCACACTATAGTTGGAGATTGCACAGAAATCAGCTGTTTACATCAATGGTAGTGTGGTATGCAGTTGGTGTTAATCTTGTTAATCGTTATTTAGTTGTAAAGGTGTGTTTGGATGTTTTATTTTAGCCCCGGATCTTGTTATTTTGACCAAATCAATCTGACTCCTTCACTAACGCATTTAACCGTATTTTTGTCATGAATTCTGAAATTTAAAACATGATTTTTCAGAATTAAATAAGCATCTTATGCTTCTTTGTGTGCATACATGCGTTCTTAATTTTCACTTGTAATACCAAACCCTAACTGGATTTGAAATTCCATAATCAGCTTATAAACTGTGGCTTCGGTATTGGTTTGGACATTCTAATTTTGACGTTCAGGAAATACTAATATTGAGTCCATTTTGAACGGCAAATTTTATGGCAGAGTTCAAAGTTAGCCACAATGTGACTTCAACTATTGATACTTACATCCGAACAGACGCAAAACCTTTACCAACATATTGCCTTCCCAAACTACAACATGATTGAAGTTCTACAGGCTTTATAGGCCATATATCCGACCACCGATGGAGTAACAAACGGGTGTAAATCACTATAATTTACAATGGCAACACTGAGCCTGCGTCAGTGACCTTGACCGCTTGGCGGGAAGCCAGCCGCCATCTTGATTTAATCCTGCACTTATGCATAATATCGAATGCTTTCGCACGATTGTTTGTGTGGGGTTGCGTAATGAGATGTTTGTGGTTTTTATCGATAAATACCGTGACTCCTGTTTTGATACTATTTTTAATGGTGGGTGGAAACGTATTCCTTTAGTTACTATGATTCCAAAAGACATTTTGAGATATTTCGGTCTTATTACAATATTTGGACCTCCTGTTTGGCTACCACCATTGCAACCACTATACCAAAGACTCCTCTTAAATCAAACCAAACAAATAACCTGCCAAAACTAGAAGGAGTAGAAACAGTCATTCATTTCCACATCAAAGCGGTATTCACTGCAGGACAATAAAACATATGAGCTAGAGGGAATTGTTTGGCGCGACGCCAGAGGGCGCTAGTTCCTCATAGTACGTACCAACTGCCGCGCAGACAGGTTGCGATAACTGGTGTCTTTGTTGATGTTGGATAGGGAGTGATGTAAGGACTTAGGTACACAGACGGCTTAGACAACAGAGTTAAGAAAGAAAGAAAAATCGTTTTTTGCCACTGTAAACATGCGTGCATATAACAACAAAATCAAAGTACTTACTAAAATTTCTGATGATAGTGAAGGCAAACAAACAACAATTGGTTTAAAACAGAACATTTTCGGCAGTTGCACGTCGCGACTGTGACAAGAAGGAAGCATGATGCTGTGCTATGGGGGTCCCACAGCACAGCGCTGGTCTTCAGTTGCTATCTTAAATTAAGTAGGATACAACAGACCTGGCACTATCACCCGAAATAGTCTGTAATCTGCTCTGGCCAGGGTCCTTAACGGATCAAAATCAAAATACCGACAGCGGTGTACCTTACTCTGGAGTACTAGCCCCAATAGTAGATCCCACAGATGAAATACTTTCTTATTTGCGATATAAGTACGTATGTGTATAAAGTTGTTCCCGGCTATTTAAAAACGTTTGCAAACGTCATTAGGTATCAATTCTAGCAGGCTCTGTGTGCTCTAGGTATAGAACCGCAAACAATAAGCTTATGGTGGTATGACGTCACGCGGGGCGCGGAGACCAAGGTAATGCCACGTGACATAGATACCTACAGGTTTATACTTAGGGGGACGGGAATCTAGTCTTGTTAGAGCTGAGGTAATATGTGCTGACATTGGTTTCTTGAGAAAGGGAAGGTGCTACCCATATATCGTTTTGGGATAAAATGACATATACCTATGTGATGTTACGCCTTTTTTATGAGAGGTAGACAAAAACTGCAGATCGATACGTACATAGGTACTACGAGACTTAAATACTCATTTTGTTTCGTCCAGATCAATGCATGGTCATGATTGACCTGTGTGCGGTCGACGATAGCCTAGATGTAACCCAGACTAAGACTCGAATTATCGAAGTTAACTCAAAACTCTACTAACCTTATCTTTGACAGTCGTTACGGTTACTCATAAGCCCGATAGTCTGACAACCAGTCTTACCAGAGGTAGTGTTTGTTGCCCTGTTAATGAGTTGTGTAGGCGGTAGCTTTGTAGGTCGGGTGGTCCCAAACGTGACTGCTGAGCGCGAGTTTCTGGGTTCGATTCCCAGGTCGGGAAAGTGTTGTTGAGTTTTTCGCATGGGAATTTTCTCATTAGCCCAGAGTCTGGATTTGCGCGCCAGGTTGATGGCCATAGGCTGGCCCTCTATTAATTGGGACTTGAAATAAATAATGTTAAAAATAAATGGAGAAATGTGGGTGTACTATACAAAGGTGCACCTCTGCCCAACCCATCGGGGAATACAGGTGTGATGTTATGTGAGTTGTGTAGGTCAGATCACTCCATGTGGAATCAGTGTATAAAGCTCCTTACAACCATAGAGCAAAATAATCCAAAATGCCTTGAATATGAAACCCAACATTTTAAACAGGTTTAAGCTATACTTAATAGTCTAAAAATATGTTGACTGTAATAGGCTGCGCGCGACCTTTATGAGGCGGCCCCAAATATCAGCGTGCTAGATATTTTACGCTCCGTTTGCTCCCATGTTTTGGGCTAAAAAAGGCAGGTGAAGGCACAATGTCACGTGAACGATACGCAAAACTTTGAACGCTTAAAAGTCCATATTTTGGATAAACTTTGATAGTTAAATCATTGTTTTATGTAGGAGATTAGCTGAAATATTTTGTGGTGAATAAGAAACTAGGTTTTTATGTTTTTCTTTATCTATGTAACCACGTTTAATTAAGACGGACAGACAGAACTTGCTTCTCATTCTATTTAATCTCCGAACTAAGCCTCCGCCCGAACTTCGCCAGCTCAAGAACAATTCTGTACCACTGATCATGCTCAGACTGCATTTGGTAACTAAACCATCCCTCAAACGTACACTTGATTAGACCATTGGTCTGTTAAAGCTCTATTTTATTTTATCTAACTACCTATAGTATATAACACTATACTAAATAACGTTACTGTAGGAACCTGACGTTGCTGAGGTACCAGGTTTGCAATAAAATATTTAGTAATAGGATTTATTGATGTTCATATTTTTGCATTCAACCGCCTGTCAGCCATTATAAAAATTAAAAAAAGAACTTTATTTCGGGTGGCATAGACCCATAAAAGCCTTAACCAATAGCTGTCCGTCTACACTTCGCTTCTTCTAAATATAGAATAAGTAGTATCCATAATATTCCATTAATTTAACACAAGTACTACCTCCACAGGTACTTAGCAGAAATCCAATCAAACTTAGTACACAGTTAGTCTATTGGCACTAGTGCACTCATATCACAAATCCGTATTGTTCGAATGTCTCCACACTCGTAAGCTTATTACATAACTGTGCTCAACCCTGCATGCAAGGGATAACTTTAAGCACTGCAGTCGGTGTTGGTACAGTTCTACCCATGTCACTATTCCTGAACTTGTTTTTGTATATCACTAGGGATTTACTTGATGTACCTATACGAGTCTGAATTTATGCTCATATTTTTGGACAGCCACGTCCTCTAAAGCTTTGAGTTTATTTTGTTTGTTTCTTGGTGAGTCTGGGACAGGTATTTCGCTTTTTAAAGTAGGTTCAATTTTACTTAGTAAATCTGTAGCGACATTTACATCGCCACATACGGACTAATATGACGTTCTTATTCTAGGTCGCATTATTAAAGTTATCCGCGTGATTAAGATACATATATACAGAATCCCGACAGCTACCATCGGTCTACACGTACTTTAACTAACATGGCAAGTTAAATAAAAGCTTTAAACAAAACGATACTTATTATTTAGCCGTGGTGAATGACAATGAAATTTGGTTTTGTTGGTAACGTCTAGCCTACTACAATTGCAATAACTTGTAGGTCACGTCACTTCAACGTAACATGACTTGACTACGTGACCCCACCCTTATTGAATTGTTCTTTATTGCCCATCATCGAAATCTGCTGCTGATCTGCGGATCCTGCCGACTTATACACCGTCTTCAATATATACAGTCATCCTCGTGCCGTTATTCTGATTTGACTGTCGTTGGCGCAGGATTTCTTCTTCCTCCACCTCTCTCTTTACCGTCATTTTATTTGGCACATCCTTTCCTCGCGACATGTTCCTCATTCCCCTTCATCTCACCTTGACTACGATTTCCACACTAGCTCTCGGTCTCCGGCGCAACTATCAGATTTCCTCTTACACACTAATTTCTTGCTCTATCCATCATCATCACCACTTACATCCGTGCATCAAGAGTAAAGGCACAGAATTTCTGAGGGTGTGCTAAAGAACGAACATAAAACAAACAACAAATAGTTTATTTCCATTACTTACAAGTCACTGTAGAATTTAAACTGACATACGTAATAGTCTATAGACAGAAGAAAATGGACGACCTATTTACTTTCCATTGTGTAGAACGTGGAATGGAGACATGTCACTTCTATAATGAATTGTTTTGTCTGTGCTAGTGCAGTTGCGTTTCTGTTTGTTATTGTGTAACGTTATGAAGAAGAAGAACCACACTAGTGAGTTTATGTAGATAGTCGCAATCAGCCGTCTACCAGACATGGCAATATTAAATGACATTTATTTGTGTAAATGGGTACACGTCAAACAAGCATAAAAAATGCTGGATGAGGTTGGTGTGTCTCGCTGAATACTTTAAGAAGATCGGAAACAAACTCAGAGGTCACAGTCTCTTTTAAAGTCCAGATATTTCCATACGTCTTGGTGAGATCACGTGAGGACCATGCAGATTTCTTGTGTCAGACCAGGTTTTTTGAGGAAAAAACCAATCAGATAAAAGTGGACATGCCCAATCAGTGCATGATTTTGATAGCTACTATGTAGCTCAATTCAGAACTTAAGCAAGTAGTAATAGATTTAGGTCATAAAGCTGAAAGAAAGTGGCGTGTGTAATATAGAAGCGGAATAAAACGTATTCTGAAGAAAAAAATACATAGGTTTTAATAGTATCTCTTTTGCCAAACTTAGTTGCTACAGCGTTGACGTAGCGGCTACGACAGTACCCCTACGCGCTACGGCGTAGCAAGGTTACTCGTAGCAGTCGTAGCGGCTTGTGACAAAGCCTCTTTTTCAAACTTTTATATGTATTAGCTGCGTTGATAAGCATTGGTTGTCTATAAAGATAAGCCGTGCGCCCGGTAGGATATCCCATTGGGAAAAATGACAGGCAATTCATCCATACTTTCATCTGCTATTTAACCCCTTTAGGGGATGAATGATCAAAATCCTTCCGTGTTTAATGTGAAAAATGACATGCTTCTAGACCCAGAGGTTTAGGCGTTGTCTGTATCAATTTAAGATTTCTATTAATGTAGATAGAAAGAGTATGTATAAACGTAAACAAAGCAAAATGAGTATGCAAAGATCATGCATGTGGAGTTCTGTAGTTTTTGCCTACCCCCATGCGAAAAAGGCGTCAGTTTATGTATGGTTTCCCTAAAGTCAGACTTAATCTGAACAGTAATCACACCATCCTCTAGTCGTATTACAGTTGGATCTATGCCTTGCGCACAAATAATCACCTGGATCATTTGAATTTTTAATAAACACTCTGCAATCTACATCACTATCTCGTGTCCACGTTTCACTAATCCCACGCCTTCCAGCCGACCACAACATGAGCTAGCATCAATTAATATTAAAGCCTTACGGTATTGTGTGCCTTATTACATAGTTAGGCTGCGAAGCGGAAGGCACGCTTTGATCTCAGTTGCCTTGACACCCTCCCGCCACCTCCCGAGTCCTGATAGCTAGGGGGCAATGAACTTGGTATATGTGACTGTATCAGGTTTTGTTCGGCATCAGGGAATAAGGGAGATGATTATTTATTTTTTGATAGGATTTTTCTTTCAGTATACAAATTTTCGGGTTTGCTTGAATAGTTTCGAACTTGTACGGAGCTGAACGTGGAACCTCGCTATGTGATGCCTACTGGCTTCACTATAATTAGGCTATTACAGTGGTTAGGTCAGCCGACTCAAGTCTCGTTGACACGAGAGCAATATCGCGCGCGCGTCGCTCCCTCACCATCGAGTTTACAATTCACACTGCTTGCCTTTTATCATAACGTACTACAAAGTATATACGTGATGATAAATACACTGCTTACGTCCGTATAGCACCAGCGTGGCTGCGCACGAGTCGCGATCGCGCAGTGCCCACGCCGCCTTTCAAATTTAACTCTGAGGTTCAACGCGATCAGGGTGCGTATTAAATTCGTTTCAACTAAACGCGCCCTCTTATAATAAATACTTACGGACGCATGCCGATGCCTCCGTAAGTATTAGGGCAATCAAGATACGTTGTGTGGTCAATTGCGGATAATAATGATAAAATTATAAGCCTATTCTAAAAATTCTGCGTCCGAACCTGTTATAATCTTGGGTCCAAACTTACAGTTTAATTATACCATCACCTACCTAAGGACAACATGTCTATCACCATCACATCTGGCCACCTTCCGTCGGATATTCGCCACCTAAAGTATACACAATATAGTTTTTATAACTACTGTATTTACAGTGTATCAACAAAAACAGGAACTTATCGTTTATTTTGGCGCCCAGCGTGGGACTTAAAATTATTAAGACAGTTTTACGATCTTGATCGCAGAGTAGATTAGTATGGAGTGTTCATAAATATGAATCTGAAATTTATTCCTAGACAAAAAATAATCATTATTATCCCTAACTTTCCTGCAGTGGACGCTGATACATCCACAAATGATAGCCTGTTCTATCCTACTGCAAGGCGAAGGCCTCTTCTCAGACAAAGAAAGCACGAGCATTAATCACCACGCTCAATCATTGCGCGTTGGCGAATCCAGACTTATATTCATTAGAAGTCTAGGTTTTCGTGATTGAGAGGCATCGCCTTAACCACTGGGGTTTCACAACATGATGAAACATCAATTCTTTAGTATTTAGTGGCGCCTCGCGAGCGAGAAGATGTTTGTAATGAAATCAGTGATCCAAATGATATAGAGCTGCTTACACCCTTTCAGATCAAATAAGCACTCCATTTATATTGTACTCTGTGGTGCCTTGTTAACCTTACGCCTTGACATTGCGCAATGGACGATTTAAACGGTCGAACGAATTTATAGTGACAGACATATTATATGGCGGAATGTGGAAGCGAAGAATTACGAGTTTTAAGTCACTCGTTGTCTGTAGTGGAGGGTATTTCTGATTTTAACCTCGACGAGGCTATTATCTAGATTTTATATTTATATCATCGTGACACATTGTGTTGTACCAATTTAGTTGAAAGTTTGAATGGAAGGCGACTTACCTAATGTAGTTGTCAGTGGAAACGCCGGGAGGGGACGCTTGTTGGTTGTTCTTCAGAAACATCAGGCGCGTAGTGCAGAGGCCATCCAGCAAGCTTACCCCAATCCATTAGAATTCCTCAATAGTTTTTCAACTTTATTACAAAAGAATAAGGTACATGTTCAATTGGGAAAATTTGCCAGTTTAGGATAGTTTGATGTGCTGTCTGTACCAACTCGCAACCGGCGTGCGTATCGTAAGCGAATGAAAAAAGGTATGTGAGATTTTCTGGAGTAAGTCTCTGAAAAAGCCATCAGTTTATATATGGTTGTATCAATCTGGGAGTTTGTACAGGTTAAGGGTCTCCCTTTTGAGGAAATTGGATGTGGAAGTTTAACCGTGATGATTATTAGCTGTGAGACCGCTCGTATTGTAGGCCATTTAAAGCACAAATACACTAGTTGAGTCAGAACTTTATTCGCTATGAAGTAGTTGTAAATAAATTAATGGGATTTTAATCGTCTATGGCCGTAAGAAAGTATCAATGGATGATATCTTTTAGACTAAAAAACAGGAGATAATTACGTGAAGACTAAAAGTGTGTGCTAAAAGGTACAAATGTTACTCTCATTTTTGAACACAGCGCATCATTTTTGCTGCTCAAAAGCAGCGAAGTAATCATAATCAATTTTGCCAGTAAATAAGTATTTGTTTCCGTCCAAAAGTTCAACCGGCTTGCCTTTAAAACTGCGCTGAAATTCAAATTAGCAGAGCAGTAGTTTCAAACAGCATTTCCAAGGAACCTTTGTGATAAAACATTCCTTCATTTCTGTAAAAGACTCCGACATTTCTCTTGTTTGAAAGCTATTGAGTTAAATTTGTTCACGAAAGCGTAACTGTAGTATATAGTACATTATATGGTGTACTGAATGTTGCCAGGTATATACGAGTGTCACATAATTTTCGTCTTATTTAGTGCAGTGACCTGATTTATATAAAGGGCGTCGCACGGTGTTGTCGCCGTGAGAAGGATGTCTATTTGATTATTTATTTAAAAAATCAAACTTTTATCGTTTATGCTTGAAAATGTGCAGAAGTTAAGGCATTTAAATTCCTATGAAAGGAAGAGGAACCTAAATAATAGATTTTTGAGATCATTGAGTTGATGCACTATCGAGGATCGAAGTCAGTGTCTTTAGTTAAACAAAAATCTATCGACTGTTTCAATGTTTGCCGTTATCAATTGTTAACTTAATGACTTTCTAGTATTACATTATTAAAGTGTTTTTTTAGCTATGAAATGTTAGTAATTGTTTTTTAGGAGAACATGCTTAGGACATCTTCTGTTTGTAGCAGCTGTGTTTAAAGGAATGGTCCCAAAATATCTTAACTGACAATAATATAATCTAAAAAAAGAGAAGCTGACCACTGGAGAGAAAAGATTCAAATTGTCCTTATCAGATTCTTGGTTTTCATTAGTAACATTAATTTATTAAAATCATATTATGACAATTTGCCTACTTAAGAAAAAATCTCATACATCACTTAGACCGCCACTTTGGACGACGAGGAACCACTGTGCGTCGTCCGTTGTCCTTTTTCATCAAAATATTTTCCAATAAGAGCTCATTGAAAAAACGTAACGTTTTACTCTATTCTATTCTTAATATGAATCCTACATTTTCATCGCGCCGTTTCAAAGTAATTCCTTAGGCAATTTCGTCCACTATGCAAATTAGACCGCGGTACGAATATTGAATTGATTATTGTATCTTGTAGCTATTTGTGCACAAACTTTTTAGGAAGCGTATATTTTTCTATTTACCGTCAACTTTAACACTTTTTGCTCTTTTATTTTCATCTTTAAAAACATTTAGTAAAGCCGGTATTATTTCTGCAGTGTCATACATACAGAGTAATCCGTATGTTTAAGTTATACGACCCTCCAGGATTAACCTGGTAACTGGTACAGGTGAGGTCTAAGCCCTCTTGATTGATATTCGTTCTGACGTGCCAGTACCAGTTTGAGATATGCAGGATAAATTTTAGAATAGGAATGAAAGAGATTTGTATCCCAAGGGAAATAGATTCGAATAGATACCTACAAGTCTCGGAGGTGACTATGGTGGTGATGACGGCAAATAGAGATGTATGGAAGATGAAAGCTGCGCCCACACCACCTAAATTGCGGTAAGGGCAGGAGGGTGATGTTGAATTAAACATAGGTACCAGTATCTTTACTGGAAATTGTTACACTTTAAAATTCAACGTTACAAAGAAAATTTACACTTTCAAAAACTTGAAGTAACCACAATTTATAATTGACCAATTATGACCAGCTAAAACCAAAAGTGTATAAATCAGTGCTAAACAAAATGGCGGCAAGTGATATGTTGCTGTCCTTATGCCAATGAGTTCACCGGACGACGGGTGCGGCGTGCGCCGGCGGCGCAGCATCAAGAGACTCCTGCGCAGCCTCACCGCTGACAAACTGCAGACAGGTAAATAAAATGGTGACGTAACAAGAGTTGGCAACTTGGATGACTGCGCCTCCACTAAAAAAAATCATAGCAGTTCATTTATTGACTGACAGGCAAGCCACTGCCTAAGCTGCAAGGTCCTAGACTAGAAGTTGATGAAATTTTGTATAAGAAATAAACTAATGTGACATTTAAGATGAAAAAAACCATGCAATACTTTTCCCAAAGTCAAATTCTAATCATTTATTTCAATTAGACCATTAAAAAGGCACCCTTGAGCATCAAATTTAAAATTAAAATGAAATCTATAGAAATAAATATAATTTAAATGTCTATTTGTAAAGTCAAAAGAGCAGATTTTTATTAAATGCATTTCAAATATTAAGATGTACATGGGATACTTTCATATAATTAAAGAATTTATTTTAAAGTACCTAAATTCTAAGCAAATAAAGACCTATTCTATTCGTAAGTTTATGCGGTAGCTATACCAAAAACCCAATTTTTAAAATTTTCGTTGCTCCTTCCAAAATGTTGTTTCGTATGGAGAAGAATGGCCAAGAAACTGCACACCTACTATTTTAAAATAGTTTTTCTACAACATTTTGTAAACTTTAATCAGATAATCGTAGTCATACGAGTATGTGAAGACGATCTACCGAATCTATAAATGCGTTTATACATAATATCCCATATTAGGGGTCGTCCATTAATCACGTGATCTTCTTTTAGCAAATTTTTGAACCCCTGGTGATACGTAGTGAGGTTCCAGTCTACCCCCCCCCCCCCCATCCAAAATCACGTGCATTTAATAAGCATAAAATAATAATTGAACATTATCTTTACTTACAGATATATAGTTTAATTCTGGAAAGTTGGCAACGGCAAGTCAAGATCACGCGCCGTTTTTCTATTCTAAAAACAAGTGATGTCTCCCTGCCCCCATGTGATGCTTTGTGATTTTTCCGAACCCCTCCCCCATTTCGAGCCTCACGTGGTTAATGGACGATCCGTTACCAACAAAACACGCGTAAAATTACGCACGTTGCATGTTTACGTGTTGATCTAGTAACATTCCGTCCATCCGCACTCGGGAACAGCCGGACGCCCACGTGGGTGTGTTTTGTTACCCAATGCCAAGTGCTTTGTTCAGATAATGTAGCTGTTTAGTTTGACGGTGTTATGGTATTTCTATTTAGTGATCGTAAATTGTTTTGGGTGCTAACATATTAGTGAGTATGAACTTCAGAATAGGGATGTGTCCTAGATATAAAAAGTCTATTTGGTCCGTCAGTTAGATTACCAAAAAATATTGGACACGTATTTTTTGCTTATTCAAATCAATAAAAAGTGACAAAGATATAGCACATCAAAGTTCAGGAGAAGGGGCTTGTGACGTCACTTTTACATAAAAGGTGTAACGGCGTGACGTCACGAAATTTCAACACACTACCGTCGTCATTTTTGGTTTACGTGACAAAAGAAAAAATACGTGTCCAGTATTTTTGAGTAATCCAACTTTCGGACCAAACAGAATTTTTAAGGACACTACCCTATTGAATCATCGTATGGCTAAAGCATGAGGGGTTCCAGCTGGAATTTCTCAGTAGCAGCTTTGAGTCTGGATCCGGTTGATGGCAATAGGCTCGCTCCCTATCACATGGGACTTATTACTGGTGAAATGCGGGTGTTACTAAAAAACGGTGCACCTATTATGCTTCGGTTAATACAGGCGTGATGTTTTATTTCTTTAACCTTCTTACTGTCTTGCCAAATATTGTAATGTTACCTTCCCTTGGCCTGAAATATGAGTCTGCATTATTGTCTGCCGCTTTCTCATATAACATCACCCCTTCTTTATTAAGGCACTGCTCAATAAAATGCTTCGAACCCCAACCGGTGTAGCCTTTACTACTATTTACGATTCACAAGACCAATATGTTACTTTATTTGAAACGTTTTTTTTTGGAAGATCAGATTGTTGTAAAAATACTAAGTAATAAAAGTATTTTTAAGTGCGAGCCTTTACTAACCAATCATGGATCTTTTAGTTATCCATACAAATATAATAAAACTGAAGGTTTGTTTATTTTAACATGTTAATATAACAACAAGCAACAACATCAACAATACAACACAACACAATACAACTACACAATACAACAACACAACACAATACAAAAACACAACACAACAAATCATCAACGCGCGCGCGGCGATGGAGGCTTGTTTTGTGTGTTTTAACCGTAACTGTGCGATTTGTAAAAGTTTTTAACTGTACCAATTTCACCCATGGACGTAAAATGTAATTCATGTGAAATATACGCCGGTTCTACCCTCACGCCTTGATTGCGTTAAAAAAAAAACGTTGCTCATTCGGCCGAATGAGCAATCAGACGGACGAACGGACTGCAGCCAGATCACGTAATGCAATCACAATAGATTTCCTTTTCAAATTCAACAATGAATTCTTTTGTATATTTTGATTACTGAAGAACTGAAGATTGGTCGTCCATACTCCAAATATCTCTAGGCATCGAGCTGATTGAAAATTGTTTTCTTTGACACTTGAATCCATGAAATTTGCAAATGAAATCAAATTAAAATGTTTACTTAATGTAGGTGGCTGTCACAATAATATTGTTTCAGCATGTCCCAACATAAACTGGCGTGCAAGCAAATATATTCCCTGTTAGTGATGTTCAGATGATCTGTTATTAACTTAAAAATAAAGATTCTGTCGACATATCTTCTAAATATTCCTTAATAGTGTAATTATTTCTGCAATGACTACGACAAGAGCATCACTCTTTTTCAAGAGCATCGCTCTTGTAAAGCAGAAACTATCAATACTAGTTCAAGTCATGGCAAATATATTAGTAGTCAGAAAGGTTACGTCAGAGCTGACTGCTAATATGGGTGTATATTTAAGGCTGCGCGAGTCCACAACACTAAATTGTTCGTAGGCGTGGTTAAAATGCATGCTATCTTGCCCAAAGTAGTGTGAGTACTTTTTTTAATGTTGGGAGTTATTGTGAAAAATGTATTAATTTAAAATTATGTAATTTGAACTCTTTGAATAATTCAACTATGTTTGAATTAATTCGTAGTTCATACTATTTTTGTTATTTATTTACATTTACGCTTTTGTTGCTTTAATGGGTATTGAAACAGGGAAATTTTTATTTTAGTATTCTGAAAAGTAAAAGAAAGAAATAAAGAAAAACAATAATTTGGGACATGCACGGGAAATATAAACACCAAAAATTCTCTGCTGACGTACATGCATCGAAATGACAAGAAAAATCGATATCAAATTCAAATAAATATTCTTTATTGCGATATCATACTTTACTTCAGACGTACGAGACGAAACCGTAGAACAACCAGCCCACAACATTTACATGGAACAAATATGACTAGCGCAACCTTAACTATCGCCACTTGTGAAGGCTAAATTAATGCTCCCACGTCATCACCACGTTTAACAAGTCGAGTTGATTCTCTATCATTCGTCTAGTTCCCCTTGACCTTCAACTTATTCTAATTTATGTCCAGGGGCATCGTAGGTAGTCTACACGTGTGCTTGTGTTCCAATTAGACTGGAGTCCGGGTCTTAATTAACCGCATTGATGCCGTCTGGACGGCCGAGGTATTGTGTGAGATCTAGTGGCGTTACTATGGTTGTCTCGGAAGATTGTCACATACTGACTGTAAATAGGAGGAATATGGCGTGTCGAACATTAGAAAGGGACTGTTACTCCTTTTCGAGTTCTAGAGACGAAGCTTCACTGTCTTCGATTCGTTTTTCATGGTTTTTCTTAAATAATAACTTAAGCCAGCAGCAGCAGCAAGAAAAAAAAAGGAAAAAAAAGGGGAAAAAAAGAATCTAGCATTGTCATCCAAAACAAACGTGTATGCAAAATTTCAGCTCAATCGGTTAGGGATAGCTGGTTTAAGATTTGACCCTCACATGCTAGACTAACATGGCAAGTAAAATAAAAGCTTTTAAAAACAAAGAAATGTCCCCATGGACATTATATTCGTTGTTAAAATGGCTGCTTTGTCGTCTCATGGGGAGACACTCACTCAAATCAAATCGTTTATTTTGCAAAGAATATGGGTACAAAATAAGGTGTAACCATTGTAAATAAGAGTTTCAACATACTCTACCTTACGGCATGTAAAAGAGAAAATTAATTAGGTATTACAAACAAACATATGTATTAAAGAAATTAAAAATTACATTACTCTTATTACATGATAAATTATAATTCAATTACAAATGAATAAATATAACATTACAGACGCTTGTCATTCAAAAAAATCTTGTATTGAATAATAACATTTATCTATAAGTAGTGAGCTCACTAAAATGTAGTAACTTTATAATGATTAAGTTGATATAGTTCGTTATAAAAAAATGTGCTGGAAGATATAAAACATCTGTCAAATACGTTTCATGTTAATTCTCACTTTCGCCACGTTCATAGAGAGCCTTGTCGAACTGTATTTGACAGCGCCACCTAGCGGTAGAAAAATAAGAAAAGTAGTGCTGTTATGTAAAAGTCTGTGTGAAAATATAGGTGAAGTGAAGTCGAAGTGAAGTGTATAAATATACCGGCAGGACCCCATTCACTGCCATTTTGTCACTAGCTTCGAAACCAGTTGGTTAAGTTAGGAAGTAGTAGGGGATATTGCAACCTACTTATTGTGTATAGGTGTTCTATAGATACACCCCTCTGCCTTATCCTACGGGGAATACCGGCGCCATGTTACTGTATGCATTTCCGCCAAGCTATTCGACGTGCGGTTAGGGGATGAATACATCTATTATAGGTTAATACAGATAATTGTGGATACGCCGCTGCGGCTTGTGTATCTACGCCCCGTTTGTCTGCTAAAACAATAAAGAAAATGGTTTTTTCTTGTTGATGGTTCAATGAAAACTATAGCTCATATTACTTACTATGTATTTATGTCAACTGTGTGTTCGTCTTTGCCGTATGGAAAAGTGTTTGAATGTGTAACTTATCAATATTTTTTTTGTCTTGCAGGTAAGTCCATCTTTTATCGTGGATATTTCATAAGCAGCTAATTCCGAATAAGGTAAGTGCTATTTATTTTTATATCACATTAAAGGGATACTTATATTATAAATTTAGACTAAAATTATTTTCAGCATTTAATCTACTCGCACAGAGTTTAGTACAGCGCCATCTAGTATAACACGACGGCACCTGAAATAGGTCGTCGTAACATTAGTTCCGCTACTCGCCGCTAGGTGGCGGTACCAGTAGCATATACATGTTTTATAACTTTTCCTTACTGAATCATCATTTGAACTAAGGAAATGGCTCTATAATTCCATAATTTTCATATTTACAATATATTTAAACAACATTGTACAAGATTTAACATTGTTGTTAGTTGAAACAATCACGTCATCTTTGAACGAGGCAGGAATAACATTCTGGGAAGTTCGCACTGACCGCACTGACGTAGGTTCATTCATGATTGTTAAATTGTAAGGGGGATCGTGCACCATCGAATTTTTAAACGCATCGAAATCGACATTATAAAAAATAACATAGTAAAATTAGGTACCTTTATCATTATATTATACATCTTGATTTAAAAATATGCCAATTCCAAATGCTCTGAACCAATCACTCTTTCTGAGTAAGTACCCAAGCCAAAATATACAATTCGTAGTCCTAAATTGAAATAAAATTATTAAATAAAGTTATTAAAGGTGGCGTAGTATCTGCCTACCCTTATAAGAAAAAGAGGTGTGTTTTTGTGCATGTATTGGAGTTTTTAGGTGCTTTTAAACTCGTTCGTGCACAAAGGTCTTTTTTGAAACGTGAACTCAAACGGTGTTATTATGATTTCTCATTCAGTGAACCTGTTATTATACTCCTGTTCTATTCCTGGAATTCAATATAGTTCCGCTCAGTTACTTTGAAATGTTTGGATTTCGGCTAATTGTGAATTTTCAGAACTGTTTCTGTGATAGGACGTTGGCTTGGCTTAGTTCTAGCCACTAGTGTATTGTTCGTTTGTATTAATGGACTATTGTTATAGTAGCCTAACGAAAGGCTAGGCGTATGATGATCTTGATTTTAGGATAAGTAGATATTTGACAGCCGATGCTGGTAGTTAGAAGCCCGAAATGAGAGCAGGCCTTGTCAAGGGGTATCGTGCTACCTAGTTGTTGCGTCCAGGTCAGATAGGCAGCCGCTCCTGGTAAACTATTGGTATTCAGCTGCAACCGGTTAGACTCTAAGCCGACTTCAGCATAGTTGGCAAAAGGCTACGCTAAGCAGATAATGATAAATAAATAATAAATAAGTAAAGTTAAAGAGAGTACTTACTTACGATATACGATAAATAACAGGGAGCTATCCTTCAAATAAATTAAATTAGACAGAGGCGAAGTGAAATAGAAGATGGCAGATGGATGAGACGGGGAATTGACAGGAGGGGAGGGGTGAGGAGGGGAGGGGGGAGACGTTAACGTAACGATATAGTATCTAAAGAATTAAGAACTGCTTCGTTGGTCAAGTGGTTGCAAGCTAGTATGAGGTCTTGGGCTGATTCCCAGGTGTTTTGTGTAAGTGAGTTTAAATGTTTGTAAACGTATCGGAGAAATTCCTAGTGTAGTGCAACGATTTTAAACTAAAAGAAAAACAAATCAAAGTGTTTTTGGATTTTTCCGTCTGGAATTTCATAACCCTGAGTCCGGAATAGTGCCCAGTTGATGACAATAGGCTCGCCCCTTATAACGCGAGACTTAGACAAAACTGGGTGAAATGTTGTTCTATAGTTATACATGCCTATCCCATCTAGAAATACCAGCGTGATGTTATGCTATATTATTATCCATTTTGTTTAAATAAACCTCGTAAAGCAAAACCTCTAGGTCAATAACTTACCGCTTGAACTTGTTTCATTATAATGATTGTCACTTATGCGTAATGACATCTGTACCGCCTTCGGTAGACCTGATTATATACCAACATAAATATTTACCTTATACGTTGTAATGTGAACAAAACAAGGGTGAATCCATTTACTACAGGTGATTTAGAGAAACACACGGGACTGAAGTTGAGACGGAGACGTGACTAATACTATTCTGACTAATATTCTATGTGGTAATGGATCAATCATCTATGCATATACAATACAAATAAATAAAATTGAAGCGTCTGTGTGTAAAATAACAAAATAACAGCCTTTTACTCTAAATGTATATGAAAGTGTATAAGTAAGTAATACAAAAGAAATACTGTCCGTCTGTTTATTTGAGGAAATCTCCGAAATGTCTTGACGGGAGATACTTGCTTTCACTGGCAGGTGGCTGATGTGATAAGAAGTAACTTGGCTGCTTTTATTTTAGAAGTAGAATTAGGATTCCTCGGAAAAATTAAAACCTATGTATTGTTAAATTTCACGTGGACAAAGTTGCGGACAAAGCTAGTTGACTCAGCATCATCATGAATAGACTTATTTTCAAAGCTACTCATCATCTGCTTAGCCTTTTACCAAGTATATCGGGGAAAGCTTCCAGTCTAGAATATCAATAGTTAACATGGAGCGACAGCCTATAGAGTAGCCTATGGAGTATAGAGTATTATCATGATTCCCTTTTTTATTTCTGTTACATTAAGTTTACAAATACCGGAACACAATATTGTATAAATCAATCTGTGGAAAACTTAGTGGCCAGTAAAGTTAGTAATACTAGCACTATAAAATAATGTCCAGAGGCCAGCACACCAACCTACCCCAATCTGCCAAATTTCTTTATAAGTTTTTCAACTTTATTACGATTGTATAAAGTTCATATTCAATTGGGTAAAGTTGACAGTTTGGAATAGCTTGATGTGCTGGCGTCTGTACCTATACATATTATACTACGGTTTGTTCCCAAATGTCATACATAAATAATTATATAATACCCTTCGGTAATACTGTTTGTCATATCACCTGATCACTGTTTTTCGATCACCTGATAACCCGTAACGACTATCAAAGATCTTCATATTACAACCGGGACCAACGCCTTAACGTAACGTGGTTTCTAGTAATATTGTTTTATTTGTAGCTAAATTCGGAACATGTTGCGAAATGTATAACAAATTGTAACAGCTGGTATTCAACGACAGCTTTAAGTTACAGGCTAGAACGAGATGTTGATTAATCTAAACTAGTCCTCACAACCGAATTTCGATACCTTATGGCCTTTAGTTAATTATACCGGTTTGAAAGAAACAAATAAGCACCATATCAATATCGGTTCATCTCACTCGCAGTCGTACGAAACACGAACCGTTTCTCATTTTTTTTCTTTTACTATCACCGCACCATCTGCTTACAAAATCCTCCACCGTCCGTACACCAACTCGTGCGCCACTCGGCCATATGTCGCTGTGACGTTACACGCACCTTGCATACAACATTATCATACGGTAGGGGTCGCAGCGCGGGAATATACTGACCTTTATACGAGACTGTTATGTTAGAATTACTTTATTAGTATGTAGTTATGGTTTTTTTTTACGATATGAAACGGTCTGGATCTTAGTTTCCTACGATGTACACCTGGGTATGTTCTTATAAAGAAAATGTTAGTTTTGTTGTAGTGTGCTTGGTTTGGTCTTATCTCAGCATGCGAAGCAATTTCTCCGATTTTTAACGGTCAGATAATATTTATCTGTGAAAATATGGTGGTTTGACACATTTTCTATATAAAACCTGTCAAACTATATTTTTTCTTTAGACCAAAGTTATGTGAAGATAGAATAATCAGCCCTCAGTATCTGCTCAATTCTTTTATAGTGTAGAAGTCACTAAAATATTGTCTCTGTATTAAAACAAAACTCACCTAAACTAGAAATTAACATAAGTTTCCTTAAAAGCTACTTACATGCATTCCCACATATATTTTTTCTATCTTATTTAACAATTCGGACTGGCCTTGAAAAACAGCTGAAATAACATACATTTTCATGAATCACAATAAAATTCCACATAAATGTATGGCATTGGGAAATATTCGAATTTTCTTTCATATCGACCTTACAATGTAACATCCAATCAATAAAATCCACTATTATTTCTTTACCAAGGCTTCATACAGACAAACAATCGCTAACAAAAACGCGGAAACAGGTGTTATGCTAAGTGTAAGATTCGGCCGGCAGATGGCGTTGCGCAGGTGCACAGATTGCTCAACTATACACTCTTAACTTCCAAACTTCGCTGTCTCGGCACGCACACATACTCAGTCTAAAACGTTCCCTCTGCTAGGACACTGGTCTCCTCTATCTGAAAGAGAGAGAAAGCCTTTATCCATACGGACCCAGTGCGGAGAATGTCACATATCTTAGAATTTTTGGTCCTCGCGTTGTTTTGCTTTACTGTTTTGAGAGCCTAGTAAGATCGGACCACTTTTAATTATGTTTTAGAGTTACCCCCTTAGTTTCTCTCTACAGAATGTATGGATTCTTTGGAAGATGATACGGCTAGAACGGAGATGACGGCTGATAGAAATATACTTAGATATAGACTAAGAAGAGATGTTACACCGAACCTCTAAGGGCAGTAGAGTGATGATATGAAAGACTTAATACTTACATGTGTGCGTGAGATGTGGACCAGCCATACGTACTCAAGTTTCTGTATAGTATTGAAGCAGACAGGTGGTGGGTAGCACAGATATCGTTAGCATACCTTTTTTCTTTCGTTTTTGGAGCCACTTGCGAAGAATCTTGTTTATCTTATTTTCGCATGAGTTGGGCTGAATTTAAATTTGTGGATAACACCAGCTGGGTGATGCGCGCAGGTGGACTGGCTTAGTACATTAAAATAACGTACGAATCTGACTTATGAGGTCGGGGGGACATATACTTAATGGCATTGCGACATTTGTTTCACAGTTGGTAGAAAGTTGTTCATCAAGAGTGCGAAGGTTTACGATAGCATGATCTAGACTAGATGGAAACAGCTTATGTAGTTGTCAACTTATGAGTCAGTCAGCATGATAGCTGTGCTCACTGCTCAGGGCGCGCCAGACACTTTGAAACTATACACATTGAGGCTATTTACGAAAGTTTGACGACCAGTTAAATTTTACAGGTTAAACCAATTACATGCACTTTTGAACTGTCAAGAAGTCTCTCAGTCAGAAATATGAAGTTAGTTATTCATTCCATAGCGTACCTAGTAGGTTCCTGTCGAGGGAAATGGACAAGAAACTCCATGAAAACACTTTTAAATCTAGTTATTTATATTGTTGTATATGAAAACAATAAAAAAAGCATATCTACCTACTGCGTAATAAACTAAACAATTATGTAAAGTTGCCAACCCAGAAATGCAATAAATCAAGTATCAATCATCAGAAGCTGATCATTCTCTACTAATTGCTAATACAGTGAGAATGATTGATGAATTGATGATTTGTACACACAGACACATAAATCTGCTGCCACGTTGGTCTAGTGATCGCAAGCGCTATTTCTGAGCGTGAGGTCCTGGGTTCGATTCCCGGGTCGGGAAAAGTGATAGCAGGTTATGCCATCAGGAATTTGTCAACAGCATTTGTCGGCTGTTGGCAATAGGCTCGCCCCGCTATTACATGCGCTACAAACATTACTGAAGAAATATATGTGTACACCTCTGCCTAAACCTTCGGGGAATACAGGCGCTATGTTATATTGTTGTATACATAAACTAATTAGTTAAATAGTGGATTGTAGCGTTTATTTGGAGTTTCATCGTTAACATACTTGTTTATATTTCACCGTACAACTTATTTCTCTGTCTGCCCACAGACTGTCTAGAGTCCACCTTAATTTAGCTTCATTATTAAAACAATCAACATCCTAACAGCAATCATTATTATACAAACAATTCAGGAATTCCATTGCATTTCCCATATATCTTCAGTCAGCCTGTCTGCCCTACAATAAACACACAATTTTCAAACAACCATGACCTTGTTATAAACAAATCATTAATTTATTATAATCAAAACAATCCCTAGATGACGAGAACATGAATGAACCACGAAATTGATATAATTTATCATTTCGTTCCAACGGTGCGCGGGAGCTGTTAGTTGTTGGGCGCGCGCCAACAAACCTCTGTACTTGGAACATACGGCTCTTTACGTTTCTTTTGTGCCGCAGTGACGATGTGCTATCGGAATTATGATATAACTAGCTATTACCCGCGACTTCGTTTGCGTGGAATTTAGCGGTTTTTTTTAACGGAACGCTCGTCTTTTTTCTGAATTGAACGTAGTTACTGCTATCAGGAATACAATGTGAAATTCCCGTCAAAATCAATCCAGCCTTTTCGGAGATGCTCAAACAAACAGACAGACTCAGAACAATAATAAAAAAAATGGATTTTATTCTATTTTAGTCAGTATTTTCGGAGTCCAGTCCATCAGAAAAAAATAGTTTGTATTTTGTCCAAATATGTATATATAACTTAATTACGCAAAAAGATAATGTCGCTTATGCCGATTAGCCTTACCACCGTCGATATGCATTTAGTAAAAAAGCTGTTATTTTGACGTTACAAACAGACACTTCAATTTTATGTATTAGTCTGATGCTGTTTATAGATAAGATGATATTTTGGGAAGTAAAAACGGTTTAGGAGAATTAGCTGTTGATGGTGACAATTTACGTGTTTGTTTCTTAAATTCTGGTAATTTTGTTGTATTAAAAGTCATTACGAACTACAGAACTGATCACGTTATTTTCCCGGCAAAATTGTGTTTTAAGTACTAAATTGCTCTTAATTAGAATTTCCTCTGAATTTACGTCTTCAATTATTAGGTTAGATTCGGTAAATACTCGCCAATCTCACGGGTGGATATGTACAGCAAACCACACAGCACTGGTGACACCTGCTCTACGAAAATCACTCTTATGACTACGAAATAAAGGCGCTGTCGTCAATGTCAAGTTGTTACAACTGATGTGTGGTTTATTCTAGGTACATTACCCCTTGCTAGCTTGGTAGGGTAAATTGATTCATTCCGAATGCCTTGATTTACTTTGGTTCATAATTCCTTTGTATCTTACACTGGATGTGCCCCGTTGTTTCACCCGCTTCTAAAACTTGTAGCGTGTTTGTACATAGCCTATAATTTTCATTAAGAACTGGGCTATAAAATGCAGAAATACTTTTTCAAATCCGACTGGTACGAGTGATAGCAATAGAGACGTATGGAAGAAGAGGACATGCTGCACAGACATAAAAAAAAATGAGATGAGGACAGAGAGAATGATGATGATGAAGCAATAATTTTTCAAATCCGACTGGTATTTTCCGAAATTATCGCGTTCTCACAAAAAACAAAACGAACCGAATGCAATAATCTCGGAAAATACCAGTCGGATTTGAAAAATTATTGCTTCATCATCATCACTCTCTCTGTCCTCATCTCATTTTTTTTTATGTCTGTGCAGCATGTCCTCTTCTTCCATACGTCTCTATTTGCCGTCATCTCACTAGTCACCTCCTTTCTAGCCATATCATCTTTCACATAATGCATCCATCGTTTCTTCTTTCTTTTCTGTGGTAACCCTCCACCCTTCAGCTAAAGCTGAACTGAAGCTGAACAATCCATGTATTGGATAATGCGTTACCCTTTGGGTAGTATACTGGTTTCCAGACTTTCGGGCTTCTACTTCACTACGGTCTCTTAAACATATCTCGCGGGTACAACTATACTGAAGTAAATTACTATAGATATTTGCTCCATGGACATGAGATGAGGCGAGATGATCACCAAATGATTAAAAAAAATGTCATGATAGCAAGCAACACAATGCCCGACCTGGGAATCGAACCTAGGACCTCTCGCTTGGTATTCGCGCTTTGGACCATCGGCTACGAAAAAAGTTGTAGTCGTCATCACTATTGTTGTGCTAACCCACTATCGCCGGCTGACTGAACTGTCAAATTTTCCCAATTGAACCTGAACCTTATTCTTTTGATATAAAGTTGAACAACTATCAAAGAAATTTGACAGATTGGAGTAGCTTGATGTGCTGGCCTCTGTACAGTACAAACGGCCCGCGCAGCCAACGCGACGTGTCGTCTAAATATAAACTCACCATGTTTTTCTGCACTATTTTCACTAATAGTATTTGTGGGTTTACTAGCTGATCGGATATAAAGAGTTTTATTGATTTACAGGAGTTAATATTGGATTCGTTTTATAATGGAGCTTTAAGTAGGCTACATGGGAACCGCCTGCCTTGTTGGTGTAATGGTCGCAAGCGCTACTGCTGAGCATGAGGTTTTGGGTTCGGTTCCCGGTTCGGGCAAGGTGTTGTTGGTCCTTTCCATCTGGAATATCTTCGTTACAGCCGGGAGCATGGGTATGTGCCCGATTGATGGTAACAGGCTCGGCACCTCTTACCTGGGACTTGTTACTTAAACATAACTCGCGTGAAATGTCAGTGTGTCACTTTTGGGAACACCCGTGCCTTACCCTTCGAGGTATATAGGCGTGATGTTATGTATGGATATGGGTCTAAGTAACCGAGGTAGTATGGCCTGTTCATATGACAAGATAGAATTGGCGGTAGCGTCCTCATTTCTGGTGATTTTCACAAAATGTGGCACCAATCTGTCTGCCAAGCGAGCTTATTATTTGCCGCAACATGTTATACATAATTAACGTTGTCATTGCAGTTGTGGAGGTCACTTTCATCACTGAAAGTTTAATTTCTAGCACGGTTTGATCTCAGGAAAATAATATTCATCTTCTGCCTAGCCGTTACCCAACTATATTGGGGTCGACTTCCAGTCTAACCGGGCAGCAGGAGTCTAACACTTAAATACTAGTATTTTAAATGGAGCGAGTGCTTATCTGACCACCGCAACCCAGATACTGGGTAACACGATACACCTTGTTGTCAAACTTTCGGGTTTCTGACTACACGGAACGAGTGTCATAGATCTTGCTTTCCCAGTTGTTGTGTAATGAATGGTCAAAAATGTACGAAACGACCTCCGCTGGCGTTGTTTAACCTTAAAGATTGACCCGGGGGGCTGTTATGAGTTAGCCACGAGCCAAATACGAGTATCGATCGTTATCTATACTTATACAATAATGCTTACGAATTTGTTTGTTTGAACGCTCTTATCTCTGAAACTACCAGTGGGTTCAATTTTTAGCCCATTTCTTGAGGAAGATATGTACAAGATATTTGATACGCCGCAGGGCAAAGCTAGTATGAGTGTTATGATCTCCAAAATAATAAGGACAAGATTTTGCAAATTCATCCAATTTTAAATGTCCCAATATTCAACAAGATTCTGCGTATAATGAAAGGCCAAAATTGTTTATAGGTGGTTACATGCCCTTGGAACATTTCACAAAGACTGCTTGTTTTAAAAGAACAATAAAAAAGTACGTATTTAACGTTCGCAGTCGATTCGTTCTTACTGACAACCTGTTGGCTGTTAACGGCATCTGTTCCTTGATACAAGCGTATCATTTTGATTGCTTGTTTTTATCATAATTCTTCTATATTCAATAAATTATTTGTGATTTACATTCTAACAGTGACCTCTTAAAACAAGCTGAGGTCGGCGTTTCTTATCCGATTACTCCACTCCGACCATGCAGTGAGTGTCTGAGATGGTCTTTCGAGGAAAGAACCACACAGATAAGAGTAGACCGATCCAGTCAGTGCACGTACATATTTGTCAGTAATAGTGTAGCTTAACTCAGAACTTAAGGAGCTCAACGACTCGGCGAACAATCGACAAACAAGCGCCAAAACTGCTCATTGCATTATTCATTTACTCCACAAATGCCAAGTAAATTTTGAAACTACGGTTTGTTGTTCGAGAGGTGTGACGTCTGCGGACGACGTACACACGATACTTTTACACGCTGCCAAGAATGTGAATAATTATTAGAGCTTTAATTAGAAAATAACACAGTTCAATCAATCAACTTGTGTACCTAGCGCTGTCCAGTTTCTTTTTGTGATCAATCATTGGTTCATCTGCTTGGGAGTCTACGGTTGTTGAATGACTTGTCTGCTGCAAAAACATGGCTTGTTTTTACTGAACTTATCTGAAAATACATCTATAGCATGAATGTGTAAGGCTGTAAGAGTAGAGGAAGACCAAAGAAGCGATGGATGGATTGTGTTAAAGATGCTATGGCTAGAAAGGAGGTGACTATTGAGATGACGGCAAGTATATCAAGAAAGGATGATGATGATCTGATCATTTACCTTGTATTCGTTGTTCGATCAATAAGTTCCTAAAAATCAATCAATGAAAAAATAAATCAATCGTCCTTTATCGAGTTGCAATATATCCAAAATCTTCAGACTTGATTATAAGTAGCAGCTTATCCCCGTATTAAATGTTTCCTAAAACCAAAATGGCAAAATCTTTGCCCAACCCTCGTTAATGCTGGTGTGATGTGATGTTTTCACATTATTATACGTCACAATTGAATATAATGGTGGTTTTCTTGCCATAATAACAATGGATTTGTTATTTTAACCACCTCAAAACACAATTGTCAAGGGTCGTTGCTTTTGTTTCGTTTGAGATTCGAAGTGCTCGTTCTTCGTTCTCTGTTAGGCTTTCGGTTTCATTTCTCAAGTTATCTCGAAACTGTTTTCCAACATTTTCTCAGTAAACCAACTTCGCCAAAAACCTGATTTTCTTAGTACATATCTATTTATTTTTCCACAATCAATGGAAAAAAATCCGTCTGTAAGTTAAGTCAGAGTACACTGACCAATGAAGACTGACTGAGTGACAGTTCAGTAAATAAGTAGATGTTGATAGCATCGTGGGGGGTACGAGAAACAGATATCACGTGATGAGATGTGGCTGGGCATGGAGCTGGAGAAACATGTTGATCATGAGTCATTTGCTATTGTGGATTAGTGGCTAATTTTTAGTAAATAGGTTAGTGTTTTAATTACTAAGACTGGCAAAGTGCTATGTCTTCAGATAGTTGCGACTTGTCTTTTAGTTTGATGCATTAATATACAAAATATCAATGGTTTGATGTAATAAATGCAAGCTTGCTTTATTTGTTAACTGCATCCTCGTCATTATAAGCTGTCCACTTAAGCTCCAGGGATATACGTATTATCCACTCCATCATCCTGGTGATGAGGACGGCGCAGCATGTTTTCCTCTTTCACACGTCTCTATTACTTGTCACCTTTTCTAGCCCAATCATACTTCACTCTCAAACCCATCCATCGCTTCATTTGTCGCGCTCTCCTCTTACGACGCCTTTAACTAATCAAGGCTTTTTTGCCATCAATACATAATTAAATTAACTGTGTAGAAACAAAAATAGTTCAAGCATATTTTCGCCTCAACACTGATAAAAATAAAGTGTCAGAGCCTGACCTTTGTGTGAGTCATGCTTGCGTACACTTCCCTGCTTATAGTATTGGTCGCTTGCCCATTTGACAATTGTACCGGGAAACGAGAGCTTCAAATTCGAAAAAGAGTAGGTAAGTACTATGTAGTGGTATCGGTAAAAAACGAATTAAATTATAAAATCTAAATCGTTGTTCCTTTCTGACTGCCTATTATTATTGTTATCCGCAAAATAACTGTAAAATACGATGTTGACATAACACTTATATTATATTACCACGCCAATTTACTTCTTGCTCCTACTTCATACAAAAAGTCGACCTCTGTGACTCACCCAAATCCTTAAATAAACCTAAGCTACAAACGTGGGTAGTATCCCAACACAATACTCCTTCATTCACAGCTAACAAGTCAATATAAAACAATACTTCCACTCGATCACCTTCGGGCTGAGGTCAGGAACTATCGCCAATCGCTATCGTTTCCAAGAAAACATTTATTTTTAAACAATACTCTCTGGCTTCGTTCTCGGAATCATATGGGGCTTTTGTCCAGGGATATTAAGGAGTTTCAATGGAGTTGCCGTATTTTTCTGGCTACAAATAGACCATGAGGATTCTTGAACTTTATTTCTTAGCCACGTGGTCATATTTTAGTGAGTGTCAACTAAATCAGCTTACCAGTAATGCTGAAGCCGGACCAAACTGGTAATATATTATGTATAGTTTATATTAAGAACGATTTGGATAAAGATGTTTACTGATTCTAGGAATGTTCTTAAAATAGCTTGCTTTCCTATGTTTCAATACTCCGAATATCACACATAAGTGTATTAAATGTATCACTCTCTGCAAGTTAAAATAGTTTACCAGTTTACTACGCAGACGGTAATAGGAAGCTGAGTTTACTATACAGCAGATAAATTCAATACTTTAGAACTTCTACACTACTGTTCTGTGTTGCTCGTGGCATCACTGAAGCTTCTGATTATTCATTCAGATAAAAGTGTCGAAGTTTTAGTTCACGGTTACCACTTTTGATTATAATGTACGCATTGGTTTCCTTCTAGACTTATATTATATTTAAATCGCAAGCCCTATTATCAAACACATTTGTTTAACTAAAGAAGTCTTAAGAACCAGAAGCCTTATCAGATTTGGCGTCTGGAATGAAGGAAAATGTAAATTAATTAAATCTGTAAATCTGAAAAAACCAATCAATCACACAATACAATAAACTTGGAACGTCCACCATTTCCTTATCAGACTAAAAACTAAGAAACCCACTCCACATATGTCCCAGAATGCCATAATAGTGGCAACAATGTCTGACAATACAATGCTGTCTTCCCTAACACTTAGCATACGCGTTGTATGCTAAGCGTGCGACCTAGAGTACCCACGCCCTATGAACAGACTACCGTGATATCATTCCTAGAGGATAATGAAGGAATGACAAGATGGCGGACGGAACAGAAAATATGGCAAAAAATATAATGCTGAGTGACAGAGAAGAAAGACGATCAATGAAAACATGTATCAATATAAATGATGTTGCGGTTGGTGATATAAAGGTAATCACTGAAGCTGATAGAGATCATCAAGATCATCTTTTCCCAACTATGTAGAGGTCGGCTTCCAGTCCAACCGGATGCAGTCAAATACCAGTACTTTACATGGAGCGACTGCCTGTCAGACCTCCACAACCCAGTTACTGGGCAACACGACACCCCCTGGTAAGAATTTGAACTAAAAAACTGGTGTCGGAATTTCGGGCTTCTGACTACCCGTAACGACGATCAAATATCTTTAAATAACAGCCGGGACCAACGGCTTAACTTACTTTCCGAGGCTGATAGAGATGTATGGCAGAAAAAGATAAGCTGTGCCGACTGTAAAATAATTGGGATAAGCACTAGAAGTTGCGCCATGATGGTAGTCATGAAACAGTTCAAACAGACATAACTCTCCTTATTTCTATGATCTGAATAATTCATGGAAGATTATGCAAGATACACCTCTAGAATTTAGTGGGCTTGTCTGTAATGACAGACGGCTTTATTAAAAGGACTCGGTCTGTCACCGTGCAGTGGGACAATGATAGGTTGCTATTAGGATATTGTCACCTTGTGCTGGTTCGTCAGCTTTCTGGCCTTTTGTATTGCATTCCTTATGTATTACCTTTTGTATCGCACATTACAGATTTATCAGGTATCTGTAATTACAATTGCGATACTACTATCTTTTATGTTGTTGTCTGTGTGCAAATGTATGCTTTCGAACTGGTGTCTTCAGCCCAGGAAATTTAAAAACATAAAATTCCTAATAATTAAAAATACAAAGTCACAAAGCTTGTTTTCATGAATCACGTCATCTAAAAATAAAATGGCGCTTGTGCACTGTATAAACAAAATAATTTGCGTGAAATAAAGACGTTTAGCTGTAAATTATTATCTCGTTACGCTTTGTTAAATCTAGATCAAACGATGTCTTGTAATACGTAGATGTTTGGTTTAAATTTAAATAACATTATAGATTTGTTGTAACAAGAGGCTAAAGGCAGTAGGTTAACTTGACGATGGTTGCTAGAACCACCAGTTTTTAAAGTCGATATCGAATCGATAAGTCTATCCGTTCATTAAGACGCTTGTGGCTACATAATAACAGCCGCACAAGTCATTCGAAGGTTAAGCTACGCTTGTTGAGGTTGGTCCGTGGGCAGGCGACCATCACATATCGAGACACCCGTGTTTGAGAAAATCCCGTAAATCATTCGTGGATCTTTGATAATCGTTATGTACTCCCCAACAGACACCCAATCTTACCAAAGAGTGTCGTCCAGTTACTAGTTATAGGCAGACAGACAGTCGGTCCTTGTGAAACAGCAAAGAGCTGCATCCGGTAAGGTTGTAAGCGGACCCCAACACAGATGGGAGAAGGCTAGATAGATAACATTAAGTCTGTTTGAACACTTTTACTGTGCTTCTGTACATTTGTTATATTGGTGCCTCCATGGGCCTAATTTTTTCAATCAAGATTTTTAGGACCTAGTAAATTATAGCCTATATCCGACTTATTATATGCAAGTGTCCCCGAAGTAAAGTTCCCCTAATAATGTCTTACTACAGCATCTTACACTATTGTCACTTATCTACACAGTAGTGTACCTTCGCATCTGGTATCTCAATACCGTTCTCTCTGAGTGCGAGACGTATAAAAACTTGAACTCTTGATCGCGCAAAAAATATGCTACTGCGTCGTAGTTTTTTCTTCGTTGTAAGTTTTTATGCAGAGCCTTTTAGTTCAAGTCTTACAAAATTTAACAAATGCTAAAACCCTGCAAAATGTTGTGTTGACAATGTGTTTTTTAGCATAACCAAGGTCATTCGCCATATCATCATCATCATCATCCTCCTGCCCTTATCCCAATTTATTTGGGGTCGGCGCAGCATGTTTTCTTCTTCCATACATCTCTATTTGCCGTCATCTCATGGGTCACCTCTTTTCTTGCCATATCCTCTTTCACACAATCCATCCATCTTTTCTTTGGTCTTCCTCTACTCATGTAACCCTGCACATTCATACTCAAAACTTTCCTCACAACATGGTCCTCATTCCTTCGCATCACATGCCCATACCATGACAACCGATTTCCACACAACTTCTCGGTCACAGGCGCAACTTTAAGACTTCCTCAAGGTCATTCGCCATAGAAATAGCTAAAAAAAGTACCAGCCTATTACTGTCCCACTGCAGGGCAAAGGCCTCTTCTCATACAGAGAAGGCATGAGCATTAATCACCACGCTTGCTCAAGACGGGTTGGCGATTTCAGACTTATATTAATTATATAAGTCCAGGTTTCCTCACGATGTTTTCCTTCACCGATGTCAGTGATGTCCAAGATAAACTTAGAAAGTACATATGAATTGAAAAAAGCACATTGGTACTTGCCCAGGTTTGAACCCACAACCTCGTGCACAAGAGGCGAGGCCTAAACCACTGGACCATCATGACATCGAAATAGCTAGTATTTTTTAAGAAATATGTAAAGTTTAGGACTATAGCATATATTTCGTGTTTGTATCCCTTTGGATTTACTGTGATATTTGGATTACTAAGACTATAGCTATCATCCATATCATCCTTGATATCATTGTTGTGTTCCAACTATCTATTATTTCTTTTAGTTCGAATTTTCATTCTGGATTTCTTGATTCTTCACTATCAATGTCCGAAGCATGGCTATCCGTATATCCTTTAGTAATCTCTTTGTTAGAAATCTTTTTTGCTTTTATGTCAAGTCTTCTTTGCATATGCATTGCATTTGCGGCATACTTAGTGCAAGATAGGAAAGGCAAATCAGGAAAATAGTTACGGTTTTGCGTAGGCGATGGCGGCATTTCAATTATGTGTGGAGACGTTTATTTTATAGTTGCCTACTTATTGCCTAAGTTGTAATGGCGCCGCTATTGGCGATCTCTTTGAATTTACGCCCAGCTTTAGAAAGCCTTTGTCTAAATAGGTTTAAGATGTTGCTCAGATCCGTGTCTAAGCGTCTTTGTTTCAATTGTCAAGCTTGTTAGTTTATTGAGACATGACTTGGAAAGTTTTACGTTTCAACTTCAGAGTTGGACACATTTAATCGCTTTAATACAGGTGGAGGGATTCCCTCAACAGTAGAGATGATGCATTGTTGCTAAGCCGCAGAAATGGGTCGTGAGGAAACAGAAAAAACCAGGTGTGGTTGCATCCACACCTGGTTTTTTCTGTTTGGTCACCACAAAATTGCATTTATTAAATCATTACTTCCTTATTTTCCTTTTTACTATTTTCCTTTGACAATGTTTTGAACAACTGAATGTTTCAGCCATGATGATGGTATTGTCGAAACCGATCTTAATTGTAATCTATTGACTCACAAATTAGCAGCAAAGATGCCATGACATCAGTAGGGAACAAAGAAAGGCGATTTACAAACACTGCAGCATTGTGAACTCATATTAGCGTCAGATGTAAGTGACGAGGAGCGAGATGTGATGCCTGTCTTAGATATAATGGGAGGAATGCGAGATGATTAGTGTGATCATTTGTCTCATATTGTTCTATTGACAGGCTGATGTTATGCAGCAAGAATTTTGGGGTTTTCAAATGGTTTTCGAGCAGAATTCACTGACGCTTATTAAGAATAGGCTAGCTGTACACTTAATAAATGCTGTTCTAGATCCAATAACGGTGTATTCTTTGATCTTTGACTTAGGCTTCGGTAAAGCTCAACTTTTCAAAACTTATCTTTGTGTGGCTTTCAGCCATTAAAATTTTCTTGTTTACTTAATTCCTTTACGACTTTATTTTTATCGTTAACTTATCGTTTAACGTTAACTTTTAGATGCAGTTTTCATTTACAGTTATCCTTTAATTAGTTTCCTCTTTCGCCATATTGCGCGCTATTTCCTAAATAACATTGTTACCACCTCTACGATCATTTGTTTTAAAATTCGGCTCTAATGCTTGTTGACTCACAGGACCCCAGCGACAGTTGGCAGGCTCCGTCATTCTGCAAACAATGACAACACATACATTGTCTCATACATACATAGTTCTATAAACATATAGATAGACACAATGTTTAGCATCTAGATTAAGTCATCGGAGACTTCTCCGACTTGTTTGTTGATTAAAATTAAACAAAGTGTTGCTCACACAGATCGAAGCCGAAATTATCACTGGATAAAACAAGGCTGCTAGTGATGACGATACCGCTTTTGGAGTTCCTACGTCTCCTTCGATGTTACTAGTCAGATGTTTTGGAGAAGCTGTGTCATATTTATACGATATACTAATATAATTATAATAGGTAGAAAGGTGGCTACACGAACATACTATATACGTAGTGCAGTCTGCAAGGTTGATCTCAGATTATATGTTATTGCTGTTGTAGAGATGTGATTGATCTTTGATGATTATTCAGAGTTGACCAAACAGAGACACTATCACTCATTTTGCTTGCATAGTAATTATTTTATCCTAGATCAAGTTCAATGTTCTATAACAGGTTAATCAGATATGATAAAAAAATGTGTGGTTGCTATGTGATGATTGATTGTATATTCGCTGACTCTTTCGTTATTTGCATTTGATTCAATTGTTCCTTTACCTCGCAGGATATCTCGCAGTTTAACCTTTCGGGTTATTAACTGGTCAACTGAACTTATTTGTGGGGACTTAATAAAAAATAAGGCCTCCAGCTGTTATTGTGTTCTTTTATACCTACGAGTACATGGCAGAAGATTCCGGTGTGACAATTCACACCGGAATCTCACCACTATGGTCACCCCCTTCCATTCACGAGATTTCTCTCAGATTTACAAGTGAATCATGGTAATAACAGGAAAACGGGTTTCCTTTTATTCAATATTATTGATGTTTCCGAGAATATTATACTTTGAAATTAAAGTAGTTGGCGGATTATTTGGCAAAACTCCATGTCAGGATGGCTTAAAACTGGTGATTCATTTGATGTCTTCCATCCATGGTGATACTAAAATGAACGTCTTCTTATAGATTGATTCAAGTGGTTTTTAGTGAAGTCTGCCTTGTATCAATGAAGAACTAAGTTTAAACAGGTAAAAATCTCCAAAAAAACGTAATCGCTCTCCGCTCCCAGAAGCGATGGCAATCAATAACAATTCAAACAGTTATATCATCGAGCCGTTCCTAAAACTGCTCCTCCCAGAAATGTTCTATAAATCATTGATACAGTAAATACGCCCAGCACAGTCAATTTCACGGGAAAATCATACGCAGCACTAGAGAGGTTACATATAGAGTGAATGTTCGAGGAAAACCTAATTATAAGTGGGAAAGAGTATTGGGAATCTGGGAAGTGGGACAGGAATATACTGTTCAGTTTTCAATCTAATTTAACCGAATTTGCCTTAATATATATTTCGGATGTGGAAGACTCCAAAGATCACGCCTGTAATCCCGGAAGGGTTAGGCAGAGGCGTACGAACAGTACACCCTCATATCGCCAGTTATGTTTAAGTTCCATGTAATAGGGAGCGAGCCTACTGCCTATTTAATTAAAGATAATAATTAAGAGTATACAGAACTTAGTTAAGACAGACACAAGCCTTATGTTCTTAGTATAAATGAGTAATATGCGTGTACCCGAAGGCTAGACGCATATTGTGGTATAACTACACTTAGCAAAAATACAATAACACAATTTATAACTTTTCCAACGAAGTATTGTATTTAAATGACACGGTTCATGCCACGACTCCGTGATCGGATTTTGGAGGTGTTGAGGTACGATTCTTGCTTGTAATAAATACAATAGTTTTTAATTTGAGACTTTTGTATGCTTTGTTTTTAATAAATAAATAAATTATAAAATAACTGCTAGGTTAGATCAATATTATATTGGATTCAGTGTAGGGAGGAAAGAAGGCGTACTGAAAAACTAGATACCAATACTAAAAAAAAAGCTTTTGTTTGTGTCAACAAACAGTTACACAACTCAAACAATTTGGGATAAGGGATACGATAATGAAGTTACAGTAATTAATTATTTTTGTATGCCTATAATAGGCTGATCATAGCGCACATTAACCTAAAACATGTCCAACCACTATACCTATGTATCACAAATAAAATGTTTCTATTTCTACACAAATTGTTATTTTGCATATGATGTCTTAGAAAAACGACAAATGTGTAGCTCACAACGTTATTGTCTTATCTTTATTATCTTTAAATATACAAATTCTCCTGTACGTGTGTATGTCACTGAACTTCTCCTAAACGTCTGGACGGTTCACAATTGGACCCGGTAGGTTGCGCTGTTAGGGCAGGCCAGTATCTGTCGGGTCCGCTTTTATTGAATGCATTTATTTGTAACTTTATGCACATCTACGTAGTGAAAACGGTGAAAAAATAATAATATGAATACGAAAAGATAAAAATAGCTTAACATATTGTTGGTGGGGTGGGTTGTATAGGTTATTTCCCAGTGTTCAGATGTCGAATGGTATGGAATGTGTAATTAAATTGCTATGCATGAGAAGCATGACACAAATCGAACACGATCCAGAATTAGTTCCAACTGCTTTCTACAAAACACTCCAAAATAACCACACAGGAAATGTTTGTATTTGGCGGAACATCAAATCTTGTAACAATCATAAGTTTGCAGTCTAATTGGGAGGTTCTGGCCCGCTGGGCTCAACTAAACAGACTGGCTTACATTTCCATAGTCTAAGATGCTCAAAATAATATTAAGACAGATTCTACAGCAGATATTACCTAATTGGATGATTACCAGAACTCATCATCTGCCCAGCCTTATGTTAGAGTCGACTTCCAGTCTCAGCAGTTGAATACCAGTATTTTACATAAAACGACTGCCTATCTGACTTCCACAACCCAGTAACTACGTAACACGTTACCGCTTGGTAAGACTGATTGTCAGACTTTAGGGGCTCGGACTCCCTCAACGCCTGTCAAAGATCTACAAATAACAGACGGGACAAACGACCTAACGTGCTTTTTAAGCCTGAAGGGTCCCATCTACGGATCCGACCCGGCTGTTATAACTTAGCCATGACCCCGTAAAGAGAACCACAATTAAATCAAGTATTAAGAAACAGCACTCTAAAGATAACAGTTGGGTCTTGTAAAAGCTTGGAGTTTACATTGTAAGATGATGGATTCTTCATATGTCAAGTAATAAAGAACACCTTAGAAAAGAGCTTTGCACACGATTTAAGAATGTAGACCATGATTCTTGACCGTGGGAGATAAATACTAAAACGCACGGGAAGCTTACATACTATGTTTACTGTTTAGTTTCAGCTTATATTAGTAACAACACGTCAATGATAACACTTATATATTAGATTTATCGTTTCAATTTTCAACGTGTTACGATCCAGTAATATTTCATTCTTCAAAATTTTCATAGTAAGATTGTTTCGCCCGGAAACTTAGGCAGCTGTGTTTACGATTCGTTCGAAACCATCAAATGTAATGGTTTGCAGCGAACGGGCTTTTAAGAGCGGCGCTACGCCGTTTGTTGGTTATCGTCTGGCAATGGTGGAATGTTCAGGTATGAAAATAGTATTGCAGACTTAAAACGCCACGACACGCGCCGTCAATGAAGCGTGATCATTGGCCACGTTCATTTCATGTCGTGAAGATACTTTGTCATATACTTCGTTCTTTCATCGTTTGGCAAATACTCATGCGTAATGTGGCATCGGAAGGTACAAGTGTGTTTCTGTTCTTTTAAAAACGAACAGGTTTGTAAAAGTGTGCAGAGGCATTCTTTTCTTCCATGACTCTAGTTCATACATCTCTATACATCTAATTGAACAATCTTTTACCGCGTCTTCAATAGGAAATGAGATGCTTTCAGTAAAATGACATTATCCTTGTCCTTTTCTATGTAGTCCATCCAAAGGTTGTCTTTAAGAGATTGCCCTTAGCGATAAGTCCGCCCATTGAACACCTTATATGTATAACTCATATACACTTATAATTATTTAGTAAGTTGGTATGGTGTTCAACAAGAAGTGTAGTCTATTCTGTTTTATCGTCATTTGTGTTAACTTTGGTCAATCTGGTTAGTTAAATAGATTCCTCTGAAAAGAAATAAATATTAAAATGTACAGTTTCTAGAATACAAAAGGGAAACTGGACTATACTGATGCCATGCCCATCAGTGGTAAGAGAGTGCTTGTCATTACTAATAAACCTTGTTATTTTATGTGCCGAGATCTACCCACTGCAGTGCAATGGCCTTCCTACTCTATTTCAACTTCTCTCTGTCTGGTGATTTAGGACCTTTGTCGAAGGAAGCTCATCCCACCATCTCTGCTTGAGCCTACCGAGATGACGCTTGCCATAGAGTCGTGAGTTCGGCCCATTGATTGTCTAACATGCGAAGTGTCCAACAAACATACCTGGATATTTTTAATTTGATAGTTGAAGCATCTCTCATACAGATTCACCATACAACTGCCGAATCTCAGTACTAAGAAACAATGTTCCACCGCCCGGTGTTTTGGTGTGATATCGCTCAATCGTAGGAAGTGGGCAGACTGGTTCTTAGAAAAATATTTAATAGGAAACTAACGTTGAACGCCAACATTTTCGGAATATATACCAATGTTTACACTGTTCGGGTTGGTAACATCGGGGTGATTCTCGAAATTAGTATCGGTGATAGGTTGTTGAAAGATGACTCGCACGCTTCGGAAGTGTATAAAAAAATATATTGGCAGTTCTCAACACGCCTGACGTATTGTTGCGAGATTCTGAAGGTCGGATAAGAGGTGATACAAATATGAATAGTGCTGTAAAGTCAGAAACGTCACAAAATATGGGAAAGTCATTTGTTGATGGCGTAGTGAGTGCTTTGTGATTTTGATTTCTAAATCTCTTTCCATTTGAAGCTTGTGAATGTAGCGATAACTTAATCTTTTAGATATATGACAATCAATGTTTCATAGGCTTACTCATTATTGTTACCAGTACTTACGTCAGAAAAATTTTATGTCGTACTTCACAATTGTATTGATAACTTTACACTTTGCGTACTTATATCGACGTGGTAACGAGTGGCGTATAACGTCATTTGAACAATACTACCATTATCGGAGATCGTACAGTCGTCAATATCTTGTTCTAAGAAATCCTTGCTTTTTATCGGAGGTTAAATGTCAAAGTTATGTTATAATATTGTAATGTTGGGTTTGAATGTCCATATTTAAAGTTTACCCTAAAACATTAACTGTAACGAGATTGTCTTTTTCATCGCCCTTATAATGACCTGCATACTGTATAAGCATAATATGTATGTATGTAGACCAGTGGGGTAGGGTTTAAACCATGCGATGACGTCATGCTCAAATTCCCCACACGGTAATTGGTCATGCGACGCACTTCGGTTTTCGATTGCTTTATCATATATTCAAAGAATTTTGTGGAATCGAGTTTGGTAGTATAATATTCATGAAGTTTTTGTTTCTTTACCTTGATTCTCTGAAAGCTACTACTGAGCTTACTAACGGACAGACAATGAATTCTCATTTGATTGAAATGTTTGTTTTCATAGAACGTCACAAATATCAACTCTGCATAGTTTTTCATTCAATATTCCTTGTTTACTTGATTTTTTCTGCTCCCTGTTTGTCCTGTACAAGATTAAATCAACCTCATATCATCATCATCATCATCATTTAGGTTTAAAGAAACTTTATTCTCAATAAAACATACACAAATGTCACTTACTTGAGAACAATAAATTAATGTTAACCATATAAAAAGGTTCGACTTCACCTCTATGTACAGTTTCACAAACACGACCCACCCGTTTTTCTTGCTGCTAAATACTGGCCGAGCTGAATTTTGAATGCATTGAGTGAGTGTGCATTTCCAGTACTTGATGGTAATTTATTATATAGTTGCACTCCCTCAAATTTAACCATTTTTTTGCCATAATTGGTTCTAGTTTTAGGTAGCACTATTAGGCTCGCTCGTCGTGAGCTTCGTTGGCTGACTTGTCGATATTTACTATTAACACTATCAAGTGCCTGTTATCGGTACACATTCTTGCCACTTGCATGTACAGGTAGTTGTACTGCTCAACGTCAAGGCTCATTAACAGTTGACAACAATTACCCGTCAATAATTGTATAACCATTAACGTATTGGCGCTTGGCATAAGAAGTGAAGTTTGCGCAACATTCTTTAAATATTTGTAGCTAACTTTTTTTTGCTGCATTTTCGGGAAGCACTTTATTCCTTTTAATATGTACGGTTCTTTGTTACCTATTAACAATTGAGAACTACTGAAACGTTTATTGAATAATAAGGACCTCCAAATGAGGTTTAAAAAACATAATTACATCAGTCCTGTATTCCCAGAAGGGTTGGGCAGAGGTATCCATAGCATAATATTTCGCCAGTCCCAAGTCCCATTTAATAGAGGGTGAGCATATTGTCATCAATCAGGCACACATCCAGACTACAGGCTGCTAATTTATCAGAATTCTGAATGGAAATACCCATATACTCATGCACAGCAGTAGTACTTGCGACCGCTAGAAGAGCAAGGTACGAAGTGGTGCTTTCAAACTTCAATTCATTTCATCAGTCTATCAACTCAATTTAATGGCTTCTTCGTGAACATTCAAAGTCAGATCCTTGGCTTTTATTTAATTTAACAAACTTCCATTAGCATCTTAGCTTAGAACAATGCCTGTAGCTTGAACAAAGCGAACTTTAATTATTACGTTGGCTTTATTGAAACAGAACATAGCATTCGTATCGATGATCGCCAAACATATGTTGTTACCAACTAAACAGTGCGCGGTCCCCGGTCTACGTGAAACAATCATACAACGTTAAGCTCTGACCACACTGAAGTGAGTCCCGCGCGGGACGTGGGACCCGACTGCTCACGTCGATCGTCCTAATGTTATGGCAGACACGCGGCTATTCGCGACAGTTTGAACACCTCTGTCATAATTATATCTTCCCGACCCAGTTCCGGTCGTGATGGCCAATATCAACGGAGAATAGCAGCACGCAGGAGATATTATAGTGCGCAAGCGCACAGTTGCACTCTCTCTTCTTGTAGTCCGATAGGTCAGCAATCCGAGAAAGAACACAGGACTAACGGTTGTGAGTGCTTCTCGAGGCAAAGAGGGTGCCACACAACCAATTTTCAAACTCCAGGCTGCTACTCAGAAATGTCTTATTTTAGTTTACTTAGTTTTTAGAAAAAACTCAATAACACTTTGTCCGACCTGGAAATTGAACCCAGAACTCCACGCTCTGCAGTCGCGCTTGCGACCAACGGAGCAGTCAAAAACACCTCCATACAATTAATTGACTCAATTGGTTTGTGCGAATTCGTCCCGCATCCTTTCGATTCGCTTCAGTTTGGTTAGAGCTTAATGTTCAAACCATGGAATTTGGCGGACACAAGCTCCTTTTCGCCATATGTTGACCCTGAATACACCCAACTCACTCACACTAAATAACTTTTCCTCGACAATTCCAAAAAGTACTCTATTAATACGAGTTTAAAACGTAATTTTGAATTGAGCGAAACGTGGGTTAGGACGTTTGTTAATTGAGCGTTACGAATGCTTGAGAATAATCGCGTCTCGTTCTAATGTGCGTTTTGTTTAATTGCCTTCTCGTTTCGCGTACCATTCAGCTTGAAGTGCACAGGTGCATCATACGTCCGTCTCGCTCGCTCCCCTTGTTTATATCTGGTCGCTCGCGGGTCAGTCTCCCGAACGTATCGGTGTGTAACTGACGTGTTGCTACAAGCGTATAACTCAGTTTTTTTAGAAAGTGCCTGTGTAGTGGATGTGTTGGTGTTTTTTTTTGTAAAGAAAGAATTTCAGTGATGGCAATGACACCGTGCCTTAATGTCAGTGTAGTGTTGTGCATCAGGTGCTAGTGACGTTCTTGGCATTTCGTTATTTCCTTTTGGATATCCTTTTGTTCGGAAACGTGAGCGTCCGGCTTGTAAGCGTATGCTACGGTTTGTTGTTTTTTTTAATGCAGATTGTCGCCAATGATTTATATAATTTAAATCATCCACAATGGTTTCGTTAGCAAAAAAAAAACTTTAAAACAAAAGAAAGCAAAGCTTATAAGAGAGCAAAAGTTTGTATTAAGTATTAAACCTGAGTTAATTCGTAAAGCCATATTGATGTCATGATTATAAATACTGTGTATGACAACATCCAAAAAAAAAACCCAATGAGGGTAGCACCATCTACAATAATAAAACAAATACCTAAAATAACTAAATATCCATACAGAAAAATCGTTTATAAAGGTTTCCTCAATTGTTACTGACGTCATTCAATTATTATGAAAAAGTCGTAAAGACCGGCACAGAAGTAACACGGTAACACCTTGTTGTTCCACTGTGTTTACACAAATGTTCGCCGACATCACTGACCGTCAGTCTTTTATATTTTAACGTTATGACACGATACATTGAGGAATTTCTACCAAATGTTTGCACTAGCTACAATTTAGATTTAGCGGAGTATTAATCTAGGTTAAATGCTTCGTAAAACATACCAACGATCTATGATTTTTAAAATATTCGGGTCGTTTTTGAGTTCATAAATGTTAACTTCAATCAAATTGCTTCATAACGCCTTTGAAATAGTGCCTTCGCATCCAACCTAGCTGCCTGATCCAGGTCGTTGCGTCGTAACTATCTAGCTATCAGAGGGCGTCCCCCAATATGTCAATATGCTATCTGAATATCAGTTTCCGCGTGCGAGTGCTCTGACCTCCCTAATCAAATCAGCCATTGAAACTAGAAACAAGTTAATCCTACCGAACATCAAGAATTCTAACATTGTCATCTTCCTTTCAGTAGCGAACAAATCTAATACAGGATTTATATCCAGGAGTTCGTTGCGCATCGTCAACATAGAGGACAGTGCGACTTAAAAGGAGATGAAATATTACAAAATATGCTATATCAAAATCGATTGTAATTACTTATTAGGATCAAATAATTGAAACAGAATTGACCAAATGACAACATCCCAATTCCTCAAATGACTCTAATAACTTGTTTAATAATTAAATGGTTTCATCGATAACTTATTAATGTTTCTCCCGTTAGTATCGAAAGAAAGTCCATACATCTAATATATGTCAGTACAAGCCCATACAGATAGTTATCCGTCCACAGTACCATGTGATCCGCTCCGAGAATATTTTCACGTTCCTCCGGAGAAGTCATTAAGTTTATAAACCAGTCGATTGCTTCAAACTATTTCACAATTCTCATGGGAACTCGGCTTTCTTGATGTCCCATGTAATTTATGTGCGTTAGAATAATCGTATAGGTTTGTAATGGAGTCCGTGATTACCAAAAGATAGGTCTAGAAGTGATGCTGAGTATATTTTGAACTTTTCTCTTCTGATATATGGTGAAGTGATACTTCACCATATATCAGAACAGAAAAGTTGTTGTAGTTGTTACAGAAACAAAGCATTGAAATAGAGATAATCCAACAAGTAGGTAATATATCAATTTTGAAATATTACTGTAATGATAAAGGGGATATATTCCTTGTATTAGAAGCCACAATACACAAAGACGAAGGGTAAATTACGTACAGAGCTTAAAGCTTCACAGTACAAAAAAAGTTATTACTAATCCCAACAAAAACCTCACGGCAGAGCTTCAGGCGTCGCGTGACCACACACACTTACACTTTCCAGCATAAGCTGAGCTTATTATGTATAAGTTTCCCATGCAATGAGATGTCAGTTAATACTAGAAATGTACGGCATATGTCTATTGCTACGCATTGTCCATAAATCTATACAAATTTCGCCAGTTATGTCATAGATTGCTTAGAAGAATCCGAATCCTCTGTGATATTTATACTTTTTGATATAAAACCTGTACTGATATGTCAGGTTTGTCAAGGCAAACTGGACTCCAAAGTTCAAATCATTGTACAAGCAAACGTTCATTACTTCGAATATCATAATTGATGTTTTATAATAAGTACCTAATTGTCGATGGGTATAGTTTCAAGACTTTTAAAAGTTCCGAATCTTATGTACTTATAAATTGGGTAAAGTGAAATTGATTGGGTTTTTAAGTTCCTAAAGTATGCGGAAATATGCTAATGTCTTTAATTTGATTATCAGCTCTGATGAAAACGTGTTTACATTTTTTTGCATCTTTTTATAACATGTATTCAATATATTCTCTATACATATACTAATATATTATAAAGAGGTAAAATTTATTTATTTGTTTGAATGTAGGGGTATTCTCCGGAACTTATGATCCAGTTCTAAAAATGTTTTCACTGTTAGAAAGCTACATTATTCCTGATTGCTATAGGCTATTATTATTTTAAAAACTACGCTTTTAAGGGGGTGGTGGGGATTTTAAAGTTCGAGGGAAGGTACGAAATCCCAAGTCCACTAGGACTCAACTATGATACAAATATAAATATATGGGATTTTGCGAACTTACAGAAATAACAAGACTACCACAGTAATGATTGAATCATGGCCAATATAAACACGTGAGATCGTGACCTTAGTCATTATAATTACAAATATCCTTGTTACAAGAAATACGTAATGAGTAATTAATGCACGTAGTCGTAGGATAACTGGGAATCTCTAAGCTAAATGGAATAATATACAAATATATGACTAAGGGACTGCTTACACTTATTCAGCTCTGCACAGCTTATGTCCATAGAAAATAACGATTTTATATGAAGACGCGTACGCATCCGTTCAGCTGAAAGGTGACGCGTACACATATCATACAGAACTGGTGTTCTCTATGGACAAAAGCTGAATTGAGCTAAATAAGTGTTGTTAGTCCCTATGTAATGATTGTTATTTAGTAGTAGAATACTCACTTGAGTAAATATACATGTGATGGTGTTTGAAATTCTTGATTCTGTACGGTTTGTTACGCAGACAGTTTTAATTATACACAAATTGCGCCTCAGTCATCTTAAATTGCCTGGGCTTCTCCGTTTCATTATTTTATTGATAAATTTGTTTAATTTAATTTAAAGATTCCCACCATTATTGTCATGATCTGTGTAGGTGATAAGTCGTATATTATGATCCGACCAGATGTCAACAAATAGAGAACGTCAAAGAAAACACCAACTATGTCCTAATGAAAATATTATCTTCCACATATTCCAATAGCTTAATCTTGCGATTTCTATCTATTGGTTTATCCCAAGAGATACAGGTAGTCAAACAAATCACACATACGCGGAAGTATAATTACATGTATCCGTTTGACACCACCTCTGTCGGTCCCACGTTTGACTTTCCTAATTCACTCCTGATTCGTTTAATTGCGTTCTGTTTCCTGCCAATAGCTTAACTTGTTATATGCCGTAACTAGAAAGTGTGATCAGTCTATAATATCTTATTAACGTTAGTGTGGCTTCAGTTTCAAGATTAGTACCGGGATGGCTGTGCTCGGATAAAACGACGTTTTCTAAAAATGAAACCGAGCTAGATCTTTGTATCGCCCACGAAACCCCTTGCATACAAAATTTCATGAAAATAGTTTTAGCCGTTATAGTTTCCGATATTCAGTTTATATATTGACGACCGATGTGGCGCGGCGGGCGTTGGTCCGCCTGCGACGCAGGAGGTTGCGGGTTCGATTCCCGCCCTGGGACAAATGTTTGTACGATCTACAAATATTTGTTTCGGGTGTTCTGGGTATTTGCTATGTATAAAAAAAAAATATCTATCTGTGTAATGTATTGTATTAAGTATATCAGTCATCTAGTACCCATAATACAAGCTCTGCTTAGCTTGGGGCTAGATGATGCTGTGTGGATTGTCCAGCATAATTATTTATTTTATTTATTTATATATACATACATTTATACAAGAATTGCTCGCTTAAAGGTATTAGATTATAGCTATAGTTTTGTTTTGGTTTACTGAAGTGGTCATAATAGTGTTATGGGGTTATTCTTGCAGGTCACTACTTGACAAGCGCACTATTTGACATGTCTAATACATATATAAGATTTTATTGTGCTTGTAAGTAAGTGCTTCCACCGACTGACGCGTAACTTCCTCATGATAACGAGGAAGTTACGATTACGATAAGTAGCTTACAAGTATAGTATGTTAAGTTGAATCTGTCATAACTTGTGCATAATATATGGTTATGTCATACAAAAACGATATGTTAAGATACGGAAATAGAACGTAAAATAACATATTCGTACTTGACATTTTAGCAACAATATCAACCAAACCGGAGGGCAACACAAACTGGTATTCACACAAAAATATAACTGAATACACTTGAAAGTTGAAAACAAGTCTCCATGACGCATCGACAACAAAACCACAAGCTTAGTTCTTAATAATTCACTGACCACCCTGTTAACCAGTGCAGTGAGAGCTGTGCCAAGTACAAATAAGTTGTAGAATCTGTGGGATCGACCTTTCAAGCTTATTGAAGTTAATAATAATTTGGGTAGACTTGTAGACTACTAAGAATAGAGCACTAATAATATAGATTTCGTGGGAGCAACTTAGGTCTCACGCGAACTTCCAACGAAGCTAACGTTCGATAAATTAAACGCAAGCAAAATGAAATATTGATTAACTCACAATCGTGCTACTGCTCCGACTATACAACGTCTATGGTAGAATCTGTTTTGTCCAGCTGTATATTTCTGATCATATTAGCCATATGCCAGTCATGTGCTGGTTTTGGCAAGGTCTCAGAAGTATTCTTGGCCTGATGGTGGCGCTGTCCATCATCTGCGCTCAGGATGGTGATCGAAACATGTCATTAATTCTGTGCTCTAATAGTCCTCTACAGCTGTTACAATTGTTTATTTATAAGCAGGATAGGTCAACTAAGCTTGGTACCATAAAGCGTCATATAAAACAGTATGATCTCATACTTATTTGTGTTGAAGCCGATACCAGCGCATGCGGCTCCAACGTGCTGATTCTTCTTTTATTTTGCCTTTTTCTCTTTTAGACGCCCAGCCGTGCGTGCCGAGCAAAAATAAGAATTTAAAAAAATGTCGGTTGCTTGGTTTTGAATTCAAATTCTTAGACAGTTTTATAGAAGTTTTGCCAGTGTTTAGTAACTAATAAAGCTGTTGGGTGTGCCTTTACGATCGCATGACGCGTCTTGAATGAGCGAATAGAAATGTCTGGCTTTAAATCAGTCATACTAAATAGATTGGACGATTGAATTATAAGAGAAACTAAAATCGCCAATCTTTTGTCCAATATAACAATGTCGCAGTAGAATGTAAAAAGGTACTTAGTTAACAGCTAAGAATAATACCACCAACAACAATTCATCATAATGCCCCTACCGGGACTCAAATAAATACAATTGTTTGGATCGACGAGACCCCTGTCCTTGAACAAAACAGTGTAGTCTTCAGTGTAACTACACACGCGATTGTCAAATTATCGATTTAAACAAAAATGCGAACACGACATGAAAACATTAATGAACAAGACGAACCGTTTCGAATAAACGATGTGTTTAAAGCGACTGTCAAACAGTTTGTAAACGATTCTTGGGTGGAAAAGAGTTTTGATTGAGCTGTAGTCTTTCATCTAGGATGTATCATCATCAATATCTTCTACTTGAGGAGAAACAACTTTTATGTTGACGATGATAGTGATGAACACAATCCCAGATCTCAATCCCTTCCCAGTATCAATCCTTCAGCATGTTCTGAACGTTTACCTATATCGAGAGTTAAATATAGTACCATTTGCACTTGAATTGCACTTTACCTTTAAACAACAACAAAGTTACCTCAGTAATCTTGTCCCAGCAAGGTTACTGTGTCATTATCATCCCACCCACGAGTCCGCAGCCTCCCACAATGCACTTTTGTGTCCTTATCAGCTCAATTTGTACCAACTAAGACAGGAATGCGAGTTATTGATGATGCTTTTAACAAACCTGTCGGTACAAATGGAAACGTTACAATGTTTTGACGGGAAACGAATGTGGGGCGGAGTTTGTTGGTCAGTAGAACGGTTTGTATTTCGATTTTGTTGGTTTTAGTTGATCCTTGTTGCTTGTTAGGTTTAAGAATGAACGTATCGCTAATTGCTAACTCAAGTCTCGATACATTTGTATCAAAATAATTAGCTCTAAAGTGATAAGTCTCATAACATTATGGATCACCATCACATATCCATAAAAAATAAATAAGCGATAGACTTGCGCTATTATCATTTATTAATAAACAGCTAGTGACGACCATTTACAGACTCATAATCGTATTATAGTAATAGTAGACGTAGCCATAAACCACAACACCTTATTTTATGACCAAGCTTCCTCTTTAAATCCTACAATAATCCATTCTGAAGGGGTAATATCGTAAAGACGACGTTTAGCGATCGCTGACCGCGGTGACCATGATGTCATCGACTCAAAGGATGGCCTGACCACTTACCTGATGTCCCTAACACGCTTTTAAAGATTCCCTTGAGTTGTGGTGACATGTACTTAGGCCGCGTGGACCGTGGTTGAATCATACTTGTTTCTGAAATGTGGAATCAGCTGTCGTCAAAGGCATCGCTTCTTGTGTGTATTAGTATTGTGTGTAGTAGTATGTGTATTTTGAGCATGTCTAAAGCTGTACTGTGTATTTATATTCGTGATATATACTTTACTCTTCATCACGTAATTTTCACTACTTCAACCCTTTCTTGTTACTTTCGTGCAGTGGTCTGTCCATTGAGGGTTTTTAATACGTACCCTACCTTGGGGATCATAATGTTTGCAGTCGGTTGTATTTTAGCGTCGAGTTCCGTCTAGAAAAGAAGTAAATGAGGAAGCTTCTATACGTCTTATGCCTATCAACTCATTGTACTGTTGCCAATTACATGATTACATTATGAATGGCACGTCGCACGTTACTAGCGGGGTAGGCAGCAAGGTCGCATATTCTCATCCCAGCTGATTCACGAGACCCGTAAACAATTGTTTAGTCATGTGGCGAATAAAACCTTGTTTTCTTTCATTTCGGCGAATTTGCGGAGGTGGGGTTCATTGGTGTACGTTTTGGGTAGCGGTGTGGTTTTCTTGGGTTTGATATCAACGTTCAGCTTAAAGAAGATTAAGGAACATTTGTAGTTTTTTCCAATTTGCCTTTGCTAAGCTTTTAATAATTTAACGGTGCCAGTCGGACTCAGCTAGTTATAATTTTCCTATTTTGAAGATAAAGCACCATTTTCCTTAAATCTTACACACAGTGCTAAGCCAAAGGATGTTCACCTTCAAACAAGTAGTTCCCCGAACAGCGCCATGTTAGATTTTACAATTCCAATAGGTCACATTTAGCATACAGTTGCTAAACAGATTACGTTAGCCACACTTGAATTAAACACAAGTACACTACATACACATGTACTTACGTCTGTATGTGGAGCTAAATAAACATTAGACGCACCTTTATGTTTCTTCAAATCCATGAAGCATATAGCGGTATGAATAATCTACCATTTTTTACTGTATAATTATTATATAGTTTAAAAATAACACTGACGTCAACTATTTCTTAGTCTAGACGTAACACCTACTTGCACTCTAGAAATTTTGACAAATTCGTAAACAATTTTGATGTATAAAAAGCATGGATGAGTCAAAGTTAGATGCTCATATATTTATAAACCAAAAACTGGCGCAAAAATAGTATCTACAAATTCCTGTCATGTTCAAAAAAGGTCAATGTTCTGCGTAAAAAAGTAGTTTTACAAACAAGAACGGTTTCAAAAACCTCTGTCAAAAGAGTACAACGATTTCTAACTCTATTCACAAAAATACACACGGATTTCTCATACAACAATGGCACTCTGAGAATGTGTTAGCGCAACACTAATCTCGCAGATTTAAAGCGTGACGATGATATCAATTACCATAATAATTATGCTTACATCACTTTAAAATATGCGTATTCCATCCATGACCAAAATCTTCCGCATTCTACACAAGACAAATTATCGAACAATTATCCCAACACTAGCTGCTTAGTTCTGCGAGCTGTGTGTCACACAGTGATGTCATGTTCGTCTCTAGCGCACCTATTGCGAATAATTTTCAATATGGTTGACAGTGCGAAAAGGAAAACCGATCGGGGCATGAGAGGACAATAGCTAGTGAGAGGAGAATATGCCAGGTCTGACTTACAATAGTGTTTGTGTTTTGTTCGCAATCTATAAAGAACTTTATTGTAAATAATAATAATTGCTTTATTATCAGGCAACTAAGTAAGACCCATAAAAATATACGTAATACGGGTTCAATCGAAATATAACCTTTCATCTTCCAAGGATATATAACTTGTTTTAGTGGCACCTCTTGCGGATATTCAAGAGTGTAAACATTAGTCTAAAGCGTACAACAAAAACAAAGAATTTAATTGATCACATGTACAAAATGGAATCTATATTGCCATAGACATAACATTTATACGGGTTAAGCCACGTGGTACTGTCTAAGAACTGCAATTTCCTGAGCTCTCACGATATTATTAATTCCAGAAAAATAAAGCTTCGCGCTGTTACTTTTATTATTATCTTATCTTCACCTAATCATAAATACTCTTACTTTTCTTCCAGTCTATCAACATTAATTTAAACATTTCAAGTTCAAATATTTTTTCTTACATCGCAATCATAGTCAACAGAACATTGTGTTTATAATTTTGCAGTTAGGCCTTCAGTAAGATTAGCTTATCCGTGCCAATTTGCATTCAACCCTAATTCAACACAGATTTTGTTCACAAACCATGTTTGTTTATTTTTAGTAGCGTTTTCGACTTTCTTGTTACAGTACGTGCTAATTTGGTACTCTGCGTGATTTCGACCTGTTTATAGTTTGTTAACATGTGTAAACTAGGATTGGTCTACATTGCCAGCGTCTGTAGTGTTATGTTTGACCTATTTGCCATCGTCATTCCAGCTTTCGCTATATTCTTGACGTCATTTTTAAGTCTATCCAGATTCGGTTGTGTATCAGTATTCAGTGTTACTGACGTATTTGCTCTGTTATTTGTAAATTCTTTACTTGGTTTATGTTTATTTTCATAAAAGTGTGTTTTGGTGTTATAGTGTTATATTTTCTTATCAAATCCTATGGAGTTGTATCATGTTTTTAGGATAGTGCAATTACAGACATACAATTGCTATTTCTGTATTTAGCGTAAATGTTATTTTTGTCGAGGATCGTAATCTTGACAGTTATATGTTGTAGACTCCTACTTTGTATGTATTTGATCCTAAATACAGTCCATCAAATTATCTAGCCCTGCCATCGTTTCCGTGGTTTTCATTATTATGATAAACAAACGCTTCCTTGAAAATGTATGTGTAGTTCAAAGACTAATATTATTCTTTAACCCGCAAAGTCTTCCTGAAATACTCACCTACAAATGTATACTTGTTAATTTTCATTATATTTTCCAGGCGGCATATGATGTGGCACTGTGGTTTTACAATAAAACTGAATTAAGTCGGATCTGTTAATAAAATGTGAATCATTTAACGTGCGATGTTTTGATCTATGTTTAATGTGGTTTCGACGTCATAGCAATTAGGTTTGATTGGTCAGAAAGAGTTAGTTAGTATTTTTAAATTCTGAAATTTGTAACTGGAATTCCGGTCCAGGATTGGTATTTAATGGTTAATTGGAGTGATTAAAGTATCTGTCTGCACCAGATATGTTTGCCTGTGGCCTGGTTTGTTTAGATTCGCATGCTTCTATATCCATTATAGTTGTAATTGTCGTATCATATGGCAGAACAGTTGTTTGTGCCTTATCGTTCCAGTTGGTGGGCGAGAAAGGCATACATAACATTGTTTATGTTATATTCATTCACTGTCATAATATTTCCCATCCTTTCAGATACTTGACTGGGAAAAGGTGACCCTTTTAGAATCACTCTAATGCTTTTCTGTCACCGCAACGGAAGAAAGCAAGCTTTTTGAAGGTTCAGTAATGGCGGTCAACACACCCCACACAATATTGCCACATGCCATTTACAAAACTGTTTTGAAAAGGGTAAGGTAGGAGTGGTCCCCGGTAACTTTTGTGTTTAGCAATTGAATAAGTGTATCGAAGTAATGGTTCTTTGCGATACATGTGGTATATTATAGTAATTTCGTATATTTTACTGAAATCCTGGTAATTGGAATTCCATCTTTTTGAGTTATGTTATCTTCACTATCTTCTTGTCTTATCGTCTTTACCAGCGGCAAACTTAGTGTCAATTATTAGACATATACCAATGATCATTTGCTAACAACCAATGTGCCCACATCCATCAATTCCCATTCACCATCACCTCCCATTGAAGCTCATCAATACCACCTGCTCATCATCTCGAATGGCGTAACATAGTTCACACAAAACAGACGCTGCTGTTTACAGCACCTCGACCTTGTTCAGTACTTGTACACTAGAAATAGTACGACGATAACCAGCACGTTTTAGTGAATTGTGTGTTCAGAGTGCGACCTGGGCTCCGGGTAGAAGTTAATGGAAAGCTTGGTACACAAGAACAAAAGAAAGAAAGAAAATTATTTATGGCAAAAGATTTCTAACGCACAGCAAATACATAAAATGGCATGTCTTACTGCTGCAGCTTAAAAGTCTATTTCAAAGGGAACTTGTATCTATGTAGTTGTTTAAATAAAACTATTACAGTGAATGGTCGTTGGCTCGTTAGTTCGTGTTATTTAGTAACTAACTCGAAATGCTTTCATCAATAAGCGCTCATTATGGTAACCTTCAGGATCTTGCATTACACCGATCTATGAAGAACCATGTTCAGCAAAGGACGTTTACGATCTGATATAGTACCACTACAACCGCTCGAGATTATTTCTGGAAAGTCAACAGGAAAGAGATTTTTTTCCTTCCCCGTCGAGGATGAAGCAGGAAACCATGTTTCACGTGTAGTTTCATTTTGAAATGAACGTATATATTCCGGTCAATGTTAACGTTTCGAAACATCGGTCATCTGAAATTGTCGGCTCTCAAAATTAAGTGCATGTATAAAACTTACTTCCACCAGTTGCCACTGCAGCTGTTCCAATTTTAGACGCAAATCGCCAGTTGAAATGATATTTGGGAATAATATAGAAGATCAACAAAATTCAACAGATCAATGAACTCCATTCCCGCACTAGAGACGATAGACTCAAAACTGAATTAAACAGCCATATAAACAACTGACAATCAATTCATGAAATGCGTACTTAACGCGGGCTTTAACTGGAATATAAATAGCCAATCACTTCCAGTACCCCACACAATCACTAGTTAAAGTATTGTTGACCCGTTACCTGTCACGAGCCTCCTGCCGACTTGAACTCACACAAATATTAGCTGTTTGACAAGAAGCTTGACTTTACGCTGTTGGCGTAAATTAAGCAGATGATATTACCTTATTAACAGGCCTATGAATTTTCGCAAGAAGTGTGATAGATTATATTATAAATGAGGAAAGTTTTGGGTACGAATGTAGATGGTTACAAGAGAAGAGGCAGACAAGAAACGATGGATGGATTGTGTGAAAGATCATATGGCTGGAAAGGAGGTAACTATTGGGAGTCGGCAAATAGAGATGTATGGAAGTAGAAGACTGCTGCGCAGGCCCTAAATAATGAAATTATGAAAGGAAGATAATGATGGTGATCTGTAAATGTTGTAAAAATGAGACTGCCAAAAACCTTAACTTGGTTCATGATTAGATTCAGCAATAGTTTTTCCATCCAAAGCAATTATGAAAATGATCATCTTGTCGCATACCCCTTTATTATAAAAGTAATTTTATTTAAATGTTTGATTGTTAGAGTTAAGTTCCAATTCATCGTGTATTTGAACTTAGCTCACGAAAAAACACTGAAGATTAAATGAAATGTTCGAACCTAATTTTCCCGCATTAATAATAACCGAAGAGTTAAAGACCCATCAGCTGTTAATCATCCCACACGTGTCGCAATGCCAATTGGGGCTAATAGGTTACCATGGCGGTCATAGACAATCTGTCACTACATCATTCAGTACCTGTCATCCATAACCAAATTTGGTATCTTTATTCGTAGCTTCGCTGCAATGTTGACATCGGCAGGACCAAAGTTGACTGATTGACTTGAATTTTGGCTGTAGTAATTATGACATTCTCATCGGTAGGCGATGGGGCACCTGTGTCGATCGTATGCGCAATATAGATTGTTTTGTTTGTAATCAACTTTTTTCTTTCGCACAACCTGTGACGTACAAAAGCCTATTAAATGAGATCCAGTTCTTCGGTAGATAGTTGCACTATTCACAGTTTATTTTAATCAAACCGCCATCGATACTAGGAAGTAATTAGATTAACACTAATCGATTATCAGGTTCTAACTGGTAACTTCTAATCATATAAGTTCACTGGTTTGATGCATGTATTGTCTATCCGAGGCATCAACTAATGAGCACATTTAAACTATCTCGAAAGCGTAACAGATCTTTTTGATACTCGTGTTACAAGATTTGGTCCACTGCCATGCCTATGTAGGACGTATACGTATGACATGTTTTTGATGTCTCTTGGCCAGAATCACCATTTCTTTTACTATAATTGTTACGTACAAACTGGCATCATTAATTATGTATGATTGCCTCATGTGTTTCGATGTTAGTTTCCTTAAATTTCGCTACAAATAAGGCAAAACAAGCTTGATTCCATTGTATTGATACCAAAAATGGCCACTGTATGTCCTCGATCAAGTTCCAAAGCATCGTTGTATAATTAGGTCACTAATTCCAGAAACCACAACATTCAATTGACGAATCAAAACAGCTAACCATGGAATTTCCCATCTTGACTTGTCACCAAAGTAAATATACTCTTCGCACCGTAATCCTTGACTTCCACTGCAAAACATTTCCAGACAGTTGTCAACCGTCCATCTTCGACGCGGCTATATCCATCTTTTATGGACAATCTCTCCAAACCCTCTGCCATCTTCAGCTTGAGCTCACCATTCCTAAGAAATGCTCGCCCAAAGAGCATTCTATCACGTTCTCCAGTTATAACTACTGCCCATTTAAATGTGCCATTGACTGCTCAATTAAGATTGTACGGTTACTTTATGGTAGTCAAAAACGTGAGGTTGGTCTATTTTTGGTATCAGTTATTATAGATTATTATTGCTTTGATGTTTTCAAGTTGTGTCTGGTTATCGTCTTCAATAACTGCTAGTTTTATGTGATTGCTAAACTGTGGCTTTATTATGAATTGTGAAGATATATCTTCCGAAGCCTTTTTTAATTGGTTTATTGGTATCATACCTATCTCAGGTGCGGTTTTTTTCAGGTGATTACGAGAAAATAGGTGTTTCTTATGAAGTGTATTTGCTTTCCTTTCAACTTATACGTTATTAAAACGGTTTCATACTTCATAGAATAATTGTATTTACGGTGACGTATGTACAGACGCCAGCACATCAAGCCACCCCCAACTGTCAGATTTTTCCAATTGAACGTGAGCCATATTCTCTTGTAATAAAGTTGAAAACCTATCAAAGAAATTTGACACATAAGGGTAGCTTGATGTGCTGGCCTCATGTACATGTGCATGGATGTACGTTATACGAAACCCAGTGATTTAATCCTCAAATATTTGGAGTCAGTTTAAATTTCATTTCATTTTTTCATGTAAGATGTTGTCTCATTGTAAACACCCGATCATAATGGTCAAATAAGGAAAGACTGTCCACTAATTGTTTGCTCCAACATGTTTTATTTGTTTTCACTTGAATCCGTTATTAGCACCTGTTGAATCATTTACACCAAAGTTTTATTATTGCCAGTTATTCTGTGGCTTGTTTAGCCCTGGATTAATCAAATACAATGAGTTTATGAGTAACTTTTAGTTCACGCAATGAGTTAAATTATGTAGTGCCTACTGTCACGTATGTGTCTCGTTTCGATTTGGATTTGTCGGTCAACATAACACTACGCCTGTGTTCCCCGGTCGGTGAAACATGTAGGTATTCATTAGTAGGTTATTATAATGTGTGATATGAAGTTTTGCCTACTTTAAGTCATTACTCTACACGTCGAGATTCCTTATTATTTACTCCATAAATTAATTACTACGTAAGTATGTCTGCTCTTTGAAGTGCACTCTCGTATTTCTTAAAAACCGATGGAACTACAAATTCGTCACCAGTCGCCGCTGTCTGCGTTGCACAAAATTAACTACGGAAATGCTTCCCGGCCCCCGACATGACGTGCCCCCTCCCTATGAGATAGGGTTGAACGCTCCGCGGACATTACCTGAGTCGTGAGCTTTTTAACTGGTCGTATGCAAGAGAGTGTTCGTTGTATTTTTATATTTAATGGGGTTGTCTTTATTTGTAATGTTTTATGCAGCTGGTTTCATTTAGCGGTTCTTGTTTAGATTTATCACGAATATTTTCGACTTTTAAACATGCTTAGCCTTAATATTTATTTACTTATTCTAGGTTTATCAACAATCCATTTTGTTTCCGATATCTAAAGTTGCTCTATTTGAAAATTGGCGAAGCCTTATTTTCATTCTCCTCCCGGATCTGCACGGAATGCCACGATCACGATATTTTGGTGCAGGCAACCCTCGTTTGGCGGCGGTGACTAAATATAGCACGCAGACGTGCGCAGGCGCCAGTATTAAGAACAGAGCGCACGAATTCCATATTTGGTTAATTGCGAACGACATATTTTAAGGGCGGGTAGGACAGGATGTACCTGGACTAAAAACTTATAGTACGAGTATAAATATGTAAATACTGTCGTTGAAAATCAAGAAATGTGAATTAAGAAACAAAAAACATTGTTTGAAACATTCTTCTCTATTTAAAATAATACATCGACGATTCACCTATAGCAAATACATATCTCAAACTATTGAATATTCTATACATTAAAATATAAATTATAGTTATTCGTCTAGATTGGTTTTTACGAACACTTTTACACGTCAAACAAGTAAAATATTATTTTAAACTAGCAGGATTGGTGTTCAAGTAAATTCAGAGTTCACAGTCTGTTTTAAAGCCCAAACTTTATCTTGGTCAGATCAGACTATAAAGAATAGTCTCTGAGATAGTCTTTTGAGGCAAAAACAACACAAATTTGAGTTATTCTTAAGTTTTGATTACCAAAACAAAATATGAATTGAACTTCAATACAGCATGTGTTCAAGACAACAATGGTTTGTTCCATTCAATTAACAATGCCTTTTCTTTGCCGCTCAGCTATCATATGAATGCCTCGACGAATCATTCTCACTTTTATTCGATCGTGAAAACAAAGTTCTTTGGGTGTATTCTCGTTAATTTGCGAAGTAATTGTAAACAGTATATTCAATCAAATTTCGGTTGGTTCAAATGATAAATGATATTTATTTCTGTGAATATGTTTTTACAAACATTTTTACACGTCAACAAGTTAAATATTTTTTAAACTAGGTTGGTGTTTCGCTATCTGTCTACTTTGAGAAAGAACACCGAAAGAAACTCAGAGATCACAGTCTCTTTTGAAGTCCAAACATTTTCTTGGTTGATCTACCCAAGAAAATCTTTGGACTTTAAAAGAGACTGTGATCTGAGTTGCAGACCTTGGAGAGTTCCATTTTATTGTGACCTTAATATAACATACTAGTGGTGGTAGCAGTCGAAATTCGACCGTTTTGGCTTTTTGCATTCCTTCTCCATGTAAACTTTGACTATGCCAAATCTTAAGTGTAAGATTTGGACACGCAGGAGTGCCTCCGTGCACGCAATATTTAATAAAGGATCCGAAGATTTTGCTTCACGTAATAATATAAGTACCTGGATGACCGAGCTTTGCTTCGATAAAACGACGTTTTCAAAAAATGAAACCTAGCTACATCGGTTTATCGCCCCCGAAACCCCCTGCATACTAAATTTCATGAAAATCGTTGGAGCCGTTTCCGAGATTCAGATTATATAAAAGTATACCTATATACAAGATTTGCTCGTTTAAAGGTATTAGATATGTTTATACTGTTATGGTTTGAAATTGCTATGTAGCCTTAGCACAAATTTCTTGCCAGAAGTTTACCAACTGAAAACGTCAACAATTTGTACTGAGATTTAAACAGCGCCTCTCATAACGTACGTGATTCTAATTACGTTGGACTAGCAAGGTGATTTGACGTTTTCGGTACAGTAAAACGGGGTGAATCGAAAAGCCAGGGTGAATAGAAACAAAACTTTGAAGGGCATTTTCGCGTTAGTAAGACATTGTTTATTACTATAAGGATTCTTATTTTTTTTAAGGAATTGAAATGGTTAATTTCAACACCTTGTAAGTAATTAATAATGATGAATCAACGAATAAATCTCATTTAAAGTTTTGTTTCTATTCACCCTGGCTTTTCGATTCACCCCGTTTTCGGTAGGTAAACTTCCTGCATTCAATTCTTGGTAGGGCTTACTGCGCCAGTGGTTTACTATCGGAAATTGGTTTGTGTATAATTTCGCACTATTAATTATTCTATGTGTGTATCTTGGATTCATTAGATCAGCTGTGTATGTAGTTATTTATTTTAGATTTTCCTCATGAAACATTTGTCAAGTAATATAACTTATACGTCAAATTAACTGACGTAACTATCAGTTATACTTCCTACATCTCTGTTAACCTTTAAATAAGCCTTAATTGCTGCTAAAACCGATTACTAATTATATAAAAAAAACCTTTTTCTGAAAACTATTTAAGTACATTTAAGTAACTAATATTTTTCCAAGTTAACGTTCTCACGATGTTGTTAACGATGTATGATTCACGATAACTTACATTGTACACGGGCGATAAATTGTTGTAACACACTTGTAACCACGTGTTGTTATTTTATTATTGTTGATTGTAATAACATCGTCACGCCTTGCAGTCGTTGGCTAGAAGTGTATAGTATTACTATCCTCTTCTCTTATCTTATTTCTATTATTCCTATAGAGGTACTCAGGGTATCAACAAAGTCACCTTTAATTAACGGTTAAAACTACACGTATTCATCTGACCGTCATAGGTTCATCATCTCATAGTTAACTTGTCTTCCTCTTATTTTTCTTTAACGCAGTTCAAGTCTTATGTCTTATACCTATAAAGTTTCATAAAGCAATCTACTGTTTTCAAATCAAATCTTGATGAACTACAGATATCAAATCTATACTTATATAATAAACTTGAACAGTGTGTTTGTTTAAATCCGCTTATAATATCTGGAGCTGCTGTATTTGAGAGCACAGTTTTTGATGAAGTTAATAGGTTATTTAACATCACGCTACGACCCTTAGGGCCGGGTGACACCGCGGGGCACAGATAGTATCACATTAATTCGTCTTTCTCATCACGGATCACTCAAGAAGAAAATGATATAATAAACGGTAAACGTGATAGGAAAGCTCAGTTTAACATCTTCTTGATTTAGTTTAATTTTCAAACGATATTTCCTCAGCCCTCAGCCCTCAGCCCTCAGCCCTCAGCCATTCCATTTAGTCGTCATATCTCAATTGATAGATCTCCATCGCCCTAGGGTTGTCAGGCAAAGAAGCTGTTAAAAAGACCGCGCAATACAGTTTGCAAACGAGAAATACAATTTGAGGAAAAAATATACAAAACAAAAGCATATGTACGAGGTCAGTTTTATAGTCAGAAAATTGGAGTCACGTTGTCGTCATGTTTATTATTATTAACTCTTAATACACTAGCTGTGCCCGCTACTACGTACACTTGCAATTCGGCAACAATTCACAGGGTTTATGTTTTTTTGTGTGGAGCCCTATTTTTTTTTTTCAAAATTAAAATTTGCCCATGTTACTCCTTAATACATCAGCTATGCACCAGTGAGTCTTTCCAAAATCGGTCGAGCCATGTCGGAGATTACATTAAACAAATAGACAGACAGAAAAATTCATAAAAATATTTAATTTAAGGAATAATTAACTACCGTATAAACTTTCATATGCATCAAAGCTGTTTTTTGAAATTACAAACAGACGGTTCAGTTTTATTTACCTATTGAATTGAATTACAAAAGAAGCATTGAACTCTTTGATGTATTTAATGAATTCTAGGTGGCCTGACAACCCTAACCCACCCTAATTGCCCCCACCCTGTCTGGCGCACCAACAGGATTTTTGCCTTTTCACCGTCTCTCCCTCGTCTGGTCGCACAGGGCAGCGGGGGGATGCATTTACAAAGTAAAGTGGTTGAAAGGGCGGGAAATTAAAAAAAAAGCATTTACATTTCCTCCTCCACCTCAGACGTATTTTGCTCAGTCGAGATGATAATGGAGTCTGGTTTACTGATTAGGAAGAGGGAAATGGTCATTTAGACAGGCTGTTGTTTTTTTTTATCTCTTGCCAGATTGCTACAAAGTAACAGGGAGCGAGACTATTGTCATCAGCCTGAATTTAATCTTCGTCTAAAGCTCGGGACAAAAAGAAGTCCTGCGGTTCAAACTCAATATTACCTGGCTTGACCTAGAGATCGATCCTAGGAACCCATGGCATGGAGAACTAGGTGGTCCTGCTATCTATATCAACACAAATAAATACAATTGGAGTGTCTGTTTGTAATGTTAAAATAACAGCGTTTACTAAATGCATATGAAAGTGTAGTGGTAGTCATACCAAAAAATCACTTTCTAAAATTTTTGGTTGACTGTCTGTCTGTTTGAGGTAATCTCTGAAACGTCTGAAGCAATTTTGATGGGACTCTTTTTGTCACTGACAGAAAGCTGATGTGAAAAGGAGTACCTGGCATACGCTAATTTTATGTTAGAAAAGAATTAGGGTTTTTCGTAAAAAATGTTGTTTTGTTAAATCTCACGCGGAAAAAGTCGCATGCACAGCTAGCGTATGATATAGTTTTACATAATTATCAGTTAGTAATTAAACAAAACTATGTCAACAACTTGCCCTAATATTAAAATAATTCGCACAGTACACTTCCCACTCATTGCCCGTTCGCACGTGCCTACTCCACATTAGCCAATCACATGGCACGGTCGCCGGAAGAGCTGAGGCCGCATCCTCGCGACACTTCCGCCTGCGCCCGCGCAACTAAACGCAGGAGATATGAATCAGTCGTTAGTTGAACTTTAAGTTAAGGAGCGGTTGTATTGAGACGCCTGTCGAATGAGTTACGTTTTTTAATTGAAGGTCGTACAGCATGAACATACTTATTTCGTTAGATTTAACAAGTGATTTAATAAGTTCGGTTTAAGTTTTACTCTGCCTCGTTAGTCTTATGTTCACAAGCTCTATTACTAAGATGAGGTCCTGGGTTCTATTCCCGAGTCCCTATGATGGCGATAATATATGGCGTGATTATATTTTATTAAAGTTGTATAAAGATCTCCACTTGAATACATTACTAGTGATGTTTAACCAAATGCAAACTGTTTGTCTCGTTGTCTATAAGTTTCAATCTAGTTTAGCATCAAAATTCTTCTTCGAGTATCGATTTAGATCAATTTTTATGTAGCATCGATCCAGGTAACTGAAAATGTGCTTGCTTTAACGTTAGAAAAATAGTACCTCTTTGCTATAGAATCCTCGATATAGCTACCTATGTTGCAAGATACACCGCACATTCCATCGTATGCACTACGCCGATGACATTGACTTGTCTCCACACTAACCTACTGATGATGATGTATTGATTCAGCCAGCGGCTAGTAATAGCCTCTGTACACTCATGTGCTTAAAGGATAAAATTAATAGACTCATTGTTCTCACATGTGCTTTGAAATATTGCACGAGAACGGAAGCGTACGCTAATGGAGGAATCGTGATTAGTAGATAATGAATGTTTCTGGACGCTTGAGCTCTGTATAACAACAAACGTATAGACACAGAAAAAAACTATATTTCCTTATCCGGAAACGTTCTCAAATCAGTTAGATGTATTTAAATGCAAGACGTGTTCCCAACTATTTAGCAGTATTAAAATAGAAGATAAAGGTAGATTATTTGAAAAGCTCGTGAACAATGTATACAGAACTAGAGGTTACATTGATAAGTGCAACCTATCCTAGTTTTTTTTTTCCTTTGCGATTATAATAATTTAAACTCACATACACAAATAACCCCGAAAAAGTACCTGTAGGCCATACAAATGTTTAATCCGTGCTGAAATAGAACCCGCGACACGCAGCGCATCAGCCACGGCGCCAACCGTGTTAAAGTTCTTGATTATGATATAGTGTTAGTAGCCTGTAATTTCCCACTGCAGATCAAGGGTCTCCTTTCTCTTCTTCTTCCACTTCTTCTCTGTTATTTGGGACTGGAATTTATCGAAGTCTAGGTCAGCCTGCGCCTGGGCCATCCGCTATGTCGCCATGCCATGTTACCCATTTGTCGAGTGTTGTTTAAACACCACCTTATGCTAAGTTACGAAAAATACTTAAAACTCAGCAGTTTGACAAATGAGCAAACAAACCTAAAATGAACTATACAGATTTAACATTTAAACATTCCGTACGATATTAATAACATTATCATAAACATCATTAATCCAGATTTACGATAACTGCCATGTTCTGCAAATCACTACGCCAGTTTTACTTAAGACACTTTATTTATTACACAAAGGAATTTAAAGGAACATCTTCCAAATATATTTGACTACCAATAAGGCACGTTACGGAAGTGAGGAGCCTTCGGAATATGTCCGAAGTTCTTTGACACCTACATACGAAGTCAATGCACGTATCTTGTTGAAATAAGGAACTGGGAAAGTTGCTTATGAGACCAAATCTTTTGAACAACTAGTAGAACTTCTGGGAAGGAAAATCCCATGAGAATTGTTTTGAATTTTTTACTACCATTTTGTTTACTGTTATTGTATGAATTAAAGTAGGCTAAATCGTATTATATGGAAACCCTATAACAAAATAGCCTAACGTTCTAAATAAGTTTACTTTTTAGCAGGAAAAATTAAATTCTTTACCAAAATTAAATGTTTTTAAAACTATGACATCGATATCACACAAATAGTTGTTACATAACTATTGTTTAGGAATAAATCTGTAAAAAACTTTTGCTCGTATAAATAAAAAGTCTAATCCCCTTGCGGATTGTTGACTAAACTATCTTTGAGTATATGAGTAACTAAATGTATTGTGGTGCTTGTCAAAGCACCACAATACATTTAGTTATTACAAACACTACGAAATTGGCGACAATCTATTAATAACAACACTAATTTAACACCTTCATCTTTGCCAAGAACATCACTATAATTGATCGATTATTCATTTTCAAGCTGGAGGTGTTCCAAAAGCCGACCAAGTTTCGTGTCCAAACAGTGCTTCAATCAGTGACGTGAAATGATACAAGTGTAAATAAAAATAACAGTGATAAAGAACTGTTCACCAGTGGATGTGTACTACATGGTCGGACAGATGATGTGGTTTAAGAGGGAGCCGAAAACGGCTGTGGACAAACAAGAGAATGGGGTAGTGGGGAAACTGAGGAGGAAGAAGCCAGTGATTCTGAAGACCACGAGGGAGTCCAGCGAACGAGAAACTTCAACAGAGAGTGACAAAGAAAGGAGGCGGTATTCCGACATACTCGATGTCGTGTCTATAGGTTTGTATACAACTGCATCTCTCACCATCTTATTCAACGAATTTCTTGCCATTTTCCATCTTGAAACGCGTTGAAAAGTTAAAGACGTCTGATGTGTGGAACTGGTTATTTTTCATGTAACAGGAGTACTCTCGCTGTAAATAATTACAGAACAATGACGTGATTGGGGAAACACTCGAAAATAGTCTCATTGTCTACATGAAAATATATAAAAATCGCGCGTCTGATGTGAGCCGTCAGTCTCACGAACAATGAAGTGTAATCATAATAAATCAAAGGCTGAAGGCTAATTTTATTGGCGATGGATCATATTCAGATAGCACACCGGACGATATTTAAAGTATGTAAAGGTTTCTTTAAAAAAACTTGAAAAAAAAAGCTAAAACAAATCGTGTGTTATTATAAAATTCGGTACCCTACTATCAAAATCTCTCGCTATTTCCGCCTGCTAAGGCTACGCCGTCTCTCTTCATTAGTATAAAAGGTTCTATAAGTGTCAATTTTGCACGCGATCACTATTTAGTGTAGGCCTAGTGGCCTTCTTTCAGTATAACGGCCTATTTAACTATTGAGGGCTCGTAAAATTATAATTAAACATCTCTATTCGTGTTCTACAATAATTTAATTGAAATAGTTTGTATCGAAATTAGGTCTGGTACATAAAACAGGGAACGCTTTTAATTCTACTGCGTGTGACACGGGAATAGTGTTCAATGAGTAGTTTTATTTGTCAATGTTTTCCTGTTAGTCTATTTGCATGATACTACTAGCTGGAATCATAAAAACTTCAGTTCTGTATCAAAAGCTGTTTATAGATTTTATAGCATTTGAAATTCTATTAGTGCTTCTGAATAGTTCGCTTACTAAAAGCAGATATCTAAAAGAAAGGTCTGACTATACGAACAAAAATGCCGTAGAACCAAACACCAAATAAGCTACCATGTTTTGACTAGCACAAGAACAGACGAAAACAAATAAGTATAGTTCAAGAAGACGGCCAGACGGTGAACAACCGTCCCTGGTGACGTCATACGCCCTCGCCCCCCTCACACCTGAGGCAGAAGGAAAACACGTTAATAATTTATTTAGTAAGAATTCTCGGCATGCAACCTTGCGTTGGGCCGAGTGTCGAGGGTCGATTCGATTCCGGGGAACGATTTTTTCCCCCTTTCATTGTTGGAAGCTTATTATAAGTACACAGTAATTAATAGTTTTGAATAATTAAGCTTTTCATTATGGCTTTAATTTTTTATAAGTAGGTTTGTACTTTTATTTGTTTTAAATTGATTTTCCAAATCATAAAGCTTATCAAAACAGGTAACCGTCCGTATATCAAATAAAATTAAAAAGTCTTTCCTATGATTCTTTAGAAGAAACTTGATGTTTTAAATCTTGTTCGATGTGGTACGGTACCTTTCGTGCGGGAGTCCGACTCGCACCTAGCCGTTTTTATTCATGATCTTTTTAAAGATATCGTATTAAAATAGTATTGGTAAAACATTGGCACTGTAGTCCACTCTAAATTGCTTCTGTCCATTACTCAATGCTCAAGGCTAACAATCAGGTTAACATTAAAAATAAACAACACATTGCGCCATTGGTGGAGGGGACGGCTGCCACCATAATCTAACGTTAGTTAAATATTTACAGTTTATGCAAGATTACGGCTAAGATTTACTCCGTCGTAAATACCAGCGTCTTAAGATAATGCACCGTTATCTGGATTAGGTAACACTGATAACCTATCTCAGTTTGTTAGATTAACTAATGGTTTTATTCGTTTCGTTAACTCGTTGAAATAGAGAGATGATCAATTCATTAAAGATATGTTGATGATGAAAGTAGTTCCGAAATGACTACAAAATACTAGCGTGTGTAAAAAAAAACTTAACTAAACGAGATTCACCAAATGCTTAAAAGTTTATTTAGTATAGTATCAAACTTTCCATGTAACTGCAAAATCTATTAGCGACGTTAAACAAAACATTTACGAAAATCCGAATCTAATGTAAACTGAAGATCATAACAATCCGAGAGCGTAACCCAAACTTTCGCAACACTCGACGAAACAAAATATAACAATATAATCACTCCGTTACGTGGATCTAATTTCTTCTAACACCGAAATTATGCAATAGAAAGCGGAGCCTCCTTACTTAACATCCAAACAGTAAAACTTAGGCCGCATTGTATGCTAATGCTAATTAAACGAACCTCTGCAAAACGCGCGCTCAACCGTCTCCGTATGACTCACAATAATCTTGACATTGTCTCGGATATAATCGATCGGAAAACGACATTTTTTGTCCCCCAACCAGGTCATTGTTTCAGTTTTTATACCACACAGACGTCTTTAGCGTTATTAATGGTGATTGCGAAGTGATTGCCATTAAATTTAGCAATTACGATACAACAGTTGAAGGTTTTAGTAATGAATGGCAAGGAATTCGCGTAACGACGAGACAGTACGATCTCATGACGTGATGTCATTTTAACAGAGAGACGAGATGAGAGCGACGAGTCCTTGTACGAATCTGCGGATGGGCACAGCGACGCCATATCGGCGAGCGATGATGCCCTGTCCAGGCTCGGCAAGACACCCACCATCAGCAAGGAGTCTCTCAAACTAGCTGTCACTGACGAAGAAGTAGACTTCGCCAAAACTAAGAAAGGACACAGGAAAACTATGTCCTTATCAAACCCTCTAGAAATTGTCAGAAATCTAGGAGATGAATGGTTTGAGTCAGCTAAGAGAGAGTTAGATAAAAACTCTGACAAGAAAAAATCCAGAGAAAGCCTTTGGAGCGAGGAAGATCGGGACTCCATTTATGGGTCGACGATGAAACTGGATCAATTGCGAAAGAATAGCAAAAAAGAAGACAAAAATCAAGCCAACCTTAAAAAGAACAGTACAAGTGACGCTCCTAAAGCTAGGAAAACCAGCAAAGGATCTTCAGTTAGTGCTCTTAATTTCCTAAGAAGGAAAAAGACACCCACTTCTACAAAACCAGTTGAATCGGTAACTGAAGATGTAAAGGGCATCAGCACTGATGAGATTATAAATTGTACCAAATTGCTCTTAGAATGTGAAAAACGTTTTGCCTCAATCTCTGAAGCTAGGCCGATAAGGCCTGTTGAGACTGACTCTGAAGGTGAGCCTCCTACGACTAAACAACTAGCTGATCACAGGAGAAGATTGAGCAGACAAACATCAAGGAGTAAAAGTAAAGTAAGAGGGAAAAGTCAATCACTAAAGGTGAATACTTTAAGAAAGTCTCACAGCGGGACTTTGAAGAAGGGAAAGAAAAAGAGCGTCAAAACTCCTTCTTCAGGTAGGAGCAGACAAGCAAGCATAGTAGAACAAACACCCATCGCTAAGAAGAAACACACAGACTCTTCAAAGCACAACTCTTGGTTCAGTGGATCTAGAGGTGAGTCATTTTATATATTTAAACATTTTAATCCTTAAGCTTTCATCAAATATAGTAAAAGAGATCAAGACAGTAATAATGTAGCATGCTAAATTTACGCAGAAATAAGGCTAAGGGCAGAAATTGTTCATCTATTCTGTTAAGCAGTCGCATGCAGTATTCTAATCGGCCTACTATCTCCTAAATATGTCGCGGCCATCGGCATATTAGTGTCCAAAATAAATGCCTGATCATAATTATAGTTATCTCGAATTTAGCTGGGTCAATTCGATATCATCCCACAATAATTATTGTTTAGTAAAATATACAAAATACTGGCTTTCACTATCATTTTTGATAACTTACGATTTCAATATATTCAGATGATTTCGTTCGAGTATATTCCAATTTTGTTTTTTATTATCTCTATTATCTTTCAGTACTCAAACAGTTGCTTAGAAAAATAAATTATATTTGTCTGTTCACGCGTTTCTCAGTAACTAGAAATAATTATGGGTAGCTACAGCGAGTGCACTTATCTTAGTTGATAAGGCGTGACCTTACCGAGTCTTACTATGTTCAATACTGCTCACTGCCCAGTGCCGCTGGTTAGATCATCGTTCCCTTGTTTTGCAGCTTATAATGCTCTGTTTCGTTGTTATTGTAGCACATTTGTATTGCCAGGATACTATGGGTATAAACACACCTCTGCAACGCACGTCAGTCGATTGTTTGCTTTTATTGATAGTACATAGTTACATATATAAACTCACGCCTTTTCCTATGAGCGTAAGCAGAAACTACAGAACGCCACTTGCTGCGATCCTCACATACGCTTTTCAGTTCATTTACGTTCATTAATTTTACCATATAAGCATCCCGGTTGCGAGTACTACGCATCTGACCTTTCTGAAGAATATCACCAATAAGGTCAGTGTGTCTTTCTAGGGCGTCCCCTTACGAATACCTTTTGTTAGTTCTATCCTTTAGCATTTTATCATTGTTGGTAACTCATCATCAGGCTATAGGTACTAGTCCACTGCTGGACATGGCCCTCTCCTAATGAGCGCCATAGCGCCCTGTCTTCAGCTTGCCTCATCCAGCATCTGCCTGCAGTCTTACGCAGATCGACATCCCACCTGGTCAGAGGGCTTCCTACACTACGTTTGCCGAGTCGCTGTCTCCACTCAAGAACACGTTTACCCCAGCGGTTGTCGGTTCTTCGCGAGATATGGCCAGCCCACTGCCACTTCAACTTGCTAATTATTTGAGCTATGTCGGTAACTTTGGTTCTCTGTCGGATGTATTCGTTACGAATCCTATCCTTCAGAGAAACTGAAACTGTTGGTAACTAAGACATAGGAATTCAAGACTAGGCTATTATAATTCTAAATCAAGAACACACCTGTTATCCGTCATAAATGTTCTCTTTTATGTTATTTTTAATATTCGTTTTCTTTGAATAAGCAAGTCCGAAGTGTGGGACTCACATGATTCTGTGAAGCAATTGTTCTCCGTCTCCGGACGTTCTTGCAATATGTTATCATCGGTATTGATACATGTGAAGATGATTTAATGCAGCGGTTTTTCCTTTGATATTTTTACTGCATCATAAATATGTTATACCTATAGAGTCTAGATAATTATGCATTGTTTTGCTCTTTTACCGTGTAGATGAAGATAATAACTTGTAATTTTGCCTACCTGATTAGTTTTAACCAATATAAATAAATAAATAAATATATAAATAAATTCTCATGGGGGTAGGCGGAAACTCCAGAACGCCACCTGCTACGATCTTTACATACTCCTTTTGCTTCGTTTACGTACAGAGGCCAGCACATCAAGCTACCCCAATATGTCAGATTTCTTTGATTGTTTTTCAACTTTATTTCAATAGAAATAAGGTTCATGTTCAATTGGGAAAATCTGACACTTTGGGGTAGCTTGATGTGCTGGCGTCTGTACATACATCTGGTCATACACGCACGCAGATTGATTGGACATCGACGTAAAACTTGATACCATGAGTTCAGTGTATAATTCTGGACCAACCATCTTTGAAATTTTTCGCTCACATCTCTGATTATTATTATATATGATTATTACTGTGTAACGTTCTGATTAAAAAAAGTAAACAATTCACTTCTTTCTCGAAAAATCTCATGGGATTAAACTGAAATCCATTTTCCTTCCATAGTGTGGATCTGATACATATTAAATAAATAAACAAAATAAATAATGCTAGACAATCCACACAGCATCATCTAGCCCCAAGCTATGCAGAGCTTGTATGGGTACTAGATGACTGATAAACTTAATACAATACATAACAATAGATAGATATTTTTTACTATACATAGTATCTTTGTAGACAATCATTTGTCCCAGGACGGGAATCGAACCCGCAACCTCCTGCGTCGCAGGCGGACCTTCGCCCGCCGCGCCACATCGGTCGTCAATATTGTTTCTCTTCCACTTCCACTTTAGGATGAAAATAACTGCACACCGATATATTGCTAGCAACATTTGCGATTTATATCCGCTAGTTGTTTTCGTGACCCGTTTCGCTAAATGTTCTAAACATAAACAATGATTTCTTGCTTTGCAAATATCCCATTCAAAAGTAATATTTCATTCCCTGAAGTTTTTATTGGTTAGACAAAGTGGCTGTTGCTTAAATCACTCGACTTCGTAAGATACATGTATTTTTTACGAGTGATGGCTCTTCGCAGTTTGTCGTGATTTGAATTTTACGTGACATTACAAAAATTGAAGACAAGACAAACAACAAATAAGTATTGTACTCTGTTTCACCCAGGGGTACGGTAGGGGTAATCATCTTTTAATCTACAAAGTACGCTAAAATACTCTATTCATATTGACTCTGAATTTAAATTAAATAAAATTTCTTGCCCGTCAGCATTTCGTGAGAGTCTTTTGAATAGCTAAACAGTAGCCTGGTAGCGTAACACACATACAATGGCTATGCATTTCATTTTGGTTCTTTTACATTAGTTACGTTGTTGAGCAGAAGAACTTATGGTTAAGAAACAATGGATAAGGAAGTTCCTTCAAAATTGTGATAGCAAACGTTTACGCATCCAAAATAAGAGTTGGCAACCCTACCCACTACTGTAAAGTAGACCAATATAATTTTGGTAACAATCCATAAAATTTTAGCGATGTTACAACTTTGTGTGACGTATTCAACAGTAGTTTATGATGCTCGTATTGTTGCGCGTACGTTTATTACACTGGTACATTGTTTAGTAAAATGCTTTTGCAAACCTAGCTTCATTTCAAAGAAACTGTATTTTTCATGCTTTTTTCTTAGACAATCAGTTTTTCTTGGCGAAATAATTCGGAGGCTGTTCGGCAACAACTTTTAATAATCTATTTATGATAGATAGATAATGCCCTTGATATTTCGCTCATACAAATATTTGCTCAACATAAACTATGTCACGGAGCGGATCAATCGAAACCAGTTTAGAACTACAGCTCAATAGTCCATTGAACATTATTATCTGTACCACCTTCCATACCTCGCATTCCTTCGCTGTCCATGACCTGTCATAGCGGACTAATCGTCGGTTATGCCGCGTGTCTCGAGCACAGGACTGCACAGAAGGCCAGCTACATACAGCGAGAAAATGACAGCTGATGCGTGCACGCAGAGATGCTTACGTACGAAAATCTCGAACGAATCCCAGTCGCGAGTGTACTTGCACTCGCTGTGTCTATGTGTGCCTGCGTTGTCGCTTGCTGTGTGAAGCCGACCTTCTGCGGTATTCGGTGCCTCGGACTATCGCGGTCAATCGGCCGGCGCTCGCTTATTGATAACTCGGCCGGCTCTTGACAGTATGCCTGTCTGCAGTCAGTCAGTCCTCGTTTAAAGCGAAGTAGGTGACACGAATCTAAGCGAACGTGGATTTATGTTTGGTAGGTTTGAAAGGGATTTATGGTGGAGCTAAAGCTATTGCATCTGCACAAATTTAAGAGTCCTCAGTTGTTTACAAATTCACTTCTCGTCTGTACTTATGTTTGTGTATTACCTAGTCTGCCCCTTCATTTGTCATTTTTCAGATCTTCAGCAGCGTATTGGTAGATTTGTTCTCTCCAATCGTTCTCAATACATCAATCATCTAAAACTCCAGTATGCCTTACATTCCCAGACGACAACTAAATACTTACCACCCCCTTTGAATCCTTCCATTTACCGTCATTTAATTAAATTGCTTCCAAAGAAGTGCGTCCCCAACCATCGTTAACTCGATTGATATGCGCGTCCTAACTCCGGAAGTCGATATAAATAGTGCGAGCATTGAGTCACGAGCACCGAAACGTAACGTATTGTCTCGCAGGCGTTCCGGCTAATTCTGGATATCTTATAGTAGGGGACTTCTTACTGTATTAGCTTTCTTTGAACTGCCAATTAGTGGATCGTTTCCGGGTCATTTGAGTTTGTCGTCTTCTTGTTTCAAGATTTCAACTGTATATTCTGTTTCATCAAGTCAGACTTACGTGTTTCATATCACAGCGTAGGACTTGAATTAAACTGTTTGTCAAATAAGCGTTCTGTATGATTTGTTTGTTTGCCGCGTCTAGCTCACGTTTAATATCTTAAAGTCCAGTAACTTATTGGCTATTAGTATTCTTATCGCGTATATCTTCATCGTAGGGTTTTCCCTGCCTATTGTCATGTTCCGTTTCGCTTAACGGAACTGCTCGTTGGATTGCTAAACAGCCTTTATAAATGATGTATGAAGTTTCTGATTTTATATATCTGTCGTCCGATCTTTCTATCAAGATGTCTGTCTGTGGTTAATTGCCAGGTTGTTTGAATTAATGAAATTGATTGTCTGTATTTAGAAGAAAGGAGAGAGTCATATTCATATTAAAAAGTAACATGTCCCACCGTTCTACAATATCTGGCATTCATCGGCTGCATGCTGCATGTACAGACGCCAGCTTATCAAGCGAACTCAAACTGTGAAATTTCCCCAATCAAAAAGGAACCTCACTCCTTTGTTATAAAGTTGAAAAACTATCAAAGGAATTTGACAGACTGGGGTAGCTTGATGTGCTGGCCTCTGTACCTAGATCAAGTTGACGCAATACCAATCGAGAGGCGCAGTGCAGTCTTTTTTACTCACAGCAATTCAAATGTTGTAGCTAAATAAATCATCACCTGTGATGCCAGATATTGTAGAACGGTGGGAACCGTTCTACAATATCTGGCACCGTGTACCGTTTTCCTAATTACCGTGTACCGTTTTCCTAATAATCTTGGGGTTGGCTCTCAGTCTAAGCGGACGCAGCTGAATACCAGTATTTTGAATGAAGCGACTGCTTATTTGACCTCCACAACAACCAAGTCACTGGAGTACCTCTAGCTAAGACTGGTTGCCAGCTTCGGACTTCTGACCGCCCTTAACGACTGATAAAAATAGTGGTAGCAGGAAATGTGTATGGAATGATTATTCCTATGATCTCATTGAAAGTTTTAAACTGTCAAGTTCTGATCACTTAAGTAATGGATTCCAATAATATTTCAATGTCAGTAGTAATTCAACCGTGCATGTTACTGTTTTCCTTATAATGCAATATATATTAATTTATGAACTATTAATTATATTTATTGGTGCCAGGGTCGCCAAGGATATGTGTACGTCTGGTCCCTCAGCTACGCATATATTTAGTGACGGCTTTTTTAACAGTGCATAGCCAGTGAATAAATACTATATTTTGCATTCGAACGTTGAAATAATAAATAGCATTGAATCGAACTGGTTGGTCACGGGTAAAGTTATCGCTAGCTGAGAGGATAACGTTGATATGATGAAATTCAATCATCAGAAAGAAGAAGCCGATTTCAAATAAACAGCGCAATCTGTCAAAAATCAAAATCAAATCAAATCAATTATGACAAAGTTTGATGGCCTACTATCACTCATAAGGCTTGTCATAACCTTATAACCATATTATGTAACAAATGACAATCACAATATAATCGGTTTTGCTAAAGCAAAATTAAAATAGACTGGGAAAAGGCTTCTCAATGATCTCCTTGCCAAAGTCCTTCCAGCATCAGGATTGCAATTTAATAGCCAAGCTTTCATAGTCAGGTAGCCTAAAGTGTCATTCACAAGACCATTATTACGCACGTAAAATGGTGGAAAATATTTAAGAGCGATTACGTACAAGCAGTGAGTCAGATTCACACGTACACAAAATGACAACGTCAGTGATCTATTAATCATTTACTCTCGGGCACCAGGTAAATGTTCTTTTTTAAATCCTGAAATATCTTGCGATCATTGAGTGACATGTAGTTTTCGCTCAATATCTGTGTCAGTCGCAGAAAGCATTGCGGCTCCCGAGCCAGTTTCTTTTATATCTTTCGCCACTGTTTTGGCAGCTTTTAAAATGGATTTCTTTCGTGTACAACAATGTTTTAGTCGTATTTACGAATTTATTTTGAACCACTGCTAACGCCCACCGGATAAAAGGATGCAGTTTTGGAAACGGGTCGATGACCAATCGAGGTGCCTATGACGTAAGCACGGCCATTTTTGTTAAAAAAACAACTTTAATGTTCGCGTGATAGAGTTTTATTTCGTCTGATGGGGTTGTATGGCTCATCCTCAATGACACCCGACCATGGTGTAAAGGAATTAGAACTTTAATGGTCAGGGAATAAGATTTGGAATTGTGCATTGTGCAAGAGTTATGATGGTACTTGATAAAATTGATTGAAGTGGATGAATGGTTGCGAAACCTATTGTTATCCACTCTTTGCTTGAGAACCTATTAATCTGCCTATCTATTTGACACGAATACTTTAGTAAGTATTTATTACGATATTTCCATAGGATAAGACTGGGAACATGATAATTACATGTTTATGACTAAAGAAAACTTGGCTGACGAGATAAATTGCTTATAAAAGTAGAGACAAGTATCCGACCTTTATTGTTGACAATCTTAAGCGAAATTAATTAAGAATCACCTAGGCAATGCGTATATTTTTCTTCTGCCACCAAGAAGTGATCGGGGGTATCTGTGATTTGGAAGACTCCTACTCTTCTTTATTTTATTGGCCATTATATTGTATAGAAGCAAGTTCTTTTAACTTCTCAGACAGAAGTGTTTCTGGGGAGTTTGTTGTTCCACTTCTTCTTCTCAGCAAAATTACTAGGAAATGTCGAAAGGCGGGTGTTAGGGAGGCTGTCTTATGTCATTTTTGACGTTTTAAAAGTGCTGATTCTATGGGTGATATCTCCAGCTAAAGTTCGAGACTATAACGAGACAAAGCTTTGTCATTGACGCAATAACACCTTATTTAGATCCCAATTTAAAAGCTACGCACTTCCTTACTGCAAAAAGAACTTGCACAGAATTCTTCCACTGATCCAAGTCTTTGTATAAAAACTTGTCATATACATTTATAGGCTACATTGTGCACATAGAATATCCTTAACGGTTAGCGGCGTGGCAAGTGGCGTCACTGGTTAGATCATCACTAATTGCGGCATTTAATTTGTATGAGCAGCGCTCGCGCATGGTGGGAATGTATGGGAATATTTGCGAGGTGGTGGTTGAAGGGAGCTTAGGCTGTGAATTTGTGGTTTAATTGTTTTAAATTACTGTTTCATCTCGTTGCTTAGTGGTTGCATGCGCTTATGCATATATGTACATATATAAGTACGAGTATGAGGTTTCTTTTTTTTAGGGATGGTAAATCATCCAATGACTTCTCCCTTTCTGGTCGGAACGGGATGGCGTGTCAGACTTTTACTGACTAAAACCCATCCGTGTTCCGTCCTTGCCAGTTACGTTCCGGGGTCCCGGTAACTCTTTCGAACATCCCGCAACCCCGGCTGGCTTCGGCCCCCTATTCGGTTCTGAGTTCGATTTCCAAGAGGGGCAATATGTACTTGGGTTTTTCCATTCGAAATTTCTCAGTAGCCGCCCGCATGGACTTAAACATAATTGGTGTTATATGAGGGTGTACTATAGATAGGTACCTACACCCCGCTGTCTGACCATATTATTATGGAGAACGCATGCGTGATTTTATGTATTGTTTTAAAATATTTGATTGTGTTTCGTTTCAAATAATCAAAGACGAAGAGAAGGACTAGTTATATAGGGTTTTCTCGAAAAGGGAAAATAAATATTGTATTTCTGACGTCTGTAACATTAGTCTTTACCTGGCTCAGAAATCAAAGCCTTAATAAGTAATTTGTTTAAAAAAAATGGTGATCAATAGTTTATATAATAATATTATATCATCTAGTTCAGGTTCCAGGTTTGGCTAGAAAAAAATAACTGTCATAATTGTTGGTGATTAGAATGATTTCCTAATACTCACTAACCCCACGGAGTCCCGTGGGTCAGTGATTTACGCAAGTTTCAATCTCATAATAATTTCTAAATGTAGCTTAAACTGTGTAACAAAACACATTTTTTTTCTTTTCAATGACGTAAGAAAGTTTAGGTTTCGTTTTCACCCTTTTTTCCATCAAAAAATGACTGCGCAATACTTAGCTAATTATTAAGTTTTTGTTACCAAACATTTCTTTTTTCTTTTCACAATTTGATTGCGCAACACTTTGCTTGTCATCGTTCTTAATTATAATTTTGTTACCAATAATTTTTACAAGGATTCTTCGAAAGGGGAGGATTGTATTGTTTACAGCCTAGGGGAACGGCCAAAGAGACGAAACAATAGAAAGCCTACAAAAAGTTTTTAATTGATTTCCAAAAATAAATGCTTTGTGAGTTTGAATACTTCACTTTGATTAGTTTACAGGGTTTTTCGCTCACGTGGCGCTTAGGTCCGAAACGTTACATCACATAACATTACGCCTGTATTCCCTGAAGGGTTGGGTAGATTTTCTGCCTGAAGAAGTATGTATGAGGTGCTATTCCGCTCCATTCAATGGTTGTTTGAAGGAAATTGAATTTTGTCTTTAATTGAGTAAAAACGGCCGCATATCTCGATGTTCAAGGTTAAGTAACGCTTTCCAAGGTCGGTCAGAGGATGGGTGGCCATGCATTAGGTAGATACATACAGAGACCATACCTTGCCTCGAAAACACGTTAAGTAGTTTGTCCTGGCTATTCAACCAGTCTAACCAAGGGGTATAGTGGATATACCATGTAACTTGGGTGTGGAGGTCACATAGGTAAGCTCCATGTGAAATGGCTGTCAAATATTAGAGGTTTACGTTATTAGAGGTAAAGAAATCTATCCAGAAAAAAAGTAATGCTCGCGAGCGAAGCGGCGGGCAAAAGCTAGTACTTATTACACAATGAATCTATTACCTATAATAACGTATCTAGTAGGGAGCAGGGCTGTCATATCCCTATTACTACAGGATGGTGCGGTTTCCGCGCTGTGTCATACATACCTACGCTTATCAATGTGACATTGGTCCTTATTACATATGGGATCACTTGTTTTATAATAAATAATGAATGAGGATCATGTTGTGGGGCAAGTTTTGAGTATGAATGTAGAGGGATACAAGAGTACAGATATGGTATGACATGGCTAGGAAGGAGGTGACTTCTAAGATGACGGCAAATAGAGATGTATGGAAGAAGAAGACATGCTGCGCCGACCCCAAATAAATTGGGATATTGCAAGAGGATCACTTGTTTTACGAGTATAATACGTGTACTGGCATTTTATTGTTGTTATTCTATTTTGATGTGTAACAATTATAGGCGCGTCTTGGTAGTAACATTATACCGTGGCGGCAAACGGGATGACGCTCTCTTTTGCCGCCACCGCTCACTACTCCCTGTGTGCCTGGCGCGTATACTATATTTATCTATTTTACTTCACATTGATTTATTGGTTTCTTTGATTATAATTTACTTAATTAACCATCAATTGCGATGCGTTACATCTGCCAGGCGCCCCGATACATCCTTTTTTAATAACACCACCGGGTGTGAAAAAGATCAGGTGCGTAGTACTCGCAATCGACGTGCGTGTATGACCAGATGTATGACGGAGCAAAACGAGTATGTAAGGATCCTAGCAGGTGGCGTTCTGTAGTTTCTGCCTACCCCCATGAAGGAAGACTACCTTATATGTTTAACTCATAAGTGAGGTCGTTTTAAGCGGGAAATAAGTAGTTTTCATATTCATAGGCTCATAGGCGAGGAAATAGCAATTTGTGTCTATTTTAGGATCTGCATTATAGCAGTTGTTATTGCAAATAGCTTCCCGCCTATTGTCGTGGGTAGTTGGATAATGGTGGTAGCAACGCCATCTGTCGGTTGCTTCCAACAACTTTTGTTAATAAATGCGATTTTTTATTATTTTATGATCCTCGTAAAAGTAAATCGACTTTGCATACTCGGCTTTTTTATTATTTTGTTGTACAGTAGGTATTGGCTCTGTTAACATCGTAGGTGTGGGATTATAATATTTTCCGTTACTCTTAGCCTAGAAAATTAGTTTAAATAAAAAACTTAAATTATGTGTTTGTAAAAACTTCATTACAGAAATAAAATATTCTCGATAAAGTGTAATAATTACTACAAAATTTGAATTCAACACCTTCATTATGACACTAATTAAGTAGGTATCTATGGGCTTTAACATTGGCTACACTGCTTACCACTTGGATAAATTGTAGCGTGATGATATGTTAATTATTAGAAATTCATAACCATTTCTCGACCATTTCGGCTCACTCTTCATAGTATAATTAAAGTATCATTAGCAGACCGTGGTCATGCATTCAAATAGTTTTTAACGCTGAAAATCTGATTCGCACCGCTTTTCTAGAGTTCCGTAAACAAATGACAAACAATGGAACCCTTTTATTGTTGCAGTCGGTATAAACAGTATTTTGCACGCTTTGATATGCATCCCGACTGCGGAAACCTTCACTGTGCGTGGTCCAACACGCACTTAGCTGGTACTGATACCGATACTGTTAGCCTGCAGCATCCCACTGCTGGGCAACGGCCTCTCCCCATGACTTCCAGTAGTTTCGAACCAGGGCTAATGTTGGATTTGTCCAGCTCGTCAGAAAGAGAGATATGAAGTTTCTCATTTAAGTTTTCACTCGTGTACAAGAAAATCGGCGGCACTGTATATTTTATTATAGTATAAATACGCCTGTTTCCTAAAGCGGTAGGCGGTGATGCAACGGGTTACCAATCAATCAAATCGAAATTGATTGATTCAAATTAGGTTAAGCATCAGTCGTTTTTGAACGTCAAATTACATAAGACAGTCCTCCAAAACGCTCGCCCGTCACCATTTCCTTGTGTTCTAGCTGGGAAAAAGAACTAGCGTCACAAACTCTCCGTCAAAAACCTACATCACCTAGGTACCTTTTACTTTGTCCACTTTTATGCAGTTGACTTATTATAATATCATACCTGTAGGTATATTCGTGGAAATAGCTAAATACGTTTGCAAAATAATTACCTATGTGGGAAGTAGATTGGCCGACCGATTATTTTGCACACAAGTAGGTACTTCCCCGCAAATTGCGCAATGTTTTTGACCGTTCAGGGTTAATGATTTAATTTTTTGTGTCTATTATAACTGCCTTAATCTTATTCTAACATCCAGCTACTCTTTCGAACAACGGCATTAACATCAAACATATTCTCCTAAGAGTAAGGCAGAGCTGCACCCACATTTGGGGGCAGGTCGGCCAGCCATATTTTTGTGACCAGATCGTTTTAGTGCAAGGGGTGATTCAAATTAGACAGACTACAAGATCCTCAACATAGACCTCTCTAGCCATAAAATGTTGGGCAAACTTATTGCAGGTGTATCGGCCTAACACTTTTTAACTCACACCGCAATGCATCATTTTTGTTGTTAATATCTCCTTGTGCTCTCTGATTCATCTATTTTTTTGAATTCTTAATTTGAATTCTTATTTGAAAACGACTTTGGATTGCCTTGCAGTGGCGTGACATAAAGCCAGTTATGATTCTCGTGCAGTTGTGGGCTGTTGTGTGCTGTCATCTCTCATTGGATGTCGCATTAGTGTTATCAGAGTAAAATAAATTATATTCAATAGAGTTTATATAAAGTTTCAAGTCTGTGGTTACTAACATAGTCGTAAGTTTTACCTACCAATTTTGAGTCTTGGTGACTCGTATAGGTATCTAAGTATATTCTGATGTAAATGGCGCTGTAATTAGACCAGAGTAATAATAAGTTCGTTTGCATTGGTTTCTTTTCTTCTTGTTATAAAAACTAACCGATTGATACAATGACTAAAGTACCGTTTCATCCACATTTCTTACGAAAAGAATTACGTAAGTATCTTTGTTAATATTTCCTATGAAAATGTACACTTTGAAACGGCAAAATAATGTTTCAATTGGTCAACTCAATGTGGTGTAAATAAACTTATTGTATAGCCTCGTATTACTCGGAAACTATGTTCAGCAATAATATCTCAACATTGTTTCTAGCATCATCGAATGCTGCTAGCAACACAGCAACATTCTATGTTGCCAGCATCATGTTTTCCGTAACACAAACTGCATGTAGGAAACAATGTTGCAAAATAATTTTGTTTCCCAATGAATCAGCTGCTCCAAACATTCATGTTTCCTTCACTTGCCAAAATATTATAATTTTTATTGTGGTTAGTCTCCATACTTTAAATTTGAGGGTTCTTTATTTTAAGTACACCTTGTAGTATTATTACCTCTCAACAGATGTCGCTCTCCGCAATCTAACGATATCCATTTTTATTGTCAGGCGAATCCCGACGCGAAGGCTCCACCGACGAGCCGACGGCGCCCGACGCCGACGTCGACACCAGCGATGCTAACACCAAGGAACCTGATAAGGATAACAAGTAAGGGATACATTTTGTCACATTGAGATCTTACTCGCCTTTGCCTTCTTCAGAGAGACAGAAAGGTCCAGATACACGGGAAAAACGTCTCCAAAAGTCCAAATAATATGCAAAACTGAATCATCATTAGAATAAGATATCAAACTTGCTGGCTTTTAAAGTTGAAGCACTCAGATTCAAAGTTGGCGAACTGTGTTATCCGTAGCGCCATCTACCGGATAGTAGCAAGACTAAACATATTTGTAGTTCATGCACTCGCCGCTAGGTGGCATTAAGCGTATCTTGCATTATGTTGCTTAGCTACCTCTCTCTCTTCTGGTATATTATTAAACCACCTCAAGAGTTTTACAATTTCATAAAAATACAATATTACAAAATTAAAAAATATACTAAACAACTGTTTACAACTGCGTCAGAAAGATGGCGTTAGGTGTATGTGCATCCCATGTGATGTTCATTTCTAAGAGTATATTTTGTGCTTTTGAAGCTTTAACAGTACCCGGTCCCCAAGTGCCCCGGAGGGTGGGGCAGAGATTCACATATGGTAATACCCACATAGTAACAGTTATGTTAAAATCCCATTTATATAGGGGGCGAGTCTATTGTTATCGACCGGGCACAAGTTCAGGCTGCAAATGAGAAAAAATCAATAAAACTTTACCGTACCTGGGAATTTAACCTAGGACCTCACGATTTTGACAGCATTTAACTATTAAATTCCCATTATAGTTGGCGCTCCCCGGCGACAGGGGGCGGGCGCGGCGTGAACCGCGCGGAGAGTTGCCGCGAGCGTGACGCGCCTCGCCGCGGCAAGCACCGCAACGCCAGCGACCCCAACCGTCTCACAGCGCACAACAACCAGTATGTATAGCTTTTACATGTATCTAGAACAGGGGTGAGCAGGAATGTTGAAATGTGCAAAAAAAACGAACTTGATTATTTTATAGGCTGGAACCGATTACTACAACTTTAACGTCCAGTGGTGACAGTGCATTATGATGAAGGAAATGTAAAATCATCAATTTGTTCATTGAAATAAGGTTTTAAGAGACACAGTAGGAACTCATAAATTAAAAAACAAAACGCTAATCATTTATTGCCCCCTTATAAACTTTAGTACTACAAACTATAATTAAGGACATCAAGCTAAGTTTGGTATACAATAAGTCCATATCATAACGTGTCCTGAAAAACGTTATAGAATCTATCTGTCGTAACATAAAAACCTAGGTTTAACATCAATATTATTTTATACCAAAATATTGACTCAAAATATCGAAGAATAGGAACAAATTCCTTACATGCCATCCCAAAATAGTATTAAATATCTACTCGGGACGAACCCGCCAATACTTTTTATTTCCTGAAGTAGACACCACTAACAGACAGTAAAACGTCCTAACTTTAACCATTGTAACTCGAAAATAAACTCTATTGTTTACTGTATAACGTGGAATTTCGAGCGTTTGTAGTGTATTTGAAATAGCGTTAATTTAATTATAATTTTAAACCTTATTTATAGCGTTTTTCTGTTTATTTTCGTTTGGTAAACATTAGGCGGCATTGTAATCTGAAGGATAGTGTTTTTTGTTTTGTTAGAAATCCAATGTTAGATGAACTTTACATTCCATAATATGTAATTAAGTATAGGTTCCATTAAATTTTAAATCAATTAAATAGGGCGAAAGTATTGATGAGATGGTAAGTCCATCTAGATCTCCCTCCGAAACTTTATCTGTGGGTACACAAGAAAATCGCTACACTTATTACAAACCTGTTCCAATATTAAATTCCGGATAAATCAAGTCCCTAAAAATCATTTTGCGTCTTCCCTCTAAACACAGTTCTTCATAATCTAGATATTCAACGTCAAATATTAACAAACCCAATTTGATCCCTACATTACGTGAAACTAACATATCATAGAGTCATTTTTAGCTTGGCTGAATACACACTATAATTGTTCAGTTTGAGTTGATCTCCCAGCCGTATGACATCAGTTCCTACTCAGATATCTTTCTATATTGGTCTTGTCTGTACAAAATGATCCAGTTTACTTTGAACTGTCGTCACCACATGGCCAGTATTGCTTGGTATTTGTGTAGGGCTATAGTGTCGGTATCAAGAGGTCTTCGTTCAATGGTAGCTGCATTATGCAGGGTGGTATATGGTTACAGTTTTCAGTGTGTATCCAGACGCGATCGAACGCGCATTGCGGTGATTTTCATTCACATTTTATGAACGCGGTGTCTTTTATTGTTCAATGGATTTTCTGAATTATTTGTCGTAGTTTTTTTTTGAGTGAGACTAGATTCTGTGTTTTAGTATTATCGTTTAAACGAATATTTTTGTGTTTTTACTGTAGACGTGAGTATTTTGAAGATTGGTAAAAGTAACATGATTGAGTCATACGGAATCGCGGACCGCGAACCACGATATTTTGTACATTTGTTTTAAATAAGCTATTATATATATTTAGGCCAATAAAATTTTAATTCAATTATTAAGTGGTTGTCGAAGGTTATTTTAGGATACTTGCCTAATAATTAACGATAACATGATTTAGGTACACATTTGGTAAGTGCACAATAATTTATTACGTTGCAGTAGGTATTTACATTAAATTAAACACATCGCATTGGCATTTCGCAGTGTAATCTCGGAAACCAGAACCAAGCCAAATAGAGATACGACCTGAACTATATATTAGGTCTTTACCTATGAAATTGCCGTTCTGCAGTACTGGCCATTTCAAATCAAAATATTTTTTGTTTGGCTAAGAATTCTAATTTCAAATTAATTTTATTTTAAAAACATGGTTTTTTTTTTCCAAAAGTAGTCATTTGTTTATTGATTAGTGTTACATTTTCATCGCATTTAAATCTTTTTCGTCATCATGGATACGTTAAAAATTCGAGTAATTATGGAATATGAGTACCGTCGTGGCAGCAACGCGGCACAAGCGGCACGCAACATCAACGACGTTTACGGAGCTAACACTACAAACCAACGCACTACCTGTTATTGGTTTGCTCGCTTCCGTTCTGGAAATTTCGACCTGAAAAATGAACCTCGCGGTCGTCCGAAGACTTTGGTCGACAATGACGAATTAAAGGCGATTGTGGAAGCTGATGATACACAACCTACGGCTGAATTAGCAGCAGCTTTCGACGTTAGCGTCAAAACAATATTGGTCCATTTGCGTCAAATTGGCAAGGTAAAAAAGCTTGACAAATGGGTGCCCCACGAACTCAATGATCGCCAGCGCGAAGTACGCGTCGAGACGTGCCTTGCACTGCTCAACAGACACACAAATGAAGGAATTTTGAACCGCATTGTTACCTGCGATGAAAAATGGATTCTGTTTGATAACCGCAAGCGCTCAGCAAGTTGGTTGGATCCTGGTTCAGCACCTAAACAATGCCCTAAACGAAAACTTACCCCAAGAAAAGTGATGGTCACTGTTTGGTGGTCTAGCGCCGGTGTGATTCAACACAGCTTCTTACCAAACGGGGTGAGCATTACTGCAGATGTGTACTGTGAAGAATTGAACACAATGTTGGAGAAGCTGGCACATCTCCAACCAGCATTGGTCAATCGCTCGTCTCCGCTGCTCCTGCACGACAACGCGCGACCTCATACTGCACAGCAGACGGTCTCCAAATTGCAAGAACTGGGGTTGGAAGCTCTCCGTCATCCGCCCTACTCACCAGACCTTGCGCCTACAGACTACTACTTTTTCCAGAATTTGGATAACTTCTTGGCGGGAAAAAAATTCAATACCCGAGAGGCAGTACAAAATGCCTTTGAAGAATTTGTTGCCTCCCGTCCAGCTGATTTCTTTAAGAAGGGCATCAATAAACTGCCACTGCGTTGGCAAAGATGCATTGATTGCATGGGTGATTACTTCGATTAATACAAATAAAAAATACATGAAAAAAATTCATTTAAATTTTTTCATACAAAACGGCAATTTCATAGGTAAAGACCTATTATAAGGATATAATGGATAGATACGTACGGAAGACTTTGCTAACTAAGTGCACTGTCTCGACAGGTCCACTCATACCTGTTTGGTTCTTTTCACATACGACCATCACGTACACCTATCTGCCGGGTCTTCTGACAATCTGACCAGGATAATATCGAGACTGTATCCGCTGAGTATGATTCAGTGTTTCTTCTGAGAGAAGTTAGCTAGGTGTGATTTTTTGCCTGTTTGACGTGCAAATAAAAATAATTTATTATACGTTTTAATTGGCACATACGAGTATCTAGTTGTGGATATCTGTAGGTTTTCTTAGCTGTTGTTATTTGTTAACCAATCGAATCAATCATTGAATTAGCCTACATAAACCATTACTTGGGAAATAAATGCTTCTTCAAAATGGTTTCTTGATAGTATCTGCGGTCGTGTATGATTTTATCAATTCTTGCCACGAGGAGCCGTTGCCTAGGCGATAGTTTCCAAGGTATTACACACATTGATACACAGGAGCATAAGGTTTAGATACGCGGTGCGTGCTAACAATAGACAATCGAGTCTTATGTTACAGACGCCATATTTAATAACATCTTTATACGTGTCGTACAGATCATGTTATACATAAACTCGCTACCATCGTCCTGGGACATATGATTCACTGTACTACAGTAACAATGTTATTCATCGATGTTCAGCCAGTCGACATCCAAGAAATGATAAAATTTTATTTTATATTAGGTCTTTACCTATGAAATTGCCGTTCTGCAGTACTGGCCATTTCAAATCAAAATATTTTTTGTTTGGCTAAGAATTCTAATTTCAAATTAATTTTATTTTAAAAACATGGATTTTTTTTTCCAAAAGTAGTCATTTGTTTATTGATTAGTGTTACATTTTCATCGCATTTAAATCTTTTTCGTCATCATGGATACGTTAAAAATTCGAGTAATTATGGAATATGAGTACCGTCGTGGCAGCAACGCGGCACAAGCGGCACGCAACATCAACGACGTTTACGGAGCTAACACTACAAACCAACGCACTACCTGTTATTGGTTTGCTCGCTTCCGTTCTGGAAATTTCGACCTGAAAAATGAACCTCGCGGTCGTCCGAAGACTTTGGTCGACAATGACGAATTAAAGGCGATTGTGGAAGCTGATGACACACAATCTACGGCTGAATTAGCAGCAGCTTTCGACGTTAGCGTCAAAACAATATTGGTCCATTTGCGTCAAATTGGCAAGGTAAAAAAGCTTGACAAATGGGTGCCCCACGAACTCAATGATCGCCAGCGCGAAGTACGCGTCGAGACGTGCCTTGCACTGCTCAACAGACACACAAATGAAGGAATTTTGAACCGCATTGTTACCTGCGATGAAAAATGGATTCTGTTTGATAACCGCAAGCGCTCAGCAAGTTGGTTGGATCCTGGTTCAGCACCTAAACAATGCCCTAAACGAAAACTTACCCCAAGAAAAGTGATGGTCACTGTTTGGTGGTCTAGCGCCGGTGTGATTCAACACAGCTTCTTACCAAACGGGGTGAGCATTACTGCAGATGTGTACTGTGAAGAATTGAACACAATGATGGAGAAGCTGGCACATCTCCAACCAGCATTGGTCAATCGCTCGTCTCCGCTGCTCCTGCACGACAACGCGCGACCTCATACTGCACAGCAGACGGTCTCCAAGTTGCAAGAACTGGGGTTGGAAGCTCTCCGTCATCCGCCCTACTCACCAGACCTTGCGCCTACAGACTACTACTTTTTCCAGAATTTAGATAACTTCTTGGCGGGAAAAAAATTCAATACCCGAGAGGCAGTACAAAATGCCTTTGAAGAATTTGTTGCCTCCCGTCCAGCTGATTTCTTTAAGAAGGGCATCAATAAACTGCCACTGCGTTGGCAAAGATGCATTGATTGCATGGGTGATTACTTCGATTAATACAAATAAAAAATACATGAAAAAAAATCATTTAAATTTTTTCATACAAAACGGCAATTTCATAGGTAAAGACCTATTATAACAAGCCCTTCTTATTTATCTTCAGTACTAAGGGATTAATTCTTGTTTCTTGTTACAATATTTATACAAAGACAAAAACCTACGAGTAGTTACATGTGTACATGTACATGATATTACAAGACACCCCCCATACTTACTTCTTCCCTACACAGAGTGTCTGTCTGTACCCTTATATGAATATCCGAAGCGTCCGCTGTCATGTCTACCGATATATTAAATTCATTGTCTCATGTTAGTTACCTTACTAAATGTTGCAATGTTATACCTCGGTTCCTGAAAATTTGATCAAGTTTCTCTGATCAGTAAATCTGTTGTCAAAATTGTTTAATTGGTAGAACGAAATAACATGGCATTTATATGAAAAAGTTGATGACTCAAACATTAATCTTAAAGACAAATCAACTTAATACAATATACTTACATTATTAGAGAATAGCTGGTTTACTCCCTATAGATTTCGATTTCTGAACTCAATCAAATCAAATTGAAATGAGTGGCACTTAGGCAATAATTCAATCAAACTCAAGTCGATTCAGACCGGCAGTACCCGGGAGTATGATTTCTATATCAAAACCTATTCTATAGTCATACTGCTCTTCAATCGTTCCTCTGCAAATTGTATTAAAATCTCCAGCAGCCTTCCGTACCCTTATCTGCGAAGTCGGAAGTGTCTCGACAACTACCGGGCTATGTTTACTTTGGCCGAGTATTGTCTTATTGTTGCGAACGTAAACAGCTGTCATGGCGTTGTGTCAGTCACAAGATTAAGGGGAGTCTTTGGTAGGAATAATGAAAGTTTTGGATGTGACTGAAATGGTTTAAATAAATTTTCGCTGGTTCAAGCAATCCCTATTGACTAATTGTTTTCATGGGAATCTTCGCATATTATAGGCTGAGAGTACAATATACATGAAGGATAGATAGTGTGACAGATGGCAAGCAAGACTATAAGTACGACTACTGCCATAACGGCTAATACAAGAAGACGTGCTGCGCTGACTTTAAATAAATCTGGATATTGCGGGAGGATAGTGATAATGAGTCTGGGAGTATCAACAGCCTGGTTTTTTATTTTAATGGCATCACCAATACTGTTGAAAAGTACCCTTTTTAGTCGACCGTCTGCTGTCCTCAGAGTTCTGCACATCTGGGGCATCATTTAACTCTATCCAACAAAATAAAGTATTTGAACCAAATATGCTTCTAGTCTAGAATGACAGTTAGCGTCTGCGAATGTCTGGAGCACGACAGTGCATGCACTGCTGATGTTCTGGCTTCGTGCCAATCTTGTGTGGTGTCAATGACGAGATTTAGGAGACATCTAACTTGGGTGTTTCTTCTTCTGACTATAAGCTTGAATGATCGGATTGTTAGTTTTGTACTTTTGCTTATGTGATATTTTCGCAGTTCATAACCGTTTCTAACAGATGGTAAACGACGCTTTGGTCTAGGACGCAGTTTTCGCTAAGTGTCTCTCTTTCGCCCTGTTTTCTAATTCTATCTTTTTCAACCAGCTTTTACTGGCTTTTATTCCAGCTTTGCATCTTCTTCACCATTTTCAGGTGTCTGATCTTTCTGTCTTTGTTCCTCTTTGTTCAATTTGTTTGGAAGCATTTGTCGTTCCACGTTGTGCCGCAACACAAATCTTTTTGCCTTCCGCATTCATTTCAACCCAGCTGTCCCCTTAGGCCTCACCAAATCATTTCACAGTATTGTGAATTTTCTGTAGACGCTCTGGATAATAAATTATAGTGTCGTTTCAGAGGTTACTCCTACAAATTACACAATATTTTTACGATGTAACTCACATGTTTCTTAGAGTTTAACATGTTGACCATCACTTCCGCTGAAGAGCTCATAACTCATCACTTGCGGCAATTTGTTACGTTTTATTGATACATTATGTCATTTGAGCGTGCAAAATAATATTTTAACCACCTCCACCTATATTTAGTGTTCGCTTACGAAATGTACGTCTTGTAACGTCGGTATCGCCTAGTTCGCAACAAAACATGAAAATATTATGCGCATGTTTTTCTGATTTCAAGCTGGGTTTATTTTGTTTTTCATCAAGTGTTATAATTATAGTAATGTTTTGATTACTATAATCGTGGCTGTCTTTCCCAGTGTTGTTAGTTCTGGGGGCTTTTCAAATGATTCGTTTCAAGGGTAATAGATGTTTTTGAAATTTTTAGTTTATTGGACCTGAAGTAAAAGCTTGTTTATTATGTAGCATGGTAAATATTTACTAGAAACTGTGACTCGTCATTGAATATGAATCATTCTGAAAGAAAGTTCAGAATAACAATAAATATTTCATGAAAAACAACACAATGTCTCTCAGAGCATATTTACAGATTTTGAATAGACATCAAAGAGCGAATACATGCGGAACTGAAATACATAATTCAGCAAACGGTTTACCAATTAATTCTCCAAACAGTAAGGAAACTTCAATAGTTTTATGAACCCATATGAAATTATTATTTTTAACTAAACATATTTCGGGATAGCAAAATTCCTGAATCCACAACCTTCATCATTTACTTCCTGTACGTAAAATGTAAATCTTCCACTACGCACGATGAAACGGTCTGGTTACACGCATTCATTTGTTGTTCTGTTTATATTACAACTGCCAGTGCGTTTTATATCCGATCAGAATTTATATTCTCGTTATGTGTGCGAATCGTTGTTTGTTACAGTCGTTGTAGTAGTATATATTGGAATTCATATTGGATCTGGTTGTAACCTTTCCAAAAGTCTTAGCAAAACTTCTAATCTGTAGTTAAAGTTGTTTCCGAAAATGTTACCCAGCAACCATGATACTCTTAACTAACGACAAGCATCTGTCTCCCCTTAATAGTCCTAGAGATATCCATATCCTATTTGAAGATACCATCTGTTTTTAAAAATAACTCAATTGTGGTTTTTTCCCAATTTGTTACCCGAGTGTTAAAAACGTGGTTTAACTCACCCTTGACGAATCAGAAAACTCGAAAGCTTTCATAGACTTGACATTTCCCTGTATCTTCTTGTGTACGACTTTACTTTTCCGTTTTCTTTCTTGGACATACAATTTGTACCTCTAGATAAGTTTGTTGCGCTTGTCCAAATTTATGCATCTCTTGGGACACATTGAGAGTTCGTTCCACTCTTTTAGGTCTTTCTCCTTTTTTATTTTGAATCGTCTGATTCCTAACACGTCTTTTTCATAGGTCATCAGCATTAGTTCCACTACATTTACCACATATCAACAAGCTTACATCAACTACATGTACTTAAAGGATTAGTCAAAAAGTGTGCACTTATAGCGGTGATAACGTTAGATACGACAATTTTGACTGACACCAACGTTTATGGAAAAATACGGGACCTACGTAAATGAAATCATTGTTTTATTGTGATTTAGATTTATTTTTTATCTCTGACGTAGATTTGGCTATTGTATCCCTAAAATATTATCACATTTATGATCTTCTATACTATGAATAGAGTGTTTATGACGCAAAATAGAGTATAACTCTTCTTGAATGTCAAATTAGGTGTCAATAAATCTCACGTCGGTGGCAATTTGTGAAACCCTTTCTCATCCTGTCTATCTTAATCTTCGTTCGCCGCAGCTAAGTAAATTCAGTGTAAGCTATATTGATTGACTGACGCTTTCGACGTTTAAGCCTTTATTCTATTCTCTTTATTGATCTCAGAAACATTTCGCGTCTACCATCTGTACCGACTGTACTATTAATAATATGATCTTGCTGAGCAGCAAGATTTTAAGTAATTATTATTTGTTTTAGTGAGCATCAATTAGACCTTGATGGATTAGTTTCGTATATTCCACATTTATATCCGTATTATTAATGTCGGATCTGTTCACTCCAAGGTTCCCTCCATCTTCATTTCTCACACATGACATGGGTCACTAATTTCCACTTGAAATCAAGACATTAATACTTTTCCTCCCCCTTGTAATTTGCTAGCTCTGTATTTAAAAACGCGACTGTGATGATATAATCTTGGATGGTATGTGACAGTGATTTCTGTAATACCCCAGTGACGTCACGAACATACATTTTGTTGTTTACTGTTTATAACCGTGTGCTAGAATTCCCGAATTTCGGTCCTCATTTACTATGTTGTTTTTCAATAACCGTTCAAAAGCGATAAAACATTCACAATTTGGTTCCAAATATCTAGACCATGTCGAATGTCGGCGCTGGAGTCGGAACCAATTCGTAGAACGAGTGCTTGTGTACGGGTAATTATTTCATCACGACCTGGTTGACGGAAATAGTCGCTAGGTCAGATGCCAGGCCCCTGGGTACCTGGAAGTTATCATTCAGATTATATTCGGGGAGACTAAAGTTTTAAATGATCACAACCAAGAAACAAGATGAAGAGACTTCTGATTTTAAACTCTGGCCTAAAAGTAAGCCGATTTAGTTGTCAAAAATAGAGCAGTAAAACATTGGATTTGATAGGCCTCTGGACAGTACTAAACATCATCAGTATGATAAACATCCTGTTGCTATCAACATCGAACCCTGAAAAGGAAGGAAACAGATTCGCGGCCCTCTGACGTTGGATATTGCAATAAAATGTATTATATAACCAACTTTGTTTAGTGATGAATCTCTGGAAACGATTTCAGAATATAAACGTGAGCTTGAAAGGTCGTCGGCAAAATTATCAGAAAGATTTATTCGCGAACTGAGAGGTGGTACTTCTTCATCCTTTGATCGGCTGCCAATACCAGGCCGCTTCACTAATATACGAAAAAATGGTTTTAATTACTCCGTCCATGATGCTAAATAGATTTTATCTGTCGTCGTCAAGCTGTGATATATTGGACCAACAGTGGTTTCATTTACAGAATATTTTTGCACTTTTTGTTCTGCCATTATTTCAAACTATTTGTGTGCGTCCGGAATTTTACAGTGGGAGCTGTGTCCGGCTGCCGTGTGTTCATTCATGGTTTCTTGTTATTTATAAATAAAACACAATTTAGGTGCTCTAAAATCTAGCTCGTTTGAAAATCTTCCGCATAAATCTTTGCAACAAAAGTGCTTTGGTTACATCAAATAACTGCATTCAGGGCTGTACTGTATTTCAATGCTGGACCATTGAAATACAGGACAAGTTTAGTCATAAATATTTGAGACCAGCAGTCGATTAGCGTTCATTACGGCCCATCGACCTCCCCCGTAGACCTCGGAGACAATCGCCCGAACCAGGATATTACCATAATCACACGAGTGCTCTGTTGATTCACATTCATTTCTAGTTTTTGCTCCCGCGTCCCACCTGATCACTCATACACTTACGTAATAGCATGACTCAAAACAACACTATTTACGAATCTTCCAATAACAGCTTAATTTCAGCGTCAGATTAGTCTCCCATCACTTTATGACAGCCAGTTTGAAAGCTGTCAGAGTGACGTGCATTTGCGCGGGAACCTGACGCGATACGGCTCACTATACATCATTGACCCATTCCCGCTTTCTATTCTCGTAACCCGAACGCGTTATTAAATAAAAAAATAATATTTATTAGGCGCAGCGACATGATTCATCATTCGAATATATATTCCAAGAGTTCAGTGTATGATAAAGGTTTATATGACTGCAATTAATCTTACCTTGAATTTGATACGTTAATTCTGAGCTGAAAATAATTTAAGCAATACTAATGGTTGGCATTGATCTTTCTCGCGTTAGATCTATAAAGCGACCTCCATCTCTTGATAATATTATAATCTCACCTTTCTTCCTGTTTATATGAACGGTTCCAAGTTTTGCTGATGATGAGTTTTGCTAAATGTACTGTTTAAAAAAATTCAATATTGTGGTCTATTATGTCATCTTCCATCTTCCATGGTTTTGCAAGTCTCTATTTTGCTTCGGTCATTCCTCAGCAAGGGCTGTAATCTTTCCAAACGATCTCTCTTTTCACGTGTATGTAGCAAATAAACCCTCTTTTCTTTCTTTCATTTCTTTGGCCACTTCATCTACTAATGTACGAATGCTACACGTGATCAATGAAGGCTTACCATCGGTGTCAAGTGGGGCGACGCTCGCGGAAGTCACTCGACTCTCGAAGCCATACAATGGCAGCTATCATAATTGTAGCGACGCCTTAGTGACGTATGCATGCCTTGTTGGGTACGTGTGGCATCAGTTCTGTTCCTGGCGTATTATAGGCTTCTTGTTTGGTACATAATATCAATCTTGAAGGTTGAGAGAAAATAGATTCGCAGACCTTGTTGGGATTGGTCTTATTTGTTTTTTATACTGACAAGACGGGCCCAGTTTCGATCTCTGATTTCTGTATCTGTGACCAGTGCAAATTCAAATGAATAAACCTCTAAAATACTAAGCATCTAAAACTTTGTGAAGACATGAGATGATATATCAAAAATATTAGTATCATCATCCTCCTGCCCTTATCCCTATATCCATATATTATTGGTAAAGATGGAAAATATTTTTCAAGTACTCGTTGTATTTTTCCATCTCTCGTCCTTATTAGAGGAAAAATCCACGCTCAGTTTAAACCCTCGGAGCTAATTGATGTGTGTAAACAGTGAAACAGCCACCCATCCCAGCCGCGCCCACATTGACCCAACGATTTATGCGCACATACGCCCGACCTGAACCTACGGCAATGACATACGGCGACAAACACCGTAAGAACAACACCAGACTGACATATGTATAACTTAGTGAAATAATGATGGTGTCTGTGGTGTGTCGCCTCGACGAGTTTCTTGAGACTTTTCCTAAAGTGGAGAGTTTCTTTTTACAGAGTTTGGTGTCTTCTTTGGAGTATGCTCGACTGGTTTTGACCTCGAATAGAGATCTGTTTCATATGTCTTCAATTGATAATTCGGTCTCCATCCCTTAAGATTTTGGGCCTTTTTGGCTCGTCTTGGTGATTCTTCTATGTATACGACCAATGCTGTAGTCTCTATGATTACCTTTTGTACTTCAAAAGTAAATAGTTATAAGAAACAAATCGGGTGGGTGGTCGAGGTGATTTTCTGTTGCGGTTTTTCCACAAGTTCTCTTATAGTTGAATAGTCAAACTTATATTGGGATCTATCCATCCTATAATCTTTCCTATATTTCCCTTGCTCCTGGTCACCTCACCCACATGGTCACAGTTGTTTTTATGTGTTCCACTTGTACGGAGTGGCACACCCCATGACGTCAGCGAGCTCACCTTCACGACTCCTTGCTGGGGTGGTAGCTTTATGATTTGGTGCGGCCGTGATTGGTGGAAATACTTTCGGCGTCGCCTGTTGATTGGCTGTAAAAATCGGTGTTGATAGTTATTGTTCGTGATAAATAGTTTAAGGGGGTTGTTATTTTCATGAAATGGTATTTTTTCGGTACCTATTATGTACCTATTTTTGCAAGAGCATTAACTAACTTCAATATTGATACGATCATTCCTCTCGTACACAAAATGTTGTGATGGTGATTATCATCTTTGGGCTAACCACACACGCTATTCAATTTGAACACCCTCGTTTTGCACTGTAAGACTTATTGTGCTTGCCGTTTTAAACTAAAACGTATAGTACATTCATATTTTCGATTCAAAAACCGTTTGAATTTACGTTACGTTAACGTTGCGCGTTCGTGGTACTCGGGTATCTTAATTCTAGCCCCGATCACAATTTCAATCAAATGTCACAATAAAAGCTGTTGTGATTAGATGATTGCAATAACAAAACCTAATCAAACCATTTTGACATGAGATTGGACAACATTGTTTCGGCTTTGACGCGGTGGTAAGTCGACAGTTGGTCTAATGAATCTTTCTTATTTTTTATTGTACACCAAACTTCATGTACATTAACTTAACATAACATCACGACAGTATTTTCCAAAGGCTTCGGCAGGGGTGCACTTGTAGTACACCCACATTTGGCCAGTTATGTTTATGTCCCATATAATAGGGGGCGAGCCTATCGCCATCAATCGGGCACGTAAGTAACTCCAATATCTCAGATGTAAAATCCAAATAACACTTTGGGTGACCCGAGAATCGCACCCTTATAATACAGTGGTATTAAATACAGTGGTAAGTTGAGTTCATGTACAAAGGCTTGCCTAACTCGATCGTAATTGAGTTACCTCCGAGCAAGCCTTTTTGTGAGAGAGAGAGATCACAAGAGAGGATAGGAATATCTCTATTAGTACACAAGAAGCAATTTGATACACATTCCTTACTCATCTTTCAAGATGTCCGCGGAAGCTAAACAAATAATCCATACAATCGATTCACTAACAGAAACACGTAATTTCTATTAACAACTCAATACCCCTTTTTAAACATTGTAATACCTATAGTCAATACGTCAACATCGCATAATCGAAGGCATCGTGGCACGTCACATGCGACCCTCAAGCTCTATTGTACACCCTTTCTGAAATAGCGCTGTGATATAAGTCTATGTTCTAATTCACTGGTCCACTGTCAGTCGGAACGCGAACCTCGCGGTGATAGCACGTCTCGATTCTCGCGTTTTCATATCGATTGTCGTATCGAGTGGACAGTGTCGTTAATCGATTGTCTTGCTAATTGTTCTCGATAAAAGTGTTTAGTTTTAAATCTACGACAGTGTTAGTATTATACAATCGTTACAATTTCGAAGTCTATTGTGTGAGCAATGTGTTGAGTTTAGTTCTTCGTCTATTTTTTTTCGTGGTTTTTGATGCTGTTAATGAGAGGTGATGGCTTATGCCTTAGGATTCCTTAATGAATGATAAATTTAGTTAGAAACCTAAAATTAAAATAAAAAAAGCTGGATTTGTGTCGATTTCCGTTTATCCGGTTGATGGCAATAGGCTCGCCCCCTATAACACGGGACTTTAACATACTTGGCGAAATGTGGTTGAACTATAGGTATAACTATAAGTAACTATAGGTACGCCTCTGCCTAACCCTTCGGGGACACAAGTCATGAAGTTTTTTATGTAATTGAAATCAAAGTGATTAGAAATTCGGGACAAAACCATTTCGACTAACACCAAACTTTAGAAACATTGAAGTCTTTCTCCGGTGCTCATGATATTAATATACACCTCATCGAATTGTGCTCAGTAATTTTCGAGATTAGCTCCCACATACTGACTGAAGTAGGTAGCACTATTGATTGATGATACATTTAAAACCATTTAGATGTGTAGGCTGCTGTTTTGTATGAACTGATAGTTCTACAATAACAGCTTGCATTCCTATGCCTGTCACTCATAGTCATAAGTGAACTGAAGAACGATTATGTTTCAATGTCATCACCACTTGGCTAATGGTTATTGGTCAACTGGTGATTATGACGTTTTCCCTTAAATTTATTTAATAAATTATTCCCTTTATCAAAGTAAAACTAGCGATAGTTTTGTGATTACATACTATACCTAGCTACGCAAAAGCGTGTAGGCGGCTTTTAATGATCGTGTACGCATGACATGAGTTGAAAAACGTTTATTTAGAACTGTTACAAGTGATTTACAGTTGTGTTACTGGTACCATGACTGATTAGCAGTGATCGTCAGCTGGCTTAGTAATCTAAGATATCTGAACTGTTGAGATCAGGTTTTTTATATTTACTGCTATTATTTAAGAGTTTCATAAATAGCCGGTGAATTGGGAACGTCAGATGATTTTTACACGAACGACGAAGCTGTAGATACGAAGTGTTTTTACCAATATTTGCGATATGGGTGGTATCCCGTCTTTTTATTTCCAACAATTCATGTACAGTAGCTTTACGTAGGCTGACTAAATGCCACAAGGCACAAGATAGGCTATAGGATAATTTTATTAGGTGTATGTTTTTTTTATTATTTCTTACATATGATCCAAATAAAACTCATATATACCTAGGTACTATATTATTCATGCCAAATACGGTTTCAATTATCTTTAGATCTCGCCCTCGTCTGTATCAGCGTCAAATAGCTCTAATTGACAAAGGTCAGACAGGTACTCTCGGTGCAGAATTTTTGTATTGAGTTAGTCTGGAAGATGACCTTTACTCGTTCTGTTATAGGACTAGCTCCTGGCTCTCAGTGGGGAATATTGATTGATTAAATAAGTGTTCCTTTGGGTTCCGTACTAAAAGTGTAAAAACGACCCTTAATGTGCGACTTCTTTCGTGGCGAAATTTAAAATATTTGGTTTTATAAACCTATATAGACACTTTGAAAGGTCTTAAGCTACATGCATGGTTCTGATGATGGTTTCCTACAGATAAAAACCGACAAGAAAGACCACGGTTATATAAAAAAAAATATTAGCTTTTACATATAGGATAGACTACTCTATCCTATATGTAAAAGCTAATATTTTTTTTTCCATATTTTTTTTTTTAAAATTTCCATATTTGTTGACAAGCCTACGCTTGTCAACAAATATGGAAATTTTAAATGGTCAACAGATGGAGGCTAAAAGGTCTACAGCAATGGTCTGGCCACCTTGTTATGAAGTCTAGTGTTATAATAGTTATAAATCTTTTGTCCAAAAGTAATAAAACCATTTAATTTACATACGTTTGGGAAACCGACACGCTTTCGTTTATTTCACTTAAGAGCGTGCTTTAATTGTTGGATATATTAACTTTTACTTTTATCTGCCGGTTACTGGTTAACTCGAGTTTTAAACTGTCGCTGTGGCAATATCAGCGGTCATTACATTAGATGTTATGGCTTTTATGCTTTTGAGTAGCAGTATTATTGTTTTGAATTGCCTAGTACATAATATCGTATGACATCGTCCATGAATTTTTAGATCTGTAGTACTTATTTTCCAAGTGTAAGCATTCTTTCCAAGATGTTTACGACCACTTATATAATAAACAGTTTCATATTTTTTTAAATATATTCTCTATTTTAACGTCTGAGTGGTGCTTGTATCAAATTCTTTCTATCTATTTTCGAGATAAGCCCAAACACACAAACTGGCCGAATATTTTTAGCAAAGTATGATCGATTTATTTTAACAGCACCTCTTTGCAAGCATAACAAAGTTATATGAATATTCCATTAATGTAATTTCAATCGAAAAACAATGGAAGTCTTCCTTTGTTTTCCATCGTTTCTTTGGCCGCTCATAAAAAAGGCATAAATATAGCATTAATAATAGGAGTGACGTTGTTTAGATGTTCAGACTCGGGCTAGATCGCTGCCTAGGTTAAACTTGGCTTATATTGTAAACATTTAACTTTATACCTGCATTAATGTCGAAGATTTTATAGGTGACGAGATTCAGAGTCAACAAAAATTAGTAGAATACATTAAAAAGACATTTAGAATACTAGAATATATAAAAAAGTAATAAGTACACAAACACGACACAGCTAATATTTTATAGTAAATAAGGAAGCTGATTTATCTGATAGCCCATGTAAAATGTTAATCGAGCCCCTAGAGATAGTCAGTAATAAAAAAAACCATAAAGAAATCTTCGCGTTTCAAGTAAAATCATGTAACTATCCTTTCCTTATATCCTTATACGTATTAAAAACGTAATTATATCATTTTCCGAGGCGGCTAGGCTGGTATTAACATAGGTTTTAGTCTATAACCGGCCACTGTTCGCCAGATATGGCCATGCACCATTATCAGCCATTATGTTGGGCGCCATTGAGTTGTGTCTGGCAACGTCATAGATAATTGTGAATTCTGTAGAAGAATAATTGTGAAGAAGTCGATAAAGCTAAACAAAATTATTGGAAGGATATTATATCACTAGCTGTCTCCTGCGGTTTCACCCGCTCTTAAAAGTCGAAGTGTGAAGTTAAATAGCCTATAAGTTTCGTCAGGAATTGGTCTATCAAATGTAAAAAGATTTTTTTCAAATGCGTCTTGTATTTCAAGAGATTTACGCGTTAAAAAAAACCAGCAAACTATCTCGCTTTATTATAGTAGTAAGTAGGTATAGATACGTAACTCCTAAATCACATATGGACGTGTTCGATCCTTGTTTACTCTAACCGGACCCACAGTTTGCTCAACGTGTGGACAAAACGATATGTTTCCGATTTGTGGTCAACACTACAGTATGGCTACCGATTATTTGGATTGATTCTATGCTAGACTGTATGTCACCAATATGGATCCTATACGAATAAACTCAATTCAAGCTATTTTGGATTGGTGATCATCATATGGTTTTTAGCTATCTTTTGGAAGTAGCTCAAAACTTGCTGGATGGTCTAATTTCTTGGGAATATTCATTCGTTAATGATACGAGGTACGATGTATGGATTGTGTGTAAGATGATATGGCTAGAAAGGAGGTGACAAATAGAGATGTATGGAAAACGATGGCATATTGCACCCTACCTTAATAAATTAGGATAATGGCTGGAGGATAATGGATGCTGATAATGATGATCAATTCGTTATATACAAATACATTCTATAGAAACACAAGCTACACGTTATTTCTTATCACTTTATGAACTTAAACTCAATACATCGCTTTTACCAACTTCAGAATTCAGGAAATCGCTTAACCATAGAATATCAGTGATAACCAAACACCAAAGATACAACGTTACAAAAACAACCATATCCCAGTGCTAAAACAAAAATGCCAATAAACTGACAAAAAAGCAAAACAATATAAGTGACAACCGGAGATTACTGTGACAAGTGGTGATTAGAGACCGTTACCATGGCAACGCCCGCGCCACCCCGTGTGTCAAGAAATGTGTCGCTGCCGGCTGGTAGACAGCCTCCGACAGTCGCTATGCTGGCCAGGAGGACGCTGTCAGAAAGGTAAAGGTCTTCGTGATAATGAAGTATAATGTATTGTAGATCAAGGACTTAGATATGGCTATTAGTAAAATATGAAAAAATCGTAAATCATAAAGTCCTAAATGTAAGTTTTACTTAAATCTGCATTTTTTTATGCCAAGCGCTCAAGCGCTACTGCTGAGTGTTGGGGTAGTGTTATCGAGTATTTCCAATAGGAATTATCACATTAGCAGCCCGGTTGATAGCATTAGGCTTGCTACCTATTACATGGGGCTTATATGGGTGTTACTATAGGTACCCTTCTCCCAAACCCTGCGGGGAATGCAGGCGTGATGTTATGTTAAAAAGAATATCCTCATAAAAATACACATTTCTGTGTGCAGTAGCTAAAGCAGACAGGACTAATGTTATCGTACTGTCGGACATACCTACCGGACGATTATGATAAAAGACTGGTCGCTTACTATCTGCTGGCTCTTATCCTACACGCTCGTTTTAAAATTATTGTCACTAGTCTGGTAGACCAAGTTATAATTAGTTAAGCATCACTTATTGGACAAAATATTATGCATGGTTCATCAAACAAGCGTATAAATATGGTAGAACATTTTATAGAATGAGTTTAAATGCTATCAAACAGTTTTATTAGAATCACACATTTACTTATGTTAACGATGTTGGTCTAGTTTCTGCCAGCGCTACGACTGGGCATGACGGTCCTGGATTCGATTCCGGGTCGGTGAAAAGTGTTCTATCGGGAATTCCACAGTAACAGCTCATAGTCTTTATTTGTGCCCCGCCAGTGGTGCAGCAGGCTGGTGCCCTATTACATGGGACTTAACATAACTAGTGAAATTAACTTAAGTAATTATTAATGTAGTATAGCCCCCCCTTCAGGGAATACAATTATTTTAATGTATTACGACCACGAAACTTTTCAATCAGTTATTTAGTAGCAGTTACTAGCTAAGTATACCACCCACCCACGTTAGTGCAACTTCCAATGACATAGTATGGAAGTTTCCACCAAGCCAGTAAAGAAGGCCAATTACAAACATGAAAGTGGTAGGGCGCGCTATAATTATAGGAATCTTACAGCAATCCACCTGATGGAACTCCGTTCAGTTCTATGGAATCGCAAAAACATTTCTCTCTAATTAATTTTGAAAGGAAAGTTATAATTAATATGTGGCATTGTTATGTGGGTACCTAAACGTCTGCCTAACCCTTCAGGGACTACAGCCTTGATGTAATGTTATGTTTGTTATAATTAATAACATTTGTTAGACTTATTCCATTGCTACACGGATTTGCATATTCATTAATTCGATACTCCTGGGAACTTCTGTTTTGGTCATGGAAAAGTGTGTTTTATACAAACCGATTTCTTTGAACTCGATCAATGCATGATGTTGTGTGTCCTGCTTTATAAACCGCCTCTGTTTGCTACAGTGGAAGGTGCTCCAACCTGGGAGTGTAAATTAAAATATTGTGAGGTAACCTGGACTAATGTATGTAAGAATTCGTCAACCCGCATTAAGCAAGCGTGATGATTAATGTTCTTGCCTTCTCTGTTTGAGACGAGACTCCCACTTCAGTGGGATAGTAACAGGTATTATTTATATTTGCTATTATCAGCAGACGCCAATTTATTAAGAACAGCACGCGAAGTCGAATTTCCTCCACAAATTACTCGACCTATTTCAGTTTCTTTTTCCCTGAAACATACCCACATAATAGGGCCTCCATTTCTTCGTAAACGAATCAATCGCGTCCCTCCCGAGTCCAGTCACGTCGCTGTAAATGTGCTTCGGGAGTGTTTCAGAGGCAACTTGTGGTACCCACACTGAATTACAATCATGACTTTATTACCTGCCGGTGACCCGCACTGATTTTCTTGGAGTTTATTTGTAGAAAAATGTTGGGGAAGTTCCGTTATTAGTTTCGTTCATACTTATTTATGTTAATAAAGATTGTTTTGGTTTAAACTCTTGCATTATAGCACGTTGGTCCACGTGTAAGTTTTGTGGATCTTCGTTAGTTGTCAGAAGCTTGACAGTCTGACAACCTGTCTTACTAAGAGGTTTCGGTATACCTAGTAACTGGACTGTGGGGGTCAGATGGCAGTAATTTCATTTCATGTAAAATATTGGTAGGTATCTGCATCTGTTTAGGCGAAACGTAATCTTTGAGAAAAGGCTACGCAGATGATGATGATGGCGTGATTCGTGGTTTTTTGATAGAGAGAACCCGACTAATCTTGAGTCTTAGGGAAGGTCTTCGTAGTCTTCACTTGGACGGCTTAAAGTTTAGAAATCATCTTTTGACCAAAATAACCATTATAAAGCATTGCCACTACCAATTGGTATACTCTTAAAATATGACCTCTTATACCCGGCGCGCAAATGAAAATTGAAACCCTTTGCCTATATTAAACTTATCAACGAAGTTTGCTCCCTCAAACTAAAACAAATTACCCGATCGTAGGTACTTGGAGTACTCTAATTGACTTCCTCTAACTTTAAGCAAACATCAAACTCAATCACTTCGGCGTATTGATATGTATTTTCTGAAATAATGAGGTTATCAAAGGAAAATATGTGCGCCGCCATGATGTGTGAATATTAGCATAGTATGAGATGTGGTGAATAATTTGCTTCGAGTATGGAATATCGAATTTGGGTTGTTTGTGATTGCTTAAATTGGCACAGACACGAAGTTGTGCTATGTAGGTCTTTATAACGACAGATGTGAAAAATATATTGTACAGGAATTTTTGTAGGTTGTTGCTTGTGGCTACATTTGCTGAGGTCGGTCTGTGGATCGGTGACATGCCGTGGCCCTTAGTGCTACAGAAAGGTCGCTAAGCCATTGATCGCCGCGGTCTTTTCTAGATCTACGAGTATATTAGTCGCTACGGGTTGACAAAAGGCTGTAAGTCTGACATTCAGTCTTACCAGGGGGTATCGTATCAGATAGACAGTCACTTCATGTAAAATACTGCTAATTAACTGCATCTAGTTAGAATAAAAACCCACCCTAACATAGTTGGGGAAAGGTTTGGCAGATGAAATGGTACTTAGTTACCTACATCAAATGAATTCTCACGTAAAGAAAGTTATAGCAGCCAAGCCCAATGTCATAAAATATTCCAACATTTCTCTCAGTATGTTTACCTATCTATCTATGTTAACTTTACACTCTGCGAAGGTATAGGTTATATATAATCTATACTAATTAGTGTTAATTTTTGAACCTGAAGTAACATTCTTATCATTACCTCCGACTATTAATTATTTCAGTAAAAAAAAACATTACAGCCGTTATTGTTATAGGTTTTTGTAATGCATACAATTTTCTAAAAAATAATCTAAACGCAGTCAGATCTTTACTAGTCGTTTCTAGTAGTCAGAAACCAGAAAGTTAGACAAACAGTCCATGTAAAATTTTAGTATTCAGCTGCATGCGCTTATACTGAATGCCGACCCCTACATAGGTATCAATTAAAATAGCTTAATATTTGACAGATATTTGCAACATTGCCAACTTTTAGAATCCACAGCCTTAAGTTAAATACATTTCTCTTTTGTCGATCTACGAAGTCTGTGCCCGCACTTTTTGCGAATCCTCAATAAGTAGATATTACCTAATACGACATTTTGTTCTAAAACGAATTCATCTCTCCGCTCGCACACCGTCGCAATCAGACATCTGCGCTGCAGTATGAAGTAAGCCGCGTACTGAATTAGCCCTGCTTGTACAACTTCCCGGCCAATGTTTGGACTTACGTTTCCTCCTGACCTTTGTTCGGACTTAATTGGCGTTCACCGGAGATTGGCTCCGGATATTGCCTGTAGGTAGCCCTTACGTAAACTGCGAATATAGATCCAACGTGAAGAATTATCACTTTTTAAAAGCCATTGTTTATTTTTAATGAAACACCTATTTCTGCTTGATTGATCGCGCAAATAAAATGCGACTGCCAAGATCTACAAGGAGAATCCGGTTGATGCCGCAAATACGTCAGAGCGTAGTTATTCAATATAACTGTAGTGTACCCGCGGTGTCAGTCAATTTTTATTGAACGACCGATAATATTTTGTTTTAGAAAATTCTAGAGAACACGGTTTACCATGGTCTGGCGTTTCCTTACACACATTTTTGATGGGAACGCTTAATTTTTTGCACATTTAATGTTCCTGCGATCAGTGAGATGGTACAGGCTGGCATAACAGAGAGTATCCAACTTGAAATGTTGACTTCCCAACCGGAACTGATCACCGAAACATTGCAATGATGATTGCGGCCCATATTCATGACTGCATGTTGACCTCTCACACCCTTCTTAATGTGAAGTAAAGATACTTACAACTACAATAAACTTCAGTTTTCTTCACACTTTTAGAGGTCTTAGTTTAGTATTACCTACTATACTTACGTGTCAATTATTATGAGGGTGATTAATGACACTCTTCGGATGAAGCGTTGTACTGTACTTAATTATGTCTGCCGACAAATTAAGATATTGCTGTGTTTCGGTATAAGCCTATTCACAAAAAACGTACCTGCCGGCCTCTGAGGGCCCTAATCAACAGCTGTTTAAATTATTATAATGATGTCTAACTCTATATTTCTTTCCACAGTGACCTGGAGCCAGGTGCGGCGACAGCTCCCTCCGGCAGCTCCAGCAGTTCGAGCTTGTCCTCCAGGAGCAATGAGAGCAACACGGTTGCTGCTGAGCAGCAGGGTAAGTCTACACGAATATTGATACTTAATACCTTAAGCCATTCATTGTGTAGGGTATCGCGTTACTCAGTAACTGGTTATGGAGGTCAGATAAGAAGTGATTCCATGTAAAATACTGGTATTCAGCTACATCCGGCTAGACTGGAAGCCGATTCCAAACATATTTGGGAAAAGGCCGAGCAGATGATGCTATAAGCTTAGCTTAGCTTAGTGCTGGTATTTTGAAAAATGACTAGAAACTAATCCATTTAAGATTTTCTCGTCATATTTAACTTGATATCAGTGAATGGATGAATGTGAGAGTATTTTTAAAGCTGAGTTAAAGTTATTTGATAATATGTATGTGTATTCGACAATATGTTTTTGCTTGTCGCAGCATCTCAATCGGACTGGTCTGAGGAGGAGGAGCCCCTGGCGGCGCAGTGGGCCGACAGCCTGCCGCCGCACGCGCTCGACACCCTCGACCTGTCCGCCACGCTGCGCAAGAGGCAGGAGGTCATACACGGTGAGTCACACGGGAGATACATCTCCACAGAGCAAACTGCGCGACATCCGTCTGACATTTAAGACAGAGGCAATATGCATACTCACATATTGCTCGCAGAACCGACGGTCGTTGGGCAGAAATGGTACTCGTATGGCGGCAGTGCGGGATCGATTGTTGTGGAAATCTTTGGAAATGCCTGTTATCAGCAGTGGACGTCTTTGGTTGCATGATGATGATGATGATGATGATGATGATGATGAAAAGGCATGGGTGATAATATTTTTCGGTGCTATTTACAATTACTTTATCTAAAGGCACAGGTTTATTCACTATACAAACTCATTGGTCGCTCCGGCCTTCGTAAGCTAAATTTTGTCTGAAGCTAGAACTGACCATGTAGTCTGGATATTCAACAAAGAAACATAATTATTCCATTATAGTCAACTAGTAGACTAAACTTATAATAATTTACAGAAACAACGCAGACGTGTTTTCGAAAAAAAACTGCAAGTAAATCTAATAACATAACGTAGCACCTGCATAATATTATGATTTAACTAATGAAGATTTAACTAATTTTTATTACAAACAAAATTTTGAAACAGATAAAACAACTGATGTGTGCGATATTCTAAGATCAAAGGAGTACGTGCGAAAAAACCCATAAAACAATAAGATCTTGTACATGGTATAAAAATAATTTAAAATCCGTGCTATTGAAGCCCTTTGATACATCTACCTAACAATGTTTATGATATCACAGAATCCACAAATCTATACGTACCTGTTTCCCTTACAGAATTAATAGTATCGGAAGGCTCCCACGTGCGCTGGCTGCGGGTGCTGGGCGGAGTGTTCCTGCGCCCCCTGGAGCGCCACGCCAGCCTGCTGGCGGGCGACGAGCTGCGCGCGCTGTTCCCCAACCTGCCGGCCGTGCGCGAGCGCCACTCGCGCCTGTACTCCGAGCTGAGGACCGCCAGGAATGACGCGGGGAACCATCTGGTGCAGATTCGACCAGTCGCTGATGCTTTGCTGAATACGGTAAGTCGGCGAAGTGGGCTATCTGAGTTTTTAGTGTCAACTCTTAACTTTTTTGGAGATTGTACTATGGTAATACATACTACTAGCTGTGACCCGCCGTTTCTTCCGCCCTTCAAAGCTATAGCATGGTGTTTAATAGCCAACCATCCTCAAGAATTGGGCGATCAAATGCAAAATTATATTTTCAAATTCAATAGAAGCTGAAACGTTGTTCAGCTTCCCTTATATTAGTATAGATGTTTGAATAAGCTCGTGTGCCCCCCGCAGCTGGGCGACTCGGGCTACTCGTCGTGCGTGTCGAAGTTCTGCCGCGGGCAGCGCATGGCGCTGGACGCGCTGCGCGAGCGGCGCCGCAAGAGCAAGGAGCTGCACCAGTTCCTGGCCGCGCGCGAGCAGCAGCCGCTGTGCGGCCGCCTGCAGCTCAAGGACATGCTGGCCTGCGTGTGGCAGAGGTGGGCAGCTGGCCTAGTGCTACACCACACACTCACACACACACTGACAACAACACAATAATACACATCCACAACAACAGCCCCCTGTAAACTCACCATAACACTATTTTAATGTCACCAACAACTTAACTAAAACACTCAACAAGGAAACCACAACTTAATGACTTAATAAAATACAACACCAACGCCAATAGCAACAGCCGGCTGTAGAGTGATCTTTACACTATTTTAGTTTCACCAACAACTTTAGAACACACAACAAGAAAGCAACAACGACAACTGCCAACCTTATTTTAGCACTCATTTTAATTTCAGACCCAAACACATGTATTCAAATCCTTTCTCACCTTCACAGACTAACAAAGTACCAGCTTCTCCTCGAGGGTATCATCAAGACCGTGACGGAAGGGGAAGAGACAGAAGAAGATGTGGCGCGACTGAGGCGAGCTCACGACGTTGCCAAGGAAGTGCTGCACAAAGTCGATACCGCCATCAGAACTGCGGAGAATGAGCACAGGTATTTACTACTAACCGACATCATCACCACCTGCCGAGCCTTTTCCTGACTATGTTAGGGTTGGCTCCCAGTTTACCATTATTTTACATGGAGCATCTGCCTATCTGATTTTCACATCCTAGTTACTGGGTAACACAATACTAATGGTTATGGGAAACGACACGGATTGTCACCCATCCCAAAGACTGACTCTGGTAAGCGTAGCCTAGACAATACGAGCCATGTGTTTGTCAACCTCAGATTTTTAACACAGTAGCGACATCTATCTCGCGATATTAAAGTTATACGCGCCATTGAACATAAAATCCGTCGGGCACAAGACATCACACCTGTCTGTTCGGAGGATCCTCCCTTTTCTATGGAGGGTCAGGAACTATATACACTGTTCTTCATACTCCCCAAAACACTTATAATGTTTTGAAATATAAACTAAGTGACTGTCCAAAAAATGAAATTAACATTATCAGAACCATCTACGCCCATCTTTTACAGGCTAAAGACAATCCAGAGCAAGTTGGAGATCCGCGTGCCGACGTCGGGCGAGTGGGAGGAGCTGCGGCGCCTGGACCTCACGCACCACGTGCTGCGGAACGAGGGAGAGCTCACGCTCAGGAACGACTCCTCCAAGAGGATCAATGTGCTGGTAAGGGTTGGGGACACTGTCATGTTAGAAATAAGTTTACCTTGAAAATAGGAAACACTGATTAAATTAAAAAAATCACACCGCTGTATACTTAAGTATCGAATACAAGATCTTCGGTAAAGCCGTAAGGGAGACTTATGATTGAATTATGTATTTTTTATCTTCACTTCGTCACAAATTTATTTCGAGTGTATTGAAGTCTCTTGTTGCATATCTTTTAGTATACAAGTAACTTTTGTTCCAACAGGCCCTAATGTTAGAAGACAGCCTAGTCCTACTTCAGCGAGAGAGCGACAAGTTTGTGCTGAAGCCCATCCCGCAACCCAGCCAGTCGCTGATGCTGTCACCACTTATTAAATGGTAAGAACAAATCACATTACTTCTACACTCCGATCTCTTACTGACAAATTATTAATGGAAGAATCAACCAACACTGCCCGGCCCGAGAAAGAACCCGCGTTCAGCCATAAGGGCGGTTTTGATAGTCAACGTGTCACCATTGACTTGCGTATGAATACCAGTTATACGAATCGATTTCTAATAATTCTTAAGTAAACATACTGATTCGATGTATAAAATACATCTAGATATAATAGATCTCCACAGAACTTCTGCCTGCGTCCAGCCCGACGAAACGTTGACTCAATTATGACCTTTATTTCAACAGGGACAAGGTGCTGTTCCGACCGAACGCGGCCGTACGGAATACGTTCTTCCTCATGAACATCAACGGAGTGCAGATGCACGAACTCTCCGCCAACACAGCGCCCGAGTACACCTCGTAAGTACACACACTCGCCATTGTAGCCTGCCACACTATTTCAGGATCGCCTTCCAGTCGAACCTGATACCAGTACTTTACATGGAACCACTGTCTATCTAACTTCTACCCTTACTGGTCAACACGTTACCGTTCCGTAAGACTTGTTGTCAGACTTTCGGGATTCTTTTTTTTTTTTTTAGAAAAGAACGTTGCCCACACTAGGAATATCTCCTGTATCGTGGGTGCGTTTACAAACATTTAAACTCACACACACAAACAGCCAGACCCGGAACAACTACCTGTAGGCCATACAAATATTTGTTCTGCGCCAATCGTGTCGTCAAAACTGGCTGCCTCTTAAAGATCTACAAATGACAACCCGGTCCAACAACTGAACGATATTTCCGAATCACGGAGGGATATCGGCATATTATGGATGAGAGTACACCCATCACCATCGTGGAAGACCTAATATCACACTAGCTCTAAAACATGTTGTATTTTCTTAGATGGGTGAAGCATATTCAAGAGGCTCCTCTCGCTAAGCTGACGGAACTCAAGTCCACCATTACACCGGCGCACGCGCACAGCCGGTCTGCTGATGATTCAGGTGTGTACTATTGTTTAACAGACATTACTTTTTAAGATTCTCATGCCTTTGTATGAGAAGAGGTCTTTGTCTTGCAGTGGGCTGATATTTGTGTGTATAGTTTTTACTTACCTAGCGGCACACACGTGACTTTGAAGATTTCAACTGACGCTTGTAGTATATTTCGTGATAATGTTCTATTGTGATTAATAGTGTTTGTCACAAGAGGGCGCTACTGATGTTTTAAATTGTTTATAAATATAATTTTTGATATTGTTGATTCACGAACGGAAAAGAAACAGATTTTGCTAATAAAATTCGGTTGGAACTATAATTTCGGGTTTGCCGTTGGGGCAGTAAATAATAAGGTTTTTATTCATCATTGAACTTGATGAAAATATTGATATTTCACTTTTTTTAAATCACTTTCTCTCATGTAACATCACTTTTATCTATCTTTTTACACACAGGCGTCGTCGTATCCCGCAATCCATCGGATGCCTCAGAAAAGTCATCATCAACAGCCCCTGACGAGCCTGTGGAGCAAGAGAAGGAGAGGGTCTCGGTCGACAGGACTTCGGTGGAGAGAGACGAGAAGAAAGTGGAAGAGGAAAAGAGAGTAGAAGAGGAAAAGAGAGTGGAAGAAGACAAGAGAAGCGTGGAAAGGGAAAGCTCGGCGGATAAGGACGCTGAGGTGAAGGAAGACAAAGAGGATAAGCATAAGTGAGTTATTATTGCAACAATGTTCATAATTGCGAATAAATAGCTGAAAAGTTTTTGATGTGAAACATCTACAGGCGCACTTCGTGCCATCGCGGCGATCGTTGCGCCAGGAGATCAAAATCAAAATCTAAGATGGCAACTTTTCGTCATGGGATTCATTTTCATGGTTTTCGGAGTCTTTGGCAGATATTGTGGGGTCATCATCGAGAGGCAAGATGGAGTCGACGAGATTTGCTTAATTTTAGTCATGGTTGCCATATTCATGGTTTCCGTGGTTGCTAATATCGATTGTTGGGAACTAAATTGAACTTTACATTAACTTAGAAAGAGTTTATTTTCGTGTATAGTTGCAGAAACCTGCTAGATGATCATGTTGTCGTCTGTATAGTGAATATAATGTGTCCCCCCGCAGAAGCCGCCGGCCCACCGTGGGCCGCATCAGCACGCACGGCAGCAGCCCGGCCGCGCTGGAGTCCCCGCGCGCGCTCACCGTGCAGGCGCCGGCCGCCAGCGCCGCGCTCACCGCGCACCGGGCGTTCACTGACCAAGGTGCGTACACTGTACAGCTCACCTATACACTGCTGCTTCTCTCTCTTCTCACCGGCCGACCGGCCGACCGACCGACTGACCGACATACAATAACATGCTATTAATCTTACTATTCGTCAGGGGTGTCATTATAATAGTTTCCGGGGTCGCTTAAAATTGATTAGGAGTTAAAATCTAAATCCAAGGCGGCGCCGATGAAAATGATTAACTTTTAATCATGGGAGACCGAAATTAACTAACTTTTACTCATGCGTGTCATCTTAATGGTTTCCGGGTCGTGGGGTCAAAATTGAAATAAAAAATGGCGTCGACGACCTTATATTTTTAAATAAGTTTTTACATGCAAGAGTAGTTTCGGTGAGGTAAACTAGTGTTAATAAAATCCAGTTGTAAGATTTGATCCACACGCACACACTAGCTAATAAGGCAAGTGGGCCACATGGGCGGTTGGAATGGTTTAAACCTGGGTCTGAAAATAATTCTTCCTTTATTTTACGGATTCAGTTTTATGGACAAAAAAAACAAGTCGCAGGTACTGAAAACATGTCCATGATCTAAAAGCTTGAGTAGTGTATTCCGGACTATGTGTGTGATGCTATGGTTCCGCCCGCAGAGCGCTTGCGGCGGCTGGACGAGGTGATCTCGCTGGGCCTGCGCGCCAAGGCGGCCATCGTGGGCTCCGTGCTGGGCGTGCCGCCGCACAGCTTCGCGCACCTGGCCGACCTGGCCGTGGCCGACGCGCTGGGGGAAGTCGGTATGTAGCGCTCACTCTCTCCACTCTTAACTGTTCACGAAACTAAAACAATATTTATTTTGACATACACTATTTCTTAGTTTTGTTTTAGAACAATATTAATAGGATTATTATTTCTAATTTGACAGACGTGTGCAACGAGTTGCGTATGTCTGGTGCGCGACTGTCGCGTAGCAGTAGTCAGGAGGAAGACGCGCAGTCACCGGGAGACCTGCACCAGCTGCTGCTGGCGGCACATGCACAAGGTAACCATCACGTAACATAAAGAGACATGATTTGAAAAACGTAGTATTTTAAAATAAGCAATATAATGAGATCGTTTCGTTGGTTTAGTGGTCGCAAATGCGATTGCTAAGTATGGGGTACTGGGTTAATTCCTGACTGGAACAAAATGTTATTGGGATTTTGTATTACGAATTTGTAAGTAGCATTTTGGAGTTTGGATATGTGTTCGGTTGATGGCAATAGGTGTACTATCTATTACATGGGACCAACAAATAACTGGTGAAATGTGGGTGTACTGCAGGAACGCTTTTGCTGATGAATTTCAATTTGTTTCATTTCAATCTGTTTCTTCTTAATTTGTAATGTTAAGGTTATTATATTAGATGGAAGTCTGTCGCGCTTCGCCGATGTTATGTATGAATAGGCTAGCGCTAATTCTCCCATAAGCCTAAGTTAGTGTTATGTGGGCAGCGAGCCAGCTGACCCGCTCGCTGCAGCGCGCGCTCAGCGTGTCGGAGGCCGACACCGTGGCCGCGCGCGCCGGCGCCGGGCGCTGCGACGCCTGCCGCCGCGCGCCGCACGAGCCCCCCCCGCCCGCCCCGCCCGCCCCGCCGCCGCCCGGCGCCGCGCCCGACCTGCTGGAGCGGGCCGTGGTGGAGGCGCTGGGCGGCCTGGCCGAGCTGCGCGACCTGCGCGACCTGTGCGATCCCGTGTGGGAGCGCGGGAGCGGAGGAGACGGACGAGGTAACTGACCATATTTTACTCAGCACCTGGATATTACTCACTGCTATACATTATTTGGTAGATTTTACTCCTTAACAATCGATATTCATATATAGCCCCAGTATGTACATTTTATAAGGGATCAAATTAATACAAACATTATCACAATAACGTAAATTTGGCGGCAATATTGACAAACCCAATATTGTAATATATATATATATTACCCAACAGACGATCGCTATTAAAAAGTAAATTACACGTCAAAGCTAAAAAAAAAATTGCTTGTTTACAGCACAAGAATTTGAAGTTTTATGTCATTCAATCTAACCCAATAGCCAGCCGAGCAATAATATTACATTATTACCGATTAATCTTAATATATTTAAATCTTCTGTTACGATGTTTGTCCACGATGGATTCCTAAACTACATAACCGATTTTAAATTGAATTGGCACACCGTGAGCAGTCTGGTCCAACTTGAGATATAGGATAGCTTAGATCTTTAATTATAGTCGCAATTTTATTTCATTGCAAATTAAATGTTTTCTATAAAAAGTTCCATACATTTATAACAGATGGCAGTGTAATTTAACTTTAAAGGCGGTACGAAGTTTGCCGAGACAGCTAGTCATCAACTAAAAATTTGTGTAAAGCCTTTAAAAAAGTCAGTTCAGGATTCAACAACATAATATATTTAAATTCGAGCGCCCGTAACATTGATACTAATTTATCCCTTCATCTACTATTTCACAACCACCTTGGGTTTTGATATTTATTTATTTTTGGCATCAGCGCCCTTAAAAAATATGGCAATGAAACCCGTGACTACCATCTAGAATTTTGAAATGTATTTTTAATTTATATATTCCTTGAAATTTATATCTTTTTTTGTTCACCTTCAGATGAAGGTGAACAAAAAATAAAAAATAAAACAAGATTGTTTTTTATTTTATTTAATATTTAAACTTTGATTTGTGTGACAACCCTTGTGTCCCTTGCCTACCGTGCTGACGACCTCCTGTCCCCCCAGAGTGCTCCGGCAGTGCGGCGCTGCTGGCGTCCCGCCTGGTGGGCGTGTCGTGCGGCCTGCAGACCACACTCGCGCGGGCCGTGACGTCACTGGCCACGTGCCGGCCCGAGCGCGGCGCGCGGGAGGAGCTGGTGCTGCTGCGCGAGCAGAACGACCGCCTGCGCGCGCGCACCCTCGCCGGTACGTACTCACATCCACATACTGTATGCCATCGACCGACGCTACTTCACGACCGGAACATAAATAAAATGTGTTTTGCGTTACTAACCGTCCCAAATAAATTATTTTAAGTTCAAAACCACACAGAAAAGTGCTTCACTTCAATGATTTCCTAAATAAAAGCACGTTGTGGGATTTTCAAAACTTTGCATCCTAACAATTAAGTATTCGTGAAGACGGACATTAGTAGCTTAGACCGATATTTCAAGTTTCCGACTCTTTCTTGCGCTAATAGTTTGACAGTTGTGCGACAGTCACAAGTAATACTTAGCCAAAGCAGTTAGCGTAAAGCGTAACGTAGTAACGTCACATTAACCTCGACCTTAGTGCTACGCTGCATACTAGATAACTAGTTTTACTTTCGCACAGAGTATAAAGAAACTTAATTCATTTACAGACCAACACACGACAGAGGAGATCTCCGTACCCAAGCCCGGACTAGACCCGTCTATACAGGTAACGATTTTAACAATTTACTTCTGAAAAACATACAAGATATAAGCTTTAAACAAATATAGTGTACAATGTGAGAAGGCAAAACAGCAATTTAAGTATACGAAATTATAGCTAAAAAAAATTATTTCAAACCTGTTCGCAGTATTCAATTATTTTACTGACATTTAATAAGTGTGTGTGTTATTACAGGAGCAACCGAGCAACGGCGGGTGATCTTCCAGCAGCGTATAAAGAATATTAAGCGAATACCAGACGTAACGGCGTAGTGATATTATTTACACTAACTCCATGGCTGGCCCACGATCGACTTCGGACGTAGTCACCACTAACCATCGTTAATGTAACGCAAACAACACCTAACAAACTACTAAAGTTTCACCAAATATGGTCCATCAGTTTCGGATGTGTCAACAAAATATTTTTGTCATTTTCTCCGTTTGTAACCCAGCACGACGAACATTGTATATTTTGTAATAATAATAATTATTATATATTGTTTTTTGTTACAATTGTAAGTACTGCATTAAATTAGTATTAAAAAGATGATTATTCCATACGTAAGAAATATTGTGATTGACTTTATGAAGTTTTAATATTATTTTTGTCTGTCATTTCGATGTTTTTCGCAAAGATTAAGTTATGTTAGATGTCAATGTAAATAATATTAGTGGTTGTAGTATATAAGTGACAAAAATAATGTATGATTTATTATATATGATTTTGTGTATACATTTTATGTTTTATTTTATTTTTTCATCAGATTTTTTTCCTTTGACGTTCCTTTTTACTATTATTTTAATTTTACTATCAGGTATTTTATCTAATTAAAACGTAGTTTTACGTGTATAGGAGCTTGCAACTATAATATTGCTATTTCAAAAGACGTGTATTATTAATTATTTGAAAAAGGGACTTCTTCGTTCGGGCACAAAGTTCAGTTTAAAGCACATTTACAATATAATACAGGTTCTTAATTACTTTATAAACTCGCATAAAATCTATATTACTTATCGTATTTCGTATAACATATAAAAATAAATAAAACATACTGGATTTGCTTGCATGATAGATCGCCACCACCTAGTCGGGTTCAGGATCATTTCATCTGACGATTTTAATAAAATGTTGTCAGCATAGCAATCATACAAATAAAATCATCTGCTCTTACGCAATCATCAATGAAATATATCTAATACTTCTATATAAATCATTTACATATAATTATAAGTAGACAGTTATTTTTCTCAGTATATTTATATAAATGCATGTTTAAATCTGTAAACCTTGAGTGCAGGTATTATCCTATCTAATCGGTTACCACTAGTTCAGCTTGATCAAAAGGCATGCGTGGCATCAACGAAGAAACATATTATCGGACAATATACCTTAGGTAATCGTTTATAAAGACGTTTTTTATTCAAGCTAGCTATATTTTGTAGCCAGTAGCGACTGCTTTCTAATGTGGATTTATATTGAAAAGTTTTATTTTTGGTATTTCATGAAATAGGAAGAAAAATTGTGTGTGGACGCTTGCATAGATAGACGAACAAGTATTTTAAAAATAAACAAGAAAAATGTTTTTAAACAACTAGTAGCGAAATTTAAAAGTATTGTAGCATGCCTGCGTAGCGCACTATTGAAAAAAGTATTATACTATGACAATAGCACAATATTTAAATAAATCAGTAATTAAATTAAATCAGCTTCTTACCATAGGTGTTACCTACATAAAACATCGCAAGAAAATTAATAAAAAAAAATGTCGTATGTCTTAGGATTTTTGCAAAGGTCCCTATCCTAGTTGACAATAGGATATTTTTTTGTGATAAAAGCGATCTGAAACGGAAGATTTTGGAAAAAATTCCAGATTGCTTAGAACGATTAGAAATTTAGCCAATCAGCGTTCATAATTCTGGTAGTTATTTGCAAAAAAACATAATTAGTATCCTTATTATCCTTCCTATGCAAACATCCTAGGCGTTAAAGTTAAAAAAAACGACTATTTGCAATACATAGGTGCAAAACTATAACTAAATAAATTATAAACAAAAGTAGTAAAATAATATCTTAAATTTAATACAAAAAAAAATTGTAGATCATCCCTCCCGCCCTTATTCCAACTGACCCAATTTACTTGTGCTTGTGTACTTACATATATCAACCCTTTTCTTATATATTGTACGTAAATAAAGAAAAAATATATCTCAGTTCTATTTAGCAGTCTTCCAACCGAGTTTAATGAGACAGTCACGAGATGTACGCGTTGATTTTATTCGGGTTCAGTACCAACCAAGAGTGTACAATACAATGTATACGGAACCCCAAAAAGTGCCCTAAAAATGTTACCTGCCTTGTAACGAATGCCATATTTAGTAATGATTATAATAATATTGTTATTTAGCCCCATAAGCTGATTGATATCCGCCCCAGATTTGTCTACGAAATTATACAATAAATATCGCTCAAAACTAAACGACTAATATTACCAGTTTTGTAAGCTTTCGAAAAATGTATTTCTAGACAAATTATTGTGAAACAAATAATATTCTTTATAAAGTTACTCCATTTTGTCCCATTTACTGTACTAATGTAAAAGTATTACACATTATTGTCCAGCAGTTTTGGAGATGTATTTATAAAGTAGTCAACAGCTTGTTAGGCGGTCCCGTGTACCTTTATGTATAAAATCTAGCGTCGCCTGCATTTTAGATATATTTACAACCAATCCTGTGTGTTGGGCATAAAGACGAATCTCATTTTATAAGTTTTTTTTAGTAGACGTGACACTTTTTATCTTTTTCTCTGGTAAAGCAGACGTCTTGTGGCTTGGACCACTTACCATCAATTGGGCTGTCTGTCCTTACAACATTAAGACACAACTTGTGTTTAATCATGTATTTTATAATCTTTTGAATTTTTGATTACTCAGATAGTTTTTCTTCTAGATATTTCCATTTACTGCTATATTATGAATTTTCTGCTTTTTTGTACTTTTTACCAAACACACAGAATTCTATATATCGAAAAGAAAAATATATATATTTGATACCGTAGAATAGGCTTAGACCAAGTGAATCCCATCCAGATAATGTATTTGTATGTTTATATCGTTATAAATGTATGTTGTATGTATATTATGACGTGTATCATGTATATGACGTACTGCTTTTAGGCCAATTTGTATGATATGCTTCGATATAATATCCAGTTATATGTAAATTTCATTGCAATAAACGATATGTAAAATAGCTTTGTATTTTCTCTTGAACCTTTGGCGTATTTTTATTATTATGTTCTCTTTATTCTTGGTATAAACATATAAATTACATTTTTAAATATTTAAATATAAAAAATACAAAAACATTTAAAAATATAAAAAATAGTAGTCCACCGATGGCAGAAGCAGGGTCCAAGCTACCGGCGGTTAGGGTTGCAGAGACAGGAACCTCCTCACAATGCGGACCGTATCGAGGAGTACTGCCTTCTGTATCAGGCCTATGATCCAACCGTGTAACGAAAGCCTCGACAGATGGTCGTCGAGGCTTTTAGCCAGTAGGCCATTGGCCGTAACGACGATCGGCACAATGACAGCCGAGTCCACATTCCACATGTCGACAACCTCGTGTGCTAAGTCAAGATATTTAATCTGTTTTTCTTTCTCGGCTTTCACGAGGTTCTCGTCATGTGGGATGGTGACATCCACTATCATTGCGCGGCGCGCTAATCGGTCTATCACTTAGTAGTGCCAATAAGCCTGACATAGTTGTCAGGCTTATTGGCAACAATAGTCCTGTCAGTAATGATAGACCGATCCCAGTACAATGTGACATGGTCATCTTCGAGAACTGGGTCGGGCACATACTTGTAGTACGGTACCTCAGATTCCACAAGTTTGTACCTCAAAGCAAGTTGCTGATGGATAATCCTGGCCACTTGGTTATGTCTGTGCAAGTATTCGCTGTTAGCCAGACGAGAACAACCAGAAATAATATGTCTGATGGACTCACTTTATTATGTTTATTATTATGGACATACATATTTTCATTAACATACACCACGCCTGTATTCCCCGAAGGGTTAGACAGAGATGTACCTAGGTATAGTACACCCACATTTCGCCAGTTATGTTTTAAGTTCCATGTAATTGGGAGCGAGCATATTCCCTCTGTCCGGACACAAATCAAAACTCTGACGGCACGGTTGGCGCAGCGATCGACTGCTGCGCTGTGTGTCGCGGGTTCGATTCCCGCACGGAACAAATATTTGATTAGCCTACAGGTTGTCGTTCCGGGCTGACTGTTTATTATTACATATGTGAGTTTCACAGTTTGTGAAGAGAAGTTCCTAGGGTGGGGCCGTCTCTCTTGAAAAATAAATGGATGAGGTCTGATCGGCTTCGAAGCCAACTTGCGAATAATGAATATTTGGTCCGGTTATTAAAAAATAGCTACTTGCTCAGTTAAGTTCTTCGTGAAGTAGGCAAAGCTTCAAACGTGGATTACTATGTTTACGCCATGCGCCAGTGTGTCGACAGGTACTTAGTTAGGCGGAAAAGTAGATGCGTGATAATAATATGGACTTTCCTGTTTTGTCGGTTTATAATAATATTCTATTTACCTCAGTTCCTCATTATGGTTACAGACCACTATTATCTATCATGAAATATATATTAATACTTACAAAATGTTTATTATTGCCATGAAAGACATACCTAATAACATTAATAATCCTAAACTGATAAGTTTCATATTAGGATCACATACATATTGTTAAATGTAACATAATTTGAAAGACAAACATATACATTGTGTGGTGACCCAGTAGTAGGGGCCTCCCGCACACAAGGTTGGTGGGTACAAGCCCGGGCAAGCACCAAAGTGACTTTTACGAATAAATATGTACTGTGTATGTATGTGTGTGCCAGGCCTCCGGGTTCGATCCCGGGTCGAGCAATATGTTATTAAGATTTTTCATTAGAAATTCCATTCAGTAGCAGCTCAGTATGGATATGTGCCCGTTTGATGGCAATAGGCTCACTCCCTATTACATGGGATTTAAAAACATAACTGGTGAAATGTGGGTGTCCTTTAGGCACCAATACCTCTGCACAACCCTTTTAGGGATACAGGCGTGATGTTATGTAAATGCATTTTCTTAGCTAGTCTTGGATATAACTGACATCGTTGAAGGAGCACTTTTAAGTCTGAAATAGTCAACCCACTTTGAGCAAGCGTGGTGATTATAATGCTCGTGCCTTCTCTGTTTGAGAAGAACCCTTTACCCTGCAGTGGGACAGTGACAGGCTGACGTTAAGTACTATAATGTTGTAGATGTTTTGTTGAAGGTGATGCTGCAGGGGCTCGGATTTGGTGCAACAAAAAAGAACTGGCGAGAGTTGAAAGCATGTTTATTGCGTTTTTTACATAAAAACAATATGGCCGCTATTGACAAAGGATTGAACGGACTTGCGATTTACTAATTCTTACATGAAACAACACATAGTTTTACTAATAATCTAGACTATTGAGCGCGTTGCTAACAGATTCAATGTTATACCAGACCTTATTGCATGCAGGTAGGCAGAACCGTGGTTTTCTATGGTTTCAAACATTCAAGTCAGATTCGGGTTTAAAGTTAGAATGGGTCCTGTGTCAAGGGTGATTGTAGTTGAGAAAGTAAGGTTCGTTCCTTATCACAAAATCAGAGAAGCCCTATCATTTGTAATAATTAAATATCCTGGTCTACAATATGATCCTGTGGCGTGTATAAACTCACGCCTTTTCCACATTGATGTAGGTACACATGGCTACACATCAAGCTATAAATCTCCAATATACAATAAGAGGTGAGCTTGTACTAAAAATATATGGCTTGATATGTAGCCGTGAGCCGTGTGTACACAGAAACTACAGAATGCTACCTGATATTATTCCGAAACTCTTCTTGCACTTCGTCATGTTTATTATTACTTTAATACCACTCATATGAGTAGGTAAAGAATTTACCTGCGCCCGCGCAACTGTCGGATTTAGGCATCGAACCTACGTTCAATGGTCGCTCTCGCATCCGCTAGACAACCACGCCATTAATTATTAATTGCTATTTGGAAAATTATTTCCCGTATTTAGTGATACATTAAATATTATAATAGTTGGGAATTAATATTGTGCAGAATTTGGTACCTACTTCTGAAAGCTATTTTCTACATTTTCCTTACTTTTGTCAGTCCAATGACTCACAAAAGTATAAAACAGTAATATGACGAACTTTGCCCTGATAAATATATAATTATATTTATAGAAAGTATCCAAAATGGAAAATAGGTACCTATCAAGCAGAGGAAATAAAAGTATTTTTTATCGGTGAGAAGCATTGTATTTCTCTTTTGTTATTAAAATTACATTCAGGTACAGTAGGTCGCACGTTAGTGGCAGCAAAACCAGTATAAGCTGGAAACTTAATACCTACTAAGCCAGCTCTATACCTGGAGTATACATAGGAATCTAGGTACTTAACACATAGGCATACGCGTCCATGTGCTAAGTAACTAGATAATTAGTACATTATACTTAATTAAAGCTAATCTTTCTGTGTTTTTAACTTAAAAATATTTTTTTATTTTTTTTTATTTTTTTTTAAAAAAACGTTGCCCCACACTAGGAATTTCTCCTGTGTCGTGGGTGCGTTTACAAACATTCAAAGTCACATACACAAACAGCCAGACCCGGAACAACTACCTGTCGGCCAAACAAATATTTGTTCCGTGCGGGAATCGAACCCACGACACGCAGCGCAGCAGTCAATCACTTAGCCACTGCGCCAACCGTGCCGTCTAAATATGGAATTCAGTCAATAATTGAGTATTGAGATTGAAATTTAATGATGCTATTTTGCTATTGAAAATTACCACAAAATAAAATAATAATAAATTTCATCACATTGCATGAGAACGATACAATCATACGTGACACAATAATAGATTACAATACAAATAAAAGTTAGTAATATACCAACTTAGTTGTTTACAAGAAATTGTTCTACTGGGCAAAGTAACAAAACAGCAAAAAAAGATAGAGTGAAAGCCGACCTCAACATGGTCGGGAAAAGGACTGTACTGTTCAAGGGAGCATGCAGAAACATCACCAACAGATTACAGGATAAAACTTCGACGACCAATGTGGCGCGGCGGGCGAAGGTCCGCCTGCGACGCAGAAGGTTGCGGGTTTTATTCCCTTCCTGGGACAAATGTTTGTACGATCTACAAAGATTTGTCCCGGGTGTTCTGGGTATTTGCTATGTATAATAAAAAATATCTATCTATGTAATGTATTGTATTAAGTATATCAGTCATCTAGTACCCATAAAACAAGCTGTGCTTAGCTTGGTGCTAAATGAAGCTGTGTGGATTGTCCAGCATTTTTTATTTTTTTATTATTAAACTTAGAAATCAGGATAAACCGATGAAACATATCAACGCTGGGGTCCAGCATCAGAAATAAACTTTTGGTTTCCGGTTGTCGATGTGCGTTCCACCCTATACTTATATCCATCCGCTGTTGTATCTTGAATTTGGTGTGATCCGTCCGATCACACCATTGGGTTACGTTGAGGGAGCGTAGACTTCAGTAATCGAAATCATTCAATGACATACTGAAAAAAAAGGGAAAGATTTTACAGACAGTATTCCAATGTATTCAGCAGCTCCATGTCGATATCAGAAACACGCATGGGTTTACCGAAGTAGCAAGGGTGAATAAATACCCTCATTGCGCCAGTTTAGTTAAAGTCTCATGCAATAGGGGGCGAGCCTACTGACATAAACTGGGCACAAATTAAGACTACTGACTGCTTCTCCCGTCTTCTTTGTACAACTTGGAATCGAATCCAAGTATCGGCATCAGCAGTCGCGCTTGCGCCCACTACACCAACGAGGAAGCCGGTAGCAGAGCAGATAAATACAAACGTAGGTTCAAATAAATAGCGATGTTGTGTAGAATATCGAAACTAACAATAGCTTCCGAGGTAGGTAAAGAAATCAACGATTAAGTCCACATACAGAACACAGGTTAATAAAGATTTGAGTATAGGTACTTACAAGTCTTCAGTAGGTATGCATCTCCTATAGCGATCACTGTACTCAAAGCCCAAGCCACAGTTAGGAATCCATCGTCTATAACCAGGGCCCGGCTTATAATAAGCGAACATCCCTGCGTAGCATACGCCTAGTAGGCAACACAATACAATCAGGTTCGTCAGCATTGTATCGTAGAATCAGTTGACTCAATTAAAAATATCTCACTACTAAGCTTTGGGATATGTGAGCAGTTATATATAGCAGTTTATACCGACCACAGTGACGCAGCATTTAGGTGGCATTTTATATCCTGGTATTTAATCCAGTAATTATTCCCTTGGACTTTGCCTTTTGGTATTTATGTTATTAAATTATATGTCTTTCTGAAGATGGGTTGAGTGCCTAGAAGTATGTTACTGGAGCGTCAGCTAATGCTGCACAGACTTGGTCTTTGAAAACAGTCCAAACTGAAGGTTTGGCAACGTGCTATGGAGCGCAGTATCTTAGGTGTTAAACGAACATTATGTCTTCCTTGAGAATTGGAAAGAGGAAGCGTAGGATCACGACTGACAGAAGGAATGGAGAGAGGCTCTTGTCCAGCAGTGTATACTTATCACAGAGAAAGATAAAAAGAAAGAAAAACTTTTATTTGAGACACGCACAGGTAATATAAACGACACAATCTTAAACTAAAACTGAAATTAACAAATATCAAAGTACAATGTTAAATAACAACAAACAAGGTTCCTATCTTAGCATAATGCTGCGATATTGAAATAAATAAAATACCGCGGCGCTGTTATTCTGATAGGGTCTGTGGTGGCCCCACAAAGTAACCCTCTAGGGGGGAATACTAAATAACAAAAACTAATAATAACAAAATAAAAACAGATGCCTATTCTTTTCAAGTCTGAGTCTATTATTGAATTTGCTCAATTAGGGCTTCTGACTCCCCGTAACGACTGTCTGAGACAGATCTAAGAATGACAGCCGGGAGCAACGGAATAGCGTTCTTTACAAAGTTTTGAATGCCTATAATAGGGACGTGTCCATAAAAATTCTGTTTGGTCCTATAGTTGGATTACTCAACACGTACACGTAAACGTACACACACTTTACACGTACTTTTTATTTTGTCACGTAAACCAAAAATGACGACGCTATAGTGCGTTGAAATTTCGCGTGACGTCACGCCGTGTTACACTTTTTGTGTAAAAGTGACGTCACAAGCCCCTTCTCCTGAACTTTGTTGTGCTAAATCTTTGTCACTTTTTATTGATATTGAGTAAGCAAAAATACGTGTCCAGAATTTTTTGGGTAATCTAACTGACGGACCAAATATACTTATTATATTTTTACCGAGTATACATCCCTTTTACGGTAGCATTACATTGAAGATATATTTAGTTTCGTAAGGAAGGTCAGATAGGCAGCCTTGTCATATAAAATTACTGGTATTCAGCTGACTGGAAGCCGTCTGGAAGGCGAATCACTGATGATGACAATACTTGGTTATTCTTGTCTTGGTAACAGTGAGTAATAACGTAGACACATCTATGTAGTTGGAGTGATTCATGTATATACTGCGGTTTTGTAGTGCAACCTTAAAAAATCAGTAGTGACGCACATATGCAAGTAGTCTTGTGTTCAACTCAGAGGGACGAGTGCGTGAGTTTATAATCAAATCAAATCAAAATTCATTTATTCAAATTCGGCTGAGAATCAGCACTTTTTGAACGTCAAAACGTTTACAAAAGACAGTCCCCTAACACGCCCACATAATTTCTCGATTGCGTTTACGGTAACGTTCACTTACGTAAAATCGTATGAAGTAATGTTTTTATTTGGTAATTAAACTATCACCAAATCATAAATTTTAAACTATTGTACCTCACTAAACAGTTGAAACTGTTTGTCCGTGGGAACAAAACAAATAGTCTTAAAAATATGTTTTGTTACTGCGGACACTAGATTTTAAAAGAAACAAATAAAATAAAACAAAACTACTTACAACATAACTCATTGTGTTTCCTACTATAGAATCTATAAAAATAAATAACAACGGCACGACGCGACGGCACGGCTGGCACAGCGATGCTCAGCGATTGGCTGCTGCGCTGCGTGTCGCGGGTTCGATTCCCGCACGGAACAAATATTTGAATGGCTTACAGGTAGTTGTTCCGGGTCTGGCTGTTTGTGAATGTGAGTTTGAATGTTTGTAAACGCTCCACGATACAGGAGAAATTCCTAGCAACGTTTTTTTAAGAGAAAAAATAATAATTGTGTAATAATTTACCCGTAAAATGATATTCAAGTCCATGAAGAGTAGTTAGTGCGATAAGTCTGCCAAGGACCTCATCAGGATCCTGAAAATATCAGCTTTCTATACTCATCCGGACCAAAGTGTTGGTAGATCGAAAACACAAGTACCTTATAAGCATTTCGTGGCGCAGCAGCCGATGGCTCAACCACTGCGCCAACCGTGACGTCGATATTAAACGGTCAATCGATACTTTTTTTACCAAAAAGTAGAGTTTGTAACGTCAGGTCTTATAGGTATAGTAGTTTATTATTTATTGTTACAAATGTGGTCCAGGCAAGAGCAGTGAGAGCTATATGCTTTGGACTTGAGACAGGCGTGGGCTATGATGCATCAGTCATTCATCAGATCTCATTCATATTTTCTTATTTTTTTTGTTTATTTAAATTTAAAAATTTCACAAATTGTCAGTTTTTAGGACGGTTATTAATCTGACGTGTACCTTCGTTCTTGGGAGTCGGGGTGAGGTTATGTCTCTCCCCCCCCACCCCTCCTCCGCCTCCTTAAGGTTGCAACTGTAGCTATTCACTCATGAACAATTGGAAAGCCCTCCTCCAAGCTTTGTCACTGTTTTGATTTTATTTACACACACGTGCTGCGGCGGTGACTGTTCGCAGGCGAAGTCGCGCGCACGCTGTTACCTGCGCCTGCGCTGTTTACGTCACGCAGGCACAATATCCCCTTTTAAAACCACGCACTTTAATCATGACACACGGCAGTGCCTACGTCATTATAAGTGCGTGATTTTAAACGCAACTTCGTCTGTATTTTCTTATACATCTCTCATAGTGAATCATAGCACAATAAAAGTATTTGTACCATAACATCACGCCTGTAATCCTCGAAGGGTTTGGCAGAAGTGTGCCTGCAGTAAACCGACATTTCCCCATTTACGTTTAAGCCTCAGACCACTGTATACAATGGTATAATTATGAATCCACAACCTCGTACATTGGAGGTGAGTCCTTGACCACTGTGCTATGACGACAATTCTTAAAAAAAAAGCATTTCAAGTGTATCCGTCGATGGTTGCTATGGGCAACCCATAGCAACGGTAATGATGTTATTAACGAATGTAGGATGGATCGTGACCAGAGGACGGGCCTTTTTTTTGGCCAAAGAATCAGCATTGCCATCCAACGTGGCAATGCTGCCAGCCTTCTGGGTACTTATCCCGTTGACTGTGATGCGGATGAATTTTTCGATGCCTTGTGATTATTTATTTTATTTTATTTCTTCATGGATTAATAGTCAATCCATACTTTTTTTTACCAAGAAGTAGAGTTTGTAAAATCCAAATGGCCAAATAATCAGCATTACCATTCAACGTGGCAATGCTGCCAGCCTTCTGGGCACTTTTCTGGTTGATGCGGATGAATTTTTGATGCGGATGAATGATGCCCAGTGTTTTTTTTTTTTTCACGTATTAATAGTTTTAGGACATATTTATGTATACAGATTACAATTGAGAATAGGTTTATTTTCAGTTTTATTTTATTTACATTTTCTTTATGTTTTTAACCCTTGCAGAGTTTCACTTCGAGTACCTTACATTATTCGGTTAATAAGCATCCATATTCTGCCTTTATACATGCATACTGCATGTTCTTCTAACATACTTTAATATATAGTTTTATAGTTAAATACTTTTAAAAGTTATTGATACGTATTTATTAAATAATATGTGCATAGGTATACAACAAACATAAAATTCAATGTACTAACTAAGTATTACTAGATATTACGATACAGCATGTACTCGTATAAACAAAATAAAAAAAAATAACTCAAAACAATTAAAAACACTTAAAATGAACTAAAAATCAAAAACCAAGTCTACTATTCTAATAAGTACAGACGCCAGCACATCACGCTATCCCACACTGTCAAATTTTCCCAATGATTGAACATGAACATATTTTTTTTTATTTAAACGTTGCCCCACACTAGGAATTTCACTGTATCTGCACGATGGGTGCGTTTACAAACATTTAAACTCACATACACAAACAGCCAAACCCGGAACAGCTACCTGTAGGCCATACAAATATATGATAAGTGCGGGAATCGAACCCACGACGCGCAGCACAGCAGCCGAACACTCACAAAGTTTAAAAACTATCAAATAAGTTTGACAGATTGGGATAGCTTAATATGCGGGCCTCTGAACAAAGCGACTTTTACAGTCGGGACCCATTTAAAATCGAGACCAGCTCAAATCTTCTCAATAATGGCTCCTTCTTTATGTCGCACAGTCGGGTAAAAACTAGGTATTTCTCAGTAGTCGTTTGGATCGAATGGAACTGACTTCACTGTTGTGGGCTTCACATGGATCTCATCATTCATGTCGTCATACATTAGTAAACTGTAGTCGAGAGGGTCCTTTCTGTAACAATAAAGAAAAATTTTGAGTTTCGTGATGAAGGGCGAACGTCGAGTATATCTTTTTGTCTGAAAATGTAAGCAAAACCCCACGTTAAGCTAGTTCGTAAACCTAAGAACCAGGCAGTAAGTAGTAAGTACTCCTGGCTGAACATTTCCTGATAGTAAAACCTTATAACGCTTTGCCGGATATTTTGTTTATTCTTTAAAAAAATACGTCGCCACACAATAGGAATTTCTCCTGTATCGTGGCTGCATTTCCAAACATGTAAACTCACACAAACTGCCAGACCCGGAACAACTAACTGTAGTCCATACAAATGTTGGTTCGAACCGGTTCGGTATCGAACCCGCGACATGCAGCGCAGCAGCCTATCGCTCAGCCACTGCGCCAACCGTGCCGAACTACATGCTCACGATATGCTGCTTGCGACCATTTGACTATCAAGGTGGTCCTCACTAGGCAGAAATGTGGGCGTACAGTAGACTGCACTCCGGTGGTAACATGACCTGGAGCTGACCAAGTATAGTAGGTACGCAATACGCAGTTTTAATAGAATAGGATCCAGCTTATACTGGTTTTGTTATCACTGGCTGTGGCCTATCATAACATGGGTCCAATCCTGGTTAATCCGTCAGTGAATATAAGCGAGTTTATATCATGCATTATTGAATTCTTTTTCAGAGACCGTTGAAAATGGGAATAACGGCATTATAGGGAGAATGACAGGTATCGCCCTATTACATTGGACTTAGAGCATAGTTCTGCCCGATTGTGGGTAAGCGTAAAGTAAACCTCTGCCCAACTCTTCGGGATATACAAGCTTAATATTACGTTATGCTGTAGGAGAATGATGGAAATACTCACGGGTCTGCAAGGACGACACATTTCTTTAATAGAGGGTCGTACTCGGCGTCTATTGGGCATATCCTATCCAAAGAATCGTCACGTCTTAGGAGAGAGGAGAGTGCGCCTACCACACACAGTAACAACACAACTAACTTCAGCAACATTTTTTCTTACCTACTCAGTTAAAACTTTTACCAACACTGAACTTGTTTTGCCTTGTTTGAATATATAGGCATACCATTGTTATATGATTCATGTTGTAACAAGGAAAAGTAGGTATATTTGTCATTCCTGGTGAACAATATACATTGTAATAAGAAAAATGAAGCATGATCCAAAATGGAGAAAATAATAGTCAAAAGTGGAGCTTTATCTATGTCATATATCTATGTTATCAATATTTTGACGACCGATTAACCCCCGATTAATCCGATTGACCCGCAAGAGGTTGCGGGTTCGATTCCCGCCTTGGGACAAATGTTTGTACGATCTACAAATATTTGTTCCGGGTGATCTGGGTATTTGCTATGTATAATAAAAAATATCTATCTATGTAATGTATTGTATTAAGTATATCAGTCATCTAGTACCCATAACACAAGCTCTGCTTAGCTTGGGGCTAGATGATGCTGTGTGGATTGTCCAGCATTATTTATTTATTTATTTATCTTTTATATGAACTGTCGTGCGTTAGTCTCGTTAAAATCGAAAATGGCAGGACAGATTTTAATGTCTTTTGAAGTAAAACTTCTATACAAATATACCCCGGTATTAGGACTTTTTGCTGTCACGGAAAAGCGTTACGGCCAAGTCTTGGAGGTAGACGATATATCGCGTGGTGAGGTCACTGTCACTGCAGCTGATTGGGTGTTTGTTGAAGTGGGTTGTTGTTTGAATGGGTCCATGACTGAGTTCCTGGTTTGTGGGGTTCACTTAATCTATAATTATGTATAAATAAAAATCAACCGTCGTAGTTATGTGTCAAAGTAGGAAAAGTCGGCAGTCGGTATTTTTACCCGACTGCGCGACCCAACAGAGTGTATTGTGTGTCAATCGATTTCTCTTAACCTTGCGAAAGTTACTAAAGACATTAAAGCAATCAAAATTTGATATGGCGGCATACATCATATTGCGAAACAAAAAAATAAACCGGCGCGGCGGCATGCGTGTATGACCAGATGTATGAACATAACTGAAACAAAATGACTTTGTAAGGATTGTAGCAGGTGGCGTTTTATAGTTTCTGCCTTCCCCCATGGGGAATAGGCGTGAGTTTATGTATGCATGTAAAATATATTATTGAAACGAATTGAGTGCCTAGATAAAGTAAAGTCGAACTAAAGAAAATAAATGTTACTTCACAGAACAGTGACACAATTATTAAACTGTGAACAGATTTATGTAATTACTTAGTCACTATGAATGATTATGACGTAATTATTAGTTTTATTTATACGATGATTTATACACTGTAAAAATCATCGTATAAATGATTAGGTACAGGCAGGAGCAGGAGAGTTGCCCATTGTACTTTATAGACTTGGTGGCGTTGTTTGTTACATTTTTAAATATGCTGAATACCAGTATTTTACATGGAGCGACTGCCCATCTGACCTCCACAGCCCAGTTACTGGTCAACAGGATACTCCTTGGTAAGATTGGTTGTCAGACTTTATGGTTTCTAACTACCAGTAACGACGACGACGATATATAATGGATGCACCCATCCACGGACCTGTGCAAGCCGCACTAATTATGGGAAGGAATAATACAAAGCTAATGTAATTCCTTAAAGAGTGTAAAGGTATCAACTACGGTAACGGAAAAGAAATGGAGGAAGACATTGTAGGTTATTTACTGAGGAGTGAAACTAAACAGCCTACAAATATTTCAAATATTTTTATTTCTATTTTCAGTGAGGAATCAGTTGTGTACAGTCAATTTAATAGATAAATATATCAGATTTTAAAATGTTACATAATTATACTCTCACTCTCTGCTGTTATTTGTCGATCTTTGACAGTCGTTATGGGTACTCCGAAGCTCGAAAGTCTGACAACCAGTCTTACATAGGGGTATCGTATTACCTAGTCACTTGATTGTAGCAGTCAGATAGGCATTCGCTCCATGTAAAATACTGGTTTTCAGCTGCGTCCGTTTAGACTGGAAGCCGACCCCAACATAGTTAGAAAAAGGGCTCGGGAGATGATGAGTTTGTTCGACATATTATAATCAGCTTACAAAATTCTGACTACAGGGACTCAGCCCTGCACTCTGTGAGAGGGAGAGGGTTTTAATCCACCTCGAGAGTTCAACGTGAGTCGGTGGATGACACGTGTATCTGATTTTGTTGTAGGACAAGCTTGTTCACGAGGTTTTCCTTCACCGTTTTAGGATCAGAGGAGATGAAATAAATTACACAAAGTCATGTGCCTGCTTGGGTTTGAACCCACGATCAATGGCCCGTAAGGCGGGGACCGCTGCCACTGGGCCACCACTGCTCTTTTCCAACATGCGACAGTGTTACTCGACCCTAGGCTGCTGCCTGTGTGTATGTGCTGATAGACTGATAGTCTAAGATTTCTTCCCTCTAACAGGAAAGTAGGTCGAAGTGACCTACTCCTTGCCGCAGCCTAGCAACAAGCAGTGGATCAATCAGATTTTCCTGTTATTGTCACTGATATTCATAGGTAGGTATGGCTTCTGAAAATAGCACCTGTAATGGCCTTGTTTGTTTATTGGAGTTTTCCTATTGCAAAAAACTGCGAATATTGTGGTTAAATCATACAGCGGTATTATTTCGTGCAGCTCCACGGGTCCTTCAAACGTTACGTTACGCCGAGCTCTGTCTTTGGATGGGTGACCATACATTACATACCGATCACTCCTTGCCTCGGAAAACACGTCAAACCGTTGGCCCCGGCGGTCATTTGTGGATATTTGACAGTCGTTAAAAGTAGTCGGATGCTCGAAAGTCTGACAGCCAGATTAACCAAGTTCCTGAGTCTGCAGATCAGATAAGCAGTCGCTCCATTTAAAATACTGGTATTCAGCTGACCCCAACATAGTTAGGAAAGGCTAGGTAGGTAATATAAAGTTGGAACATGTAAGTCAAGGGTCTAGGCTAGCGTTCTCCATCGTACACCACTTTAACCGTTTACCATCTCGTAAAGTAGGGGCTAAATAAGAGGGTGTCATAAAAAAATCTCGTTTAAAAATATTTGATCCTTTTAAGTAAAAAAGTAGCGATGGATGAAAAATGATATGGCTGGAAGATTACGGCAAATAGAGATGTAGGTATGGAAGAAGACATGCTGCGCCCACCAGAAATAATTGGGTTAAGGACAGGAGGAGGTGGTGATTTGGTATTAAAAAGAATTGTTTCTAGTTTATAAATTCGGTTTATTTAAACTTTTGTAGGTTTCTGGTTTCCTATAATTATACAATATTAGCTTATATTTGTACGTGTACAGATTTCAGTACAATATCATGTAAATATATAAGGTTTGAATAAATAATGTTGTACATGATATCAAGTGAATGTAGAAACGCGTCGAATTCGGTCAGATGTGCGTTTGTCCTGTTCGCTAGTTGGTGTTCACAGCAATAATAACCTTTTCTTTATATGACGGTCATGTTAGAAGACTGTAGTCAACTGGGACGTCACTGAAAAAAATAACAGTATTTTTTAGTTTCGCGACAATGGATAATGTTCTAGCATGTAGGTATGTTACATAATTAAGGGGTCATTGTACGCATCATTACCAACTTTTGTTACTATGGGACCAACCCCGCAATCGGGAAAAAAAAATCTGCTGTTCTGTACATTTTCCCGAGTTGTTGTTCGATAAGATAAGATAAGATAAGATAAGATAATTTTATTTGTCAAAAACATGTGTAGGTTTACAGTTGGTATGTTCAAAAAAAATAAAGTTTCAACATGTTTTGCCTGGAAAGGCGTACAAATACTATAATATTAGCTAGAAACAATGAAATCATGCAGTTACATTAAATTAATAAAACATTTCAAATTAATACAGTAATTAATAAAATAAAATAAAAGATGTCAAAAGTAAGATAACAATTCAAATTAATATTCTAATTAATAAAATAAAAGATGTCAAAAGTAAAATAACAAAATAAAAAAAAATGTCCATAGTACATCATTGAAAATTTATACAACAATAATAAAAACTGTCTAAATAACGTCATTTAAATAGTCGGCAACATTATAGTAGCATTTATTTACTAGAAAATTCTTCATGGTTTTATTAAAATTGTCAATATTTAAATTTTTGTATGCCTTTGGTACCTTGTTGTATAGGTTTGGAGCCATGCAGAATACACTCTTACCCATGAGAGCTGTTTTAGCACTATGAGAGCGAAGTCTTTGGTTATCGCGTTGACTTCTTACGGAACCATCGGAATACTTCGGAAACAGTTGGGGATTCTTCTTAACAAATAGCAATGTTTCCAATATATACAAAGAAGGAAGTGAGAGAATTTGATATTTAATAAAATATGGTTTGCAACTGTCTATTATATGAAGACCAAACATAGCTCTTATGCATCGTTTTTGGATTTTAAATATAATATCTTTATGTGTGGAATTTCCCCAGAAAATAATTCCGTATCTAAGGATCGATGCAATAAGTCCGTGATAGGCAGTAAGCAATGTGTCCGTATTTACTATTGGGGCGAGTTTATACAGTGCGAAGGAAGAACTGCTAATTCTCTTACTAATTACGTCAATGTGATCTTTCCAATCAAGTTTTTTGTCAATGGTTAGTCCTAGGAATTTGGCATTTACAACTCTGCTTATTATGTGATTTTTATAACTTAAATTAATGTCATTTTTTATTGGCATTCTTTGACTGAAATGCATGATTTGTGTCTTATTTAAATTAATTTTTAGATTATTGTTGTCCAACCAGACCTATTATTGATGTCAAGTTCATAAGTGTCAGTTGTCTTACATGCTATTGTCACCGTGCTATCGTCTGCAAAAAGAGTCATTGGATGCTCAGTAGAGTTCGGAAAGTCATTTATATATATAATAAATAATAATGGTCCCAGAACGCTTCCCTGGGGTACACCGAATTTCACTATTCGTTCTTGAGACAAATAAGTGGTTTCATTTTTTGTGCGATCTATTCTCGAGATGGCTGTTATTTGTCGTCTATTAGATATATAGGATTCAATTAATTTAAGATCATTGCCTCTAACTCCATATGTGTCAAGTTTATTAATTAAAATAGTGTGGTCAACATAATCGAATGCTTGTGTCATATCGCATAGCACAGCGCAAGTGGGAGTCCTTTTATCCATTCGTAGCATAACAGTGTGTAAAAAATCATAGATCGCCATATTGATAGTCTTTTTTTGTCTAAAACCTTTTTGCTCATTACAAAGAATATTATTTTTTTCCAAATAAGTGTTTAACTGTTTATAAATGTATTTTTCAAAAATCTTTGACATAATTGGTATCAGCGCTATTGGTCTATAATTTTCGATAAGGTCTCTATTTCCTTTTTTAAATAATGGTTTTACTATCGATGTTTTCATACCATCAGGATAGGTACCCGTACTGATACACAGATTCATGATGTGACTTAAGTGGTTGCAAATTATATCACCGACAAATTTAATTATTTTGGTAGAAACACCGTCATAACCTACGCTGTTAGTATTTTTGAGTTGGTTTATAATTTGCAAGATATCATAAGGTAAGCTTGGGGCCATGAACATTGATTTTTGTCTATTTAAAATAGCTGCTGTGACGTTTTTTCCCGACTCTTGTATAGGGACAACTCTGTCAATGAAATAATTATTGAAATGATTTGCTATTGATTCTGGATCTGTAATTGTATTATTATTAACATTAATTTTAAGTAAAGAGTCCCGTGGTACATTTAATTTCTTATTGTTTATTATTTGCCATGTCGTTTTGGTTTTATTTTCAGACGTTTTGATTTTATAGTTATTTTGGGCCCTTTGGGTAAGTCGTATAATTTTTTTAAATAATTTATTGTATTTAATAAAGTGCAATTTATTGGTTTCAGACGGTTTCAGTCTGTATTTCCATAACAGCTGCCTCTTCTTCTTACTACAGATTTTAACACCACGTGAGATCCATTTTGCTTTTCTGCGTATGTTAATAGTAATAAGTTTACATGGGAAGCACAGTTTGTAAAACAATGTGAACTCCTCCATAAACGAATTATATGCAATGTTAGCGTCATCTATATTATAAACATCAGCAAATGTGACACTTTCTAAGCATAATCTGAACTTCAACATATTTTCTTTTGAATAATCTCGCTGTGTTTTTTTCCAATATTTACTATTGTATGTATTTTTTACAGGACATTTTAGTAGCTGTGCCGTGTGGTCAGATAATTCTATCACTTCCGTCCCACATCGATTTTGAAAATTATGTGCGAAATTATCGATGCAAGTCTGACTTTTTAATCGAGTAGGTTCGTCCCGTACATAAGAAAATATTTGAATTTTATAAAACAATATCACCAAAAACCACTACCAGTACTTTTAAGTGTACTTAAAAATGTCGCTACATTAATCGCATCAAAACGTAAACACACACAAACACACCCGCATTAAGCACGCGCGCCCGCACCCACACACACACACACACACACACACACACGTAATTGCTTGTAAGTGGTCACATTGTCATCTTTAGACATAAAGAAAGTCCCACTTTCTAGTTTTTCCTAGGAAGAAGAAGTGGTGCAACTAACTCCCCAGCAGCACATACCTACATCTGTTTATAGGCGTGAATTAACGTGAGGATCTTCATATTACGAGTATTATCATCTGATATGTACCTTCTCTAACCAACCCTCACAAGAATAATATACAGGGTAGAAGGCCTAAAACTTGAGTACATTCAGTACATAATTCATTCTGCATCCCCCAGCGTTGATTTTTATCATTTATACGTTTATTTCTGATGTTTTTTTGTATAATTGAAAAAAGTCTTTTTTTTTTAAACAATGCCCCACACTAGTATTTTCTCCTGTGTCGTGGGTGCGTTTACAAACATTTAAAGACACATACACAAACAGCCAGACCCGGATCAACTACCTGTAGGCCATACAAATATTTGTTCCGTGCGGGAATCGAACCCACGACACGCGGCGCGGCAGTCGATCGCTCAGCCACTGCGCCAACCGTGCCGTCAGTACTGACTTCATGGTATCAGTCAGGGTATGATAGAAATAAGACGACCGATGTGGCGCGGCGGGCGAAGGTCCGCCTGCGACGCAGGAGGTTGCGGGTTCGATTCTCGCCTTGGGACAAATGTTTGTTCCGGGTGTTCTGGGTATTTGCTATGTATAATAAAAATATCTATCTATGTAATGCATTGTATTAAGTATATCAGTCATTTAGTACTCATAACACAAGCTCTGCTTAGCTTGGGGCTAGATGATGCTGTGTGGATTGTCCAGCATTATTTATTTACTATTTATTTATTTATTTAAGTACTCACATTTCTTCACAAAGTTTTTTGTCGATATTGTATTTGCGGTCTGTGGGACACATGCCAGACCAGCCGCCGTCTCTGAGGAAGGAGGACAGTGCCCCCACCACGCACAGCCACAACACGAACAGCTTGAACAGCATTGTCATCAGTAGTCACTTGCGGTAGTTTCTACTGTACTGAACTGGAGTTAGAATATTTGAAGTATTTATTGACTTATTCAGCGTTCTGTGACTCACTACCAAAGTTATTATTATAACCATTAGGAGTACTTAACTAATAAGGTGCTTTTCCTTAAACATACATATATAGCTTTTAAATGATTGTATCACGGATTTGTCTGGTCTCAATGTAATTCAATTATTCAGTAACAATTTACATTACGTTCGAATATAATCTGCATTATTATTTAGCAGTTTTGGATGTGCAAATCTATATAAATAAAAAGCGGTCAAGTGCGAGTCGGACTCGCCCATGAAGGGTTCCTTAGCAGCAAGTTATATTTGAGTTTATTGAATTAAAGGTAAATTGCGGTTTACGATTTATCACGTATTAAAAAAAACTAGGTACTTACTAGATTTCGTTCAAACCAATTTTCGGTGGAAGTTTGCATGGTAATGTACATCATATATATTTTTTAGTTTTTATCATTCTCTTATTTTAGAAGTAACAGGGAGGGGGGGACATTTGACCACTGTGGAAGGATCTCTCGTGCAGACTTTTCAGTTTCGATCAATGATACATGAATGATAATTATGATATTAGAAACCTCAATTTAATTTTTGAAGACCTATCCATAGCTACCTCACAGGAACGGGTACGATTAAAAAAATAATTGTTTCAGTTCTAAATATGGGGAACCCCCAAAATTTTGTTGATTTTTTTCTATTCTTGTGTGAAAATCTTAATGCGGTTCATAGAAGAAATCTACTTACCATGTTTCAACAGTATAGTTCTTATAGTTTCGGAAAAAAGTGGCTGTGACATACGGACGGAAAGACAGACACACATGACGAATCCATAAGGGTTCGTTTTTTTGCCATTCGGCTACGGAACCCCAAAAATTGAGCTCAAAACTCGAAAACGGCAGGACCAAATCGGAAAATTATTTTTTTGTGTAATTTGTTATTGTAAGTGGAAGGTACTTTTGAAAAAAAAACTAAATAATTTGTGTGGAACATTAGAACTTATTTTTTTTAAGTTAAAATTCACTTCGTGTTTTTGATACATTAGTAATTAGAAAACATTCGTTTAGTTAAGATTAAAAGTAAAATTGAACAAATTATGATAGGTAATGTTTAATAGCATAACGTCGATGGTTTAAAAGCAATTAAAAACAGAAAGAATAATCAAAAATATATAATAAAAGTAGTAGTAACTAGTAACTACTGCTCCCACGACCGAATTTTGTGGACAGCTGATGGTAATATTCTGGCCCCCTATTGCATGGAACACAACTGTAAAGGTCGTATATAATAGCAGAAGTTATTGCATACAGACTGGTAGAACTTGGGTTCTCTCTGGTCTCACATTACATTTATAAAGTAGCTGTATTTATAAAAACAAATGAAAATCTATTTGATAAACTTAAATCGAAAAGGGAGATGTTAAAAATTTCTAATGTACCACATAAAACGGCTCTATTTAACAAAAGCTTCTTTGGCATTGCATCAAAAATATACAACAAAATACCCATAATTATTAATATATGAAGAAATAGAATAAAATAAATAATCATAGGGCATCAAAAAATTCATCCGCATCGTTGTCAACGGGAAAAGTGCCCAGAAGGCTGGCAGCATTGCCACGTTGAATGGCAATGCTGATTCTTAGATACCCATTAGCATTCTAGACACTAAGGAACTTTCAGTATTTTAAAATAAATTACGAACATTTTAAATTGAAAAAGCATACTACAAGATCCAAGATTTCCTGAATTGTTGACCATTTATTAGTTCCACTGTATTTTGACATGTATAAGTATTGACCATGTGATAGTTTCACTGTATTTTTACATTTATAGTAACTAAATTTACCAATTATTTAATAATTCCAAATTTGTATGCCACTACATAATTATTGTATGCCTGTAATGGCAGGCCATATTGATCCTTTTATACTTATATTGTTAAGACCTGTAACTGACATATGCCCACAATAAAGAAACTTTGACTTTGACAACTGGCTTCGACGACATTTTGAAGACGGTGCTTAGTTCAAGTTAGTCTTAATACTCATTATGGTTTAAAATGTGGCTCTATTTACCGGTACCATGTACATTTTATCGGTTCAATGTGTTAGCTAAGTCACGTACATTCAAAACTTAGACAATTATTAACTAAAGTTAAATGTTATTTGTCCTGTCGTCGGCCCAGTGGTAACGGAATCGGTCCTCATGCATTGTGGATTCAAATCCGGCCAGTAGCAATGTAACTTTTTCAACTCATAAGTTTATCTTAGAAATCACTGACATTGGTGAATGAGGATCATCATCATGAGGAAACCTGGACGTGTAGTTAATATACCTTTGGGGGTATGAGTAAAGTTCCTCATCCACCATTGAAAAATGAGGACCCTCCCACCAGACGGGTGTTGTGTCTGGTGGGCTATTGCCCCAAGGATGTTGTCGGGTTCTTGTGTGTGCTCAATCGTGCGATGAAGGATGTAGAGATTACTAGATTTAGTTTGTATGAAGCGAGGTAGATGTCGCTTCATACCAAAGTCTAAAATCGCCAACCCACCTTGAGTAAGCGTTTTGATTAGTGTACGTGCTTGCTTTGTATGAGAGGCCTTTGCCATGCAGTGGGACAGTAAGGGGCTGGTGTTATTATTGTGTTATCCTGTATAGATACGGAACCAATATAGGGCAACAAAACGACACGGTTATCTTGTAATATCATTTTAATTTCAATGTCCACCTGACACCAAAAAAAAAGAGTTTTATTTTTGGACATCGCAGGTTTGGTAAAACTGAAGCAACGATTCTACCTGAAAATTCTTACAATTTATTATGAAAAGTCATCAGTTAAGTAAGTTCAGTTAATTTGATGGCTTGAAGTTGTTCGGCACCTCAGCATGCGTAATGTCATACTTAATAAGTGGAGGATATTTGTTTTCAGGTATCCGACCGTCGTTAGATGTCATTCCTTCATTTTAGTTGTAGTCACTGAAAGATACAAGAAATATGATTTAGTAAGGATGTTGTAAACAAACCAGATTATTAAACACCGCTTCACACACCTGCAGTGCTATTGTGTAAGTCTGTGGACGGGTGACCGTTCATTATCATACACATTTCGAGACCCCTCCTTGCCTCGGATAGCATGATAAGCCGTAGGTCCCTGCTGTCCTTTGTAGATCTTTGACAGTCGTTACGGGTTATCAGAAGCAGACATCGGGTTATCGTAAGAAGAAGAAGTATGTTTGCTTGTTATGGATAAACTAAAAAAAAACTAAACAGATTAAAAGAAATCGGTTGTCTGTAAAGTCGGTTTACTGACGATAGTTGAACGTGACAACGTCATAAGAAAATACTGATGGAATGGTTGCATTTTTCAAAAGAAAATTTTAATTTTATTTGTTTGGTAGATATTTTGTATGATGTATTATTGTATAGCAGCTATCCACGCGGACGCATCACTCACTCAAGTAGGAGAGAGACAGATGTCGAACGCTGCCGAACGCGGAGGCCGATTGTGCCTCTTTGTCGCTCGTTCAGCGCTCTCGCTTGCACTTCAAGCCTTAAATGGAACGCCTCAGAGAGAGATAACGCCGCATGCGTCATGTTTTTTCGTGCGTGCAGCCAGCTTCATCGAATTAGAAGACGTTGTCACGGCAAAAAAAAAACTATAGAAAGCTACACTGTCAGCGAGTACCATGAGCTATATTTTCTTTTTAAAACTATGTTTTAAAGGGGTTTGAGGTAATGTTCAAGTACGTAATCCAAGCGGACGTAGTCGCGGGCGAAGGAGTTTAGTAGTCATCAGTACTTACAGGTACAAGGGAGCTTCAGTCACCGGCGTACATACACCACTATTTATTCGGAACATGTAACCGGGACAAACACGCCAATTGTGTGTACCTGGTGCAGAGCTCGCGAGCCCCACAAAACTGATCAACAACAACATAAGAATTAGTTTCGACCACATATTGAAGCACGTCCTCGGTGTAAGTTGTGTTGAATACTAGAATTTTTCAAAATTGGTGCAGCCTTTATACCCGTACATTATCAGCGGCAGGGGTGGCCAAACGATTTTCATCGGGGGCCCAAAGACTTTCATTTTCAAGTTAAAATTTTACAAAAGAAACTGTAAAGTTGCATATACCCACAGTATATGCAACTTTACAGTTTATTTTCTTGAGTTTACGCAAAACATAACGTAAACGTAACGTAATAGTTAAACAATCTTCACTGGGGCGCAGGGCAGGGTTTTTTATTTCTGTAGCTCTAGATATTTTTACTGCATCGTGGGTGCGTTTTACAAACATTTAAACTCGCACAAGCGGCCAGACCTGCAACAACCACCTGTAGGCCATACACATACTCGTATTTGTTCCGTGCGGGAATCGAAACCACGACACGCGGCGCAGCAGTCGATCGCTCAGCCACTGCGCCAACCATGCCGTCAAAATCAGATTGTTTTACTAACAGCAATTCAAATGTCAATTCAGCTTACAAAGTCATCAACTGCCTACCGATTTCCGATATATTTATTTGATTGTGTGGTGATCACCAAATGACCAGGGAGTGTGTGCCGGGGTGGTTTTAGTGGGATTCTTACCTCACTAAAACCACCCCGGCACACACTCCCTGGTCATTTCCCCAAAGGCCAGGCGCCTGTTGAAGGTTACCCCCGTAAACAAAAATAAAAAAGGTACAAAAATCAGGTTATACATCTTCATCATCATTGTGAGCGTTGCCAAGCGGCGCGAAGGTGCCCGTGTTAGCGAGCTGGATTAAAACCCTTTGCGGGCCGAAGAGTCTCGCAGTCCGTGGTTTGTGAATCTCTGGCCTATTGAGTCAGCCTTATCACATGAGTTCACAACAAAGTAACACCTATTACCTACTTAAAGCTAAAATTAATTTAGGTAATATCATTTTGTCCTGCTGGTCAACAAGGAGTTAGGTAGCTTTGTATTCTGTTTACAAGATATTATTGGTTTTTCCTCCACACTATTGAAGACTCATTTGTTTTGTGTTTCAACTTTAAGTACTTTTTAATCTTTTTGCTGTGTCCCATTGCCGCACCAATGCTGGTATGCGGGCTCTTCTACGTCGCTTGTGCAAAGATTATAATGAATTTTGTTCAGAAACTACAGAATTAGATTTATTCTCTGCAAATAGATTTAGTTCTGCTTTGTTAAAGAAACTTAAGGATTCCGATGTATAGTTATTTCTCAGTCAATTTTTCAGTTTTTTTAACAGTTCAGTTCAGTTTAAGTCTTATAGACTTACTCGCATAGATTGTTCATTAGTTATATGAATTGTATATGCTGTGGATAACGGTGTGAGTTTCACATTTATATAATATCTTTGTTAACATTATTTGCGCAGATATAATGTGTTACTGTTTGTTTGTCCCAAATAAATAAATGAATAAAAAATAAATAAGATAATTTTACCCGCGACTTCGTCCCCGGGAATGTCGAATTTTGCAGATGGAGACAAAGTCACGGATAAAAAACTATCCTATGTCCTTCCTCAGAATAGACTCTATCTCCTTTCCAAATTTCATTACGATCCGATCAGCCGTTTATTCGTAGAAAGGTAATAAACAAACAAACAGAGTTACGTCTGGATAAGAAAACTAAAAAAAAGTAAAGTACCAGCCTATTACTTTCCCACTGCAGGGCAAAGGCCTCTTCTCATACAGATAAGGCATGAGCATTGATCACCACGCTTTCTCAAGACGGGTTGGCAATTTCAGAATTATATTAATTATATAAGTCCAGGTTTCCTCACGATGTTTTCCTTCACCGATGTCAGTGATGTCCAAGATAAACTTAGAAAGTACATATGAATTGAAAAACTCACATTGGTACTTGCCCAGGTTTGAACCCACAACCCCGTGCACAAGAGACGAGGCCTAAATCACTGGGCCATCATGACCGTATGGATAAGATTGATGTGCAAATCTCCCAGTAAAATTAAGCGCTTCGGTAATCATCGTCTATCTTCGGAAATACGAACGCGGGATGATGAGATCTTGTGCAGAGTTGTTACAACCATGACACTTAATAATAAATTCTTTATTTCAGACCAGAGATCCATACAAATTTGTTAGTAATTTCTTATCCTAATGTTAGTAGAAAACAGTTATTAATATTTATTATTAACATGGACATCAGGACGCACATGTCTACTTGCCCAGTGTTTAATCAACGGCCCATCAATTTTTTCTGCCAGTGCAGCTAGTATACTTAACCCTGTTGTAGAATAGAATAGTGGTAGGGATGTAACGGAGCCCATCATATCGGAGGATGAGGTGGAGGTACAGAGCTTCACCTCCTTAAAAGCAGGGGTCAATGGAGGCGAGTAAATAGAGAAAAAAAAGACTAATCAAAGAAAAAACAACCTATTGGAAAACAAAACTTAGAAGACTTTATCACCTTCCAGAGTCTAGAAGCTTTGTCAATTTTGTTTAATTCAAGGCCTTACAGCACAAGTAAGGGGAAAATTCTGAAAAACAAAAAAAAAATGAAAATTAAGGTAAATTTTGGTACTCACAAGATTTCGCGAAAACCTAAATTTGCCCATATCTTTTTATCGTGTTGACTCAGGACCTTGATTTTTATGCACTAAATAGGGACTCTAGGTCTATAGACCTTAGTATCTGGTATGAATTTTAACTTGATAGATCCATCAGTTCCTGAGAAAATCAGTGGTGACACACGGATAGACAGACGGACCAGAGAGTGATCTTGTAAGGGTTCCTTTTTTTACCACTATGGAACCCTAAAAATAACGCTAATTCTCCGTAGTAGGTAACCGAAAATAATCATTGTCTTCATCATCATCGGCCTAGCCTTTTCCCAGCTATGTTGGGGTCGTCTTCAAGTCTAACCAGATGCAGCTGAATCCTAGTATTTTACATGGAGTGACTGACCACAACAGCCCAGTTACTGGGCAACAACTCTTTAGTAAGACTTTCAGTCAGGTCTCCTGACTTCCCGTAATGGATGTACAAGATCTAGGAATCACAGCCGGGACCAACGGGTACGTTGATGTTGATGGTCCACCCATCCACGGACCGATCTCTGCAAGTATCTGCAATACTAGAAAAAAAAAATTACCATCTGTGTGTCATTAGATAGTTTTCGAAATTAAAAAGGATATTTACAATCACAAAACTAAATAGAAACAGAAAGTAGGCAAATGTAATAAAAATACTGGAGAAGGGCAGCCCTAACGCATGTTTACGTACCGCGCGGCTGTAGGCATTTATTTCTGAAATGCGGCAGAGTTACAATACTGTATCCATAATATTACCGTGCCCAAAGACACGACACTCTGACACAACACCGAGCGCTAATGGGCAGTCAGGCGACGATAGACAGGCAGGAAGATTCGAGAAGGGATCGCACAGGCGTGCTACGCGTTCGGTGGAGTGTCTTACATCTTAAATGCTATTTGGTTATTGTGTTTGAATATTGTCTAGTGCCTCTATTTTCTTCGCCCGACAATCCACGCCTACCGACAAAAGTAGTAAATAAGATAATGGATTTAAGTAATACCGCTTATGAGGGCCAAGTTCCTACAAGCTTGTAAAAGGTGTATGACATGCGCATCATGTTCCCTTTGAACACTATCTCATCTGATGGGAAGCGATGACGCGGTTGTCGATGGTGCAAGCTTGTCTAGACGTGATTTACTCATTGTAGACTGGAAGACTCGCAGGTTATAGCACCGGGAAACACAGTTTCCGGCAGGGATTACACTCAGCTATACGGACAGACTAACTCAACAAACAACAACAAAAACAGTGATTAAGTTACTTAGGAACGATTTTGCTTTTCTCCTATCAGGGTAGGCAGTTATTAGAGAAACTGATAACCACGACGGAACGAAGGAGTGAGTTTATGATTTTTTGAACACATGTTGAAAAAATCAAATTAGTTTTATCGACTCGCGTTTTGTTTAGGTAATCTCCTTTCTGTGAATTCGGTTGGCAAGGTGAAAGGTGTCTGTGTTATCAATGTCGATGTGATGAAGTCTCATTTAGAACTTTGTTATCATTTCTATTAGCTTTCAATGTTTTTTGATATATTGTTTTCGGGGATAACCGAAAGACTATATTACATAACACCACGCCTGTATTCCCCGAAGGGTTGGACAGAGGTGGACGACGGACGTACAGTACACCCACATTTCACCAGTTATATTTAAGTCCGATGTAATAGGGGGTGAGCCTATTGCCATCAACCTGGCACACACCTAAACTCCTATGCAAAAAGACCCCTGTAAGAGACTATAATTATTATTTAGAATTAATAACATCAGATTTTCTTTAGTCTGTATATATATTATATACGTGTCTAGTATTTTTAAGTAATCCAACTTTCGGACCAATCAGATTTTTTTTGCAAACTAACCTATTATACGTGCAGATACCCACTAGTAGGTTAGAACGAAATTCGAATTTTTAATTTTGTTTTGAATGTTTTGTTGTTTTACTTTATTCCATAACATTTTTGACGACCGATGTGGCGCGGCGGGCGAAGGTCCGCCTGCGACGCAGGAGGTTGCGGGTTCGATTCCCGCCCTGGGACAAATGTTTGTACGATCTACAAATATTTGTTCCGGGTGTTCTGGGTATTTGCTATGTATAATAAATAAATATCTATCTATGTAATGATTAATAATGATATGATAAGTATATTATGTAATTATGTAATGATAAGTATATCAGTCATCTAGTACCCATAACACAAGCTCTGCTTAGCTTGGGGCTAGATGATGCTGTGTGGATTGTCCAGCATTATTTATTTATTTATTTTTATCCTATTGAGTTCTGGCACATGGAATAGTTTTCATCGTAATAGTGATATAGTGACAACAGCAAGACAGAGGACAAGTATGTTGTATGATTTTCGGAATAACACACTATCACTTGAGCTAATATGTTTACACAGCTATTAGGCCCAATTACAGAAAAATAACAAAGTACCTAATTAACATACGTGACCTGTGGTTTGTTCAATACGCAACTCGCAAGATCTGATCTCAAGGTCGTAACCTACAATCAGTTTATGACACCAACGTCATTACAGCATCTGATGTGAGCCGCCCAGTATCACACTTCGCCGTTTGGTATAACAAAATAATAAAATAACTCGAATGTTTTGACTTAAAGTAAAGTCAATTTATTTCTCAAAAATCTTTAAAATATTTTACTGAACATAATTTGGCAGTATTTATTTCTTAACACCTTAACCACAGATTACTGAATAGTTACTACGCCTTAACTGCCAAACAACGAGACACAATAGAAAATGTATTGTTTGTCGGACATTTGGCGCTTTCAACGTGTTAAAAATGGATGTAGCCACTGCAACCGGACTAGGCAAAGCTTGTATTCCGGTTTTCAGTGCCTTTTCTCTCAATATATCCATACATACTATGCTAATATTTTAAATAGGAAAGTGTATGTCTGTTTGTTCGTCTTTCACGCCAAAACGGAGCGACGATTTGACGTGATTTTAAAAGTGGAGATAGTTGGTGTGATGGAGAGTGACATAGGCTATTTTTTCTAAGCCCCATGAATTGTGAGCGTGTGATGTGATGGGGTGTGAGAGGGTGGATGTGAGTGAGCGTAGTGGTGAGTGTGAGTGTAAGATAGTAGTTTTACCCAATACATTTCGTTTGCCGTCTGTCATCTTTATAGTCATCTCCTGATACTCCTGAAATCCTAAACATAGATTCTCAAAACTTCCTCACAGCACGCTTCTTATCTCCAACAACACATGCCCGTACCATGACAACCGATTTCCACACAGCTTCTCGGTCGACGGAGGGCGCCACTTTCAGACGTCCTCTTACATACTAATTTCTTTGTCTATCCATTCGCGGAACACCACACATCCCTTGTAGCATTCTCAACTCGGTTGCTTGCAACTGCCTCTCATTCATCTTGTTTGTACCCCAACATTCTGATCTATAGAAGATAATAATTAATAAATCTAGTCTGCAACTTCCTCTTAAGTATAAGGGGAATGTGAGAGTCGCAAATTATAATTGTTGCTTAATTCAATAAAACAAATTACAGAAACATTACATGTGTGATATAATATTACATAATCATATAGATATAGTTATAATATCAGGGTGACTTTTAATAAGTTAAGTGCGTCAGATTTGTAAACACAATAATGAAAATAGGTGTCGAAATAACGGGCCAATCGAAGGTTAAGCTACGCCTGCCGGGTCGGTTCCTGGATGGGTGATCCATTACATATGCAGACCCCTCCTTGCCTCGGAAAGCACGTAAAGTCTTTGGTCCCAGTTGTCAATAGTATATCTTTTTAGTGTCTGTAGTCCGAACCCCGGATGTCTGACAACCAGTTTTGCCAAGGGGTTTTACCCAGTAACTGTGTAGCAAAGGCGAAAAGGTAGTCGCACCATGTCATTTAAAAAAAAAAAGTTGCCCCACACTAGCATCATCCTGTGTCGTGAGTGCGTTTACAAACATTTAAAGTGATATGACACGAACAGCCAGACCCGGAACAACTACCTGTGGGCCATACAAATATTTGTTCCGTGCGGTAATCGAACCCACAAAACGCGGCACAGCAGTCGATCGCTCAGCTGCTGCGCCAGCCGCGCCGTCAAATGTAAAATACTGGTATTCAGCTGCACCCGCTTTTTCTGGAGATGGTCTCAATCTTTCGGTTCTTTCTCTCTTTATCAATTTCATTTTCAAACTAGCTATACCCGCGTCTTCATCCGCGTGGAATTTATCAGAATGTTATGGGTTTATTTGTTTTGCGCGGGACCATTAGAACTAAAAAAAGTGACCTAAATTATTCCTTAGCAAAAACGCTTTATAACATTGAAATTCCTGTCAAAATCAGTCAGGAGAATTCCACAAACGAACAGACAGACAAAAACAACCGTATATACTTACATACGCATTTATTAAACAGCTGTTATTTTACTTTATACATTATACTTTGATATTACAAACAGACACACAGACGCTCCAATTTTATTTATTTGTATAGATCTCTAAAGCCTGCCTGGTTGGTGTAGTGGTTGCTAGCGCTACTGCTGAGCATGACGTACTTAATGGTTTGGATTCCCAGGTCGGAAAAAGTGATTTATATTATCATTAGTTATGTATTTACATCCACAGTCTCAACAGATTAGCCTTATCCTAATACACCATTTATACCTTAGTGAATAATAATAATACTTAAAAGTACTTAAAATGATAAACACAAATCACACTATCTTAGTATCTACTCAAATTAAGGAACAAGAAGAAACAAATCCCTCTAAATTACCTTTTGGAACTTACAATTTCGAAATCACTCAAAGTGCACGAATATATATCGAGTCTGTCAAGAACTTCGTTCACGGTATTGAAAATGTAGCACTAATAATTCTAAATTAACAGTTAGTGCTAAATGTTTGTTCTACTGAGTGGTACGTACTGGTGATGGTACAGGTACAAGAAAACTACTCGACGGCTTCACATCTTTCAGGGCTCATTCAGGGAACAAGCACCGCTGCTTTCAGACATCAGTTTAAGCACTTCTTTGTCCAGAGTAACCGGTGCTACATCTGTAAAGAAAACATGAAAATACATTAAATTATCGTTGACAGTACGGGTTGAAGGTTTTTGGTCAAATCAAACGGCGCAGGTCGAACTGATCATGTACTGACATATTTCATAGATTCTTACCTGTATCTAGGATGTCTCTCAATGTTGAAAGTGTTGGAGCTATTCGGAAACATTTGATGAAAAAGACGGAAACGGAAACCTCGCATCTGTCACCCTCATAGTCTCCTGTGCAGTGACAGACCGGCTCACTGTCCGCATTCAGGGAACAGACACCGTCGTTCAAACAGTATCCCTGGCACGCGTTGACTTCACATCGTTCCCCAGAGTAACCGGCATTGCATCTGAAATAACGAAGATCAGGGTAACTCAATTAACCAAGAAACCATCACATATTGGTGACTCAGTGTAACAGGCGAACGACGCATGCGTCTAGTAAGTAGTAGGGTTTCGGGTACTCTGTAAGTGTGTTGAGAGAGCACTCGCTTCTATGCAAAGAATTACTTCGAGCTGCAGATTTACATGATATATTTGATGTCCATGTTTAAAAGTGACAAATACTTACACGATACGTCCTATTTATAAAGTAAAATAAAATATTTTCAGGCTACAAATGTGTACTCTCAATTTTAAACAAACTAATTTCAGGTTTTGAGTCATTGAACTGTATTTGAGCAGTTGCTTCTGTTTCAATTTTCTTGTTGTTACTTTTCTTCGTCAATAGTAAAGTTGAAAAAGGTTTCTACTTATAAAGTTACACTGAGTATGATGACGGTTAAAAGTATCGACTAAAATATTCTCATATTTGATGAATGCACGATCAACGTCGAACGCGCGCGCAGCTTGTTACTAGTAAATTAACAATTTTACCTGCATTTAGGTCGCTCATCACTGACACTACAGCCTCCGTGTAAACAATAGTTCTGACAGAGTGAAACATCGCATCTGTCACCGGTGTAACCCTGTGTACAGTTACAAACAGATTCCCCAATAACTTGTGTACCGTGGACACAAAGCTGGCTTACGTCTGCGGGAACATTGCTGGAAATACTTGGCAGCAGACTCGCTAGTGCTGCACAGGCTCGAGATCCCTGAGTCTGATCTTCTACTTGGTAGTAGGCAGCTATACTTTCACAATAGTTACAATCTGTGTTAGTAATTGGAAATTTTTGAGGTTTTGCTCCGTCGCGCGGATTCTTTGACAATTGCCAAAATGAATGTACTGACAAGCCCGCCCAGTAGATAAAATCTTTTGATACGGTAATAATTCCATTACCAATTAAAGTAAGGCCACTATACAACGTTTTTCTGTTTTTTCCATTCAAATCAGCACTTTCAATAGAAATATTAAAAAACAAGTTATCTTCAAAATATTTATCAATCCAGTACATTTTTTGTGTTTGCTGGTCTATCACCAAGTCTGGTCGGAACCAAACAGTACTGTCTACTACAACTTCTCTCTCGGAGCCATCAAAACGAGCCCTGTGTATGTAACTTTCTGAGGTCCAGTAAATATATCTGTAAGTTAAAAATCAACTATAAATATTCACGAAGTTTTATGTGGGAGTTTTGAAGATATTATTCTGATTGGTAACATACCCTCCACAGCTATCCACTTCAATACCCTTGGGCCACACATCCAACTGGATGAAAGAATTTATGTCAACTGAGTTGCTAGATCCAGGTTTTAATGAAAACGAGTATATTTTTCGATGTACAAGCCAAAAGATTGTTTCTGAGGGTGGGTCGTAGGTGAACCTGAAGTAGTCAGATATTTCACAGCTCACTAAAGTTTTTATTTGCTTAGTCGCTATGTCAAAGCTAGATATTACAGCGATGTTCGGGTGAGTATTGTCGGCAAACAGCACCCTGTTGTGTACTGGATCGTACGCTAATGAAGAGATGTGTGTCGACGGAATATCTTCAGAGTGTATTAGTGTTCCGTTACTATAAAAGTTTAGTTCATTTTGACCGTTCGTGACGACGTCTGAAACATGAAAATAACATTTTCAGACTGATAGCTACTTAATTTAAATCTTACCCTTCTATCTCTTTTTGTCTTCTTTCCAAAAAATGCGCTACTACTATCTAGGGATGTGATCCCCGGCGTAGGTGTGAGATGGAACACCGGGGTGGTTTGTAGTCAGTAAGAGTCTGACAGACCCTTTCGCCCCCAGGATTTTCCACCTCGTATACAAAAAAAAAAGGAAGCGCCCGCAATGGGTACGCCCGGCCCCAGACCCACTAGCGACTGGGCCTCTCCTCTAGCCAAGCAGCTCTGGGCACGTTTTAGACTTAGCTTTTTAATTTAAACAAACAACAAATTAGTTTGTGAGTTGAAGTAATCACGTAGAGTTAGTTTAATAAAAATACGCAAATTACGTAAGTAAACAATTCAGCGAACAGCTTGATTTCGTTTGATACAAACACGAGTCTTGTACTCACCCCAGGAGAAGCAGTGCGCCAACCCCACGTACAGCGCTAACAGCGCCACACACTGCGTGTACATCTTTATACTCAAAACCACTTTGTGTCAACAGAGGGATGTTGCGTACACCCCTGGTGACCGCTTGTTGGATATAAAAGCAAAACTTTTGATTTTCGCAGACATAGCATTTTAAAAATAGCTTTATCAGGAAGCCGGCATTTTGATAACCCCAAAGGTCCGCTGATAAGAGGGGCTTCTGGTAGGGATAGCGAACAGTTCCTATACAGGGTGGATTCAATTGTGCATGGAAGGTCAAATCTGAAACTATAAGAAATTGCGGCAATAACACTAAATTCGGAATTTGACAAAACATAACATCACGCCTGTATTATTCGAAGTGTTTGGCAGGTCTGCACATATAGCAACACCAACATTTCGCCAGTTATGTTTAGGTCCTATATAATATGGGGCGCGCCTATTGCCATTACCCGGTCAAACATCCAGACATCGGGCTTATGAGAAAATTCCTATTGGATAAACTCAATAACATTTTGAACGATCTGGCAAGTGAACTCAGGACATCACGCTCAGCTGTCGCGCTTGGGACCACTAGACCAACGAAGTAGTTTGAATTTGTATGTTTTATTCAAAAATTTTGTGTTTAAACAGTAAAAATCATGAGATAATCATTATGTATCTAAACCAATGAGAATCAGAAACAGACGCACGGGTTGATTCAAAGTTAAGTTACGTTTGCGAGGTGAGTCTGTGGATGGGTGACCATTCGTAACGTATGGAGACTCCTCCGTGATTCGCAAAGTACGTTAAGCCGTTGGTCCCGGTTGTCATTTGTAGACCTTTGACAGTTGTTACGGGTAGTACGAAGCCGGAAAGTCTAACTACCAGTCTTACCAAGGGGTATCGTGTTGCCCAGTAACTGGGTTGTTGAGGTAAGATAGGCAGTCGCTCTATGTTAAATACGGGTATTCAGCTGCATCCGGTTGGACTGGAAGCAGACCCCAACATAGTTGGGAAAAGGCTGGGCAGATGATGATGATGAGTATGGGTAGTTTTCATGTTTTTATAGTTGCAATTTAAAACAAAACGACGGGTTTCCCTTGAGCATTTTTGATATTTTGGAATGGTTAGGGAATAATTTTGCACAGTAATACATTTTCGCCGCTCCGTAGAAAGAGAGGGGGATACTTCCTCTCCTACGCCGCGTCGGCTGTCTACTCTCCATCCGTTTTACGAATTTTCGATCAGGTCACGTGTCCTGACGCGAGATTATCATTTTTTACCCATTACAAAAAAAGTATACAACGCCGCTAAAGAAGTTTTCACTTCAAAAATGTTTGGGGTAGATACCCCAAACATTTTATATGGCAAAACAACGTTTGCTGGGTCAGCTAGTTACATATACTCGTAAAATTCTCGTGTCACAATGTTAGTTGTCAAAGGTACTCCTCCAAAACGGCTAGATCGATTTTAATGAAATTTTATATGCATATTCGGTAAGTCTGAGAATTAGTTGTAATCTATTTTTCATCCCCTAAGTGATAAGGGTGGTCCACCCCAAGCATTTTTTTTTATTATTTATAAGGCAAAACAACGTTTGCCGAGTCGGCTAGTTATAATACTCGTATAAATAAGTCTGCCTCCCTTGGATGAGCGTGGTGCTTAATACTCGTGCTTTTGCCCAGCAGTGGGACAGTAACAATCTGGTCAAATTATTTACTTAGTAACTAATTGACTAGTAAGTTAAATGGTCCGTATATTCAAATAACAACAATGACTTCCCCGCACAGTCTTAGTCAGTTGTATGAAATGAAAAAAACCCGCCGAATAGGGGTAGTGTGTCAATTTGATACACAATTTATTTCATGAACTGTACATACCTGCAGCTTTGTATATTTGTGCATTAGTGATCATGCCCTTCTTACACAATAATATGTATTCAAAAACCAACCGGGATTCAAATGAGCCTCTGATGTTTGGATTGAGCATTTTTTTCAATTTAAGTATAGACGCCAGCACATCAAGTTGCCCCAAACTATCAAATTTTACTAATTGAACATGAACCTTATTTCTATTGTAATAAAGCTGAAACACTATCAATGAAATTTGACAGAATGGGGTAGGTTGATGTGCTGGCCTCAGAACAACAGCGCCGATATGTTTCTGTTCACGGGTATCTACATATCAATCAATCAGTCTTTATTTGTGAACAGGTATATAGAAAAGGTCTTAAATATACACATAAATCTAATATACATATACATATACATATAGGTCAAATAGATATCTAAACTTTTCTGTTGTTATTCGTACGATTTATCTAACGCTCAGTTATGCTTCGGTATGAAGTAATATTTTCATCACAATGGTTATGGTTGACGACCGATGTGGCGCGGCGGGCAAAGGTCCGCCTGCGGCGCAGGAGGTTGCGGGTTCGATTCCCGCCTTGGGACAAATATTTGTACGATCTACAAATATTTGTTCCGGGTGTTCTGGGTATTTGCTATGTATAATTGAAAATATATATCTATGTAATGTATTGTATTAAGTATATCAGTCAACTAGTATCCATAACACAAGCTCTGCTTAGCTTGGTGCTAGATGATGCTGTGTGGATTGTCCAGCATTATTTATTATTTATTTATTTACTATGTAGCCACGTTGTCTGTTTGTCCGTCACAGCTGATTATTCCCAGAACTACTGATGCTGCCGAATTGAATGTTTGTTGTTTTTGAACAGCTATGAACTAGTGCTGGTTCACTACAATAGCAAGTGAACAAGATTAGAAAAAATGTAGCTATTTTCATTGCAATAAAATGGGTTGTCATGATTTTCAAGTGAGGTAACTCTATATTATCGTATGAATAAGCTGTATTTGTACATAATAAATTATCTGTTTATTTTGAATAATTTGGCTTATACAGTGAAAAACGTTTAAATAAAATGTAAAACAACACAGTACCATTAAAAATATACTCTTTTCAATTGTTGGTTTTTTAAAGATCAATGATATTATGTCATGGCATGTTCTATGAATATTGCAATAAAAACAAATTTTGTTTAAAATATCAATAAAACGTCAACTAATTTGTGATTTTTTTTTATTTATTGATGATTAAAAATACAACATCTTCAATAACATTTTTATTTTGTTTCAAATCATTCCTCGTAGGCCTTGACATACATATATAATTAATAAAATATACCTACATTTACAGATATGCGTGTAAAAGTTCTATTGAGTACATACATTCTGGGTTGTTTAAACCTAAAAGTAATACTTCAATCAAAATTATTTAGACCTTTTATTTATTTAAAAAGTATCAAGAAGTGTCAAGAGGTAGACATCATTTCTTTCCCTCATCTAAATCTTCAAATAAATCCTTCAATGAATCAGTTCTGAAATAAAAAAATAAAATAAAAATTAGTTTCTTCGTATGTTTGAAATTGTTATATTTTTTAAAAACGTTACCACACACTAGGGATATCTCCTGTATTTTTTAAAATTCAAAGTCAATTCAAGAAAGATATAAGATAAAACTAGTAAATAGAAAGAACTAGCCAATAATATACCTTTCGTGATATTATACGGAGAAGTGAGGATCATGTTTGGTATGACGAATGTTCCGACCATAAAATATGTGGAGGGTTACAAGAGTAGAGGAAGACCAAAAAACCATGAATGGATTATTTAAAAGATGATATCGCTAAAAGGCGGTGACAATTGAGATAACGGGAACTAGATATGTAAGAAACGGAAGAAGAAGACATGCTGCGGAGACTCCAAATTAATTGGCATAGGGGCAGGAGGATGATGATGATATTTGTTTTGTAAAATAATACATGGTTATGCATTTTATAATGTAGATAGAAAAAATAATAAGCAATCATGGAGACTGTCCACAGAAGAAAGAACTTAAAACTTTGGAAAAGCTCTCAGTCTGACTCAACACGTCACAAATAATACAGGCAGACGGGTGTAGACGATGATGATGAAGAAGAAAAAAATGATACTCACTTTACACAGCGCACAGGGGCGAAGCCTAAGTACGTGTAACCAGATGCACAAGGAAAACCAATAGCCTCTGCATTGGTCAACGATAGTCCGACCAAACAGATGCACAGCAACAATATAGGAACTACTCTCGGCCACATTTTGATGAAGGTAGGTAATTAGTTCGAGTTGTTTTAAAGACTGGGCATCAACACATTCGCTGCTGCATTTATAACAAGGCAAACGAATACATAATAAGGTAATCTTAGTGCGGTTATGGATACTCTGCTTCTGTAAACAGGAAAATGAGATCGAGATGAGGCAACTGAATCATTGTTTGTTACGAACGGAGAATTCTGTTAATTTTACATTTTAGTAGCTGTGCCTGTGAGTTCGCCCACCTAGATTTTTTCTTAAATAAAAGTATCCTTAGTTACTCCTTGACACATCAGCTATCTGGCAGTGAAAGTCCCGTCCAAATCGGGCCAGCAGTTTCGGAAATTACCTTAAACAAACAGTCAGACAGACAGACAAAGGATATTTTTGTTTTAATTGCTTTTTTGTTATAAGTAAGCACCGTATAAACTTTAAAATGTATATTATTTAATTTAAGGCCCTACATTTTCCACCATTCAATGCAATACGTTTCTTGCACCATTTTCCTTTGAGGCTTAATTTAACTTTTATGAATTAAAATTTAAACGGTTCAAAAAAGCCTTTTCAAAGGATAAACAATTTTTTATGGTTTTATCACCATGCGATCGGCTTACCATGCTCTTGATAGATTTATTATAGGAGTTTCTTGACACGAGAGAACTGATTCCCCGGTAAGGAAGCTGGCTCTTATTAAGAACTAGCTGTGTAACTTTGCCCGCGTGAAATTGCAATTTAACTAAACATGGGTTTTCTTTTTTTTGCTTAAAACCCTTATTATTGTTATTAAAAGCTTAAATTTAGCTTGCAGTGTAAATTAGTTTGTATGTTTGTCAGGGTCAAATCTTGCAAGCTGAAATAAGACCACTTCTTCTTACCCTTCGAAGTTGAAATTTACAGTGCATTTTTATGGCAAGCATGACCTCATTTTACCCCAAGGATTGCCTCCCGAACTCCTCCGCAGACCACAGCACAAACATGAAATTTAATATTTACATACAATTGCTGCTGCCCTAGGCTGCTGCACCCAAGGTCGGCTCCCGACGAGGAGATTCCTCCTCAGTGAGCTGCACAGACACAGCTGCTTTTTTTAATTGTACTTTTATTCTTGTCGGTTTTGACGTTTATGTTTTCTGTGCGTGTCCCATATTTTTTTCTTGAGAAATTGATCTTCGAAAAATTTAAATTAAAACAAAAGGAATAAAAATGATAAATAAAGTTTATTGACTGAATTACAGCGACGCGAAAACCGCCGTGACTAGTAGCACAATGCTGGCGGCCATGTTGGCGGCCATGCTGGGTGCGCTGGAGGGCAGCGGCAATACCGGCCCGACAATATACTCGTGCATGTGACCCAGAACCGCTTGCTTCACCGCTTCCAGTTCTTCAGTTTCACTATTTCCTGTTGATCTGAAATTAAAAAGGTTTTTAAAATTTATTAAATGTTGTAAACTATTAAAAGGCTGGGTCAGTTCAAAAGAAGATCAAAGTAAAAAAAAAACTACAGAAACCATTACAGGATCAGCTTAATATTACACTTCGGATATTCAATGGCATAAGGGTGAAAATGTCTTGTTTGGGGAAGAGATACCACTATCCATCACCTTATTCGTGTCAACAATTTATTTTTAAACCTTGGCCCACACTATGATTTGGTCACGACCACTGCCCGACGAGTCCTGGACAAACAATTCAACTGTCTTGAATACCGCAATGAACAGCGGAGGAGTTATACAATTAAATCATTTCTACTTATCAAGCAGGAGACAGAACAGAGCTAGGCCAATAGGCACAAAACGACGGGCCGGGTCGGGCGAAGTGTTATCTCCGTGGATCCTACGTAGCTGTGAACGGTCGTCTTTATTCTTACCTAATAGCCCTACAATGTGACACTCCAGGCACCACATACACTGGTGCGTTGTGGTGCGCGTGCGTCGTGTTGGGGCCCATGGGGGACCAGGGGTCGTGGCCCCCAGCGACCGACACCACGCGGTCGGGCAGGTGGGTGAGGCCCCCAAAGAATATGTTCGTGCGCTCAATGCCAGAACGCAGTCTTGCTTCGTCGAAACTGTTGAAAAAGAAGTAACGATTAATATAAGTTTATTACACACCCCTTAAAATAAGATGGAATGTAGGTGTGACTAAAGAGGATGAATGTATAGAAGACTAATACTTAGACGACCGATGTGGCGCGGCGGGCGGAGGTCCGCCTGCGACGCAAGAGGTTGCGGGTTCGATTCCCGCCTAGGGACAAATGTTTGTACGATCTACAAATGTTTGTTCCGGGTGTTCTGGGTATTTGCTATATATAATAAAAATATCCATCTATGTAATGTATTGTATTAAGTATATCAGTCATCTAGTACCCATAACACAAGCTCTGCTTAGCTTGGGGCTAGATGATGCTGTGTGGATTGTCCAGCAATATTTATTTATTATTTATTTAATACTTCCTCCGCGTGAATTTGTACTTTCCCTTCGAACTTTAACATCTCATGGACCCCCTTTAAAGCCTGATTTTTATACCAATAAAAGCCTATAGCTGTCAGGAATAATATAGCTATAAAACAGTGAACAAAATGTTAGAATTGGATCACTAGATCCGAAGTTTTTATTTAAACTTCGCCCCGAACTAGAAATTTCTCCTGTATCGTGAATTCGTTTACAAACATTCAAACTCGCATTCACACAGCCAAACCTGGAAGCACTACCTGTGTCCATAGAAATATTTGTTCTGTGCGGGAATCGAACCCACGACACGCGGCCCAGCAGTCAATCGCTCAGCCTATAAAAACTTACATACACCTCTTTATAATATTAGTATGAATAAATGACAGAAATAAATAGGTAGTTGGCGTTCGGATGTAAGACTGAGGTGTGTCAGCGCCATGAGTTTTAAATAAATAATATTTCCTAAGAACATCAAAGAATTTTACTGTAAGCCAATTCCTACACATTTTGGGATGGAAGTACTAATTGCATGTCTTCTGTTCAATATTACATCAACAGAATCTTAGCTCAGTACAGTCGCCTCTGATCATCATCCTCTTGCCCTTATCCCAATTTATTTAGGGTCGTCGCAACATGTGTTCTTCTTACATACATCTCTATTTCCCGTCATCTCAGAAGTCACCTTCTTCTTAGCCATATCATCTTTCACACAATCCATCCATCGTTTCCTGGGTCTCTCTCTACTCTTGTAACCCTCTACATTCATACTCAAAACTTCCCCCACAACATGCTCCTCGTTCCTTCGCATCACGTGTCCATACCATAACAGCCGAATTCCACACAACTTCTCTGTCACAGGCGCCACTTTCAGACTTCCTCTTATATACTCATTTCTTATTCTTATCACGTGACACCACACATCCCCCTTAGCGTTCTCATCTCATCTGCATGCAACTGCCTTTCATTCATTCGCCTCTGATCGTTTGGGATTAAAACATAACTGGCGAAATGTTAGTTATTGCACTTTACCGGAGTACACTGAATATATTTTTCCTAATCCTCCTTGGATTAGGAAAAATATATTCAGTGTACTCCAAAATCTTAAAGACTATATTTCAATACTGATTAGAATTCAAACCGTTATATAATATGGTCAACAACCACAAAATTGATTTGAACATAAACTTATTAATTACCTAAAATATTGTACCCACACAAATTAACTGCGCAACTTATTCTCAAACCAATAACACAGCAATTATAATGCGTCAATGTGGTTAGAAATCGTAATAGTTGACATTAAAATTATTATAAAGCAGGATGATGGTATCATTGTGCCGCCGCAAAACTATACCTAGTTAATAGCTTATTTATGGCGTATTAACTATGTTTTCCTGTCGGACCTTAAAGTTTTATTTACTAACCATTTCATTTGTGCTAGGCATGCTTTTCAGGGCTTGCGTAGCAAACATAGAGACATCTACTACGCCTGCTATGCAAGTTCGACGCCTGCTACGCAAGCTCTACGCCTGCTTTGCAAGTTCGACGCCTGCTACGCAAGCTCTACGCCTGCTTTGCAAGTTCGACGCCTGCTACGCAAGCTCTACGCCTGCTTTACAAGTTCGACGCCTGCTACGCAAGCTCTACGCCTGCTTTGCAAGTTCGACGCCTGCTACGCAAGTTTGCATGTTCTGCACCTGCTATATAAGCTCTACGCCCGCTACGTAAGGTTTACGCAAGCTGCAAAGTATCCTCAACACCTGCTTCTCTCATGTTACACTACAAATCACACTTCAACTTTAGCTTTTAGGACAGGTGCCTCGACATTTTGCCAAAAATTGCTAAGCTACATTTGCTCGCCCTATACAATATTGCATTTAAATTTAAAATGTGTGAAATCAATTACTTAATTACAGTGAAAGAGGGAACAATAATGGCAATACATTTGAACGTGTAAATTCACTTACTCAACGGAGAAGAAGTCCTTGCACATCTGATGGAAGTACTCAACAGGCACGGTGTGTAGGAATGGTTGCCGCGAGCTGTTGGTGGACTGGTACCAGCCGAACTCTACACAGGTCTGGTAGGTCCAGAGACGCACTGGAAATGCAAGATAGACATGAGTTGTTGGACAAGACATTATCATTCCTACGGAAGACGTCTCATGCTGGACGTAGGCTCCCTCAAGCGCGGCCATGTTAACCCATCCGGGACTTTCGAATCCATCGGAAGATGGTTCACCTTGTCGTATGATTAACGCAGTCACACAAATGCTCGTTGGCTCTAGGAGTAATGGCTGACGTGCTACGAGTCGTGTGTACGATTCTCCTTCGATACAAAAATATTAGTTACAGCTATTTGTGTTTTAGGTTGCCTTTAGAAAATTACAACACGTTTTTACAAAATATAGTTTCATTATGATTCTGTTCTAGATAAAAGAATAAAGATAGAATTTTTATTAAAGTGACGTAACATTTGATTGAGAATTAACTTTTCAGCCAGAAATATTTAAGACTGGAGGTGGCTATGCGAACACATGAGGTGTACACATATTTGTAGTTTGATAAAAACGAAGTTATTTTTTTTTTGATATTCCAGTTATTTTGCAACAATTTATAATATTTACACTTCCAAGGGAGTAGTTATGAGTTGCTAAATAATGCAGGCGGCGACAAGCCCGCAGACATCTGCAAATCAAACGCCGGGAGAGTCGTGGAGACGACAACGACAGCGACATGCCGACGACTACCGTACGACACACGGACCGAGAGTGTGGTGAACAGATAAAATATTAAAAACGCAAATCCAATAAAACTCTTGCAAATGTGTATCCTCCCTTTTACTGGCGTGTGTACGTATCACGTAATAGATAAGAGAGGTGAATGCATTTCTTTTTAATAGTTTTATGCGAGTTAGGTACAGAGGCCAGCACATCAAGCTACTTTGATAGTTTGATCTGTCAAATTAATTTTTTTAAATTTATTACAAAAGAATAAGGTACATGTTTTATTGGGATAATTTGGCAGATTGGGATAGCTTGATGTACTGGCGTCTGCGCTGGCCAGGATAAGTGGTGTGTCTACGTAAATGTAGACCACTAAGAAAGCTTCGTGCTTCTTTCCTTTTTCTTTGTTAGTGGGGCTGACAACAAAAGCGTCGGCTATCTAGCTTTTTCCTGACGTCAGCTTTCAGTCTAACGTAAATTTTCCATTTAGCGATATCTGACCTCTAACTATAGCAACACTTAACAGTATTTTTGCAGCATATTTGGCTAAACAGCGTCATTTTCTCCTCCCTTCTCCAACAAGCTGTCCATACCGTCCAGCAGTGTGTCTCAACAGCCTGGCGCATAATCTGTGTGCTTGACAATTAGCATCGCATCTACAATGCAGATGCGCCGCCTTACAACAATAACGTATTCATAGAGGAAGGTAACGAAAATGGCGAATGCACTATATTTGCTGTATTTTTAACTACTCGTACATAGTGAAATTTCAGATTTTTACAAACGACTTAGTTACTACTAACTCTCACTAAAAAGACTTGTTTCTCGGTTAACCAACAAGTCAGAAACATTCGATTGGAAAGGTATTATGTTCCTTATAGGATTTTTAGAAATTTCACACATTGTTATATCGTTTTGGATTCTGTTTATGAAGGGGGAGCTTCAATAGTCTCCCAAGCCACTTGGGACTTTTGGGTCTTTTTGTATCTATGTAGATTCATCTTTCAGTCCAGATTCTGGATCCATGCTTATCCTTTGGGATGTACAGGCGTAAAGTTATGTGTTTTCTAAAGCAGTCTCAAGTCTAACTATGTCAATTTGAAAGTTTAATAGCCACCGGCCGACGGAACAAATCTACTTATTATGTAAATCTGAGAACTGCTCTCAGGCACAGATAATTGCCATTTCCTTGCTTGAAGATCTGATTCTTCTTATTCCACTTATTCTGCAGAATGCTGGCTTCTAGCTGTTTTGTATAATTCTTTAATGGAAACCTGACAGTTGGATAATAAATGCATAATCATCCTCTTATCTAAGAGGATGATTATGCATTTTAACATTAAGTGGAAAAATTAGTGGCTGTGGAGCAAGATAATTAAAGCTTCCGGATAAGTAGTCTTAAAGTCAATAGACATGGTTCCTATTTCGTTTATTTATATCGACATCATATCTGATTAATTCAAAGCAGTGTATTGAATCGTTCAGGATTTCATCACCTAGTAGTATATTTTTTACATTAGTTAGTAGTAGTAGTTAGTTAATTGTTATTACTCAGTAATTAAGACTCATGGTCGGTCAATTCGTTTGTTTTAGGTTTCTGCACCCCCTTTTCCATCCACATTTAAAGAATGACAAATCTTACTCCTCCACATAGATAATACACTATTCCTCTATGCAGAATGCTTAGAAACGGGTACAAAGTTTTCTTCTCACGTATTTGTAGATAAATAGATTCAAAACTTAACTGTAACACCGTAGGTACATAGCCGTTTTTTTCTGTTTTCGCAGTAAGACGTTATGTTATACAATAATTATCATGTCGGTAGACTGCTGCGTATGTGAATGTATATAGTGGCAATACCGTTGTTCAAAAACTAAACATGAATTAGCGAATTTGTAATACTTTAAATACATTTCATGACGTATTTATTTTGTTTTTTTTTTTTTTTTTGGAATGGGCATCTCGCAGTTTATCCTTTAGGGATATTTACTGCTCAACCGAACTTTCCTGTGGGGGGCTTAATTAAAATTAAGGCCTCCAGCCAGGCATAAAAACTTATAAGCTAAGCGACTATCGCTAAGGGCACCCCCTGCGGGGTACGAACCTCGGCTTAGGACGTCGCTGAAGAGGACAGCAAGGGACAGGCTGGATCTGATTGTTCCATTATTTAGGGACTTTTTAAACATTTATCGGCTCAGCTTCGCGGGCTGGCTCTAGCAAAGGGTCGGGAGGGGGGCATTGACGGGGTCGTCGCGACGGGCCTCGGCGGCGAGGACGGAATGTCCGTTTTTGTTTGCGAACAGTGCTGGTGGCCCTATCGCTCTCCTGGAGGAGAGTGATAGGATCATCTGGCTCTGTGAGTGTGTGTTTCGGTCTTCGAACTGTACTTATTCGCGAGGGAGTGTATCGGACGGCCGATGACACTAAGGGGTTAGGATGAGCGGTAGAACAGTCCATGAAGCGCTGGGTGAGTCGCTTCATGAACTGTTTCACCGTAGGTATTTTGAGATCTACATGGAGAGTCTCATTTCGGACGTAACGTATTTATTTTGAACATGCATTTCAAATTAAATTGCCGGTGTCGACGTCTTAGTGCCTTTATTTTATGATAGATGTCGCTAGTTGTTCCTAAAGTTGTAATACTTGTTACCACAGCTTGTTACGTTCATATCAGTGTTGGTGGATAACATATAATAATTATATGTTATGTTGTTATGGGTTTGTGGTTCTTTGTACATATTTATAGTTTATAATATATACAAAAGTACCTATCTATTTTTGTTATTTTTCTGTACACTTTTATACAGTTTTGCACCTGCCACCGTTTGTTTCTGCATTATCCAGAAAATACTTATGGTATTAAGCCTACCTCTGTACATTTGTTTGCTTAAAATAATAATAAATAAATAAGTAAATATGTTCAGTACAGTCTCTGCGAATTGACATAATAAATTAAAACTTTTGGTTGCTCACTAGTTGAAATTTTAATTTACACATCGCCCTCAGCATTCTCATTACAGCTGCATTTTTCTATGTCAGAAATAAATGTTTCACAGATTGATAAATCTGTGGGATGAGAACATCATCATCTGTTTATTCTTTCCTCAATTAAATATGTTGTGGTCGGCTTCCAGTCTAACTGGATGCATCTGAATACCTGTGTTTTATTGAGAGAATCGATACTGGGAAATAGGGACATTACCTAATCTGTATCGTCACCTGCCTAGCCTTTTCCAAAACAATGTCGGGGTCGCCTTCCAGTGTAATGGGAATCAGTAATCATATCCATGACTGATACTGATTGAGCTTGCCTCATAAATTCTACAGGATAGTTGTATTAGGACAAATGTTTGTACGATCTACAAAGATTTGTTGATCGTTTGAGCTCTGCTTAGTTTGGGGCTACATGATATTGTGTGGATTGTCCAGCATTATTTATTTATTATTTATTTATTGACGCTACGTTACGTCGTGCCAGGCACACAGTTACTGAGTGTCTACTTACTGGTAGACTCGTAGGCGTCAAAGCTGACGTTCCGATGGTTGGCGACCACCTGGGTGTAGCGCGTCTCGATGCACGGCTCGTTCCAGGGGTCAGTCGTGATGTAGTTGGCGAGGCGCTGGACGTGGTTGGCTACAAACAAAAGGATCATTGTGGATAAGTTAATATGTAAGTAAGTGTAGTGATGGCCCAGTGCTTAAAGTCCTTGGTTCAAATCTGGGCACGTGACTGACTTATTCAATGGCTATGTACAGAGGCCAGCACGTCAAGCTGCCATGGATGCCACATCTTCATATAATGGACACGTAAATAATGAGATGGCAGTTAAACAGAGCTTTATAGAGGAAGAAGAAGATATGATGCACTGACCACACATAGATTAGGATAAGCAAGAGGATTCTGCTGATACTCACCGACACTGGTATCGTTGAGGATTCGGCAGGCTGCAGGGATGTTTCCAGGAGTGGCGTACTGCACCAGTCCCGCGAATGTCTCCGTGATGCCGTACCAGAAGAACGTAGCCACGTCCAGGGGCGTGTTGGCTTGGATGGGTGTGCAGGTTCTGAAATTGAATAGTTCATCATCATGTGCATAGTCTTTTCCCAACTATGTTTGGTTCGGCTTCTAGTCCAACCAGATGCAGCTGAATCCCAGTATTTTAAGTGAAGCGACTGCCTATCTGACCTCCACAACTCAGTTACTGGGCAACACGATACCCCTTGGTAAGACTGGATGTTAGACTTTCGGGCTTCTGATTACCCGTAGCGTCTGTCAAAGATCTACAGATGACAGCCGGGACCAACGGCATAACGTGCTTTCCGAGGCACATAGGAGTCTCGATGACGGATGGTCACCCATCCACAGACTGACCGACTGACTGTTGTATGTGAATGGATAACATACATTATATGATGATACGTAATTAAATAGTTAAACATGTAAACCAATAAATAAAATTGAAGTGTCTATTTGTAATGACCAAATTTTATTTACAGGTAGCCAAAACATTCTTTTTCTCTTTTTCACGGGATTTTCACAGACAGATAGCTGATGTTTTGAGGAGTACTAGGCTACTTTTGTACGATCTATGTAATGTATTGTATTAAGTATATCAGTCATCTAGTACCCATAACACAAGCTCTGCTTAGCTTGGGGCTAGATGATGCTGTGTGGATTGTCCAGCATTATTTATTATTATTATTTCCTTTCAATTTTTTTTTTGTAAATTTAAAAAAAATGAAAATCCATGTTGAAATACTGGTGTTCAGCTGCTTCGTGTTAGGCTGGAAGCTAAACGTAAGTATACTTATTTAAATATTTTATATTTATTTGGAACAATTCCACCACATGATACCCAAAACATAGCAACTCCTGAAACACATAATTAACAGCGTCGACCACCAGGTAAGCGTTGAGCAGAGACTAAGGAGGGCGTCCCACGGTACCCTTACCGATAGTCTTTATGGGCTGAAGAATCTATAAAAGTAAAGTACCAGCCTATTACTATCCCACACATTAATCACCACGCTTGCTCAAGACGGGTTGGCGATTTCAGACTTATATTAATTACATAAGTCCAGGTTTCCTCACGATGTTTTCCTTCACCGATGTCAGTGATGTCCAAGATAAACTTAGAAAGAACATATGAATTGAAAAACTCACATTGGTACTTGCCCAGGTTTGAACCCACAACCTCGTGCACAAGAGGCGAGGCCTAAACCACTGGGCCATCATGACAGTCGAAGAATCTATAAGAGGAATTATACTAACTTGAACATCTCGGACACCTGTAGAGGTCCGTCGGGGGTCGCCAGCAACGCCACAAGCCCATTCATAGCCTCCTCGATGTTAGCCAGGCAGGTCTCCCCGCCCTGCTCGCGGATCGCTTCTGCTATCACCTCCAAGTATTCTGAAGATGGTGATTGTTGTACAAGTTAATTTCGAAACACGTAAAAACTAGCTTTTGTAGAGTTTTTGCACACGCAAAAAGATTTTTTCAAACCAGACTGGTAACTCCAGACTGTCAATAGACAAAGTTGAGGCTTTGAATCATCGTTCAATGCATAGTCCAATTTCCCCTTACTTGTGGCACCCACATAAAAGGCAAACGAATAGTAACTATCGTAATTAATACAACCTCACAGTCACCTTTCAGTACCTAACATTACCGTATTCAATCAAAATCAAAATCAAAATTCATTTATTCAAATTAGGCTGAGAATCAGCACTTTTTGAACGTCAAAGACGTTTACATAAGACAGTCCCCCAAAACGCCTACCCTTCACCACTTCCTAGTGTTTTTACTGGGAAGAAGAAGTGGAGGAACAAACTCCCCAGCAACACGTCTGTCTGATAGGTTTGAAGAACCTGAAGCTATACAACACATTATGTCAAAAATAATAATTATGTCAATCATCTTTATACGTCATTCAATTAAATAATTTGATACATACCAAAATCGACAATTAACTCAAGCAAAGCCTGCTAAACTGAATACATAAAAAGCCTCCAAGGCAGTCCAAGGGCGTGCCCGCTGACATGTGCAATGCTGAATTATATCAATACAACTCATTCATACAATGTAATGAGAGGATCATGTCAATAACATAAAAATAAGGATAGTAGAAGAAACATACACAAAAATAAAGAACTATTAAACAGTAAAAGAACATAGTAACATTGTCCTGCGTTCAACAAAGCGACCAACTATTCTTGTCTTCTAAATAGTCGTTGATCGAATAATATGCTTTAGAACAAAGGTTTGATTTAACTTTAGCTTTAAACGCGTTAAAAGGTAAATCCAGCAAAGAATGAGGTAGCATGTTATAAAAGCGGATACCGAGCCCCACAAATGAGCTCTGGACCTTATGAAGCCGGTGGAAAGGAGCGTACAGTTTGTGCTTATTTCTGGTATTAAAATTGTGGATGTCACTGTTTTTAGTGTACATATGTATATTTTGTATTCATGCTTACCCTTCGTGATGTACAGGCGTAAAGTTATGTGTTTTCTAAAGCAGTCGCAATCTAACTATGTCAACTTGAAAGTTTAATAGCCATCGGCCGACGGAACAAATCTACTTATTATGTAAATCTGAGAACTGCTCTCAGGCACAGATAATTGCCATTTCCTTGCTGAAGATCTGATTCTTTTTCTCCAAAAAGCAAACGAATAGTAACGATTGCAACGAACACAACATGTATACACTTCGACAGAAAATAAGTAAGTACGTCGATAAGGTGTAGATTGTCTTAACCCTCGAGGGATGAAGAGGATAAAGTAAATTACCAGCTAATCGAGTGAACGACTACACTCGATTAGGAGAACTGGTCCCTCAGGTGTTTGGCTTGCGTTTAGAAGGCACTAGTTTTTCCTTACGTTGTATTAAAGAAAAGCCAACTGGTCGGAATTAAGTCGGTTTTTAAAGATTCTTTGCACAAAGAACTGCTTCAAAATCTTTCTTTTTTAAACTGACTTTACAGAAGAAGGGATTTTTCAATTGTTTTGTTTATAGCTTACAAAATTAAAAGTAATTTATTCAAGTTAGGTTGAGATTCCGCGTCATTACATAGGAATTAAGAAAACACGACGGTTCGGTTGGCATAAAGGCTGAGCGATTGGCTACAGACAGATTGGATTGTAAATGAGAATTGATGATAAATGTATATGAGATATTTTTCTGTAAATGGGTACAAACACTTACACATCAATGTGAGTATTTAAATTAGTATGAACTGTAGTATTCGGGTCTGCGGTTATTTGAATGAGGTTCCATATAAACTTTACATGATACCATGACTGTCACCACTCACCAGGGAAGTCCTCCTGAGCATGTAGCGGTCCACTGTCGGAAAAGGCAGCATCAACGACGTGAGGGTACGCCAGACGCATCCAAGTGGCCATGGTGCCGGCGTAAGAACAGCCCACTAGTGCCACCTTAGCAAGCCTGGGTGTGTGACCAAGAAAACGCGTTAGTTTTGCAAGCTGACATTATGGTGAACATTATAGTGTAGGACGCCCTCTGACCAGGTGGGATGACGATCTTCGACAGCCTGCAGGCAGACACTGGATGCGGCAAGCTGAAGACAGAGCGCTATGGTGCTCATTAGGAGCGGGCTATGTCCAGCAGTGGACTAATATAGCCTAATGATGATGATGAATGTTTTCTGGAACTTAACCTAACCTTACCTTACCTGTATGTAATCGTTTTTATTTTATTTATTTACTTAAACTTGACTGCCTTGTTGGTCTAGTGGTTGCAAGTGCTAATGATGAGCATGAGTCCGAAGTTTGGATTTGTACCCATTTAATGGCAATAGGCTCGCCCCCTATTAGGTACATGGGACTTAAACATTGCTGTTGAAATGTGGGTGTTCCTATAAGTGCATCTGTGCCCAACCCATCGGGAATTAAAGGCGTGATAATATTAATAATCAAAAAGAGACAATAGTTTGTGATATTTAATTTTAGTCTCCTTTATGACGTCATTCTTATGACGGGGGTTACTATAATATGAAAAGGAAAACTATAATCATCTATGTATGTCATGACACAGATATATCCTGTGAGTATATTATTTTGATGCGTAATTAATTGTTTCCATGCCTATTTTAATTCTGTTGGCAGCCATTTTGTGAGTCATCCCTGATAATACATTTAACACGTATTCACTGTACTCTATGAAAACTTAAAAAAGAATGAGTTTAAGAGCTATAACACACGTATCTTTAAGAACTTATCACCAATATTCATCTAAAGCCATTTTGCATAATACAAATTATTATGAACCCCTCCTACTGTACGTTTTTCCATTAGGAATTTTCTTATTAGCTGCCCGGACTCTGAATTTGGGCCCGGTTGATGGCAATAGGCTCGCCCCCTTTTAAGTACAAGGGACTTAAAATATACCTGACGAAATGTGGGTGTTACTATAGGTGCATCTCTGTCCAATCCTTCTTAGAACACAGGCGCGATGTTACGTATGTACAAATCCCTATAAAATTAATCGAAGTGCTTAAATAAAATTTACTGGAACTCGTCAGGTGCTTACGTGGACCAACAACGAGATAATAAAGTTTCCAGAATTGCCACAAATACATTGATTAATGAAAAGCTGATTTATGTAAATTAAGTAAACAGATGACTGAGGGGCAGCTTCTTTGAATTGAAATCATCAGTTTTATCTATTCAATGGAATATTATTTGCATTATCATTGTTGATCTACAGATGCATGACGGTGCTGTGGTGTTTATTTATTTATTTAATTCGGTTCACGAACAATTTTTCACACTGTATACAATTACATAAAACATACTCGTACTTAAAATTAAATTCCAGCGCAACAGTTACTTATAGGTAAACACCACATGCACATTAAAAAACATATAGAAAAATAAGCTACTTAACTTATTAACGTAATAAGCTCTAAATTTAAATTTAATATTAAAGTTTATTAAATTATTACTAGCTTTTGCCCGCGACTTGGTCCGCGTTAAAGTCGGTTGTCTGCTATCAGACTAGGACGCGGATTAAGAAGTCTCCTTTGTTCTTTCCAGGGTCTCAAACTGTCTCCATTCAAAATTTCATATAAATTGTAACAGACAGACAGACAGGTTGATGTTTCAAAGCTCACTAATCTGCACACTCAGGTTACAGTCTCTTATAGACATCATAACATCACGCCTGTATTCCCGAAGGGTTGGGCAGAGTTGTGCCTGTAGCACACCCCCCTTTTACCAGTTATGCTTAATTCTCATGAAATAGGGGGCGGGGCCATCAACCAGGCACACATCCAAACTCCGAGTTGCTGCTAAGAAATTCGTAATGAAAATTCCCAATAACACAGTGCTCGACTCGGGAATCGAACGAAATTCTAGCCAGGTGTTCAAGTGTGGTGTTGTTCCAGACACTATGGGACACTGGATAGCGTGTCCTGTGTGCTGACACCTGCACGCTGCAGGATTTCACGGACGCTACTGATAGTGTCAAACCCTCCCGGACCTTTGCTCGAGCCAGCCCGCGTAGCTGAGCCAGTAGTAGTTTAAATTAGTCCCTAAATAATAAATCTATACAATCCAGCCCGTCCCTTGCTGTCCTATCCCAGCGACGTCCTAAGCCGAGGCTCGTACCACGCAGGGGGTGCCCTTAGCGATTGGTTGCTTAGCTTTGAACTTTTATACGCAATGGCTGGAGGCACAGGAAAGTTCGGTTAATCAGTAGATATCCCTTAAGGAAAAACTGCGAGATAACCATTCCAAAAAAAATATGTCAGACTCTTATCTTATTTCTAGGCCGACTCCATATAGATTGCCATGTACACCCTAAGAAGAAGAACTCAGAACTCAAGGTTACCATGAAACTAACTCACCTGTATCGCCCATTCTCGAAGGCGTCACTCTTGACGTGCTGTATGAACTGCGCCAGGTCGGCCAGCGCCTGGTCGATGGACAGGAACGACAGGTTCGGCAGCTCAGAGTCACTGGAATTGTGAAATAAATATCATTATTACGAGGCCTGTATTCGGATTCGCACATTTCCCCAGTTATTTTTAAGTTACATGTAATACGGGCCAAGCCTATTGGCATCAATCGGGCACTAAACTAGAGTCCAAGCTGGTACTTAGATGTGACTACAAATTTGATGTGGAAAAACCCATTATGACTTTTCCCGACCTAAGAATCAAACCCAGAACCTCACGCTCAGCGTTCGCACTTGCAATCGCTACACTAACGTGACTGGCCAGAGACCAGAGATAAGTATTACTTCTAGATGTAGGTAAAAAGAAAATTAATATTATTGGAAAGAACGTGGTAGCTTACAATATATAGTTTGTGGAAAAGGGTTTGGGAAAATAACGATTTCAATGATTGGAGTAAAATCACAAAAAGCAATTTTGAAGAGGATTTTCATTGGAATAGAATAAAATTTATTTGCATAAAATCACGGTATAAAAGATGGTACAAAGATTGAATACAGAGCATACATATATAATATGTTTCTGCTTAACATATATTGTTTGTATAACAATACAATATACATTGTTAATTCAATATTATTTTTATTAGTGACTAGCACTTCGACCGCGTGGATGAACTTCGTACTTTTCCTTCGTGAATTTCTTCTTTTTTCTTTTAGCAATTTATACTCGTTGTGTCGCCTAAACGAACGGTCCGACTCGAATAATTTATAGAGTAATTTACATGTAAATAATTAATCTTAATTATGAAACTATTGTTAATCCTAATCCAACTAGGATTAGGATTAACATCATTATACGCTCGTCATCATCTTTCATTTCTCCCTCCCGTATTTTAATTGACTAATTTAAACGAAAAGTGTTTATTGTGACTTATTTATTTATTTATAGTTAATTAAAACTGCACAGGTCCAATTACATTAATTAACATACAATTATAAAAAAATTAAACAATAACATATACAATTCATGCATAAAATTATTAATTATTATTTGATTAAATGATTAAATAAACTTAAATACATCACAAAATAACACAAACTAACATGTAACAGTGGACACCCTCGCATATTGTCTCTCCAAGAACACCAGACAAGCGCGTGTTATTTTCTTCCATTCATCAGCAAACATATCATATTCAGGGTCGGCAGTCAGGAGGATGTTTAGCATTCTTAGAGTTCGACATATTGGGGTGACTTAATTATACTAGTTAGATTTATAGCCTCGTGTACTTTTTTATAGGTATATAAAAGTACTATACATTTCAAGAACATCATTATATGTATCATCAATCGTTTTAACAGCACACGCCAAATAATGACAATTAAAGGTATTTTTTTAATAAGTACCTTGGGTTACATTATTGTTATTTTCTTAGGGATCTCTATTTTCCTTTCAAGTGAAATACAGCCTATATTAATTGCTGATTATATAGCTATAAGTGTTCTTTTTATAGTTTCAATAGTTTTTGAGTTTATCCTTTTCTAACAAACGAACAGACAATGAAATCTTTTATCCTTTTAGTACTTATTTATTATTTATAACTGACAATGTGACGAAATTAATAATTTCAACAAATTAAAAAATTTGAGTCCCCACAGTAAAAAAACCAATTCACGTGAAAATGCCCTACAAAGCTTTGTTTCTATTCACCCTGCGTTTCTATTCACCCCGTTTCACGGTACATGGGATTCATAACACAGTGTACAGACATCTGCCTACCACTTCATGGAACAGGCGTGATGCCATGTTTAGTGCTAAATAGTATTTAGCGGAGTGTCGCGCGGCTTGTCACATGTCACATACATCCCGGCTGCCGCCAGGTGACGGTTAGTACGACTTAATGTCCTGTTTCCGTCAGCTGTTCCTTGCAAATTGCAAGTGATGATGACGCATGACTTATTCTGACGATGTCCGATGCCGTGATTACGGAGCGGCACGACCAGAGGTGATAATATAAAAGTACCAGCCTATTACTGTCCCACTGCAGGGCAAAGGCCTCTTCTCATACAGAGAAGGCACGAGCATTAATCAACACGCTTGCTCAAGACGGGTTGGCGATCAGACTTGCCCGCGCCGGCTTCGCTCGGGTTTAAAATATATAGCCTCAATCATTCACTGAAAAATAATGGTGTATTGGTTAAAATCGGTTCGAAAATTAGCCATTATTTGTCGTAAAAAGTAATTGACAAAAAATGTTATTATGGGATATCCATAAGAGATAGATATATACCAGAGCGGAGTTTTCTGTAGACCTTTTCAATGTGTACAATACTTAGTACATTATTTTGATAAATCTCGTAGGGTTCAGCCTGCGTTTGCAATGTAAGCGGAAAAAATGTAATTATTTACTACATCACATTAGAAACCTCTAAAATAACAGTATTTCTCCACTATTTAATGGATTTGATTATACATATAAACCTTCCTCTTTAACCAATATATCTATTAAAAAAAACCGCATCAAAATCCGTTGCGTAGTTTTAAAGATTTAGGCATAGGGATATAGGGACAGAGAAAGCGATTTTGTTTTATACTATGTCCAGGTCCATAAGTCCAGGTTTCCTCACGATGTTTTCCTTCGCCGATGTCAGTGATGTCCAAGATAAACTTAGAGGTGATAATAAACTAAGATATAATATACTAGCTGCAATGTGTAACCTGACGTTAAAATTCTTACTCTTCAATCGTGTGAACTGTCAAACGCGCGAAGTTAAAATAGTCGTTAAGATTTCTTAAATTTTCTAATGGTCTGCGCAACTTAGTTTAATCTTAGTTTTTTATAGAACCTTCTCCATCTGTTGGTTTGAGGTTATCTCCGAAACGGCTGGCGGTACCGATGTTGACGGTACTTTTACTGGCAGATAGCGGATGTGATAAGGAGTAACCTAGGGTACTTTTTGAAAATGATGTTTTGTTAAATTCCATACAGACAAAGTAGCGTTAGCAGTTAGTTTAAAAATAGCTAGTTTAACATATGTATTATACCAACTAACCATAAACTCCTAATTACTACGGGTTTTCCTTACTTCCAACGAGGGTAATAATATATGAAATACCCGACGTAATGTTGTGTCAAAATGGGCCACAGGATCGCCTATTTTAGCCACAGAGAGGATAAAATCGTCTGTGGTCAGTTAAATAGCTGTTCTGCACCATTATTTTCAGTAATTCCCAGTAATGGTAATAAAATAACTAAAATGTAGCCGAGGTTCACTGTTCATTGTTGCCTACTAAATATTTGAATGTTAAAATTAATTTAGTATGTTAATAAGTATGATTTAATTAACCTAACTTTAATGAATGTTATTTATATAGTTCAGCAGAGAGCTGGTAATTTCTCTTCTTCTTTGAAAAAACTTTGCCCCACACTAGGAATATCTCCTGTTTAGTGCGTTTATAAACATTCAATCTAACTCACATACACAAACAGCCAGACCCGAAACAAGTAACCGTAGACCATACAAATATTTATTCCGTGCGGGAATCGAACCCACGACACGCAGCGCAACAGTGAATCGCTCAGCCACTGCGCCAACCGTGCCGTCGATTTTAATGAAAATAAGAATGATGAAGATGATGAAAGATGAGATGTTAATTTGACATGGAGGGCGTTCATATTATAAGGAGACTGACTGCGAATTTCAATAACTTATCTCAATTTAAATCTCAATCCGCAATCTAGAACTGCTACATCTGATTCGTCCTCTCAAGGCTACAGATTACAAACTCAGCCATTTATGGGTTACAAACAAAGTCCGATCTCTAGATTGGGATTGAGATGCGTTATTGAAATTGGTAGTAAGAGGAGTTGGTATATAATGATCTTTTATATTCTCAATAGGTATAGATTTCTATGGGCCTCTTGTCAATAAGAATCTGAGCACGTGCAAATACTTTACGAATTTTGCTTATATACCTGTTTTAGGGGCCCGTTCCATTGTAACGGCTCATTGCATATGGCACCACCTTTTTTTTTAAGGTTGGTTAATAGTCCAATGGCTTCTCCCGTTCTGAATGGTACGGGATGACGTGTCAGACTTTTACCTTCCGTGTTCCGTCCTTGCCCTTTACGTTTCAGGGATACGGTAACTCTTTCGAATATCCCGCATCCCTGGCAATATGGCGTCACCTACGCCCCTGTTAGCAACAGTTTATTTGACAAATGTCTCGCCGACCGAGATTAGAAAATGTTCGTAGGCGTGACACGCCAATTATCACATTTACGTATGTACAGACGCCAGCATATCAAACTAACCCAAACTGTCGAATTTTCCCAATTGAACATGTACCTTATTCTTTTGTGATAACGTTAAAAAAACTATCAAAGTAATTTGACAGTTTGGAGTGGCTTGGTGTGTTGACGTCTGTACACATAAAAAAGGCACTAAAATTAGAATACGGTTATATCTCGATGTGAAAGCTACTAAGCAAATACAATTATTGTTAAATTTTAATCAATTATATCGGCTTAGTAAGTTGTTGAAAATAATCACTTTTCAAAAATGACTGTGTTTCATACAGACGTACAGACCGGTAAACGGTCAGATGATATACCTAAACTATAGGGGTCCATTTTTGCTACGATACCTTAAAAACGAGGCAATTCTTTCCTTTCGACATTCAGCTAACATTTTCACCTTTATATCCTTCCTTAATCACCTAAGTACTGATCTGACTGATCGACATTTCGCGTGACCAGAGAGCTATCTCATTGACATCTAACGTGGCAATGCTGCCAGTCTTTTGGGCACTTTTCCAGATGATAGCGATGCGGAGGAGTACTTCGACGCCTGAGTGTCTTGGTCGGCTTTTTATTTTATTTAGTTTTTGCATTTACGTGGGGGGATAACCCCTCCCCCCTTGGTGGTACGTGGCGAGGTTTGAGACTTCCCCCCGCACAACCAAAATAACATGTATTTTATAGTACCTTCCAAAAATCTTAAATTTTACTAAAAAATCAATACACGTGATATATTACTACACTCCCCTCCCGCCTTGTGATATTTCGTGATTTTTGCCAAACCCCCTTTTCCCCCTTTCGAGCCTCTGACGTGATTAATGGACGGCCCCTAGGTATATAGTTATTTTTGTAATGTAATTGTATATCTGTTGCCCGAATATCCCAAGTACTAGTAGCTTACCAGGTGTAATAAATGATCTACACATCTACATCTCACAAATCTGAACCGTGACACGTCACAGCTCGCCAGCTCATAGCTGACCCGGGGCCAGTGGGGCAATGGGCAATTGACCCCCAGTCGAGACCATTGCTCAGCGGCCCGGCTGCGACCGTCAGCGACAGCACTGACGAGGATTGCTTTTAATATGGACAATTGAATTCATTGGCCGTGAGAAAACTAGTTTTTGTTTAAGGTGTATGTTTTAGGATAGGCAGAGAGGTTGGGAATAAAACTTTAATCTTGAGGTTTGACCTCGTTGGTCTACTGATAAATTGTAATGATAAATGATATTTATTTCTGTAAATAATTGGCTTATACAAACATTTTTACTCGTCAACAAGTAAAATATGTTTTAAAACTAGATTGTTGGTTCCCTAAACATCTAAAGAAACTCAGAGATGTGGTAACAAGCACTACTACTGAGCATGAGGTCCTGGGTTCGATTCCCGGGTCCAGTAAATTGTTATTGTTTTTATTTAATTTGGAATTTCTCAGGAGCAGCCTGGAGGCTGGTTTCGTGCCCGGTTGATAGGAAAAAGCTCACCCCTATTACATGAGACGTAAACATAACTGGTGTAATGTGGGTGTACTATAGGTACACCTCTGCCTAACCTTTCAGGGAATACAGGCGTGATTTATAAGATTGCGTTTATTTGACAATGTCAAAATCTGGCGTAGATGATGATCTTTCAGATAAGAAACATCGATCAGGGTGTCAGAGAGCTCGCATGCCTAAACGAAGAGGAGTGCTAGCTTGTACTAAAAAATTAGCTACACTTGCCCAGGTCCATCCGTGGATGGGTGAAATATTACGGTTAGTCATAAGCCCGAATGTCTGACAACCAGTCATACCTGGGACTTTGGGAATAGTGTCGCCGGCTGGTCCTATAAAAAAAAAACAGTCATACCGTGAAGTATCATTTATAAAGAGGTCAGCTGAAAGGCAGTCGCCTCATTAAAAACTTGATATTAAATCTAGACTGAAAGCGATCTTCAGCACATTCGGTAAGAGGCTAGGCAGATGGTGTAGTGTGTACGTAATAGTTTTGAATTACTACATTTGCGCAAAGCTCCTAAACTTTTAACTCTGCAATAATAGCAAGGAAAACGTGTTGCTGTATGATTTATATAGTGAACTAAAATCCGTTTTTAATTACTGTAGTTTTCAGTTGAGCAGATATCAAATAAATAAAATGGAAATGTCTGTTTGCAATGTCCAAATAACAGCTTTTTACTAAATGTATATGAGAGTTCAGGTCACACCAAAAATCTATTTTTCTTTGTATATCTGTTTGTATGATGGCGTTTGTTTGTACGGCTGGACTATATTCAACAGGAATTTCACTGGCACTTACGTTACTTCTGTTTTAGAAAAATAATTAGGATTAGACGCAAAAAAAAGAAATCCCATGTTATTTTTTATTTGTAAAAGGACGTACCTACGTTCTTTATAATTTAAGAGTAGATACACATAATATTGTTTTGCTGCACTTGATAGCTTAAATTCCACGCCCGCACAGTCGAGCACAGTTAGTTTAAAAATAAGTCTGTAGTAGGTAGAAAGTATAAGTATTTCATTGAAACTTCGATATAGAAAAAGGTACTTGACAATCAAAACAAAATTCCTTCGAACATAATAACATAGCGTTCTAACATCCCAATAGCAGCACTTTTCTATATTAAACTCGAGCCTCTGAGGAAGAACCAACCATTTTCTTTTTACGCAAAACTGACTTTAATTCCCAAAAAATATTACACGAGTGAGTCCCTCTCTATGCATACTGAGAGCCTTATTACAAACATTGGACTACGTTTTATGACAACCTTAAGTTAATAAAAATACGGATGGTTTTTGAATAGCAAGCGGTGAAGATATGATGGTAAAGAATTAAAACGATAATTAGTAAGGATAAGATATTGGCAACTTTTTAGCATATTTCCTTCTTGTAAGTAGGTTTGTAATGATTACATTTTCAGTATTAACAGCGCAGTGATTAACATTTTAATTAAATGTAAGATAGGGCTTCTGAGGACATGTCTCGGATGGAATAATTAAGTAAGAGTTGGTAAGTGGGGAAGTAGGAATGTCAATTATAAAATGGAGAGTTTTTTCTTGTTTTGGTTGCTATTTGCCCATGACTACTGAGCGCTACAACACCGAATGTATAGCATAAACCATTTTTTATAATATTATATATCATATTGTTATGTGCCTGTCTCGTTGGTCTAGTGGGCAAAGGCGCTACTGCTGAGCGTGAGATCCTGAGTTTGATTCCCGGGTCGGGAAAGTTTGTTTGGGTTGGGTGGTATCTTAGACTCATTGCTGGTTGGTGGCAATAGGCTTCCATTTACATGGGACTTAAACATGTCTGTTGTGGGTGTATCATAGAAATATATTTTTATTTTTTCTATTTTCATAGATACACCTCTGCCTTCCCCCTTGGGGAATACAGATATGATTTTTGTCTTATTTTCATTTATATATAAAACTAAGGTGTGAAATTATTAGTCATACGTGATATATGTATGTCAGAAATGTTTTACAAGGCTTCTTAAAGAAATAAAACATAAATCTTGAAGGGACAGTACCAGGGCCGCATAAACCTTAGGTATTATGATACTAGCACTGAGTCACACCATCCTACATACTCGGACGGTCATCGGCTGCACAATAGCGCAATGATATATGTCCGACAGCGGCACGTGGCCTGGCACCCTGCCAGCCCCCGGGCACCCCCCCCCCCCCCCGTGCGTTACGTATGGAGCCATAAATTTATGGCTTTGACACCATAATATTGAAGGTTAGTTAGCTATGAAAGTGTTATGACCAGTTGTAGTAATAATATCGGGTCTATAATAGAATAGAATACTCTTTATTGTCATTGGCCAAGCCTTTTCCCAACTATGTTGGGGTCGGCTTCCAGTCTAACCGAATGCATATTTTACATGGAGCAACTGCCTATCTGACCTCCACAACCCAGTTGCTGGTCAACGCGATACCCCTTGGCAAGACTGGTTGGCAGACTTTCAGGTTTCTGACTACCCATAACGACTGTCAAAGCTTTACAAATGACAGTCTGGACCGTTAAGCCGGTGTGCTTTCCGAGGCTTGGAGGAGGCTCGATGTAATGTACAACAAGTAAAATAAATAAATAAATAATGCTGGACAATCCACACAGCATCATCTAGCCCCAAGCTAAGCAGAGCTTGTGTTATGGGTACTAGATGACTGATATACTTAATACAAAAGTAAAATATCTATCCATGTAATTAATGACATGGATAGATATTTTACAAATATATATATATTACATTTTTTTTAAATGCTACCTAATTTATATTGCCAAAAATATCGTAACTTTACTCGGAAGCAACCCGCGATCTGATTGATGGCAATAGGCTCGCCCCTTATTACATAGGACTTGAACATAACTGGCAAGATGTAAGTGAACCATACGAGTAGGTACAACTCTGCCTAATCCTTAAGGGAACACAAGTATGATGTTAACCTATGTTATAAAGTAGCCCATCAAAAGGTTGTAATGAACCGGATCGCGGTCAAACCGTACAGTTTAAACTAAACCCTTTTGTATCGTTATCACCGGCGGCATGGAGCTCGCATGACACGGGTTATAGCGCCGAGACTCACGTTTAACTGAAGCTGCATTTACACCGACGCATGACGAGAGAGAACACTGAATATTATCAACAAACAGATTTATAAATAAATTGAAGCGATTTCTACAATCCAAGGCAAATTACACAGTAAAGGAGTTTCATCATCTGCTTTTGTTCCTTCTATGTTGGGGTCGGCTTCCAGTCTAACCGGATACAGCTGAATACCAGTATTTTACATGGAGCGACTGCCTATCTGGCCTCCACAACCCAGTTTACTGGGCAACACGATACCCCTTGGTAAGACTGGTTGTCAGACTTGCAGGCTTCTGACTACCTGTAACGACTGTCAAAGATCTACAAATGACAGCCGGAACCAACGGCTTAACGTGCTTTCCGAGGCACGGAGGAGTCTCGAAATGTCACTGTCAATGGCCACCCATCCACAGATTGACCTCGGCTAGCGTAGCTTAACCTTCGATCAACCCGTGCGACTGTTTTTATATAGCCACGAGCTCCACCACACACACACACGCACACAGTTAAGGAGTTTCTAGATGATAAAATGATTGCAAAATAATTCCAGTATAATTCCAGTGCCTCTACCCTGCAGTGGGGCAGTAATAGGCTGGCCTATTACTGTCCCACTGCAGGGCACAGACCTCTTCTCATACAGACAATGCATGAGAATTAATGACCACGCTTGCTTACTTATAATTAATGAAATGAAATACACCTAATAATTTATAGTAATAATACTATTTAGCCCTCTTCCTCTCTCCTAAATGTTTGCCCAACAGGGTCCATATTGTATCTTAAACTTTTTTATTATTATTTTTCCATCTTTGTAACATATGGAATGCAAAAAAATTGAGTATTGATAGAGTGGTATGTTATCAAAGTTTAGAGGTCAGCAGGCCTAGACAACTTTTCTGTAGCGTAATTCCTCAGACGCTAACGTCAAATTATGAAAACTAGCTTCCGTCCGCGGCTTGGCCCGCGTGGTTGTTGATAAAAAAAAAGTAGCTTGTTCTTTCCCGGGGTGCAATCTATCTCTCTGCCAAATTTTATCAAAATCCGTTCAGTGGTTTAGGCGTGAAAGACGGACAATCAGACACACACACTTTTCCATTTATAATATTAAAATAAATAGTATGGATGACATCACAAATGTAGAAAGGAGTCACGTGACATGTCTATATCGTCAACTCTTTACAATAATTAGATTCTTCCGTTGGCGTTAACGCTTACAAAACACAGTTTTTGTCTAGGCCGATAAAAGATTTCAATGCTGGGAGGTCCAGAATCATGTACTGGACTCATGATATCAGGTCGTGCGTTGACGTCACTTCCTTGCTATACAGGGTCTGTATAGCATTTAGAAAATAATAGGTAGCACAACAATATTGCTCAATAAACACGTTCACACAACGATGTCCTTTAAACTAAAGAATGAATAATTAACAAATGACGTAATCTGGAAGACGAAACAGTATAGCATAACTGTGAATATATGGTCAATACCTACTCGTATTTTAAAGAATGTTGGCATTCATTAATATGCCATAAAATTACCATTTATATGAACACTATACAATAATAATATAAATATACGAAATGACCCGGCAAACGTTGTTTTGCCATTTTAAGACTTGAATATATTTTTTGGCGTGTCCCTTGTTACTTAGGGGTATGAAAAATAAATGTTGGCCGTTTCCCAGACCTACCCGATATGCCCACAAAATTTCATACAAGTCGGTCCAGCCGTTTCGGAGGATTTATTAATTATGTTTTATTTAAATTCCTGTGTGCCAATGAGTTATTTACCTGAGAATAATTGAATTGAATTGAATTTATACGCGGCACCTAGTGAGTAATCTAAACTAATACACACTAAAATTTGAATGGGTGATTGCCCGCGTCGAAGCCAATTTGACTTGGTAGCACAATCGTTTTTTTATTATAATTTTTAGGAAACTCAAAAATAACATAATTATGCAAAATATTATCATTTTTAACCGACTGCGTGACGCGACGCTCCAGAGGGTATTGTGTTTATCAGCCTATGTACGTATTTACGTGTGTTCCTTTGTGGCGCTCTGAGACCAAACGCGTAGGCCGATTTTGATGATTCTTACGTTATTTAATTTATCTTAATCTTACGACTGTTACTTAGGAAGGCGTTACTGAAGGCAAATCGTTCTGCCGCAGTAAAACCGCCATTAAAATTGCATTCTGCATAAATAAGTCAAGCTCTGAAGAGTTTTGTTTTTTGTACGCGCTTATCTCTGGTAATACCGCTTGGATTAAAAAAAATATATTTCTTGCATTTGATAACCCAATTTTTAAAAAGATTACAAACTATTTATGTTATAGTTACTGGGGAGTTGGTTGCGCCACTTCTACTTCCCAGCAAAAACAATAGGAAATGTTGACTTTCTAAGTTTGATTTTTGAACTGCTAATTCTCAGCCTACTTTGAATAAATACATTTTGATATAGTTAAAAGTGAAAACAACCTAAGAAAAAGATCAACACTGGTCCAGAATCATATACCTACTGGACTCACTCTTATTGTACACCCACACTTCAAGACGAGCCGGTTATCATCAAATGAGCAGAAATCCAAACTACGGTCTGGTATTGACAAATTCAAGTTCGAAGAATCCAAAAACACTTTGGCCGACCCGGAAATCGAACCTAGGACCAAGTGTTCAACAGTAGCGCCTCCCATCACGAGACCATAGAGATAGTCTGTAGAATCAAAAGCCTAATTACCGAGCCGTGTGCTATCACAGACACCGACGATACTGTAGATAAGATAATGTACTATCAGATGTATCGGGTTTTGTGCAGTCCGGTATTATCGCCAGTGGACTATTAGATAGGATTCCGGATTCTGGATTCCTGCCCGGTGATGGCAATAGGCTCATGCCCTTTTACGTGGGGCTCCAACATAACCGGCAAGATGTGGGTATTACTGTAGGTCTATTATCTGTCCTATCCTTCGGGGACTAGGCTTGATGTTAATAAATAAATATTGCTGGAACATCCACACAGCATCATCTAGCCTCAAGCTAAGCACAACTTGTTTTATGGGTACTAGATGACTAATATATTAAATTCAATATATTACATAGATGGTTTTTTTTTATGATACATAGTAAACACCCAGAGCACCCGGAACAAATCTTTGTAGATCGTACAAACATTTGTCCCAAGGCGGGAATCGAACCCGCAACCTCCTGCGTCGCAGGCGGACCTTCGCCCGCTGCGCCACATAGGTAGTCAAATGTTGACTATTAGATATGTTAAAGTTCGATCTGTTGTCTCGAGCTACACGATAACTAACAAACGCGTGTACTGACTGGACAGGTCCACTCATACTGTGTGGTTCTTTCCTCAAAAGACCACCTCAGACACTAATCTGCATGGTCCTCACATGATCTGACCAAGATAATGTCTGGAATTTAAAAGAGACTGTAACCTCTGAGTTATTTCTGGTGTTTCTTCTCAAAGTAGTCAGGTAGGGAAACATCGACCTTATCTAGTTCTAATTTATTTATGTCAATAGTCTGCGTGGAATTTAACAAAACACGGGTTTTTCATTTTTTGAACGGAACCCTAATACTTTTTCTAAAATAAAAGAACTAATTAAGTTACTTCTTATCACATCTGTAATAGAGAGCCAGTGAAAGTCCCGTCAAATTATAAAACATAAGAATATAATAGGTTACTGTTTATCGCATCAGCTATAATAGATCTGCCAGTGAATTCCTATCAAAATGGATCCAGCCGTTTCAGAGACAGACAAAAATAAAACGTTTTTTTTTGGTACAGACGCCAGCACAACAAGCTACCCCAAACTGTCAGATTTTCCCAATTGAACACAAACCCTATTATATTGTCCTAAAGTTGAAAACCTATCACAGAAATTTGACACATTGGGGTAGCTTGAAGTGCTGGCCTCTGTACGTATAACTAACTACTGTATAATCTTTCCCATACATTAAGTAAAAAGCTGTGACTTGCAAAATTGTTTATTAAAACCCATTTACAACAAATAAAATGTAATTTATCATTTAGACTCAGCGCAAACCATAGAAAAGGGTTCCCTAATACCATTGGGAAATTCGATAGTTTATATGGGTTTGACAATCTTATGTGATTTTCATCATTTGATAAAGAGCGACTCCAAACCTATGGGGCTTAAAATTTGAACCCCGATGTTTTGTTTATATTATGGTCATAACATCACGCTTGTATTACCGGAAGGGTTAAACAGAAGTATTTTTATTGGACACCCACATTTCGCCAGTTATGTTTGAGTCCCATGTAATATACAGGCTCCAGACTCCTACTAAGAAATCCCAGATAGAAAGACCCAAAAACATTTAGCCTGACCTGGTAATCGAACCCAGGACCTCAGGCTCAGCAGTAGAGCTTGCGAATACTAGACCAACGAGTCAGTGTATCAATTAAAACACTGTTGTAAATTACATAGCAATTATGAAGCATTCTCCTACTTGCTATATGTGTAATTGTTTGCCAGTCTGTATGTAGTAGGAGTGGGGAATTACATCATTATGTTTTGACTCCATCTTGTATTTCCTAAGCGTACGATATTAACATAATATCGTAACAGCAACACGACGGCCTTAGAAACATAGAATAGAATAATCTTTAATGTACACCATGAAAACTTACGAATAATGTGTTTAAGGCCTACATACGGTGTTACCATGGGTGTCCACATCGCTAAAAGCGATCTCTTACAGACAACCTTTGGATGGTCTTGATAGAGCAGGAGAAAATACACATATGTTGGTAGTTCGTGGAGTACCATCTAAATATATACAATACCGGTAAAACGGGGTTACTTTGCAAACTGGGGCGACTTTGATAATTGTTCAGAAATGAATTATTGTCTCCAATTCACCAGTTAAAGGGAACGCACACGATCATTCATTCGTCTATTCGAAATTCTAGTCGTTAGGCTATATTTTTCCAATGCGTTTGTTATTAGAGTTAGTTCTAAGTAGATGAAAAACAGTAAAATTTGAAACCCTGAATTTAGGTCGAAAATGCATTCTAGATAGGGGTGACTTTGAACGGCAATGAAATAATTAGATGTTATCAAAGCAGCCCCATTTTCAATATCAATTTAATTGATAAGTTGAATTTCTTTTTCCATGGAACTATTAATATTGTTTTATTAAAATATCGTTATTTAGTTATCATTTAAAGACTCCTCAACCGTTTTATTTCTTTTTATTTAAAAACTTTAAAAGATACATGGGAATTCATTTCAAAATTAATCAATCTAACCCCGTTTTACGGTACATAACTATAAATATAACCTGAGAGGGCGGTTAAAAGATGTATGGAAGAAGAAAACATACTGCGCCGACCCCAAATAAATTGGGATAAAGGCTGGAAGATGATGAGGATGATGACATAACTATAAATATGAATATGACATACAATAGGACATTTTCACATTTTCATGCAAGGCAACGGACTGTTATGATGACAATTTAGGAGGGATCCTTGATCATAATTTTAAGACCAAATTCAGAGATAATTTTAGAGAAATCATTCCACAGCCGTACTGCTTCCACTGATAACGGTTTATCAAAAAAGCTCGTGGAATGCATAGGCATATCTAGCCTCAAGTTTACGTAGACATAGACAGGGCAGAGCGTTCTCTATACAGATGTGAGATAAATAAAAGCTAGAAAGTGTGAGAGAGACAAAGTTAATGTGCGGCCAGTTAGTTGTCTATCAAATCAAAGGGACAGGTCTTTGCAGTGCGGTTGCTTTGTCTCCTTCTACAGAGTGGAAGGCCATGGCTGAGTCCATTTCTCTATGTATGTACATATATGCGAGCCAGTACCCATACAACACCCCTACAACATTTTAATAAAAAAAATAATTTAAATGTGCAGAAGAGATACGTGATTCTTTCGGCATTGGTTGCTTGATTTTAACAGTTGCTGGATCTGTAATCTTGTACAATGGCACGGAGTCCGACTCCGGGTTTCAGGGTTCCGTACCTATAAAGAAAAAAAACGGAACCCTTCTAGGATCCTTTTTTTATCGTTCGTCTGTCCGTCTGTCTGTCACGACCCTTTATCTCGGGAACGCGTGGAGTTATCGAGTTGGAATTAAAACGATATACTTATGTCTTGTCGCTTTTGTTTATTTATTAATTTATTTTGAAGCCAGATCTTATGAATAGATTTAGATTAGAGGAGCTTGTGGTTAAATAAATAACAGCCGCACGGTTTGATCAAAGTTTAAGCTACGCTTGCCAAGGTCAGTCTGTGGATGGGTCACGTTCGTAACATATCAAGACCCCTCTGTGCCTCGGAAAGCACGATAACCCGTCGATTGGTCTCGGTTGTCATTTGTAGATCTTTGACAGTCGTTACGGGTAGTCAGAAGCCCGAAAGTCTAACAACCAGTCTTACCAAGGAGTATCGTGTTGACCAGTAACTGGGTTATGGACGTCAGATAGGCAGTCGCTCCATGTAAAATACTGGTATTCAGCTACATCGGGTTAGACTGGAGCCGACCCCAACATAGTAGGGGAAAGTCAGGCAGATGATGATCTTATAAATAGATTACACTCCGGTGTGACGCACACCCGACTTGGCAGGGCACGGTTACACGCTGCCACGTTACGGGTTGTTGGCCGGGGCAAGCTCGGGCCGGACACACATCATGTACGATGTACCAACTTAACTGTATACGTCTACTGCCTCTGTCGTATAATAATAATAATAAATAAATATTGCTGGAAAATCCACACAGCATCATCTAGCCCCAAGTTAAGCAGAGCTTGTGTTGTGGGTACTAGATGACTGATATACTTAATACAATACATTACATATATCTAATAGATTTTTTTTTATTATACATAGAAATACCCAGAACACCCGGAACAAATATTTGTAGATCGTACAAACATGACAAATATTTGTACGATCTACAAATATTTGATAACATGACAAATATTTCCCAAGGCGGGAATCGAATCCGCAATCTCTTGCGTCGCAGGCGGACCTTCGCCCGCCGCGCCACATCGGTCGTCGTATAAGTGAGTTATACACGTTTACACGGTGCAAAGGATATTGATCGGATGGAACACAGTTCTGCCGCCTGCTTGGTGTAGTGGTTGCAAGCGCTACAGTACTGCTGAACATAAGATCCTGGGTTCCCGGGTCGGGATAATTGTTGTTGTGTTTTGTTATCTAGATTTTTTTAATAGCAGGCTGAAGTCTGGATTTGTGTTCGGTTGATAGCAATCAATTTGCCCTTTATTACACGAGACTTAAACATAACTGGCGAAATGTGGGCGTATTATATATTGACTAGCTGACTCAGTAAACGTTGTTTTGCCATATAGAGGTAGGTGATAGAATGGTGAAAATTTGAAGTTGTATGTACTTTTATAAAAAATATTTGATGGTGGACCACCCTTAACATTTAGGGGGATGAAAAATAGATGTTGTACGATTTACAGACCTAACCGATATGCACACAAAATTTCACGAAAATCGGTCGAGCCGTTTTGGAGGAGTTTAATAACAAACACCGTGACACGAGAATTTTATAAATTAGATACACCGTCCTCTGCCTAACTCCAAGAGGAAAACATGCGTTACGTTATGTGGGTAATATTTTGACGTTAAACAGACGATATCGGACTCTGAATGATGTACTGAACCCATGTGGAACGATGTCCCTGTGTCGTGATTAGAAGATTTGCTAATTAGTAAAATTGGTGGTTCGCCCAACTGTCGCATGATTAAAATCTTAGGCGCTGACGGCAGATTCTATCGACACGCTATTTTTAAACGTTAACCAATTTAGACTATCAATATATAATGACAAATATTTCATATGAACAAGCTTTCAGGTTTGCAGTATTTAAGGCAAAATGTTATGGCATGCGAAGGAATGAGGAACACGGTGTAAGGAAACTCTGAGTATAAATGTGGAGGGTTTCAGACGAGTGGAGAAGAAGCAATGGATGGATTATGTGAAAGATGATATGGCTAAGAAGGAGGTGAAATCACGGCAAATAGAGATGTAGGTATGGCAGAAGACAGGCGTTGCACAGAGGGGTCCCGGAGTGGTCTCTTAAGAGGTAACGGGGCCCCTTCCATGTGCTGATGGTGATCACCGGGGTGGTTTTAGTGAGGTAAGAATCCCACACTCCCTGGTCTTTTCCCCAAAAGTCCAGGCGACTTTTGAAAGTTTCGCCCCGTTAACAAAAAAAAAGGTATGGAAGAAGAAGACATGCTCCGCCCACCCTACGTAACTTGAGACAAGGGGCAGGAAGATGAGTATTTAAGACTAAATATGTTAGTGATTTATCCACTTCATCCGTTGACCAGACTGGAAGCGGACCTCAACATAGTTGTGAGAAGGTTCGGCAAACGGTGGTTTGTACATTTTTACGGAGTCAGGTTTTTGTAAACCAATGTGACTTTTCCAATTCATTATGTATTTTCTAAATTTATCTTAGACATCACTGACATCAGTGAAGGTAACGTGAGGGAACTTAAACTTTATAAGTATAATACTGTAATCGTGAACACAGTTTGAGTAAGCGTGAAAGCGTGACTAAGCGCGTGCCTTTTCTGTATGAGAAGAGGCTTTTGCTCTGTAATTGGACGGCTTTTATAAGTTCCTATAAGTAAGTAAGTACCAGCCTATTACTGTCCCACTGCAGGGCAAAGGCCTCTTCTCATACAGAGAAGGCACGAGCATTAATCACCACGCTTGCTCACGACGGGTTGGCGATTTCAGACTTATATTAAGTCCAGGTTTCCTCACGATGTTTTCCTTCACCGATGTCAGTGATGTCCAAGATAAAGTTAGAAAGTAGGTACATATTATTATGAATTGAAAAACTCACATTGGTACTTGCCCAGGTTTTAACCCACAACATCGTGCACAAGAGGCGAGGCCTATACCACTGTGCCATCGTGACATTTAAAGTTAAGTTCCTATATCACTAGAGTTTAGAGTTTGAGCTCATTCAGGCGCAAAAATCCTCCTGCTAAACAAAAACCCCAAACAAAAAGTCCCGTGTCTCCTTGCCCTGGAATCGAACCTCTTACAACTTAGTACCAACTTGTAACATAATTTTTAAAAGGAACTTACGCAAAAGGCCTGCTGCTGCCGTAGAACCGGTGCTCCGTGTAGAACAGGGCGGCGCGCATCTGCTCCGCCATCTCGTAGGCCAGGCCCCCCTGCGTCCACGACGCCGTGATGGGCCACTCTCCACCGACGAAGATCACGATGTTGTTACCCGCGAACTCGTTGTTGTAGAAGTAACGCTGGAAAACACACACTTACATTAGCTTAAGCATGTCCTCCGCTGTACTTTTCTGATTAATTTCGTTGCGGGATCCAGGACACTTGAGTTGTTTCTCCGGGACGCTTTTATATTGGTCGTCACTATTGATTCTGGTTTTCGTGAGTTGGTTTGGGAATAGTGTGGCGGGATTATCCAAAAAGCATGTTCCTATAGATAGAAACTATAAAACGCCGACTGCACAACTATAATTCTACATTCCGTTTGCTTTTTTTGTGTTAAAACGCGTTTTGTTGGACTGCCCTATATAATGTTTGTTCAAAGGGTACAAATACTCAGCCCAATTTAAATAAATGAATTTTGAATTTAAATTACGCTTTTATCAGAATTCATAATTATAATAAAAACGTTCGCTACAACATCACTATTATCATCAAGTATTCCACAATAGACCCAATTGAATACAGCTATATTTTAATAAGAATATTGCTATACTAAAGCACATCATTATTTTATATGTATTAATGATTTTGTACACAATTTGCCAAGTCATTTTGATGCAAGTAATGCAATCCGTCCTTGGGCGAATAGACGTCACAAAGTTCGACGTCTCCATTGACAGTGTATTATATTAATAAATGGCAGAATTCTAAGTACCGTTAAACTATGTAGTCATGTGACTACAATATATTTCCTTGAATTTTAACCAATAATATTGCATACAACCTCGGCTTCGCTACAGTGGACAGGGATTATTGGTTAATATTTCTCCGCTTCTCTGCTCCGAAGCCTCGCTCCGCTTCAATGGACAGGCAGCCTAAAACTCCTCAGTCAACTCTATCGAGTCATACCAGTATGATGTTCTGTAATACAAGACACCATATATCACTCACCATAGGATAAGTCCTTGTATCATACGCCATGAAGTGGTTCAACCTGACCTGGACCCAGCCCTCCACGGGATCGACCCTGGAGCTGCGGGTCGGTGGAGGAGGTTCCTGCGTGTTCAGTGCCAGGCATGGCGCTAAGAGCAGCAGGAGGAACCCTGGAATTGAGAGGTGGTGTTAAAACCTTGCATCAATATATCTATTATTGTTATGATGTGACAGGAAAAGTGGAAGGTGGGTATGAGTGTGGTGGTATGGAATAAGAAGACAGGCTCATCGAACCCAAATTAATTGGATGGAGTATAGCGACGTCACAGGAAACGTTTACGTGTGCGTTTTGACAGAAAATATAAAAATGGTGGTACTAAATCCTGTACTGAAATATAAGCAGTCATGGGAACTGCCTAAAACCAGCAGTCTGACAACCAGGTTTACCAAGGGGTATCGTGTTGCCCAGTGACTGGGTTGTGGAGGTCAGATAGGCAGTCGCTCTATGTGAAATACTGGTATTCAGTTGCATCGTGTTAAACTGGAAGCCGACCCCAACATAGTTGGGAAAAGACAGGCAGATGATGATGATGATTGGGACAGAAGAGAGGACTTACAACTTTAAAATAACTGTTGTAATAATTAGCATGTTGGTGATGCGAACCTATAACTTTTGCAAATAACAGAAGTTTCCACTTCAAAAACTATTTTGAAAGTGACTACTAATTAAAGAAACAAATATAAATAACAGGTAGATACTTACACATTGTACAACACTAAAACAATATCACAAAATAACTTTAAAACAAGTACGCGTGTGTAATTCGTCGCGCCTTACGACAATAGTCCCATTTAATACGAATATCTTGAGATAATACAATAATGTATAAAAGATAATGCAGATATAATATGCTAAAATTTTGTAATCTTTCGTGTGTCGATAAGCAAAGTGGGTGAAACCGATTTTTTTTGATAATTATACAATGTTTAACAGAATAAACGCAATACCTCTTAAGGGGTTTTTGTACTCTGAAATTATCTCTGAATGTATGTGCGCATCACTCGGAAAAATGTACTGAACTACTGATTTTTTTTTTGGCGTTTTGGGGTTGGTCCCGTAGTAAGTGGTAGTAATAGGGATGTGTCCTAGGTAAAAATATATTAAGTCTATTTAGTCCGTCAGTAAGATTACCAAACAATATTGGACACGTACTTTTTGCTTACTCAAATCAATAAAAAGTGACAATGTTATAGCACATTAAAGTTCAGGAGAACGGGCTTGTGACGTCACTGTTACGTTAAAAGTTTATCGCGGGGTGACGTCACGTCCAATATCAACGCACTATAATATCGTCGTCAGTTTTAGTTGACGTGACAAAAGAAAAAATGCGTGTAAAGTATTTTTGAGTAATCCAACTTTCGGACCAATCAGAATTTTTAAGGACACTACCCTATTAGTATCGCTCATCGATATGATTACTGCGTCCAGTTAGACTGGAAGGCGACCCAGACATTGTTTTGGCAGGCCTAGGCAGGTGTTGATACCGCGTAATGTCCCTATTTCCCAGTATCGATTTTTTCAGTAAAACACAGGTGGAGATGCATCCAGTTGGACTGGAAGCCCACCACAACATATTTAATTGAGAAAAGAATGGTCAGATGACGATACATGATGAGAGGTACTGCATGTATTCTGTTACACGTTGTATATAATTTTGATTAAATACACTTAGCTAATGACTACACGCCTGAATTCCCTGCTGCATACTGCCAATTCCCGCAGGCCGCACGGTACAAATATTTGTATGGCCTACAGGTAGTTGTTCCGGGTCTGGCTGTTTGTGTATGTTACTTTAAATGTTTGTAAACGCACCCACTACACCGCGTTTCTCTAGTGCTTCAAGGATGTTCGCTGAAGCCCGCGTAATTTTTTTTTAGACACGACGACTTACAAATAATTACAATAAACAATTCCATCATATTGATATGTTTGCTCTTTCTGCTGGTAGATTCAAAAATATTGTTCTCGAAATACTTAGTCAACAGTCATTTTAATTATAATTTTGATTAAGATTTTGTATCCTTCTGAATTTTTGCTTTGTATGCTAAATTTATTTTTGTTGCAGTATTTAACACAAGAAATGTTTTCTTAACTTAACTTAAATTATATATTGTAGTTTTTAGGTTTTAGTTTAAAATTATTTGTTTTTATTATTATTAGTTTGTAAAGATTATAATTTGTTACGTGTATTCCGTGGAAAATGTGGTAAAATGTGGCCGTATCTTTTTGTATTTTTTCTACAAAATGTAATGTGTGACTGTTTGTTTTCCCTTATAAATAAAATAATATAAAATACAGTAATGCGTAAGAGATGCGCTTCTCTGGTACGCAGTGTGCGTGATAGCACCAACAGCATCCTAAAAATGATCTCCGGCGTATTGGATTGCGCGATCGTTTTACACAAGCTCTGCTTACCTTGGGGCTAGATGATGCTGTGTGGATTGTCCAGCATTATTTATTTATTTATTATCGCTAACCGGTGCTGCAAAATTTGTGCTAGTCTTGCAGCGTGATGAAATTTAGGTAATTGATTTATATATTTTTTGTACTAACATAGGCTTTAAGTAAAATTGTTACTAATACTAAGAGTTTTGTTACTTGAATAAATAATTGAATTATTGAAATTATTATACAGGGTGTTAGGTAGAACGAGGGACATACTTTAAAGGCGTGTAGTACTCATGAAAATGAACAACTTTGATGAACAATGAAACAATCCCTAAAATCGCGAAAAAATAATCAGCTACTTCATACATTTATGTTGGCATAACTTAACAAAATGTGAGAAACAGCTATTTTTTTTTCACGATTTCAGTGATTGTTTCATTGTTTTTTTCATTCATTCATTTCGATCCTTTAGTGAAATTGGTTCGTTTTGATGACTACTAGCTTCCCTTAAAGTTTGTCCCTCGTTCTGCCTAACACCCTGTATACAGGAGAAATTCCTTCTGTGGGGCATCGTAAAAAACAAAATTGAAATATCAAAAATCTTTTGGGAAACCAAATTCTATGAATGTACATTCTTAATACAACGCGGGTCGTCTATCCCAGAAAGTTTATACAAATATAAATATTGTTATCGGGAGCCTGTGCCGCACCCTTTGCCCTAATATTTTACTTTTCTTATTACATTCGTATTGTAATCAGAAAATATCAGAAGTTATGCTATTTCGGTCGTCGGTATAAGTTTCGTATGAACTTTGTTTATTTATTTGTGAATACTTTTTCTTATGATTATTTGTTTTGTAGGTACATAGGTACCAGAGGATTTATTGTGGTGGTAGAAATATGGAAGAAATATCTTCACATCTTTTTTCCGAATGTTTTCATTTCGTCTGCCTCTTTGGTCGAGTGGTCGAAAGCAAAGAACATAGCGTGGGGTCCCATGTTTGATTTCGAAGACGGGTAAAGTGTTAAAAGTGACTTTTTCAATGGTAAAATTGATGTGAATTATTTGACAGTTTAAGGCTGCGTTTCCATTGAGGCGGAGCTGTGCGGAGCTGAGTTAATGGTGCGTGCATTAACCAATCGCATTTCTCGAAATCTCCGCTCCGCTTCAGTGTAGACATTGTGGTTGGTTAACTCATGCACCGCTAAGCTCCGCTCCGCACAGCTCCGCCTCAGTGGAAACGCAGCCTAACCTCCGACGACAAAGAGGACTGTTATTTTTCTTTATTACTGTTATTAGGTTAAGCATAAAAAACCATACACTAGTCACTAGCACTACGCCCGCCTGTCCGTGTGGATTTCGTACTTTACCCTTTGAACTTTATCATCCCCTACACCCCGTCTAAAACGTAAATTTGAAAATAAAATATAGCTTGAGTTACTCGATTATAATGTAAGCTGTCTTTTTTGCATTGTTTTTTTTTATGTCATGATGGCCCAGTGGTTTAGGCTTCGTCTCTTGTGCACGAGGTTGTGGGTTCAAACCTGGGCAAGTACCTATGCGATTTTTTCAATTCATATGTACTTTCTAAGTTTATCTTGGACGTCACTGACATCGGTGAAGGAAAACATCGTGAGGAAACCTGGACTTATATAATTAATGTAAGTCTGAAATGGCCAACCCATCTTGAGCAAACGTGGTGATTAATGCTCATGCCTTCTCTGTATAAGAAGAGGACTGTTTCCTGTAGTGGGACAGTAATAGGCTGGTACAATGTAGCTTTCTATAGGTGAAAGATTTTTTTAAATCGGTTCAGTAGTTTTTGAGCTTTTCGAATAGAAACAAAAGACAAACAAATCTTTCCTATTTACAATATAAGTTTTAAATTACGTTTAGGTGTCCCTAAGTAATGCTTATAAAATGGAGCACTGTGTTTACATTTAAGGTAAGTACATATTTCCCGGAAAAAACGGAATTTCGTACTTGTGTTGTTTCTTTTTAACGTTATCACTGCAATCGCGCACTAATCGACTAGATAACAGAGATTAACTAAATATTCGATTTGGTTGCCATGTTTTATTGTAATTAGTTCGTTAGCAATTACAACTTAAATGGTTTAGATTATGTTGGAAATATCTCCCTGTATACGTGTAGGGGTGGGTAGAGTAGCACTGTTACCTGTTATAAACTTTTCAGGGTTTCGAGCTAAAATGTTAAAACATGCTATTGGTGCCTCGTCGTCGTCCATCCGTCTATCACAGCTACTTATATCAGGAACTATAAACACTGCTTTTTTACTCAAATACAAGGAAAAGAAATGATAATTTTTTTTATTGCAATGGGGGGGTTGAAATTTTTGAGGGGTTAATTAGGTCAAGTGGGGTATCACGTGATAAGTCTTATTTCGCGTATCATAGTTTTGACATAAGACGAAAACTTTCCGTAAAATATCACCCCTCCCCTCCCCCTTTTTATCTACAAAGTATGCACACCGCAAAAGCTGAAATCTAGTTGATGGATGGAGATGGGTGCATGCTGATATTACAGGAAAAGCAGAACGAGGCGCAGGTTTTCAGATAACAGTTACAATCAAACAATAGTTAAACAGTGACGGCACGGTTGGCGCAGTGGCTGAGCGATTGGCTGCTGCGCCGTGTGTTGTGGGTTCGATTCCCGCACGGAACTTATATGTTTCTTTGTTTATGTGAGTTTGATGTTTGTAAACGCACCCACGATACAGGAGAAATTCCTAACTGGGTCAAAATTGGCAACTGGGTTGTGGAGGTCAGATAGGCAGTCGTTCCATGCACAACAGTGGCATTGGGCTACATGTTAGAATGGAAGCTAACCCCTGATAAATGTCATTTTTTTTTTAATAAATTGTATAAAACGAAAAGACCTTTTCATAAATTACCTAGAATTTTAAGTGTTAAACATTAGAAGAGAAAGAAAGAAAAATCATTTACTCGACACAGGCTCAGACACACAACGACACAATACTTAATATTGAAAACATAAAATAAAAAAGCAAAAAGAATTATATGATATCAATAAAGTAATAAAAAATATATTATTAAGTATGTGCCTTACGGCTGCGCTAAATGAGTCCAGGCCTAGTATTTGACGTCGGTTTTCAACTGGACCATTAGAGATAATGCTTAGTTTAATAAACCGCCACCTCATCAGAATCTCTTCTCGAATTTTATACAAGAAATATAGAAATAGGTAAAGCTAATCTTTGTTTAAAATAAACTTTATTAAGCTTACTGTGGTCCAGAATTAATTCTAGGTTTTCACTCTCCAACGAAGTTAGTAAACCCGCTTTATTTTAGTTGGTGATTTATTTTCAGCTAAGAGCATTGCTTCCCAACTAGCGGCCCGCACTACCTTAAATTTGGTACTCGAAATCTTTTAAATTTCAGACTTTTCAACTCAAAAATCACAATGATGCAAACTGAATTTAATTTTTTGTTATAAACGTTGTGTTTTCCATTACAACAGTATAATGCATTTTGCTCATAGCGATCTAGTCTTACGATTCCGGTTCAACGAATTTTCTTACAATTTTGAGTATCGGTAAGTTTAGATTGACACAGTTTATTTTATAAAAATAAAATAAATAAAAAATGAATCCACACAGCATCATCTAGCCCCGAGCTAAGTAGAGCTTGTGTTATGGGTACTAGATGACTGATATACAATTCATTACATAGGTAGATAAATATTTTTATTATACATAGCAAATATCCGGAACAAATCATTGTAGATCGTACAAACATTTGTCCCAAGGCGGGCATCGAACCCGCAACGTCCTGAGTCGCAGACGGAACTTCGCCCGCCGCGCCACATTGGTCGTCGAATTGATTTGTCGATAATTGTGTTGCCAGTTTGTTTCTAGGGACAAGCCCGCCACAGTATTCCCAAACCTCCTGAAAACCAAGAATCAACAGTGGCGACCACCAGAAATGCGCCGAGACAATGAAGTCCGACGAGTCCCGGAGAAACGATTCAACTGTCTTGGATCCCGCAACGAAATTAATCAGAAAAGAACAGCGGAGGAGTTAGAAAAATACATAACATGAATGGGTTGCCATATGTAAATAATATAATTTTTTAAATAAAATTGTAAAGTAATAACAATTAATCATTTACTTTTTCTACACTATAATGCGTTAACAATTTACCAGGTTCAAAAAGGTTGGAAGCCGCTGGCTTCATAGAGGGTTTATTTAAAAGTTGGTACTATTAATCACTTTTAGCGCCGCTAACACCGAATCAAAAGAAAATTCTGGCGCTCAATGTATTATTTAGTACAATACCGGGCCATAAATATTATAGAATCAGCATTTTTGAAGAGCTCCTGACTCAATAAAAACAGCCTCACGAGTCGATTGCAGGCCAGTCTTTGGATGGGTGGCCGTTCGTAACATACAGAGACTCCTCCATGCCTCAGAAAGCAAGTTAATCCGTTGGTTCCGGCTTTCATTTGTCCTTGACAGTCGTTACAGGTAGTCAGGGGCCTGAAAGTCTGGCAACCATTCTTACCAAGTGGTATCGTGTTGCACAGTAGTGACATCCATTACCCAGTAACTATAAAGGTCAGATAGGCAGTCGATCTATGTAAAATATTGGTATGCAGCTGCACCCGGTTAGACTGGAAGCCAAGCCCAACATAGTTGGGAAAAGGCAGGCAGATGATATTGCTGAAGTTTTAATCTAAGTGTTTATTAGAAACTGACAATGTCACATTTCCAATTCATAATATTAACTTTGTAAGTTTTTATAAGACCTCACTGATATCGTAAAGATGAAAGCCCCTTTTGTCCTACCGCATAACATAATAAGTTATATTAATATAAACATCAAATAGAAAAGACACATCAGTTTTAAATGTCTTTCTGTTAAGTTAACGTCCAAGTACTGGTCAGTATCTGCTCCAATAGTTTAAAGTACACTACAAGTAGTTAAGTTTAAGTTACACTGTATATTGCGCCTTCCGTTCGATTCTATACTCTGTGACCATATACCATGGGAAAGGTGACTGTGATCAGTTTCTCTTTCCTTCACCTGCTACACTCACTGGCATGCGGTAGCTGGTGTTATTGTAACTCTCGCGCATGCGCCGTGGTCACACTGGTCACGTGCGGCGCTGCGCGTGAGTCAGTCCGCTCATACAAGGTAGCATGATGTTGGACGACTGGATGTGGCAGAGCGTGGCTGTGATGGTCTTTGTTCTGACATTTAGGTAAGTACAAGAATATGTCGTGGTTTTAATTTTATTGTTCTTTGAGGTTTGCTTAGTAAGCAAGTATGTCTATAACATTTCAATAAAATCCTGTAGTTTATTACTCTTTGTCCTGTTAGGGAGTGTCGTTGTTAATTATTATTATTACTTGACGGGATTTTCCTGCTGCAGAGCAAAAATCAAAATCCAAAATATACTTATTCCAATTAGGCTGAGAATCAGCCAGGACAGGGGACAAGCCTTTCCCAAACCACAGCAACTCTTGAAAACCAGAATCAACAGTGGCGACCATCAGAAAAGCATCGAGACAATTAAGTCCGACGAGTCGCAGAGAAACTTTTCAACTCTCTTGGATCTCGCAAATAAATTAATCAGAAGTTTTTTTCTTATTAATTTCGTTGTGGGTTCCAAGAGGAGTTAGAAAAACACACTTCCTAGGCTACAAGAGACTTCTGTACCCTTTTTACGGTTCTTTTATTTGGGTCCAGTCTTTATCGAAGGTGTCGAACTCATCCCGCTATCTCCGCATGGGGCTGCCGCGATGTCGCTTGCAATGATAATGCATAGGGTCCATAGGGTCGTGCATTTGGACCACTTCCATTTTGTCGTGGCAGCTTTCCGAATCGCAAAAGTGATTTTTTGTGATAGATGTGATTAAAATCATTTATTAATTGATTTAAAATCGATTTAAACTTTTGAGTTGGTCTTTTTAGGTTTTCGTACCAAAATGGTATAAAACGATTTTTATTTTTTCGGATTTTTCTTTGGTGTTTTTTTACAACTGCTTATTTCAGGAACTGCTAATTCTACCAGGCTGATATTTGAAGTATTTGTAAACAATGCTTGTACACTTACATTAAAAGTGATGGAACACTTATTTTCAGGTACTTCTGTATTACCAGATCCAACTTAACTGAACCTAGAATATACATAATATTTGGGTCATTGATTTTGACTATTTACAATACTGAAGTTAGCTTCGATCTATCTTCAGTAGCTATTGTGATCAAAAAATATTCCTGTAAGTTAATTTAAAAAATAAGTTTATTGTTGTCAGCTACTAGCTTATCCACGTAATCCTCAACATCTATGTACGATTAATAATAATTTAATGCAAATAGTGTACTACCGTCGCGCGGCGCATGCGCCGATCGTTAACTTATGACTCACTCATCGTGATTCACACTACATTTACCTTTCATGGGTCAGTTGTAGTGTAGGTACTCTTTGGTGCACGTATTTAAAAAAATGAAAACAAAATAAATGATGGTGGACAGCGCTATACTTGCAGATGATGGAAGGAATGATTGTTGATGAATGAAAGTTACAATAGAAAAGAAAGGATCCTCCGACCAGACGAGTGTTGATCCTCCCTTTTCTATGGTGGTTGAGGAACTTTACACCCTGTTCCTCATACCTTCAATCTGGTGACCCCGACGTGATGTTATAATTAATATAATTAGCCATAGATAATGCGTTCCGTGTTTGTGTTTATGTAAGTTAGGAATGTAACGTAAATGCAAAAATGTCATATGTCAAACGTGAAAACAACGAAAATTATGTGTTTTTGTAATGAGATGTTTAAGTGTTTTCTACATAATAATTAATGTTATTACATGAATTATAAACATACACATCTGCCGAGCCTTTTCCCAACTATGTATGGGATCTGCTTCCAGTTTAACCGGATGCAACCGAATACCAGTTTTTCAATTTATTTCAATTCCAATCTAAAGCCAATATGATTACAATGTTAATTTGGCTGTCACGAGATTATATTATCTGGTAAAATACAATATCTGTCAAAATAAACTCAAGCAATGAACACAGACTACTTTAAAAGATCTACAAATGACAGCTGGTACCAATGGCTTAAAGTGCTTTCCGAGGCAAGGAGGAGTCTCGATGTGTAATAAGCGGTCACCCATCCACACACTGACTTCGGCAAGCGTAGCTTAATCTTCGATCGACCCGTGCGGGTAATTTAATTACCCGCACGGGATCTTTCAAACATGATCGGGTTGGAAAGGGAGAAAAACCTTATAAGATAACGAATAATAGAAAACATAACATCACGCCTGTAATCCCCGACGAGCTAGGTAGAGGCGTACCTATTTGTACACCCACATTTCGCCAGTCAAGTTTAAGTCCGATGTAATAGAGGGCGAGCCTATTGTCATCAACCGGGCACATATTTACTACACTACTTCGGGCTGCTACTTTGAAATTCCAGAATAGAATAAAATTAGATAATAGAGAGAAATAGAGATGAGATGAGGGAATAGATATGTGTGGATGGAAAAATCATGTTTCGTTGAAAATACGACGACACAGTTGGCGCAGTGGTTGAACCATCGGCTGCTGCGCCGCATGTTGTGGGTTCGATCCCCACACGGATCAAATATTTGTGTGACCCACAAACACATACGTGTTTGTGAGTTTAAATGTTTGTAAACGCACCCACGATACAGGAGAAATTCCTAGTGTGGGGGCAATGTTTTTTTTTTTTAATAAATAAAAAATAATTTTGGAACAGGATGAAGGGTGATGAACTGATCATGATGAAAACAAACTCACTTATTTCTTTAACTACTCGCTCTTCACCAGTCCTCTTCTTCATAATTGATCACCGGTGTGTTAACAAACACAAATATCGAAATGTTTGTGCTGTGCCGAAATCGAACTTGTAGCCTCCACCAAACCACTACACCAATGAACCCGTTAAGCTCATGGTGGAAGGGAACCTGATCCATGAGTTCAATTGTACATGATTGTGGACCCCCCAGCGTTATAATTTTTCGTCGGCTTATTCATAACATTTTGGTATTTTTCTGATGTTTTTTTCTTCCATCATTTTCCCCAAATATTTCCACAACGACCGGTGCCCGCATCCATCGGCTTCCTGCGATCTTCGTAGTTTCTGCGTATTTTTCTTTAACTTGCTATAACTTATGATTTATATCTAATGAAATTATAAAAAAGTACATACTTCACGTCTTTCTTTAAATATCTCAGTGGGTTAGATGGAAATAATGATTCTTTCTACAGTTTGAAAAAGAAAAAAATGTCCGAAAAAACCTACCAAAATATTATGAAAAGCCGTCGAAAAATTTCAACGCTGTGAGGTTCAAAATCTAGTACTGAACTCATAAAATTGGGATGTGCGTCGACATCCTTTCCAACTAGCATATGACCACAGAAACTATTGTAACACCACACACAACAAACTGACTTTTATATTCCCACCGGTCGCCGACCTGACCGGTACCGGTCATCAGCGTTTAATAACTATCCGACATCCCGCACTGATTCCACCACAACCGCTGAAACAATACTGTAGGCCAGTCTTTGTTCACAGCACCATATTGTATCGTTGCATTGAACACCATCATCTCTGTGAACATGATTTACCATAACATCTAGAACGCGAGGCATGATCGCTGTTCAATTGTCATTTGGTGGGTACCGGACTTAGCCTCTGCTCCACAGCAGCCCACGCTAAGCTGCGTACGTAGCTTCGCTTTGTAAGAAAATGTTGGTGCGATCTTCCACTGCAACCCTCTGCCACTCCGTACCGCGCATCTAAGACGCAGAACAGAACAGAAAGGATGTAAGACATGGACAGACGTGATGTCTTTTAAATGGACCTTCAATACTAGATGTAAGGAAGTCTCGCAATGAAAAGCATATATGTAGAGAGAACGGGGCGCTAACGCCAGGCTCGACTATTTCAGAGGTAACAAGGCGTAGACAGGGCGAGGACAAAGTACAGACGTAAGTTTGATATGAATAGGGCGCGTGGTGCATCTAACGTGCACACAAACGTCCCTGCGTCTCGATTCTTCTATGGAATTTGAAAAGTCGCGTCCACGCCCCCTCTCTGCCATATTGTGTCTCTTCTGCGTGACTTACCTCTATCATGTCAACACCTCCCGTGTAAGTCCTACTTAGCGGTGGTCTTCCATCTTCATATATGTCAATCAACATCTGGCCATGCTGCGCTGCATTGTGCATTACATTTAAAAGCAATTTGTTTAAAACGCAGGTGATAAAATTACATAATAGTTATCAGAATAGTTTAAGGCATTAAATAAAAGGCAAATATAAAAGCCTAGACATACATCTATCTCACTCGCACACGTCACACTGACACAACTCGCACAGCACAGCGCAGCGTAGCTTGATGGTGTTTAGTCACCCTAACACTTAACACATCCATTTACCACGGTGTATTACTATCTTGTCTTACTACTGAAACAGATGTTTGACACAAATACGTCTCGTTTGCATGCATTCATCATAATATCTAGTAAATGACTTCTGTTCAAGGGCGGCTGTTTCATCCCCTTTTGGAGGATTGCAAGTACTAAAATGCGAAGCAAGTCGCGTCGCTATCGTAGTGTTGATCATTAATACTGACTCACAGGTGACTCACACAAGCCATTAATATGTAGACCTCGTATTGTGACCTAATAAACATAACGTCTGACATTGATGACACGGTTTATAACTTAAAAACATTCAAATGGTTTTCGTCATGGGTGTTGAAAAAGGTAGGTATACCATATAGATCATGGTAAACCCACATTTAACTAAATGTGGGTTGACCATTCTCTTGTTTATTATTTACATAACTAGTTAGTTATGTAAATCATGATAATGTTTCATTTAAGAACGGGCGAGCCTATTGCCATCCGCGAACAAACCCTGACTCCAGCAGAAAAAATCCAAATAGACAAAACCCAATCACACTTGGCCTGACCCAGGAATAGAACCCAGGAAGAATGCCTAACAGTACGGTTTGCTTCCATGAGACCTAGAGGCCGTCAAAACACATTATTTTTGTGTATTTTGTTTGTCGCTGTGGTTTAGATTCACACCCGGTAGGTGGCGCTGTTTGGACAGGATAATGTCTGTCAAATCCGCTGGATTATAATAAATAATTGTGTAAGCAACGGCCTGTAGTATTTAACTACAATGTTTTCCTCCTAACAACATTATACGTACCTAAAGAAATATGTACCAGTTAACAGTTTCCTGTTCAGTACACACTTGAAGGACCTACGACCTACCCAACACACAACTTCGTAAAAGTATAAAAACACCATCATCAATCTCTGGCCCTCATCCGAATTTAGTGCAGCAAGTCTTCTTCTCCCATACATCTCAGTTACACACATCACTTATTCAACTTTCGTCCATAGAAAACACCAGTTTTGTATGATATGTGTACGCGTCCATTCAGCCGTTAGCTCAATAGTCACCTTCCTTCTATCAGCCATATCCATACATCTTTTCTTCTACTGTCGTAAAACTAGAAAATATATATGTGTACGTCAGTCATAGAACTGAAACTAAGCTTTAAAGGAAGGGGGAGGAGGGAATGTTATAGTTAAGTGTGAGTTATAACAATCACAGTAGGTACACAATTTCTTAAAAAACGAAGAACAAGAATATACGTACTTAATTAGATTAGCAATCAGTTTGACTTTATCTAGTCTCTAGACTGTCCTATGGAGCAGGAGCAGCATGTTTCCAAGCATTCTTATCTTGAATGAAATCCTTTAATTTGTAATATGCACTTTACAGAGGAGCTCGAGGTCAGTCTATGGATGGGTGACCGTTCTTAACATATCGAGACTCCACCGTGCCTCGGAAATCACGTTAAACCGTTGGTCCCGGCTGTCATTTGTGGATCATTGACAGTCGTTACGGGTAGTCAAAAGCCCGAAAGTCTGTCAACCAGTCTTACCAAGGGGTATCGTGTTGCCCAGCTACTGGGTTGTAGAGGTTAGATAGGCAGTCGCTCGCTCCATGAAAATAACTGGTAACTCAGCTGCATCCAGTTAGACTGGAAACCGACCACAACATAGTTGGGAAAAGGCTAGCCAGATGTTTACGGTGCCTTTTAACACAAGTTTTAATTTTTCTCTCACTCAGTTTTATTACGTTACAGCGTTATATTATAACATTTAACACAGTAAGTACCACATAAAACACGTTTGTAATTTAGCTAATCTGAAAGATGGTTGAGCTATTTTATCTTTATTTCTAGTAGTATTTATGTTCCATCCAGGGTTAGAAGTAGGGTAGCCTCGTTTTATTTTATACTTCGCGTAAATTTGGATTCTGGAGAATCCACGTTAGATTCTATGGATGGTGTGTTGTTGACTAACACGGTGTAGATTTTTGACAATACAATGTATATATCGGAGGAAGCTATGAGTTGGGTTGGTTGTTGAACATTTTCTGCTTATTACTTATCAGAAGCGTCAAGTAGTGAACCTACTTGGGTGTAGTCTATCAGGAAGTGGCAACACTGAATTGCCGGTAGCCATGGAAGACGTGGCTGGTTTGACATTTGAAGCAGAGGAAGGAAAATGTTGAAACGTTGGTTTTGGGCTTATGGATGGAGACGCGGGTGCGAGAGTTAATTCTGCCATCCTGTATCGAACTCACCGCGTTTACCATATTGTAATCCGATTCCACCTTCCTAATCGAGTGATGTTGCTAAATTAGGTTAACCTTCGTGGATTAATAGACATCTGTATATCATATTGGTTATTCACCATGTCTGATCATCCTGACGACGAGGTGTTTCCATGTGCTTCCGACGTACATATGTACCTATATAGATACGATTTGTGCTGGTCTCATTCCAAAATGATACCTTCGCCCTAAATTGGGATACAATGCAGGGTAAAAGTGACATCGTCGTGACCTGATACTATGCGATTTAAAAGCATAAAATTCGGAAAAAAGAGAATCACGTTGGTACTGGTCTCATGGTACAAGTTCATTGACTTACTCACATGTAAAGGACCACGCACATAATCACATACAGACGTCGGCACTCGTATGACACACAAACGGCAAGTTTATTTCTACGTCATGGAAGATGTCCCCCATCGTCAGTCCCATGAGATGACGTAGGAGGAAGTATATGGTTTCGTAAGCAAACAACTATAATGGTTGTTTGCATATTGAGAGGAGGCTGTGACTTATAACGATGGCTCCCATTGAATTTTACTTTGGCCTGTGTTGTAGAGGTCTGGGCTTATCCCAGTTGTCAATAGTCCCTTAGTGCTTATTGACCGTACTCTGTTCGCGTTGCCCCACACTAGGAATTCTCCTGTGTCGTGGGTGCGTTTACAAACATTTGAACTCACATACACAAACAGCCAGACCCGGAACAATTACCTGTAGGTCATACAAATATTTGTTCCGTGCGGGGATCGAACCCACAACACGCAGCGCAGCAGCCGATGGCTCAACCACTACGCCAACCGTGTCGTCAATGTCGATATAGAGAGAAGTCATGGCATTTTTCTAAATCTTCCGCTGTTTCTGTTTCTACTTTGTTGTTTTGATCCAAGACTGTTCAATTGTTTCTCTGAAAAATAAACAGCTACAATATTTTCTTTCATTTTTTTTGGGACTAGCCATCCACATTATTCCCAAACCACTGCAACTCCTGAAAAGCAGAATCAACAGTGGCGACCACCAGTAAAACGTCGAGACAATGAAGCCCGAAGAGTCCCAGAGAAACGATTTAACTGCCTTGGATCCCGCAACGAAATTAATCAGAAAAGAACAGCGGAGGAGTTAGAAAAATACATAATTTCCACTTTCCACGCAAAGCTACAACATACATATTGACTAAAAGTGTCGGTTCAAATAAGCGGCTACAATCCACATATTAACAGAAATATTACCGGCAGTAAATGCCACTGGATAAGCAAATATATAGTACTGATCAAATTGATTTTACGTGTGTTAAACTTACATTATTAAAACATATTATATTTAAAAAGCAAAAAAAAAGCAAGGCATTATGACCGCCTTTGGACGGTTCTTTTTATTTTTAATTTATCTTAGATAAAGGTCAGAAGAAAGCAAAAAACATAGGAAATACGAACAAAGAAGGACATATTTTTCCAGCTATTTGGATTTAAAACCAAACTTCAGAACTAATTTCGATAAATTTTATTCGGGACCAAATCTGAAGAATAAAAATAACCTACCAAAAACAAAAGAATCATCAAAATCAGTTCATAATTGGCGGGATGATCGCGTAACATACATACAAACAAAACAGACAGTCGAATTGAGAACCTCCTCCTTTTTTGAAGTCGGTTTAAAAAGGTATTGAGTATTAAATAAAATCAAAACTATTTATCTCATTAAAATTATACAATTATTAATATATTATGAAGAAATAAAATAAAATAAATAATCGTAGGGCATCAAAAAAATCATCCGCATCGTTGTCAACGGGAAAAGTGCCCAGAAGGCTGGCAGCATTGCCACGATGAATGGCAATGCTGATTCTTTGGACAAAGAAAGGCCAGCCCTCTGGTCACGTGAAGAGTCGACCAAACGTTTCGCGATTTCTCGAAAAACTAAATGGGCACACGGACCCCATGGCCCTAGTGTTTCAACCCCAAACGGCTCAAACATATAACTTCCAGTTAGGTTAAAATGGCTTAAATAAAATGGAATGTTTTAGTTGTCTTTGCAGTCTGATTTAAGACACTCAAACATTTTTTGCTATCCACAAACTTAACAGTAAAAATAACTTGGAAATAGTGGTTGTATTTCCCCGGACGTATGATTTCACTAGGAACTCAAGGTGATGCGGTATGCTTGTCATATTTCATCTGATGGCTTTCCAGTTTCCTCTTAGGCAGCTACTTTACATATCAAAATGGCTTCGCAGACGTACCAATAGGTAACAGAAACTTATTTACATGTGTTTCCCTCCTGGGAGATACAGATGGGGAAACTGCTATATGCGTCAAATCTCTTGTTTTACGTCACAAAACTCTATTTACTAAAGTCAGGGAACTTTTGAGAATAATAATATTTGTAAATAAGGATATTGTTCCTTTAAATCAGAATATTCCGTTCGGTATGGGAATGTTTTGATTTATTTATTTGGTTTTTGGAGGAAGGAAGGATTCAATTAAATGATACGTAATAATTATGGACACACCCTAATATCAGCAACATTAGGGTGTGTCCATAATTATTACATCAAAACGTAACTGCATGCACGGAAGTATTTTTTTCTTATATAAATGAAAAGTACAATCATGATATTTTTTTCTGTAACTTGGTTTGGCAAAATACTAGTACTAAAACGTGTAAAATAACTTTAATTTCGGAAGTTTGAAGCTTTGGTTGTTTTGATTGTTTGACTATTTTTTGCCTCCGAGTTTGAAAATGAAGGTTATTTTACAGCTTTTAGTGTTTTTATTACCCGGTATATTGAAAGTATGATGTAGTAGGATGGATGCCTGCGGTTAACTTCCTATTTCATTTTAATTCCCTTTTTTCTTTCCTGACGCGACCACGCGCGGCGCTTAGATCAACATATTACAATTTATATTAAACTTAGGGCGAGCAGCATCCCGCGAAATTCAAATTTTCTTCGGTTTTTTGCGTTGTGTGGCCCAGTATCAGGCTGTATCTTATTCAAGACCGTAAAAAACTTACATTTTTCCAAACATAATTATTAAAATCACTCGCAACAAACTCTCATCAAAACCCAAAACTCAAATGTCATTGATTTCATGAAACAGTCATTCAATAGCATCATTTGAACTTAAAAAGTCGTAACATAATGTTCATCAATAATTTGACGGCACGGTTGGCGTAGTTGCTGAGCGATTGGCTGCTGTGCTGCGTGTAGTGGTTTCGATTCCCGCACGGAATAAATATTTGTATGGCCTACAAGTAGTTATTCTGAGTCTGTAATCGCACCCACGATACAGGAGAAATTCCAAGTGCGGGGAAATGTGAAAAAATATAACTTCGTGCAATACACGTATGTATTTTATTACGGTCGCGAATTATTTTTTATAACATTAAATTTAACACTGAACTGATTTGAATGTAGCTCTACGCAATCACTTTAAAAGGCCAATACCTACGTATAATTTATGTAAGATCGATGATCGTGTCGGACGTTTTTATTTTTTTAGTTTTTTATGATGAATGGATGGATACAATATTCACACCCACAGTACAGTGACCACTAGCGGTGATTGCAGCGACCAGTAGCGACCGCCAGTCGTCAAGTTTGCGGTTTCGTTCTTATTTCTCGTACGTAATACAGATTAGGTGATGCGTCGCCGGCGCAACTTTTAGTCACAATGACGCATTATTTGCATTGAATAACTTTTAATATAAGATCAAAAATGCACAGAAGCGGGTAGCGGTCTATGTTACAACCGCTAGAAGGAAAAATAGTATTAGTCACATTGTCTGAGTTGCTGTTATGAATTCATGATAGCTTCACACAGTGGGGTGAGTCACGCGTGACAGGTGTCAAGCACTTAATCAGGGTAATTATGACAAAGACATTGCATGCACTTAATTTTGTATGTGTTACGGTTATCGTGATAATTCGGTCACAGTCGGTAACGAGTGGTGGCTAGTTGTGGATTTTATATTCTTAGATCTTTTTTTTACAAATGATTAATCATTTCGAGGTTGTGAGTTCAAACCTGGGCAAGTACCAATGTGAGTTTTTCAATTCATATGTACTTTCTAAGTTTATCTTGGACATCACTGACATCGGTGAAGGAAAACATCGTGGGGAAACCTGGACTTATATAATTAATATAAGTCTGAAATCGCCAACCCGTCGTGAGCAAGCGTGGTGATTAATGCTCATGCCTTCTCTGTATGAGAAGAGGCCTTTGCGTGGCAGTGGGACAGTAATAGGTTGGTACTAGTAATCATTTAATTACTGTTTGTCTCGTTGGTGTAATGGTCGGAAGCGCTTTTGCTGAGCATGAGGTCCTGTGTTCGATTCCCGGGTCGGGCAGAGTGATATTGCGTTTTTTTGGCACTAGATTTGTACCCGTTTGATGGCAATTGGCTCGCCCTCTATTACATGGGACTTAAACATAACTGGCGTGGGTGTACTGTAAGTACGCCTCTGCCTAATCCTTTGGGTAATACAGGCGTGACGTTATGTGTAATTATTAGTTAATCAAAATGATACTGACTGTCATAGCGTAGTTTGAATTTGATCTCTAAAACCTTGTTTAGTTGTAAAAGACTCATCATCTGACCAGCCGTTTCCCAACTATGTTGGGGTCGGCTTCCAATCTAACCAGATGCAGGTGAACTTTACATGGAGCAACTGCCTATCTGACCTCCACAACCCAGTTACTGAGCAACACGATACCCCTTGGTAAGACTGGTTGTCAGACTTTCGGGATTCTGATTACTCGTAACGACTGTCAAAGATCCACAAATAACAGCCAGGACCAACGGCTTAACGTGCTTTCTGAGGCACGGAGGAGTCTCGATATGTAACGAACAGTCACCCATTCACAGACTGACCTCGGCAAGCGTACCATAACCTTCGATCAAACAGTGAGGCTGTTTTATTTAGCCACGGGCTCCTTCAGTTGCAAAAGATTCGTTTTCTAATTGGGACGTTGTGGAATGATGAATGGGAATCGTCAATAGTGTTGGTACCTCTCTGGAGTCCTTCCTTCCATCAGGAATTATGGTATGTTCCGTCACTTACCTTCTAGAATAAACAAACATTAGGTATTTTCCATGTCGCCATGAGGATATATACATAGGTAGACATATATCATACGTAATTAGCTTCTTGATTCCAGATTTAAAATTATTTGTAAATGGCGTCGTTAAATAAATAGTGATTTCAGCTTTACCCGAATTGGTGTCGTAAACAAAAACCTTCTGGTATTTAAGAGACCTACTAGTCAGTTTAACCGCAACATACGACGTGCGTACTATGTACATACGTGCGAATATCCACGACTAAAATGAGGAAGTTCTGCTAACAGTCGGGATTCTCACGCTTCGTGGCATAACACCGCCTTTTGTGCGAAAGTCGGTTAAATTGTACAAGTTAACTATGCTACTATGTGGTGTATATGTTTAAAAACTTGAATGATTGTAATTTCGAGCAATTATTTCTGTGTACCGGGCTATTAGTATGTTGCATGGCGTGCATTGATTGCATGCAGACGTGGATAATTTGTGATGTTATTGGAATCACGTTGTGTACTGGTGAAACGGGTCACATAGAAACGGTGGGGGTAAATAGGAAACAAAATCTTTGAACGGGATTTTCACGTTAACTCAATATTTAATCTATATATATAAAAATGAATTGCTGTTCGTTAGTCTCACTAAAACTCGAGAACGGCTGAACGGATTTACCTTATCTTAGTCTTGAAATATTCGTGGAAGTCCAGGGAAGGTTTAAACGGTGAGAAAATATAGAAAATATGCGAGGAAAATACATAAAACGAGAATTTTGTTTTCCCATACAAACTGTTCTTACCTGTCAAACATTTGCCCATCGGTTCGGTATTTTGAAATAATTACAATAACATATGTAGATATAAATTAAATAAGGGTTTTGAGTCGACAACATATATCCATAATAGTCGGATTATTTTGTATTTACATTTAAAACATGTAAAAATGATGACACTTTGTAACAACAAAGTGTCATTATTTAACACAACAGTGTTGGGTACGTTCAGAAATATACTTTTAAACATTTAAATTTGCCTTACACGATCTCAATAATTGCACTTTGCTGTGTGCTGATATGCCACGCTATCACACATGGAATGCATCATCAAAGGCGTTTCAGCGTCGTAAATAAGGAACACCACTTGAAGGACATCCAAATGTATTTGTCACAGATGCTATAGGCCGTATATATACAGTACATCCAAATAACGATGAATGTTATTATCTTAGATTGTTATTGGTGAATGTTCCTGGTCCGACATCGTTTCAACAATTGAGAACAGTTGATGGACATCTGTGTGCGACTTACCGTGAGGCGTGTCAACTATTACGGTTGCTTGAGGGCGATTCGCATTGGGATAATACGCTCAAGGATTCTATCATATCTTCATCACCGCATCAAATTCGTACATTGTTTGCGATTATAATATCGACATGTTTCCCCTCTAATCCGGAAGATTTGTGGATGAAATATAGGGATGACATGTCTGAGGATGCGTTGCACCGTGTACGGTGTGAAACATTGAATCCTACACTTGAATTTACTGCAGAGATTTACAATGACACATTGATCTTAATAGAAGATATGTGTTTATTGATGGCAAACAAAATACTGTCGTGTTTGGGCCTGACAGCACCCAATCGTTCCATGCAAGATGCATTAAACCATGAGTTGGGAAGAGAACGCCGCGCCGGTACGATACTAAACCAAGAACAAAAGATTGCGTACGATACTTTGATAGAAGCTGTAAACAGTGGATCTGGAGGAATTTAATTTCTTGATTCTCCCGGGGGTACTGGTAAAACGTTCCTAATTTCATTGCTATTGGCAAAGATCCGGTCGCAAAATGAGGTAGCCCTTGCGTTGGCTTCATCTGGAATAGCTGATACTTTGTAAGAAGTCGGACGAACTGCACATTCGGCCTTGAAATGACCATTAAACATGCAAATCAACGAAACGCCAGTTTGCAACATCGCCAAAAATAGCGCTATGGCGAAAATTCTCCGAATATGCAAATTGATAATTTGGGACGAATGCACAATGGCCCACAAGAGGTCGCTGGAGGCACTAGACAGAACCTTACAAGATTTACGTGACAACCAAAACATTTTTGGTGGAAAAATGATTCTGTTGTCAGGTGATTTTCGTCAGACTCTTCCAGTTATTCCTCGATCAACTATTGCTGACGAACTAAATCCATGCCTAAAATCATCTAATTTGTGGCGGTACGTTAAGACACTCCATTTAACAACTAACATGCGAGTGTTTTTGCAACAAGATCAAACTGCGACTGTGTTTTCGAAGCAGTTGCTAGATATTGGAAATTTTAAGGTCGCAGTTGACACCTCAACAGGATTAATAACATTTCCCACAGATTTCTGTCACTTCACAGACTCGAAAGAGGAGCTTATTCAGCGTGTTTTTCCGGACATAAAACAAGAATATAATAACAACGACTGGCTAAGTGAACGAGCAATATTGGCGGCAAAAAACAAAGATGTAGATGATCACAATGCGACCGTTCAGAATTTCCTTCCAGGAGAGTTGTTCGCATAGGTACAAATACAGTAAGTGTAAATACAGTAAGGTAAGTGATACGAAGTTCACTGGGTCATCTAGTTACTTATAAATATTGAGTTCTTCTATGTAACAAAAGAATGTTTAACTAACGTAAAGATAATCCTCCTATAAACCCCGCGTTATGGTAAATTTATTCTGTATTTCATTCCAACCTAATTACGACTAACAAAAGTAATTAATGAAAAAAAAATAACAAATTCATTTATTCAAATAAGGCTGAGAATCAGCACTTTTTCAACGTCAAAACGTTTACAAAAGACAGTCCCCCAAAACGCACACCCTTCACCACTTCCTAGTGTTTTTGCTGGGAAGAAGAAGTGGTGGAACAAACTACCCAGCAAAAATTTAAATCATACGCCAGTTGATTGTATAACATGGTCTCATTAATAACCTAGAATAGGGATGTGTCCTAGGTAACAATATATTAAGTTTATTAAGTCCGTCAGTAAGATTACGAATTTCAATAAAAAGTGACAATACAATACAAAATACAATACAAAAATACAAAAATATTTATTTATGCTTCAGATTTACAAAAAGGGTCATTTGTCTTTGGAGCCTCCTTTTAAGCTAATAATGCCTGTGTTAGGAGGTTCCGCTCTTCCATAATAAAGCATAGAACTTAACTAAAGAACATTTAACAGTGCTTCTTCTGCTTTAAAAGTAATTTAAGGTAAGTAATTTAATAATAAGTAAAAGCTTTTAAAAAGCATAGTGTGTGTATGTGTATTATGTGCAGTATGATGAATGTGGATGTGTGTGTGTAGGTGTGTGTGTGTGTGTGTGTGTGTAGGTGTGTGTAAGTATGTTTGCGTGTGTATGTCTGTGTTTTATTGGTGCTATATTATATATTCCATGAGTGCCTCAGTTTCGTCGTATGTAAGTGATTTTATCCATTTTGTTACAGTTTTCCTACATTCGAAAATCGTTTTTGTGTATATACTTAATTTTTTGTTTATTTTGTTGTATAGGTTAGCTGATTGCTTTTTGAGTTGCCTACTTGCGAATATAGTTTTAGTGTGAGGTGTGATTGCAACAATGTCTTTCCTTCTTTTTGTTAGGTTAGATGATTCTAATGGAAGCTCTTTGTGTTTTTTTACAATGGTTTGAGTTATATATAGTTTTCTCACCGAAAGTAAGTCACTGGTTTTATAGAGGCCAGCAGTCGGCTATCTTCTGTTTAAAAAATACATTATTTTAATTAGTGCGCGTTGAGCTCTCTCAAGATTAATGAAGTAGGTTTTTGCTGCTCCTCCCCATACAGGTATACAGTATGTCAGTACTGACTGTACCAGAGCTACGTAAATCTCAACCAAAATATTCCTAGGAGGTTTATTGTCAATAGAAATTCCCTTAGGAACTACATGTCTTATTGTTCTAAAAATCCAGCTCAATCTCCTGATCCTATTTGCTACCTGCTCGAGATGAGGGTACCAACTCAAGCGCTGGTCAACTATCACACCTAGGTATTTAGTTTGTGTAACTTGTTTTATACAAGTGCAGCTACATTGTGTGTTCCTTGTATAACCGCAAACATGTATTTTAATATCAAGGTCGTCAGTCTGTTTGGTAGTTTGATATATACTAAAACACATATAAACAGTTTTGGATACATTTAGAGTTAACATATTACTGTTAAGCCAGGTAGCTATTTGAGCCAAACCCTTTTCAGCGGTAATTTTTACATCATCCCAGGACTTACCAGAGAAGACGACAGCTGTATCATCAGCGTAAGAAATGACTTGTGCATTGTTAATATTCATATTGCATAAATCATTAACGTAGATTAAGAATAACGTAGGGCCAAGTACACTACCTTGCGGCACGCCGTACGTTACCTCTGCAGTTTCGCTAATAATATCTCCGACCTTGACCCTTTGTTTTCTAGACGAAAGATAATCGTCCAGCAATTTCAACGAAACTTCTCTAATTCCAACATTTTCCAATTTGCTCACTCAATGGGGACAGAGACAGTGTCAAAGGCCTTTTTTAGGTCTAAAAATGCCGTCAGACATTTGTTTCCTGAGTCAAGGTGTTTTGTTACTAGAGAACTCAAGGCTGTTACGGCGTCCTCTGTAGATATATTTCGCCTAAAGCCAAATTGCGAGTGTGATAGAATATTAAATTTGGTTAGATATTGAATTAGTCTATTGTTCAGTAATTTTTCAAATATTTTTGAAACAGCAGGTAGGACGGATATTGGCCTATAGTTATTGACGTCTTCCCTGTCCCCTCCCTTGTGAATTGGAGTAATGACAGATTGTTTCAAGGCAAGGGGGAAGATTCCTTTTTTAAAGGAGAGGTTTACAAGATGTGTTAAAATGGGCACTATTTCCTTTCGACTGTATTTTAAGAACCTTGTTGGTATGTTGTCCCAACCAGGGGCACTATCAGTCTTTAGGCTCATTAGAATGCGGTTCACTTCATCTATATCAGTGTCTAGAAGCACGAATGAGTTACACTGCGTATGGGTTTTTGAATGCTGAGAATTACGATTATATGTACTAGGTTGTATTTGATTAGCAAGTTGTTTACCGACGTTAGCAAAGTGGTTATTAATAAAGTTTACAGAATGAAGAGAGGAGGATTTGATGTTAAGAAGTTCTGTATTATGATTTTTAGTGTTATTCGTGTAGGTTATATTTTTAATATTTTTCCAGAGAAGCTTACTATTTGGTAGTGATTTTACGAGTAGCTCTCTCTCATATTTACGTTTCAGTTTTTTTATCAAATTGTTGCAGTAATTCCTATACCTAATATATGTTATTCTAAGGGTATCATTAAATGGGTCTAGTTTGTTTTGTTTCTGTAATTTATTTCGGTTTCTTATACATCGCAATATTCCTTTCGTAATCCACGTTTTAAATATCGATTTATTATTTGGGATTTTGCGGATAGTGGTACTAAATTTTAAAGAGTCAGTTAGTTTTTCTATAAGAAGGTCGGTTAGTAGATTTGGGTCGCTGCAGAACAATAATTCAGCTAGATTTTGTTCCTGTAGATATTTCAATGCTTTTTCGTAGTCTATAATGGTAGTAGTTTTTTTAGGAGTACTGTTATTTTTTAATTTAGATAATGATAAAAATGTAGTATAGTGGTCTGTGATAGAGGTATGTAGGATAGCAATAAACGCGGAAACCTTTTTCTTATTTGTTTTTAACATGAGGTGATCCAAACAATTCCTTTCACGAGTTGGTAGTGTGTGTCCTGGAAGTATACCGTACAGTGATAACATATCCAAATAACTATTTCTATTTTTTTGCTCATGTGATGATTCAGTTTCTCGAGTTATAATGTTGATGTTTATGTCCCCTGTTATAGTTATGTTTTTATGCGTATTTAAGTTGTGTAAATGGGTGCTGAGGGAGTTTACGAAACTGTCAATGTTTGTGTTTGAGGGCGAGCGATAAATACATAAGATAGTGTTATTAAGTAAGTTTACCTGTAGACAGGAAGCTTGGGAAATTTCAGGCTCCTTAACTTTGTGTTTTAGGGATTGTTTTATATATACCACAACCCCATCGTTTTGATTGATCTGTCGCGTTGTTGAGTACGATAAATAATTAGTCAGTTGGGGTATAGGTTTGCTAGTGGTCAATCTGCATTCCGATAAGACTATAACGTCAGCTTCGAATTTAAGAGTAGACAAGTTAAGTACAAAGTCATCAACATTACAATAGATGCTTCTTATGTTTTGGGAGATTATAGTAAGGTCACTTTTGTTGATATTGACGTGGTTGCATAATTCTGAGCTATCGCATGCAACCGTACGGGCAATTTCCATAGTATCTATATCTGTAACAGTAGATAATGTGTCAGTCATTGAGATGTGTAGCGGCGTTGAATAGATGTCATATTTAGAAACGTGTTTTGGATGTGTGAGGTAGGTTGTTGGTAGTTTGCGTGTACGTGTATAGTTAACCGCCATGTATTTTGCGTGGATTTTCGTTTGGGGATCATGGATAAATATAAATATATATTAATATAAGTGGAAGTGTATGATAGGTGTATAGTGTGTTGTATAGTGTGTTTTTGTAAGTATGTGATTGAGTTAAATGTGTAAGTTAGTATGATAGTGTGTGTGCAAGATGGTGTGTGCGTTTTGTGTATAACAAAGCAACTTAATTCTAAACGTAAATTAATAGAAGTACTAGGTAAGTATATCTCAATTATTACAAAACATTCATAATAACAAGACTTTACGTAGTCAATTAATAGTGGTATTTCATGTAACTTTCGCAAATGATATAGCACATCAAAGTTCAGGAGAAGGGGCTTGTGACGTCACGCCGTGCTACACTTTTAACGAAAAGTGTAGCACGGCGTGACGTCAAGCCCAATTTCAACGCACTAAACCGTCGTCATTTTTGGTTTACGTGACAAAAGAAAAAATACATGTCCAGTATTTTTGAGTAATCCAACTTTCGGACCAAACAGATTTTTTAAGGACACTACCCTGTTATGGAATATCAAAAAGAACACGTTGATGAAAGTGAGAACTTACGCCGACGTCGGGTAGCGTCCTGCTGTTTGCCAAACAACTGCGATGACCAATGTGTTTACAAGCCAATAAGTACTGCTCACCGCTCGGTTACCTTATGGAAATTTTCCCATCGGAAATTATGAATAAACTCGTGTATTTTGTCTTTGGATGTTTCCGGATATTTATGAACACCATAATACCGGTTAGCAACCTAAGTAAAACAGGCAGAACTTGTGTGGACTATCTGTATGTCTATATTATCACTATCATCGTAATTACTATTACTATCGCTACTAACATACTATAAATCGAGTGTCGTGTGTTCGATTCCCTTACGGAACAAATATTTGTATGGCTTGCTTAAAATACTGGCAGAAAAAGCCTACTACAATGTCACTGAATTGTTAAATGACAAATCGCTTTAAGTTTATAATTATTGAATGTTTTTTATATACTACCAGCCTATTACTGTCCCACTGCAAGGCAAAGGCCTCTTTTCATACAGAGAAGGCACGAGCATTGATCACCACGCTTGCTCAAGACGGGTTGGCGATTTCAGACTTATATTAATTATAAGTCCAGGTTTCCTCACGATATTTTCGTTCACCGATGTCAGTGATGTTCTAGATAAACTTAGAAAGTACATATGAATTGAAAAAGTCACATTGGTACTTGCCCAGGTTTGAACCCACAACCTCGTGCACAAGAGGTGAGGGCTAAACCAACGGGCCATCATGACATTTGAATGTTTTAATTTAGTTTAATTTAATTTTTCAATCTTATTCATATTCATATTCATTTATTTTGCGTACCATAATGTGCATAAAAGATGTTACAAAAAGCTTACAGCTAAGGTACAATTATGGACCCTGTTAGGGCACAGCAACATGGTATTAAACTAAAAATAAAAATTTATAAAATAAAAAATAAAAATAACACAATTCTTATAACATTTTGTAAACTTATGTACCTACTTATTAAAATATATTGTTAGTAGTTACTTATAATTCTATTGAGATCTTTTATTTGTATTAGTATAAATAAAGCTATTAAATTGAATAGAAAATAAAATAACAATTCTTTCTTATGATTTTTTATCGATTTTTAATGTACTGTTTAATGTTATTAATGCGTTTGATTGGTTATTTATATTTTCTATTTGTTGTTTTTATTAATTGTTTGATTTGTTTGAATTCTATTTTTCGGCCTTTCAATCTAATTTGTACACCAGCCATGCATTGTCTTCACATACCTATGAATGTAGAAAATATTATAAGAAAGCTATTTAAAAGAGTAAGGGTGGCGCTTCTTGCCCATTCTTCTCCATATGAAACTACTTTTTGCTAGGGGAAACTAGACTCATTTTAGTATTTTATTTTAAAGTGCCTTTTTAGTGGTCTAATTAAAATTTCATTAAAATTATACAATTATTAATATATGAAGAAATAAAATAAAATAAATAATCATAGGGCATCAAAGAATTCATCCGCATCGTTGTCAACGGGAAAAGTGCCCAGAAGGCTGGCTGCATTGTCACGTTGAATGGCAATGCTGATTCTTTGGCCAAAAAAAGGCCAGCCCTCTGGTCACGTGAAGAGTCGACCAAACGCTTCGCCATTTCTCGAAAAACTAAATGGGCACACGGACCCCATGGTCCTAGTGTGTCAACCCCAAACGGCTCAAACATATAACTTCCAGTTAGGTAGTTGTATTTAATTAAAATAAATAGTTTGATTTTGATTTTGTTCATTTTTATAAGTTCTAAACTCAAGATATAACTAGCTATATTGTAAAGAACAATCACAAAGCCACAGTTTTTCTTATAAAGGGCATGTCTACAACATTCCTATGAGGCGCTCTTTATGAATGAATGACGAATGAGGAAGAACTGTAGTATTTATTAGTTAAATGGCAACACTGTGTAATGCTGTACTATAAACGAGGAAAATTAATTAATACGGAGTTATGACGGTGCTAGTGGACGATGTGTCAGCGTCGCCTGGAACAAATAATAACTTGTTTTCACAAACAATAATTAATTATTTAACAATGATATTAACTGAACTTTGAGAGTGTATGTTTGAAACCCTGGACTTGGAGAGTTTAACAATTTTTGTAGCAGGCAACCCGAATGTCCAGTTACGAGTACTATACCTACGAAACCTATAAAAAAAATTCGTAATGATTGTCCCTGCCGGGACAATCATATTTAAAGTTTTTTTTATTTGATAGTTACCTAAATCGGTATCGAAAATACAAAAAATAAACAAGGTTTTAACTAGAATGTAACTGGTCATACAGACCAGTTACATTCTAGTTAAAATTAAATTTGACGACCGATGTGGCGCGGCGGGCGTTGGTCCGCCTGCGACGCAGGAGGTTGCGGGTTCGATTCCCGCCCTGGGACAAATGTTTGTACGATCTACAAATATTTGTTTCGGGTGTTCTGGGTATTTGCTATGTATAAAAAAAAATATCTATCTATGTAATGTATTGTATTAAGTATATCAGTCATCTAGTACCCATAATACAAGCTCTGCTTAGCTTGGGGCTAGATGATGCTGTGTGGATTGTCCAGCATAATTATTATTATTATTATTATTAAATGCGCAAAGTTAAAAAAGGTCGTTAAGTTTTCTTAAATTCTCTAATGTTCCACGGATCTTTCTTAGTTTTTTTCTTTCATTAGAAACTCCTTACACAATAACAAACACAACAAAAAAAAAAGAATTGGCGATATTAGTCCACCCGTTCACGCGAGATGCCGCGGCCAAGGGAAATACGGATTCATTTTGATATGTAACCTATACGTAGATCATTCTATCGTAAATTTTTAATTCAATTTTAAAGTCTATTAAAAATTGATTTGATGCTCTATGATTCCTTCATCCCTTTTTCATACATGTAGGCAGTGGGCGCAGACGCCAGCACATCCTTTTAAGTACAAGATGTTGATAATGAAGTGGTAGAAGGTCTTTAAAGACAAATTCAAATGATAAAAGTATTATACCAAAAAAATGAATTTAAACAAAAAAATATAGACAACTTAAAATTTAAAGAAATTAAATTTATTACCTACTAGTGAGGGTGACATTTGTCTGTTTTATTTCCTTTAGAATTTAACAATGTATATTATCTTAGAATAAAGATAAGGTGCTAAGGTTTTTTACTGCTATTTTACTTGTTGATGAACCAGTGGCGGAGTTGTGTGGAAATCGGCTGTCATGGTATGGACACGTGATGCGAAGGAATGAGGATCATGTTGTGAGGAAAGTTTTGAGTATGAATGTAGAGGGTTACAAGAGTAGAGGGAGACCCAGGAAACGATGGATGGATTGTGTGAAGGTTGATATGGCTAAGAAGGAGGTGACTTCTGAGATGACGGGAAATAGAGATGTATGGAAGAAGAAGACATGCTGCGCCGACCCCAAATGAAATTGGGATAAGGGCAAGAGGATGATGATGATGAACCAGTGGCGGACTAAGTCCGTCAGAGGCCCGGGGCGGCAAAGTGGCGGCCAAGTTGAATGAGGCTTCCCCCAGTTTAAAAAAAAATGTAGTTTTACAAGCTTTTTATTCAGTTCACATTTGTATGTTTATGTTTATTTCGTTAATATCTGGCAAGTTAAATTATTTCAAAGTACCCGCTACAAAGACGGGAATTCCCCCAGCGTATTGGACGGGTTCAGCAAAGTTAAAAGTATATTAGTACCGCGTAAAAAGTCTAGATGGCTGTAGTGTTTTGATCTTGATGAAATTATGTAGGTTAGGTACTTAGCACATTTTTAACGTCTTGTTTAGGATTTGATCAGGGGAATGCGGAAGCATTAAGGGGCCCCCCAAGACTGGAGGCCCTGGGCGGGCCGCCCCTTCCGCCAACCTGTTAGTCCGCCACTGTGATGAACAATGATTTGAATGTGAATATGAATACAATTCTATGAACATACCTTTAAATGTTTGCATGCCTAATCTAAGATAAATTGTACAAAGATCACAAGACTTTTCTTATAATATCTTATGTCATGTACCCGCTATTTTATTCTACTCTATTCTAGAAGCATAATATTTTCTGTGCGTACCACAATAATACCGTAATTCATAAATAAATGAAATCAATACCGCTACTTCCTCGTACGTGACGTCACTTCCCTGCAATAGTGACAAGCAAGCTCTAACAAAACAACAAACACACAACATATCACAACAACAATATTACACAAGTACGTCACATAATCCCGGCATTGTGTCCAAATAAAACACCCACATACACAGCCGTAACTCATAAGCGTACATCTGATGGTAGCCCCCTAGCCCCCCTAGCCCCCCTAGCCCCCGTAGCCCCCGTAGCCCCCGTAGCCCCTCATAATTTCTACTTAATTACGTTTAATTTGACCGCTCTGTCCAGTGACAGTACTGTGGTTTGTATTGTTTGGGTATTTTGAGGGTTGCAGTGATACTTACAACTAGCTTTTGCCCGCGGTTATGCCCACAGCTATGCCCGCTTGGGTTTAGGAACGTACTAACGAGATAAGAACTGTCCTATGTCCTAAACCCGCGCGTCTATTCTGTTAAAATGTGTGTGTATCTCGCCACATACGAAAGAAATCGGAAGTCTCCAACATCGCGATATTAAAAGTTATCCACGCGACTGAGCATACTCGTATAATTATATAAGAACCTTACAACAACCGTCGGGCGGTAGCCCACCAGACACAGCACCCGTCTGGTTGGAGGATCCTCCCTTTTCTATGGTGGATGAGGAACTTCACACCCAGTTCCTCATACCCCCAAAAACCTAACCCACCCATAAATATTGTAATCCATTCTAACCAAAATGCAGCCAAAATTGGCACACAACTCGATAATACCAACCGACTATTCCCAAAATACGTGTCCCATCACTAGAACACAAATCATCGTAAATCCCGCGATTAAAGGGTGGATACAACACGCAGTGACCCGCCGTGACCCCTCCTGCCCCCTGTGACCCCCTCTGTCGCCCACAACCCGTTCGTTAGATGGTCTGTGTAACTGTGTTAATTATGGGACGAAAGTATTAAAAAAACGTTTCAATTTTGTTTATGTTTAGTTTATTTTTTGTTTTTTAATGAGCTGGTGTTCTTGCTACGTGACATAAGTACGCCATATGTGTTGTGTAGGTACGCATGAGTAGAGTTAGGTCAAGTGCTGGGTTTGTGGTTTGACGTCAAATAATTTGTATTTACGTGCCTAACGAAAGGAAAAGTTCGTCGAACGTTCTCGCGGACACGCAGTGAAGAATTTAGATCCAGATAAACAGTGCTGCTATATTTATTTTATTTTTTAAATATCGCAGTAATTTGCTGAGATAGGAGAATTTTTGCATTCGCACAGGTCCTTTTTTTTACTTTTATACTTGTTAGTTTTATTTTTGTCGCTTATAATTTCCGTGCGTTTCCAGTATAAATGTTCTTCTATCTTTTTAACGTTTTGGATGATGGAGAATTAGACGAGAGATGTAGAAGTCTTGCAAAAGCCACAACCTATCTATGAGATGGTTTATGACCATGATTGTCAGGAGTATACAACTAAGAAGAAGCAGAACCTACTAAAAACGCCATTTTTTAGCAATTGCCGAAAAAAATAGAATTGATGTTTCAAAAGTTGCAGCGTTTAGGTGCAAGGTATCCTGGCTATTGTTAGGTAGGTACATCATACCGCTTGTGTTCATCACAAGTGGTTAAAACGTTATGGAGTACCTAGAAATTACCTCACAGCAGGCAGACACCTTGGTGGCCGCTGCTAGAGGCGGCACTGCCAACAGTTTCAATACAAACAAAACGTGTCACCGTCACGTCGACGTGACGATATAAAACAGACGGCAAGATGGCGAAGACGATAGAAGTTGTGCGCTCAACGCACTTTCAGCTCCAGGACTTTTCTTTGTATATACTTTCTTTAGATAGCAGTTTACAGAACAGCAGTGCGATTAATTCTATAAAAAAAATCCCGGGAAAACATGGGTGCAGTGAGTGATGAAGTGAGCTGGCAGGGTCACCCTGCTTCATTAAGACACTAACAGCTCACTTCACCGCTCATTTCACCCAAGTTTTCAGCCGCTGAAATTCCAAACTATTAGGAAACTATTCAAACAGGACATGGCTTATGTCAAGAAACTATCCAGATCATAACCTCCCACAATACTGCTGATCAATTACAGTATAAACCCACAAAAAAAACAGAATACAATAAAAAAGGCAAAACAAATCGCGACCAGACATTGAAGCAATATGAAAGAAATCCTTTCAAAAATCTTATAATCCCGGAAAAAATCCCGGGATTCGACATCACTATCCCTCAGGCTTACTGATAAGCCGTCCTCGACTTAATTGAGCTAGCTTTAATAAAGTCCTTGAGGGATGAAAGAATTGTTCAAATATTTTTGTAAGGGTTGAGACTTGAAGCTGAAAATAAAAAAGTTGGCCGAAATTAATTTGATATCTTTATGGCTTGCGAAATATGGACCACGATTCTATTTTAGTGTACTTTGAGCTTTAGAGATTATATCTTGAGCCTCGTGAAAGTGGTTATGTAGCAGTTTTGGGGAAGTTTTCATCTGGACTATCAGATACTTTTTTGTTCCACAGTATCTTGATTGTCTTTGATATTGAACATTGATCCTAAAGAAAAAAAGAAAGATATTTTGCCGAAAATCTGAAAAAAAAAGTTTTTCCAAGGTATTGTACTGCCCAACGGGGTTGACAGTTAGGAAGTCCCTCCAAGTAAAACACTGGTATTCAGCTGCATCCAGTAAGACTGGAAACCGACCCCATCATAGATGGGAAAATGCAGGCAGATGATGAATCCTACAAAATTACTCTTTGACGTAAATAATATATTCATTTCTAGATGACCAAGCAGCGGACGTCTCATACTGATAATAAACCACATACACAGACGCACAAATATGGTCAAATTAATGGCAGTTAGCCCAAAGTATATATCATAATTACCTAAACCACAAGGAATTTTGTGTCGGATAAGTCTGTGCATAATATGTAAAATACAACAGTAGTAGTGTAGCAATATATTAATTTATTATTGTAGGTAGGTATATAGGAAAATAATTCATTCAATGAAAGAGTGCCTTTCTTATAGAGACGAAATAAGTTGGGGATTCCTATATTAGCAGGACCGAACGTCACACTGTTCCATATACCTAAATAAATGGCTTAGTTACGTGCAAAGCGTCAGGTACATATACATATATATGTATACTAGCTATGACCGTGACACTGTCCGCGAGAAATACAACAAAGTATGGGTATTCATTTTTTGCATGAAACCCTTTTTATTTTTCTCAAGTAAATGTAGCCTAAGTTCCTCCTTATAAAAGCAGCTATTTGCCAGTGAAGAGTCACTTCACAATCAGTCCATCGGTTCTGGAGATTAGCCATAACAAACGAACAAAAAAGGATAAAAAAATTAACAAATTGTATTCTTGGTATAACAACATAATCTTCCAAATTACGAATTTATTTCAGACTGACACTTCAATTTCATTTATTTGTAAACATAACTATTCGTATGTTTATTAAGGTAAGCTCTTTTTTGACGTCAATGCGATTTTAGTTTGTCACACCAGAGACAATAGCCAGGTATTTACGTAGCATTGTAAACATCTGTCTAATAATCTATGTATAAGCGGGGTTTAATGGTTTGTTACACCATCTTTAGTAAGCTCTGATTAATATATAATAACCTCACAAATTTTGGTAGAATTAGGAGTAGTACTAGCCTATTACTGTCCCACTGCAGGGCAAAGGCCTCGTCTCATACAGAGAAGGCACGAGCATTAATCACCACGCTTGCTCAAGACGGGTTGGCGATTTCAGACTTATATTAATTATATGAGTCCAGGTTTATGGTTGTATGGTTTTGTTTATGTTTTCCTTCACCGATGTCAGTGAGGTCCAAGATAGACTTAGAAAGTACATATGAATTGAAAAACTCACATTGGTACTTGCCCAGGTTTGAACCCACAACCTCGTGCACAAAAGGCGCGGCCTAAACCACTGGGCCATCATGACCAACCAGAATTAAATAATAATAAATAAATAATAAATTTATTTGTCATAACAGCAAAAATACAGATGGGATCCTAGGTGATTCCTTATGAAATAGGTACACATTGTATAAATCTGGTTCTATGTTAAATCTAAACTCAACTATTATAACCCTGCCTCTTAAACTAGGTAAACCAGTATCTTAAGATGCAATTGTACCTATGTATATTCAGTCACACTTCGCTGGTTATGTTCAAGTCACATGTAAAAGGGGGCAAGCCTATTGCCATTAACAGCACTGGCACTAATACATAATGAATAAGTTATAATACACTATAATACGAGACTTCCTCAGAAGCTAAGCAGAGCTTGTGTTATGGGTACTAGATGACTGATATACTTAATACAATACATTACATAGATAGGTTTTTTTTTACACATAGCAAACACCCAGAACACCCGGAATAAATCTTTGTAGATCATACAAACATTTGTCCCAGGGCGGGAATCGAACCCGCAATTTCCTGCGTCGTAGGCGGACCTTTGTCTCAGGGGTTCTAGAAAATATCGCTTTTCTGTAAGCGTTAACTCCAACGGAAAAATCAACTTATACGGAGTTGACATTAGCTTTAGAGACTCATTTCCACATTTGTAATATCATTGACATACATCTTGAAGTTAGCGCCATGCCAGAATAGTGTTTGTCTAGGCCTGCAGAACAGTTATAAGTATAAGGATAGGACTTCACCTAGTTTTAATATTTTTTAGCTTGTTTGACGTGTAAAACTGTTTATTAAAACAAAATAACAGAAACAAATCTCAGAGTTATTTATTCAAAATCAAAAATCATTTATTCAAATTAGGCTGAGAATCAGCAATTTTTGAACGTCAAAACGTTTACGTACTACCCAGCAACACGTCTATTATAACCAGTTAATCGAACATCTTGGAATGGCTGAAAATAACGCCTATTGATTCCGTTATATCGACGTATGTATGTGTGATACATACACACATACATACAAGCCAAGCTAATAAAAGCGTGCTAATAAAAGTCAGTCGGTATGTGTGTGTGTGTGTGCATGTTTGTGACTCCTTCATACTAAAACGGCTGAACGCATTAGGATGAAATTTGTTACTAAGGTACCTTATCCCCTGGATATAATACAATAGGACCTGCTGTCATGTATGGATCAGAATGTTGGGCAACAAAAGGAATGAATGAAAGGCAGTTGCATGCAGCTGAGATGAGAATGCTGAGGGGAATGTGTGGTGTTACGCGAATGGATAGAATAAGAAATGAGTATAAAAGAGGAAGTCTGAAAGTGGCGCCTGTGACAGAGAAGTTGTGTGGAAATCGGCTGTCATGGTATGGACACGTGATGCGAAGGAATGAGGATCATGTTGTGAGGAAAGTTTTGAGTATGAATGTAGAGGGTTACAAGATTAGAGGGAGACCCAGGAACCGATGGATGGATTGTGTGAAAGTTGATATGGCTAAGAAGGAGGTGACTTATGAGATGACGGGAAATAGAGATGTATGGAAGAAGAAGACATGCTGCGCCGACCTCAAATGAAATTGGGATAAGGGCAAGAGGATGATGATGTTACTTTTATCCCCAAAAAGTGAAGTGTTCCCGTGGATATTTCGAATCGTTTTGTGTTGGCTTTTTTTACCGCAGGTAACACCGCGGGGCGCAGACAGTATAATTTATAACTCAACAGTATTTTACACGAAGCGACGGCCTGTCTCCACCCACCATTATAATTGAATAACAATCATTATAATGAATGATCGACCGTTAAAATCTAACTTCGCAAATACCTCTAGGCTCCCCTAACTTAATGAAATTTATTTCAAAAGGCACTTATAACATTTTCCATTGTCCAAACTGAAACAGTACTTAGGTGGAGTACCTAAGTAAATACCATGATAATACCGGTACAATACCGCATTTTAATGTGAATACCGCAAGTTTTCAATAACCCTTTTGTCTTCGTTTATTTGTTTATGAACTCAAGTGTCACTACTAAAATGTTTGGTTTGGTTGGAAGTTCCATAGAGGTTGTGTGAGATTGTTGTAAATATTTTGTGTGACCGCTTTAACCGTATTTGTCAAATAACGATAGTGATTTTTAAGGAAATATGCAGTTATTGTTGTGTTTTTCCTTATTATGAGTAAAAACTCGGTGAAATATTACGTAGTCAGGCGAAGAACAAAAAAAAACGAACATACCGAATAATTACTAAAGCTGATATCCAAGGCTTCAATCCAGTGAATATTGTTTTGTGTTCCATCCAAAGGTATGGAACAGTAAAGAGCTCGTGGCTTTGTATCAACAGCCCCACGGGTCGATCTTCAAGGTAAAGCAACGCTATCTGTGGTCGGTCGTGGATGAGTGACCGTCTATTACATATTACCCATCCGCACTTCGAAAAGCGCGCAGCCGTTGTTGCCGGCATTGTGTAACTCTTCTCTTTTTTTTTTAACTTCTAGCGTCAAGCAAACAACTAGATTTAAAATGACTGCCTCGTTGGTCTAGTAGGGGACTACGCTACGTTTGGGAAAGTGTGACTGTTAAGCGTGAGGTCCTGGGTGCGATTCCCAGGCCGGGAAAATTGTAATGAGTTTTTCCTAAAGGAGTTTTCTCATTAGCAGCCCGGAGACTGGATATGTGCCCGATTGACAGCAATAGGCTCGCCACCACATGGGACTTAAAAAACCTATATGATGAAATGTGGGTGTTACTATACGTGCACCTCTGCCCATTCTTCCAGAAAATACAGGCTTGATGATGATATGATTCATAAAAATATATTAATTACTTGTTGAGGAAACTAAAATGGTAACAATACCTATGTAGGCACACAAGATCAGGTGTCACTAATGCGGTTTTAAACAATTAAACAAAAGTAATTTATTCATACTGGTAAAATACCACAAGATTAAATACAATGGCGTAATATTGCTGCAGGTATTTTTTGCGGGCAACTGTTTTTTATTTACCTTAACATCGTAATTTTCTATAGGTATCGCTTTTCTTTGTGAATGCCACAAATTAAAAGTACTTAATGTATTTATTTCTGAGAAATATAATAGCAGCTAACTTCAGCCCTAGCATGAATTTCTTAAAGAAGTTTACTAACTGAAACGTCAAAAATTTGTACTAAGATTGAAACAGCGCCTCTACATTACGTACGTGTAACTAATCACGTCTGACTAATAACTAGGTGGTTCGACGTTTTTGGTTGGTAAACTTTTCAAGAAATTACTACTGGTAAATCATTCCACATCTATATATATATAAAAAAAAAAGTTTGTCCTAACTATCAACGCACAGACAAAACTACTAAGTCCAGACAGCTGACATTTGGAATATAGGTTTATTTTATAACTAGCTGTATATATTTTGACAATACAAACAGACACTTCAATGTGATTTATTTGTATAGATGATAACATCCACTAAGAGAGGAGCTTTGGAAATTTCGCTTTCATAACGCTTTCAATTCGTTCATGGTTACCGCGGATTGAAAAAAGAGATTGTAAAAGAGCGCCTCTCGCCATCAAACGTAAAAGTTTGGCGAGTTTAGAATTAAGCAACACCTCTGTATTAAAATTTGTTTTAATAAAAAAAAAACTATCCTATGTCCTTCCTCGGGATATAATCTATCTCCTTGCCAAATTAAATTACGATTCGATTAGCCGTTTAGACGTGATAAGGTAACTAATAAACAAACAAATATTAGTATGGATAATAATAATAAAACAGGGAAACGGTTAAAGTTTGAGTAATATAAGGTGCTAGAGTAATATAACCCTTATGTGTGAGTGTATGTGTACCTACTGGGGTGCGGGGGTAGATGAACAATATCTATTCAAAGATAGTTGCGCAAGAGTGCACCTGCATTACAGTCTCAAACCTCAAGTGAATAGGTGACTATAAGTTATGGAATAGGCGTTATTTTGCGGAAATCCATGACAATGAAATATTATGCAAATGCAATGTTGTTACCGGCGCGGCGGCGTCGTGACCAGCCTATGTGGTTTAGCTATGAATGATAGATTGAGGAATGGTGTGATATAATAACGTTGTGGTTTAAAAGAAGTCATCATCATCATCCTCTTGCCCTTATCCCAATTTATATGAGGTCGGCGTAACATGTCTTCTTCTTCCATACATTTCTATTTGCCCTCATCTCAAAAGTCACCTCCCTCTTAGCCATATCATTTTTCACACAATCCATCCATCGTTTCTTTGGTCTCCCTCTACTCTTGTAACCCTGCACATTCATACTCAAAACTTTCCTCACACGGTCCTCACTCCTTCACATCACATGCCCATACCATGTCAACCGATTTCCACTCACTTTCAGACTTCCTCTAATATACTCATTTCTTATTCCATCCATTTGCGTAACACCACACATCCCCCATAGCATTCTCATCTCAGCTGCATGCAACGCCTTTCATTCATCGCTTTTGTGGTCCAACGTTCTGATCCATACAAGACAAAGGTCTTATCATTGTTTTATAAATCTGTCACTTAAATTCAAGGGGAACGTTTGGTTTATAAGACGTACTAACTAATATATAAAAGAGTATGCTTAGATGGTTGAGAGGATAAATGAAAAATGACTAACGAAAGGTATTTATAAGGTAGACACGTGGACGACCTTGAAGGACATACACTGACCTTGTTGGTGTTGTTCTGCAGAAAGCTCAGGTGCGTTTAAGACCAGATGTATGAACGTAAACGAAGCAAGAGGAGTGTGTAAGAATCGTGGCAGCCGGCGTTCTGTTCTTTCATCCCATCTAAGCATATTCTTCTCAATGATTGGCAGGAAATGTTAAAGAAGAAATATCGGATAATACAACACTTTTAATAAACAGTGAAGAACCGAGAACCACGCGACATAGTTACGTAACAGTAGAGGAAGACGTACATAGACCTTACATATTGTTGTGGTCACACAAGTGTGAATCAGTCTTTATCAGGCTGTGTTTGTCCTCGGCTAAACACCGGCTTCCATGTAAATCGGAACTAAGTATCATTGCTGCGGATGTCATGGTAGTGACTAAGGGCTCGACCTACGTATGTAATAGTAGGTAGATAGCCTTCGAGGTAGGATTATAATTGTTCCCAACTATTTGTCTACATATGCGTAACATAATGGAAGATTGTGTACCAAAGCGCAAAGTGCCTCTTGCTCTAATGATCCCAAGCGCGACTGTTGAGCGTGAAGTCCTGCGTTCGAGTGCCGGGACGGGCACAGTGTTATTGTGTTTTTCTAGGTCTACATTTGTGCCCGGTTGATGGCAATAGGCTCGCCCCCTACCATACTCCTTAACACTGTTTGGTATTTTATTATAAATTAGTGGTGCCATGCAAATGACTGTTTATTAATGGTGAAGTTTGAACATGCCTTACCACTTTAGAAGTATTACCGTTTCCATCAGTGAAAATGGTCACAAGAAGAGAAGTATTTTTAGCTGAAGAATCTTTATTTTTATCACAAAGGATGTCGGAAGCGACTTTGGCCCGTGACCCGGTAAACAAGATAAATTGCGCGTCTTAACTCTCGCATCCTCCGGCTATAAATAAAAAACGAGAAGTTTACAAGATCGTAGAAAGATCAGGATATGACACGTTGTCTCTCGTGAAAGTATACATATGAAGGGAAGAGTTACCAACATGCTCATTTCCGCCACCTAGCTGCGGTGTAATATTATGAATGAATGTAACGAGATAAGCCTAATATTGTTCGTATCGTCCTCTGTCTAAAGTTGCCGTGATTCATTTATTTTCATACTTATAATCAGTAGAAGTCATTTGAACTAAATTTTTTATTTAAAATAAATTTTCATATTTTCTTTTAAAGTCCAAACATTAAATTATACATAACGCCACCTGGTACGATCCTTACATACCTACTCCTTTTGCTTTATGATCACCACAGAAACGGGTTGTTTCGACGGTAGAATAGACAACATGACAGATTGTTGAAAGATATCTACAGTCCTAAGCATGGCGATGTCAAAAATGAGGGAAAAGAAAGTTTTCTATAGTCTACAATCTATAAGGCGCCTCGTGCTTGGGTAGAAGAGATGTCAAGTTGGAAAGAAAGAACGTTGTCTATTCTTGGTAGAATAGATATAGAATTGGTCATGCTACGTGTGCTGGTAGTTTTTTAACAGACTCTTTGACACAGGCTGGTCGAAGCACTGAAGACCTGCTCAGGTTGAAGGTAATAGATGACTCCAGCCAGGTGCGCAAATGTGGTGCTGCCCTATTGGAGAGAGGTGCCTATTTACGACTTATAGAACATGCGATCATAAGGAATGATCCCTAACCCCGTTACCACATCTGCCTCTCTTCTTCAATCCATTTTAATACCCATTCTCAGTATTTAGTTGTGTATCGGTGTCATTGACGGAAACCGCTCCATCAAGGTCATATTGATCTGCCTCAGCACGCCTTAATTACATACAGTTAGAGACATTAGCTGTTGATTAACGCTAATCAATGAAACTATTTCAGTTAACATTGGACGGTTTGGCTTTGCAGACGAATTGATAGATCCTGGGTAGATGGAATTGACTTCCTGGTTGGTTTAAAAGTCGCACGCGCTACTGCTGAGGACCTCATGCTGAAGCAAAGGAGTACCTATAGTACAGTGGTTATGAATAAGTCCCATGTAAGACGGCTGCTACGAAATATTTGATGGAAAAAAACTCAATAACACTTTGACCGAACTGGACATTGAACCCAGTACCTCATGGTGAGCTGTTTGTATGACTTAGCAGCCTTTTACAAGCATTCTAGTCATCATTCGCCTGCCCCTATCATTGTAAATTAGCATGGATCAAACATTATTACTAATTAATTGTTTTTTTTGTTAACGAGACAGTATTTTAATTAGTAGGTAAATGTTGCAAAAAGTGTTTAGGTAAAACATACACTACAATACCAATAAAGTTATCAATGAATGACAAGTCACAATGAACACAATTCCAATATTTGCACAAACAAAGCACAACCGCGATAATTAGTTTAAAATAAAATCAACCACGTAATTACTCACAATTCACCTGAAATTCATTATCTGCACGTGGACGGAACAGGTGCTACTGCACTTGACCAGCTGGTGCTAAAATACTTTCCTTTATCAATCACGGTACGCCAATTTGTCTTCCTTTTCTTCGTGGTACGTGACAATCTGTTCCGTACATTCCTCTTCTTTCATATCATCACTTGCCTAACCTTTCCATAACCATAGGTTGGTGTCAGCTTCCAGTCTAGACGGATGCAGCTGTATACCAGTACTTTTACATGGAGCGACTGCCTATCTGACCTCCACAACCCAGTTACTAAGCGACACAATACGCCTAATTAAGACTGGTAGTCTGACTTTTGGGCACGGGGTTTCTTCCTCTTTCATATCGTGGCCCAATATTCTTGGTGTCCCAAAGAGAAGTGGGTCTCAATGGCACACAGTGGTCTCTGAGGGAAACGGTTACCTATTTATGGACCAGCACCCAATCCGGGCTATCAGCGGCCAGTTCAAAATTCGGGCTCTTCCTTGGATTCTTCCTATTCAAACCCAGGACTTAAAGGAGGTCGATCACGATGATTTTGATTGATTCAGTAGCGCGTTTCATTAACGCACGTCTCCATCGCTTAGCGCAGTAGCGATGTAATCGCTTATTATCAAGTCAGCATCGCTACTCACGCGCAACCGTTGGGCGCCGGGTGAAGGAAGAGAGGGGAGTGCCGCGTCTGTGATGGCATAGACCGGCATGGCGCCTATACCGATACCCTCTCGCTATAGTAGTGATGCAGAATCGTGGTCTCATGGGCGAAGCCTCCGTTGGATTCAACCAATGGGCTACTCCTGGTATTTATAAAAGTAGAGCGAGACTATACGAGTTATATGGTTTAAAAAGATACAGGTTTGATACTCCCTTTCTAGAGTATGTCAAAAATTATTCGAAATTATTTAAAAAGATTTGCATGACGGCTAAATCTAAATTTTTAAGCGAAACAATTAAAAAATCTACTAACAAAGTAAAAGCTACTTGGAAAATGATTAACAATGAAACGGGTAAATCAGTAAAACAAGTAAATCAACTTGAGATTATTGTCGACAATAAATTAGTTAGTAACGCGGCTGACGTAGCTCATGCCTTCAATGAGTTTTTTGCCAATATACCTATAACCACGACTCGCTCCTTAAATTCATCCCCGTCTAAAGCTGAGAATCTTTTGCTCACTAGCGTACCTAAATGTAGCCGCTTATTTAGTTTCGAACATGTAACACCACGTGATATAGTAAATGTATTTAACTCTCTTAAGTCTAAAAACACTGGTGATTACTGGGGCATCTCCATTAAACTTTTGAATAATATAATAGACATCGTAGCCCCCTATCTTGCCATTACTTTCAATAGATGCATTGATTTAGGTACTTTCCCTGACCTCATGAAAAATAGTAAAGTCATTCCACTGTTTAAATCAGGTAACAGAAATGACATTGGCAATTTCAGGCCTATTTCTATCTTACCTGCCTTCAGCAAAATATTTGAAAAATTAATACTCAAGCAGTTGCTAAGACACTTCAATTTAAATAGCCTCCTCCATACCGAACAGTATGGCTTTACGAAAGGTCGTTCAACTACTGATGCGGGTGTCGCTTTGTTGAAACACGTATTTAATGCATGGGAGAACTCGCAAAATGCAATAGGGGTTTTCTGTGATCTCTCAAAAGCTTTTGATTGCGTACTTCATGACACACTTAAGCGTAAACTAGTTCATTACGGTGTCCAAAACGAAGCTCTTAACGTAATAGATTCATATTTACTTAATAGACTTCAATGTGTAGATGTAAATGGTGTGAAATCTTCCGGGCTACCAGTTCTATTAGGTGTACCTCAAGGTTCAATACTGGGTCCATTCTTATTTTTGGTCTATATTAACGACTTGCCATTCTATTTAAACGGTATCTGTGATGTTGTGTTGTTTGCAGATGATACCTCTCTCATATTTAAAGTAGAACGGAATAGACAAGATTTTGATAATGTTAACTTTGCACTTTCAATGGTCACGGATTGGTTTACGACAAATAACCTAGTTCTTAATGCCAAGAAAACGAAATGTATAAAGTTCGCCTTACCTAATGTTAGAAATCTTGGACCGAATATAAGCATTGGTGGTGTGGTGCTTGATACGGTGGACTCTGCAGTCTTTTTGGGCATAACAGTGGATGCCAAACTGCAGTGGGGCCCTCATATATCAACCTTAGCAGGGAGACTCAGCTCTGCCGCCTACGCTGTCAGGAAAGTGAGACAATACACTGACGTGGACACAGCTCGGTTAGTCTATTTTAGTTATTTTCACAGCGTAATGTCTTACGGTATGCTGTTATGGGGCAAAGCTGCAGATATTCAAAATATATTTGTGCTACAAAAACGAGCTGTTCGTGCAATATACCAATTAGGGCCCAGAGTCTCCTTAAGAGATCTATTTAAAGAGATTGGTATTCTCACAGTGGCTTCTCAATTTATTTTTGCCAACATAATATACATTAGGCAAAATATACATATGTACACTAAAAACAGTGACATCCACAATTTTAATACCAGAAATAAGCACAAACTGTACGCTCCTTTCCACCGGCTTCATAAGGTCCAGAGCTCATTTGTGGGGCTCGGTATCCGCTTTTATAACATGCTACCTCATTCTTTCCTGGATTTACCTTTTAACGCGTTTAAAGCTAAAGTTAAATCAAACCTTTGTTCTAAAGCATATTATTCGATCAACGACTATTTAGAAGACAAGAATAGTTGGTCGCTTTGTTGAACGCAGGACAATGTTGCTATGTTCTTTTACTGTTTAATAGTTCTTTATTTTTGTGTATGTTTCTTCTACTATCCATATTTTTATGTTATTGACATGATCCTCTCATTACATTGTGTGAATGAGTTGTATTGATATAATTCAGCATTGCACATGTCAGCGGGCACGCCCTTGGACTGCCTTGGAGGCTTTTTATGTATTCAGTTTAGCAGGCTTTGCTTGAGTTAATTGTCGATTTTGGTATATATAACTTTTTATTTATTTATTTTGGCATATTGGTGTGTGCTAGCTAACATGTAGCAAATTATTTAATTGAATGACGTATAAAGATGATTGACATAATTATTATTTTTGACATAATGTGTTGTATAGCTTCAGGTTCTTCAAACCTATCAGACAGACGTGTTGCTGGGGAGTTTGTTCCTCCACTTCTTCTTCCCAGCAAAAACACTAGGAAGTGGTGAAGGGTGGGCGTTTTGGGGGACTGTCTTATGTAAACGTCTTTGACGTTCAAAAAGTGCTGATTCTCAGCCTAATTTGAATAAATGAATTTTGATTTGATTTGATTTGAAGGTATACCACCCGTGATAGCATCGCGACTGTATCACGGTCTTGTTTTGTGTTTGTATCACTATATTGAATGTCAACAAAAATTCGTCGTGGTCGACCTCCTTAAAGTCTTGGTTTTGATCACATATCTGCGCTGCGTTATTGGGTTGTACCTAATATGAATAGTAATAGATAAGAAGATATGACGGAGACACAATAACTATGTCCATCACTAGGAATTTCTCCTGTGGGGTGGGTGCGTTTACAAACATTCAAAGTCACATACACAAACATCCAGACCCGGAACAACTACCTGTAGGCCATACAAATATTTGTTCCGTGTGGAAATCGAACCCACGACACGCGGCGCGGTGGTCGATCGCTCAGCCACTGCGCCAACCGTGCCGTCATGTGTGTCTACCCTAAGCTTAACAGTCTATTGTGGCCACCAGGACTACAATGTATGTCTACTAATTTAAACGTAAGTAATTCATTGATGAAACACGCACAAGATCTGAGCGTGCAGTGGGATTAAAAGTCACCAGTCATTGTTTACACGTGCTTGAGGTACAGATGTACTCGCTGAGATGATGCACTGAGTTACACTACCGGGAAGGGAAACTACCTGTGGTAACCGCAGCTGCTGACTTGAGAACAGGGTTACATCATTTTGATATGTTTTATGTGATTCATTTTTCAAAATGATTTTCATTGGTTTTCAATCCCACCGTTTTGTTTTTGTAAATATAATTTAATAGACGGTGGGAAATTACCTTTTTTTAGATGTGATCCATGATTTCACCCTCTCCTACTAAGGCACTAGTCGAAGCCTTTAAATAGCCTTAAACATTATGCTTTGACACATTGTGTTTAAACAAACAAACCGTTCTGTTCTCCTTTTACCCGGTGTTTTTTTTAAATAAAAATAGTAACATAAGTTACATCTTGCCCAAAGAATTAGTATTGCCATCCAACGTGGCAATGCTGCCAGTCTTTTGGGCACGTTTCCAGATGACAGCGATGCGGAGGAATACTTTGACGCCCGAGTGTCTTAGTCGGCTTTTTTATTTTATTTTGTTTTTTGTAAATATGTATATAGTTAGTTTTATGGCATAATTGTATATGTATTATGTAAATAATTAAAGTTTCAAGAATATAAAATAATAAATTACTTCTTACACCATTAGCTAACTGCCATTGAAAATCCCGTCAAAATCGGTTCAACAGTTTAGGAGATAAGCCTAAACAAACAGATAGACTGACAGGCAAAAGAAATAGTAGAACTACCGTTTACACTTTCAGCATTCAGTAAAAAGCTGTTATTTTAAAATAACAAACAAACACGTCAAATTTATTTATGTGTATAGATTTTGGTGAAGGATATCAACAAACCCTTCGAACAAATAAAACTTATCAAGCAATACGGATAATTATTATTGCTGTAAAATTAGTTATATTGTTTAGCGATTATTATGTATTCAAATACAAGGAAGTGGCTTTTAACAGCTGTACCAAATACAGACATTATTCAAATCATTATCCGGTTACCTATTTAGGTAGGTAATGCATAACCGGAATTTATCGATTTTTTCCTGACAGAACGATGAAATAATATTTCGACGATGAAGTACCTTTTTTCCGTTTTTTAGTTTTGAATACCAATCGACGTAAAATCCTATTTCGCGCATACTGGCAAAACCTCCTAGTACGATATGATACGTTTTTTTTGTCTCCTGTAAAGTTACAATTTTTTAAATAGAAGATATTGGTAATTCGTCGATGATTTATTTCTGTAAAAAGATTTTTTCCAGACACCTTTACACGTCAAGATTTAAAAATAAAAATGGCGCCGGCATTTCCTGAGAAGAAATGCTGAAATAACCCAAAGGTCTCTTTTAAAGTCCAAACATACATACATACCTACAAACATCCGTAATCCACGCCTTTTTTTCATGAGGGTAGGCAGAAACTACAGAACGCCACCTTCTACGATCCTTACATACTCCTTTCAAAATCAAAATCAAAATTCGTTTATTCAAATTAGGTTGAGAATCAGCACTTTTTGAACGTCAAAACGTTTACATAAGACAGTCCCCCAAAACACCCACCCTTCACCACCTTTTGCTTCAAGACCACCACAGAAACGGGTTTTTTCGATGCTAGAATAGACAACATGACAGATTATTGAAAGATTTCTCTCTAAGTATATCGCATGCTTAGGACGTTAGCAATCTTAAAAACTGAGGAGAAGTTTTTTTTCTATTCTCTAGTCTAGTCTAGTCAAGTTGGATAGAAAGAACGTTGTCTATTCATGGTAGAATAGATATATGTAGAATTGGTCTACGCGTGCTGGTCATACACATACATTATAATAATACTAAAATTGTATGGGAGTCCAACGATTCGGGGCAACGAAGGCAAGTGACTACTAATATCTATTAAAAAGTAACAAGAACAAAGAGGTCTTATGAATAATCAAGTCTTTTTGTAAAAAGTAAAAAAAAACGTTAATTAAACTAACCGGTTGCGTCACTGTCAACTCAATTAAGTGTTATCATGGTTACTGAGGTAACATTAGGTATTACATTGAGAAAATGCGTCACCTCACTTCAATTACAATAAAATGAATAGTGAAATAAATTTGTTTGTATTTCTCGAAATTATAATGACCAACATGTTAATATTATTATTAATGATCAACCTTATACGTCAGACTATGAAACAATAGTAAAATAGTTACTTATATTTAGTCAAAATATATATTAAATAGGAAAAGGAATTGAATGTATTTAGTCTTTGTATTCAAAAACAAAATAGACTTTGTCTTATTTATTTATTTAATACTTTAAGTACACAAATGTACAGAGGCGGACTTAATGCCATAGGCATTTTCTACCAGTCAACCTTTGGGTGATGCAGAGACAAACAGTGGCAGGTGCAACTTCTTAAAAAAAGGGAACAGAAAAACAAAATATATAGATTATAGACGATTACGATGAGATGGTAAGTTGTAGTCGTCTGAGATCTCGTTCAGACGATCCATAAATTTTCGAGAGAGGCTAGGAGTACCAAATGAGTATTGTTTGGCTAAGAGAGAGGCTAATATTGAGGATAAACATATTATTGTGAAAAAAAATTGTAATTAACCTTAGCAGGAGTCTCTGGCTCGAAAAAGAGATATATTAATATTATATTTTAAAATTTCACAGATGTTTGACAGTTAATGGGTAGTCAGATACTACTCGTACAAGTCTGATAGCCAGTCTTAACAAGGCATGTCATGATACCCAGTAACTGGGTGGTGGAGGTTGTCAAATAAGCAGTCGCTCCATAGCTGGGAAAAGATTAACACGTTGACGGACAGTACTGCCTGTAGGCGTCAAGCCAGTCAGAAGTAATACGACAGTACGCCCGACGTCGATCTTTTGACTAGTTTAAGCAATTTTACGTATATTGTTACAAGTCATGTTTCTTCATAACTGTAACTGAAATAAATGCCGTAAAATTATCATGTTGATACTCAACATAAATTAACCGTAGGCCCTGAAAAAACAAGAAAAGGTACTAAAAATATTAGTGAAAGGAAACAGTGCAAATAGCGGTATTTTTAGGGATTAAAACCATTTTTGTTACAGGTACTGAGGTACAGCACTTTTTAACGTCAATAATTACCATATAGGTACGCCTTCCCGTCACCACTTCCTAGTGTACTTTGCGGCGAAGAAGAAGTAGTAAAGCAAACTCCCTAGCCACTCATGAAAGAAAGAAGAATAACGAAAAGAACAAACATTTATTCAGCACAGGCCCAGGCACACAAAGACACAATACTAAACATAGAAAACAAAAAAATAAATAAAAAAAATAAACAAAAAATGTGTAACAAGAAATACATTAAAAATATATATACGAGTAAGTATACATATATTATTAAGTATACATGCCTTACGGCTGCGATAAAAAGATAGAGATCTGTCTGATAAGTTAGAACAATTTGAATCTATCCTTTCCTATAAACCTGAAGAACCTGTAAATACAGGTTCTCGCAATCAAAACAGTACTCAGAAGATTTTGGAATTACTAGTTATTGCCTGAAATATTTCTAACGATATAAAAACCGGTACAAAATCTCTGATCTGTGGTGTCAGCACGACGTGTGATGGTCTACTGCGTTATTCATTCCCTTATGGTAAAGACGAACATACGTATAATATTAGCTGGTTGGTGATAGAAGGGTGAAAATTTGAAGTTGTATGTATTTTTAATGCTAAATCATAAAAAGATAAAAACGAATTTTTCTGTCTAAACAAAAAAAAACCCTTAACATTTAGGGGAATGAAAAATAGATGTTGTCCGATTCGAAGACCTAGCCGATATGCACACGAAATTTTACGAAAATCGGTCGAGCCATTTCGGAGGAGTTTAATTACAAACACCACGAGAATTTTATATATTAGAGATAGATAGATTACATGGTCCAATTTTGGTCCAATAGTTGCGTGTTTTTGAGTGATCAAATACACACAAAGTATTTCTTTAAAATCAGTCAAGCCGTTAACACGTTGAACGCCAAATGGCCGACAAACAATACATTTTGAATTGTGTCTCGTTGTTTGGCAGTTAAGGGCAGTGACGCACACACTCACAGAAGAATTATACATTTAGAACTAATAGACTGGAGGATGATGACAATGATTTGGATTTCTCAAAAATATGATGACAAAATACCATCTCAATACAAACAAGATCTTCCGTAGTACCGTAGTACAATTATTTCATTCACAAATGTGTCAGTATAGATCAATTACTATATTCTCGCGAGCGTGTGGTTGGTTCTGCGAAGAGTGTGACTCAGCGTGCGTGTGCGCAGGACCGTAAACATGGCCGGCCGGCCGTGAGGCCGTTTGGGAGGCTGTGTGACGACTCCGTGCGGAAGGTTTGTTATCACTGTGGATACAATTTGTAGTAGCATGATATTTACATAATAAAATTATAATACCATTTACAATATTAAGTTAATCAAGAAAAACATTCACCTTTTCATTTATGAAGTCGGCTAAAAAATGGCAGCATGCGAGTTCGATTCCCAAGTCACGCGATATGTGTTGGTTTTTTTTCGTCAGAAAGAGCTAGAAATCTGGAGTTGGGTCGGTAAATTGCTCATGAAATTTATAAAAAATGTCATAATGTCGTTTAGGTTAAGCAACGCTTGTTAAGGTTGATCTGTGGATGGGTGACCGTTCGTAACATATCCAGACATGTCTCGTAAAGCAAGTTAAGCAGTTACGGCAGTGTTACCAAGGGGTATTATGTTGCCCAGTAACTGGTTTGTGGAGGTCACATAGGTAGTCGCTCCATGTAAAATACTAGTGTTCAGGTTAGACTGGAATGCGGCCCCAACTTATTTGGGAAAAAGCTAGGCAGATGGTGATAATATTATCAAATCTATAGTCAATTTAGATAAATAATTCGTATTATTCATAAGACAACGGTGGTAGGTACTTCTAATCTGATCAATGAGTCAACTGTCTCAGCTTCCGTTCCAACAAATTAATAATCACCATAAAATATAAGGAAGTACCATCACCCTCTTATGAATCAGATTCATCTCAAGTTGTCATAGGGTAAACATGAGGAAGTGGGGGCGTGAGTGGCGCCGTGACTCATAGGAAGCCAGCCAAAGTCAAGGTCACAGGTTCGGTACTCGGAACTGTGACGGTGTTACCGAAAACGATGCGGATTCTGTAGTAAGTTGTACAGGTTAATGAACTTTATGGCGGGATAATTGATAAGGTTATTATCTCAAATGGTTTTGTAATGAGTCATTTTTGCTGTAGTAATTATCTCATTGGCTTGTGGGTGAATAGTAACTGCCGGACAGGTAGACCGAGGTTAAGGTTTGCTTGGCGAGGTCTTCCGTGGATGGGATACTAAATAGGATATGATAGGACGAACTAAAGATTAATGTATGATTTTGGAATTCCTGAAAAAATCTGCTTAATAATAGAAAATACATATAATTTATTGCGATTTTAATTTTCTCAATAATTACTCTAGGTATTCAAAGTATATTTTAAGCAATATTTTGTATGTACTATCTGTATTGAAAAAAGTGCTCGAATCACATGCATTTAGACTATGAATGAATGATGCTAATAATACATTTTCTTGTTCAGAATAAACAGTAGCTTTTGTAAACCGACGTTCAAACGTAAAAATGGGTGATTTACCTTTATTTGATAATTTTTTCTCACAAACAGTGATCAAACATGACCAAAATGGGTAATTTTTGTGCACGGTCCCTTAATCATAACTGGTGAAATGTGGGTGTACTATCGGTGAGGGTATGTTTATGTGTTTAAAACATAATCATCACACTTTATTATCATTCACAGCTACAGTTCAACCACTGCAGCCCATATGAGCAGCTTATCACTTCGTCATGTCTATTAAGGTCACTAGGTTTATAAGGCAGGTGACCACGTTACCTCGTATTTTTCTATCGTTATCGCCTTTCTAGTCGTCTAACGCCCGGTTTCTGGAACGATATTATCGACGCGTCACAAATTCAATACAAGTCACGTGATGCGATAAGCTTTTGATTGTTTATTGAACCAACCACATTAATCTTGCGATTTTTTTTGCTGTAAGTAAATAGTGGATGTAGACACGCATTGATGAAATTGGTAATACAGGTTTTAAGTCCAAGGGATACAGCATCCGATAAAGGTATACGATGTCAGGATGGGATGTCATCATTTTCATCATTATAAAGAAAGAAAGAAGGAAAAAACATTTCTCCAGCACAAGCTCAGGCAAACAACGACATAATACTAAACATAAAAACTACAGAAGTTCTTACCTAATAAGAATAAAAAACGACAAAAAAAGACGTCGACTGCTGGAGACAGACCTCCAGGAAGATTGTCAGGTCAATATTTCTTCTGGCAGATGATCCTCTTGCTCTAGATGCACATACCTGACCCCTCAGAGTTGCTAATGAAATGAAAAGATATGGCGCCTGTATTTCTAAATTGACTGATACCCGGGAAGGAATGCCGAAAGAAAATCAGAGATCATGGTCTCCTTTAATGCCCAAGCATTTATTTGGCGCAGTATGTCTTCGTCCATACATCTATATTTGACGTCATCTCCATAGTCATCTCCTTCCTAGCCATAATTATCATCTCTTACACAATCGATCCATCATTTCTTTTGTTTTGTTCTACATTTGTAATATATTACTACTCGTATACTTAAAACATTCCTCACAACATGATCCTCATTCCTTCGCCTCACTTGCTCGTACCAAGACAACTGATATCCGGCGACTTTGTCCGCGACTTTGTCCGCGACTTCATCCGCGTGGAGCTTGTAATTTTCCCTTTGAACTTTAACATCCCTTCCACCCCCTTACGAGCATAGTTTTGAAAACTTAAGTAATACAGCCTACGTTACTCGCTAATCGTGTAGCTTTTTATTTAATCAGTTTAGTAGTTTTTGAATTTAACCATTACAAACAAACAATCAAATCGAGGTCCCGGGTTCGATTCGTGGATCAAGCAATGTGTTATTAGGATTTTTCAAATGAAATTACTGAGTGACAGCCCTGAGTCTATTACATGGAACTTCATCAAAGTGGTGATATGTGAGTGTGCTGTAGGTACACCTCTGCCCAATCCTTAGGGGTACAGTCGTGATGTAATGTTTTGTACTAGTTAAGAATATCATTACAAAATACGTCTACATTTTTTAATATTTCTAACATCCCAACTGTCGTATGTGTCGATATGAAAGTGTTTGCATACAAACACCGATAACCAAATATTGAAACAGTTGTAAACATACACTTTCTATCCACCATCTTTATTTACATTAATAATTCTAATTAATGTTGTATTGTCATTGTTTCAAATACAATACGAAACTAAAACGTGGTTTGAGTTGTAGGTACCTACTAAATTAAACACCCACTTTCGCTTAGATGATAATATATTCGTTCAAACAGCTGGTACAAGCCTCTGTAGGTACCTACGGCTAGGGGTAAATAGCAGCAATTTTAAAACATTTGTCATAATTATTGTGATCATTTAATAACGTCAGAAAGCTTTTAAAGGCGCACACACACCAACGGAAATTCCAAAACATGTTTTAAGTGATAAAATAAAATGAAAAATTATACGTAAACTATTATTACGCTCAATATGATATTGAGCGTAAAATGGGACATATAATCAAGCTTGTTTTCTCCGAAGGGATATGCAGAGGTTTATATTTAGTGCACCGTCATTTTGCCAGATATGTTTAAGCATTTATTTGAAATAAACCAATTATAGGTACTTTTGAATTGTCAAAGAATCGGAAAAATGAAGCTAGTCGACCATTCCAAAGCGTAGGTACCTATGGAGAAGAACGGGCAAGAAACTCCATGGCAATCATCATCCTCCTGCTCTTATCCTAATCTATTTGCCGCAGCATGTCTTCTTCCTTCATACATTCATAATTGCCATCCTTTATTATATCCTATATCCTTATTTACATTTGGCCAACACTGCTTTGCCGAAACATAACTCACAAGCACATCTTCCGCGTGGATTTCGTTAGTTTCCTTCTAAACTTTATCATCCCCTTTACCTCCTATCAAGACTAGTTTCTAAAATAAAATATAGCCTTTGTCACTCAAGGATAATGTAGCAGATTCATGGTGAAAGAATTATTAAAAACAGACCAGCAGTTTTTGAGTTTATCCATTACAAACATACAGAAACACAATTTTTTCCTCTTTATAATATTAGTTTAGATGTAGAAGACAGAAGCGCTACATTATGCAGCCCCAAGCAATTTGAAAAGATATTTATTTATTTATTTAATACTTTAAGCACACGAATGTACAGAGGCGGACTTAATGCCATAGGCATTACCAGTCAACCTTTGGGTGATGCAGAGACAAACAGTGGCAGATGCAATTTTTTTAACTTATCTAAGATAATTTACCTTTAATTTTAAATTTACCTTTTATTTAAGATAATTTACCTTCTTAAAAAAAATACTATGTTTACAATATAGTACAACACACCTGTTTCACCTCCTTACGTCAAAAAATGTCACCTGAATGGAACAAGACAGGTCGCACGTTGTATCTACCTACATATAGTACCTACCGGTGATACAATGGGAAAAACGTAGGGTTTTAGTAAACAATGAGTAAATAACATTCATTCATTAAACTTTTGTACTTACCTAGAGAGCAATGGTGGGAGTGTAAAATTGTGAGGCAATTTTTACGACAAGTTTTATTACTTTTAATATCATTGTCATCTTCCTGCAGCTATCCCAATTTATTCGGGGTCTCTTTTTCCGTACATCTCTATTTGCCCTCATCTCAATAGTCACCTCCTTTCTAGCCATACCGTTTGTTTCACCATCCATCCATCGTATCTTTGGTCTTCGTCTACTCTTGTTACTCTCCACATTCCTACTCGAAAATTTCCTCAGAACATGATCCTCATTCCTCCGCTTCACATGAAGAGCCATATTAGTGTGTAGCTAAAAAACAACTTTAGAAAGGGAAGTATACCTTAAAGCAGCTGATGTCAACCTGCGGGTTCTGGTGAACTGCAGGGTAAAGACAATACCTATATTATTTTCTCATACCAATCATCATCCTCCTGCCCTTATCCCGATTTATTTGGGGTCGGCGCAGCATGTTTTCTTCTTCCATACATCTCTACTTGCCGTCATCTAAACACCTTACCTCTTCTCTAGCCATATCATCTTTCTCGAAATCCATCCATCTTTTCTTTGGTCGTAATTTACTTAGAATACACATTAATTTGTTACGATCGCCAATAGCTTTTTGCAACCTAATACTCATCTGTAAATTGAAAAAAACTACACAGCCGAACCATCTGGCTGGGCTGTACTGGCGCATCTCTCGGCTCCGAAAGGATTTAGGGTGTAGGAGGCCTATCTGGTGATATGTTAAGTAGTTACTGCCATCTCTAAAGTGACAGATACGTCTACAAAACCACCATTGGGGTATAATATATATAATAAATAATAAATATTGCTGGACAATCCACACAGCATCATCTAGCCCCAAGCTAAGCAGAGCTTGTGTTATGGGTACTAGATGACTGATATACTTAATACAATACATTACATAGATAGATATTTTTATTATACATAGCAAATACCCAGAACACCCGAAACAAATATTTGTAGATCGTACAAACATTTGTCCCAAGGCGGGAATCGAACCCGCAACCTCCTGCGTCGCAGGCGGACCTTCGCCCGCCGCGCCACATCGGTCGTCGAATAATATGTATAACTAAAACACGCACTACTGCTTTTTTTCCTTAATTTGTCAAGAATTATTACTTCACCAATTCGTAAGCTGTACAGTATTTGTCTGGGTAAGGTTTTCCCTACATAACAGAATGAAAGAATTTCCTTATTATACTTTTTTAGGGATAATCGTTTGTGATCCGTAAACAATACATGTTCTAGGAAATAGTTAGTGTGCTCGCCATGTTATTTAGTAATGATAGGCGCTCTAAGTGCTGCTATGCATGTGCTGTGCATTGTGACGCAACGTTCACGTGCCTATTATGCACGTGCCTTCAGTTGAAGTGTTTACAGTGTTGTGTTGATGTATTTTTCTAGATTCAGTAGTAGTAGGGGGCTTGTGGCTCAATATAAACGGACGCGGGTAGGTCAGAGGTTAATCTACACTTGCCCAGGTCGGTCCGCGGATGGGTTGCGATCCATTACATCTCTGACGTTGGTCCCGGTTGACTTTCATTGCTGGGAAGCCTGAAAATCTGGCAATGATTCTTACCAAGGGGTAACATATGAACCAACAAGGTGTGGTGAAGGTCAAATATACACAGGTAGGCTTCTGCCCAATCCTTCGGTAAATACAGCTGTGATATTATGGCCTTTATTTACAAAAGGGGAGTACGTGTGTGTAACAAACAATGTTCAATTAACGTGAGAATTCCCTTCGAAGTTGATTTCTATTCATTTTTTTTTACCGGTACTAGGAAACTCATCATCTGCCTGCTTTTCCTCAACTATGTTGGGTTGGTTTCCAGTCTAACCAGATGTAGCTTGATATCAGTTTTTTTACATTTAGCGACTACCTATCTGACCTTTACAACCCAGTTTCTGGGCGACACAATACCACATAGTAAGGTGTCAGATTTTCGGGCTTCTGACTACCCGTAACGACTGTCAAAGATACAAATGACAGCTGGGACCAACGGCTTAACGTGCTTTCCGAGGCGTGTAGGAGTCTCGATATGTTATGAACGGTCACCCGTACTATGACACTATACTAAAAAAATATCCTAGTAAAAATATTTGGTGCAAAGAGTATTACATATTTGACGACAGGTTGGCGCAATGGCTGAGCGATCGACTGCTGCGCCGCGTATAAAAAACATATATATACGGGTATATTCTGACATTAGCACATTGTCAGTAATTCATTTTTAGAGTTCCCTAGTTGTCTCCGAAGTTCACAAAGCGAAAAATCTGATAATTAATGTAGTGTATAAAGGTTTGTTTAAATATTAAAAGATAATTTAAACAAAGCTAAGGAAATTTGTAACTAGCACAGTTTTTTAGAACGAACCAAAACTCTTTACAATGAAATGCAGTTATGAGGTTGCAAACAATGAAAAACCCGGACAAGTGCGAGTTTGACTTGCACACCGCAGATTCCCTAAGTAGTTGTTCAGCTACTTTCACCAAAATAATTTTCTATGGAATGTACGAGTACCATAAATTTGCAAATTACGGCCCTTCCTTGTGCTGTGAGACCCTGCTTCTTGTTAAATTTCATGATTCTTGGTCAACGGGATGAACTTTTCATTATTTTGCGAATAAAATATGTAACGTAAATTACCATCTTTCTTATTGCGTTGACTTAGACGCTTGTTTTCGTATTAATTTCAACTTACGCGTACCTGACAAAAAGAGTCTTGACAGATTGACAGATGCACAACAACATGATCCTATAAGGGTTCCGTTTATCCTTTTGTGGTGCGGAACCCAAAAAATATAATTTTCAAAATATATTACCTATTTAAAGTTATGTGCTTAATTCTTACAACAGCCTTACGTGTATGACCATAAACAATGCAAAAGGGGAATGTTAGTATCGCAGCAGGTGGCGTTCTGTAATTTCTACTTACCACCATTTCAAAAGGCGTGAGTGTATGTATGTATGTATATATCGACGGAACCATCGGAGCATGCCCAGCATCGAAACAAGGTAAAAAGCTAAATGGGCTCTCACCATTTAGCTTTTTACCAGGTTTTATTACTTTGGGATTAAATTGAGTAAGTAGGTATTCTTTATCGCAGCTGCGCAAACACACTCACAGATTATTCCTTTTAAGATTTCCTTTGTCAGGATGCCCATAGACACACAGAGCACGTCCGCACACATCCGGATCGGGAACAATTCATATCTGTCTTCCATACAAATACAGTATCCGATGTAACTGACCCTAATTTACCGAAGGTAGACTGCGTGGTGCTAGGAATGAAGTGGCAGTTCTTTATTTTGATTTACTGCAAGATACAGCTCTTAGTGAGGAATGGCGTCTGAGGAAGCACAACCATCAAACTTTGCAGTACTGGTCATCATAATCCTGCCATTATCAAAATTTATTCGGCGTCGGCGCAGCATGTCTTCTTCTTCCATACATCTCCATTTTCCGTCATGTCAAAAGTCACCCGTTTTCTAGACATAATATCATCTTTCACACAATCCATCAATTGGTAACTTTAGTCTCTACTCTTATTTCACTCCTTATTCATACATCAAGACGTTCCTCATAACATGATCCTCATTTCTCCGTATTTCATGCCCATACCATGATAACGGATTTGCCACGAGACTTCTTCTCTGTCATCTATACCACTTCCTCACCAGACTTCCTTTGGCATAGCAGGGGTAGAAGTGTTATTCTGGCCCCGTAAGACAGCTTCACCTCTCTGGTATTGCAGAATACATTGGCAATCCCAACACACTATTCCAAAACCCCTGCAACTCCTGAAACCCAGAATCAACAGTGGCGACCACCAGAAAAGCGTCGAGTTAATGAAGCTTAAACGAGTCCCGGGGAAACGTTTCAACTGTCTTCGATCCCGCAATGAAACTAATCAGAAAATAACAGCGAAGCAGTAAAAACATAAATCATTTCCCCTTCCCTACATATCAGCATATGCAGGAGACTAAACAGAGATAGGCCAATAAGCACAAAGGCACGGTTCCAACTGGGATAAACCCAGTTGCCTACCACCAGTGAATATTGGCAGTGACCACTTACCGTCAAGTAAATGGGCCGTTGGCTAATTTGCCGTCCCATATATGTCTTTGAATGGTCTTAGGCCGGTCTACATGAGTGCATCACATTACGTCACAGTACAAAGTGCGCCCCCATTGTGTCGTCACCACTGGAGGAAGTCAAAGTTGGGGCTATAGTCCTGTCAGTTTTCGGTCCGCATTGACTGCAGGTAAACGTCATAAATGTGTCGAAGACAGTCCATGTTATGTTTCCATATACGTAAGTACACCCACTTTTCACCAGTTATATCAAAGTCACATGAGTTATATGAAATATAAAATATTTTATATGAAATAGGGGGCAAGACAAATTTGTTCTTGAACACTATTTTTAATCTGTGCCTTTAAAAGGGTTCTGTCGTACAAGAGGAAACCCATATAGTTTCTTCAGTCTCAGTAAGTATTTAAACGTTCAATTGACGGATTGTAGAATAAAAACATAATAGGTAATACTGATGTCATGGGTGTCAATTATTAATTCACGTGCTGGTGACCGACGTGGACCTCTCCACGACCTCATGTGACATTGGGAGAATTGAATCATTGTGCTTATAATAGTTTGTTGTACGTAGATAGGTATTTCTTTTTTTTAGATTCGCAGTTTACGCAGGAAACTACGCTGATTACATGGCTCTACCATCTTCCGAGGCTTTTATTCAGAAGACAGTACTCCTCGATACGGCTCGCATTGTGAGGAGGTTCCTGTCTCTGGAGCCCGAACCACTGGTAGCTCAGACAGTGTTCCTACCATCGGTGAATTGCTTTATTATATTATCAAATGATTTTTAATTTTTTATCCGATTTCTATAAAGGAAAAGGTTCTACGTTCCACTGTACGTATGCTTTTTTTTTGTAGTAATATTTCTCGCAGCACATTTGGGTAGCCCCCCCATAATATGGACCGAGGATCTGGTGAGGATTCTTAGGGGGAGACAATGTCTAGCAGTGGACGTCTTGTGGCTGAACAATAATGACGATATAAATATTTCAAAATGTAACCTATCCGTATTTTGAATAAATGTTAAACTTAAATAGAAAAATTTCGTAATCTTACACACCCATTACCTATTCACCACGAATATTTGAAACAAGACATTTTTATGACAATACACAGCGTTGTTATTGTGTTCGCACAAGTAAGCTACTAGGAGCGAGTACTAATCTATGGCACGTTGCTCATTGTCCAAGGCTAGCCATTGTACTGGCCAACTGTAACATGTCCAATTTGTTTTTCACGGTTTAATAGCTGTGCATCCATTTTTAAACGGGATTTTGTCTCAGAGGTTTTGTTGATGTTTCTTCCTGTGAATATTGTGAATTGGTAACACCATCTGTCTGGCAAGCGACTGGTGATAAAATCTACTCCTTTTCTGGATATTTGAAGGTCTTTCATGTTATTTTGTTCAACGAATATATCTTTGATATTAATTAGCATTCTGTGTCAATTCGAAAGATTTCAAAGTTTGAAATACAAATTTCGAATATAATTTAAGAATGGAATAGAATACTCTTTATTACTTACTATGAAAACTTACAAATTAAGACTTTAAGAGCTGTAAGGGTGTTACAATTGACAATAAATCAATATTAATTTATTTTAAGCCTTTATTGACATCTGTGGGCGATACTTAGTCACGCATAGCAAAACACTGGTAATCAAAATCAAAATCAAAATCAAAATTCATTTATTCAAATTAGGCTGAGAATCAGCACTTTTTGAACGTCAAAGACGTTTACATAAGACAGTCCCCCAAAACGCCCACCCTTCACAAGTCCGTTACAAACCTAAAATGGTTGGGTAAAGGCTAGGCAGATAATGATGATGGCTGATATAAATTGTGCATGTCGCATTCATTTAATCTAAAATGCTACTTATAGAATAGTTGTATAAGAAACCAAAGGTCGTTCGAATATACGTAACGTTCACTTGTTCGTGCTAGATACACTGTTGCTAATAAATTTGTAGTTCACTTCTAGTATTATACCATTTTATTTGTGGTCTGTCCCCATATTGCGGGTTATGTTAAGAAAGCATGTGTGTGATTATCATAGGTACACCTCTGCCTAATTCTTCGGAGATAGAGGCGTAATCTATGCAGCATTCCATGCACCATATATTTCTTTTGTGCCTTCATCTCGGTATCCACCCCTTGGAAAAGCCATCTTGGTAGATTGTAAGAAAAACTTTTAAAGAAAACTTGGAATGATGATCATTTTATGACAACCTATTTTGAAAGGAGATTGATCGAACAAGGGTTTTATCTTTGAGTCATAAATCTTTAATAACGACAGGAAACGACACAACTAGTCATAATATCGGATTAATTTTGTTCCTTTTTCCTTTTAAGTGAAGCTTGATGAATGTCGGAAAAACTAAAGGATTAAGATGACCTATATTGTTATACGGAAAAAAATGCTTTCCCATCATTAAAACCAAAATACTCACGAACTGAAAGTAATTAATAAATTAGTAAACATCTAAAATGTCCGTTAATTAAGTAATTGCCTCATGTTCCGGCAATGCAATCAGGAATATAATACTAATTATATAAATTAATACGTTTTAATATTAGTCCTAATACTTCCAGCCATACAACCTACATCAATTATAATGAATTACACAAAATTCAAGCTCACATAGACCACCCACGTTACAGTATAGCATTATGACGTTAAATCACATCAAAAACATTATTTTATGAAAATAATAAACGTCACAAATAAACCGAAGTACGCACCATCTACAATATACCTCACCCATTGATGTATGAATCACTAGTTTTCCGACGAATCGCTTGATCTGAACCGTGTATAAAGCCAGCCGGCCGCTGTACCCCACCATTTAATTGTGAACGGTTGAGCAAACCACACGTGTCGCGAGTAAAACGAATATTAAACATTAAACAACAAACAACCATGAGTACTACCAGTGCTTCCTCTGTGCTCCTGTTCATCCTGAACATCCTTCATGTCCTGTTCGGACTGGGGATCGCCTGTGCATCGATCTGGTTCTTCGTGGAAGTCCACAGCATCACCAGCTTGAGAAATACCAACCATTACCTGTTAGACTACAATGTGTACTGGCCCCAGGCCATCCCCTGGGTGTTCATCCTGGTCGGTGCCTTCGTGGTCTGTGTGTCGTGCTGTGGTTTCGTCGGAGCCAAGAAGAAGAGCAACGGATTAGTGGTTATGTACATCGTGTTCGAGGTCACAGCGATAGTGGCTCTAGTCGCCGCGGCTGTTGTCGCGCTCTCGTTCGCCGACACCAAGTCGACCGACAAGTTCATCGAAGACGCCATCTGGGATGTGTACACTACAATGAAAAACGACAAAGGTTTGGAAACTGCTTTTGGAAACATGGAGAAGCGTATGCAGTGCTGCGGTGCGTCCGGACCCAGGGATTACATCAACTGGCGCCGTGAGTTCCCTGTCTCATGTTGCGACACTTACTACCACGGTTGGATCGGCTCTTACAATATCGACTGCGACTTCACCAACAAGCTGGCCAATGAGAGGCACGGCTGCACCGAGGTCGCCACCAATTACACGAGAATTATCATCAGAGTGCTGTCCGGTGCGTGCGTGTTCACAGCATTCATTGGCCTTATGAATGTTATCGTAGCCGTCACGTTATCGAAGAGCATGAAGAGGAGGCCGCGACCGATGCCCGTGCAACTAGAATCTGAGAGCAAAAAGGTTTTGTTGTAAATTAAGAATTAATATTAATTTTGTGTTCCGCAAGGTTCTATTTTGGGACCAGTATTAACTTGACTAGTTTTCTTCGAGAGAAATCGATGTTAAGTAACATGTTACGTATGTGTGAAGTGATAATGCAATAGCAAACATTTTGGTGCGACAGTATTTCTTAGTTGAAGTATTTATTTTGTTAGATTTAAGTGGGGCTATTGCACATGAGCGGTTTTGATAGCTTTAATATTATCTCCACCGTTAGTCGCTTTCTAGTCTGAGGCGACTTAATGCATTGAATGCACGAAATTAAGTCCAGTCATGTGCAGTAGAGGAACAAAGAGATTGAATGAGTCAATTTAACTAACCTTAACAACAAGATAATTGAATCTGCTGTTAGTCATATAATAACGCTCTATCATTGAATGAACTTTACGAATAATGACTGACCTTTGTATTTCTTAACTTAGATCGAAAACAAGATTTAAGTGCCTGTAATATACGCTTTTATTCGCAAAAATGTATGCGGTAATATTTCAAAAGTGTTAATTCTGTAGGTCGATAATTGGTGTTGGTACCCTATAGTGGGGTGATAACACCAGTTATCGGAACATAATTAGTGTTAATTGACTTTACCGATCTGATTTCGAATCTCGAATATCGATACAATAATGTATTGTATTGTAGTGATATAAATTATGTATTAATTGTGTATGGAACTGGTTTGAGTTTACCGGTTTGTTATTTTTCTCGAGTTTTTCCTTGAAATTATTGTTGTACTTTTGTTAAGCATTTGAAACTATAGTTATGATGCTTGCAAATCCGTCTACGTAACTTTAACATGTAAAGTTTAAGGAATATTCAATGTAATAGTAGTTTTAAAGGTATATTTTAGAACTCAAGCAACGTATAACATGACTCAAAGATAACTATAGCCACTACTACCTCATTAGTCTAGTAGTCGTAAGTGCAGCTGCCGACCGTGAGGTCCCGGGTTCGAATCCTGGGTCGAGCATAGTCTTGATGTTTTTTTCTTTCGGAAAAATTCTAAATAGCAGCTCGAAGTGTTGGCTATAGTGATACATAGCTGTAAGCAAATTACTGCCTACTCCTGCGTTGGAAATGGGCTCAATGTTGTAATAATGTAGATAAGAGTCCTAAGTAAGTTATAACTTACATCTCTACTTATGCTCGTAACAAAAACAACATTCCTTGAACATTCCTGTAAATATTTATGTAAGAAGAAGTAAATAAAGTTTCCAAATGATGTTAATGTCGGTTCGAAACCACAGTACCTTAGTTGTGTTATAGCAACTAAAATGGCAATAACAACATTTGAAAACATACCATTTTGTACCTTAACAAAAGACGTTAAGGACTAAAATCGATACGCAACATCTTCTTACGTAATATTTATTTTTCTACCCGTTTATCACATCATCGTGAATTATAGAAACTTTACAAACTATAAGTGTGTCGTGGAGGTACCTGTAGAGTTGCGCGAGAGTTGAGGTCCAAAGATTAGGTTGGCTACACGCCGTCAAGCCTTGTCAGGCAATATTGACATCACCCTGATAGATATAAGTAATGATAGTGACATAGAATATTATAAATGTTGAGATAATGTTATTATTGTAAGTGCTTTGTGTATTTGCATTTAGTTATTAAAATAGACTGGATGTTTTATAAACTTTTTTGTTTCCTTTTTATTAATATAAACACACACCCAAAAACTTAAGACAACATCACACAATGACTGTGATAAATCAAATGAATGGAGTATTCAAAACTTCCATCTATTTATGAAAAACCATAACTAAGATAAATATTTGCTGTCTAGAGCACAGGATACCTAATAGTACAAGTCTAAAGCAAAGAACCCACTGAAGTAAAAATTAGACTAGTGTACACAACAATGACACATCACACACGAATCACAGAACAATACATAATTACTATAATTCGTCATCATCTTATAATTATGCAGAACACACAAATCAGGTCAAATAAAAGATGAATAATCGCAATTGTATCAGTCAGGCTTGACAGGTGGGACTGATCGCTTGCAACCACCTCCAGCGCCCGCGCAGCCCAAGGCGCGGCCGAAGTTTATAAAACTAGTTGCATCACACGCAAGCCTCTCATTTCGTTGTCAACTGCCCGTGCGCACGGACCAATCATGGGGAAAGACGAGCTTATCAAAAACGTTCTCTATGTTATGAACATTATCTACGCGGTGTTCGGGCTAGTGACCGCCGCGACCGGGATATGGTTCTTCGTTCAGTTAACCGAGTTCGTCGGCTTGAGGAACAGTAACCATTATCTGCTGGACTACAGGATCTACTGGCCCCAGGTCGCACCATGGCTGTTCATCCTCCTCGGACTGTTCATCATCATGATCTCCTTCTGCGGCTGGTGCGGTGCCAACAGAGAAAGCAGAGGAATGCTTGGAATATACGGACTGTTCCTCATTCTCATCGTCATCGGACAACTGATCGCAGCCACACTCATCTTCGTGTACGTCGACGGAGAGGACACTGACAGATTCATCAAGGACACAGTCTACGATGGATACTACAACTCGCAGTCCAACCCTGACGTGTTCAAGTCCTTCGGAAGGATCGAGAGGAAGCTGAGATGCTGTGGCGCCAACGACGCCAGGGACTACAGGAGTTGGAGGAACGACCTGCCTCTCACGTGTTGCTTAGACAGTTACTATCGAGCGACTTGTGAGTTCACCGACAAGGAAGCGAACGAACGTCTCGGTTGTGCTAAAGTGGCTTCAGTTTATACTAAGATCATCAGCTCCTCGGTAGCTGGAGCGTCCTTAATTATTTCTTTGTTGGAGATTTGTGGTATAGTGCTAGCGTGGAAGCTGTTCCATTCTCTGAGGGAAGTGGAGCATTACATAACGGAGCGGAAGGAAGGTGAAACGGAGTGCTAGGTCCTAAGTGCCACAGTATTATTATCGACACCGCCGATCGATGCCGCTACGGTATGAGACTCTAAACGATTCCGATACCGATCCTATGCCTGAAGTAACTTTTCCTTTCGAAGTTTTCTTTCCTTCACGGTGTCTGTTTTCCCGAATGAAGTTCGTTTCCTTGTCCAAAGGAAAGCCTGAAACCTTTGTTCTGTAACATATGATTACATTCCATCTGATTGTCGGTTAGTGTTAATTCGCTTTAATTAAACAATCTCATAGTGTAGTCCGTGTAGTCTCACCCCTCCACGCCTTAGGTCAAAGTGTATGTTAAGATGGTATTATTTGAGTGAGTGGGCCTAATCAGTGGTTTCCTTCTTAAGTCCATGAATCATGAGTACCTGCAGCCTGCACTGACTCATCGTGAACCTCAACTGTACCTAAGACATGGTGATCTGTCGGCCTCGCCCCCACCAAGTGTCTTCGACACACACGATTAACGTAGTTAGATATACATAGCTCGGTATGTAAGTTTCGTAAGTTATATTTCGCGTTAATAAGCGTCCATGGACGAATGGAGATTGTGAAGCGATTGGAGGTCGTCTATGAGAAAAATGTGACCTCAGTTTGGGCAGTGGGCTTGTGACGAGTAGTTAGTGAGTAGGTACCTACTTGTGCCAGATTCTGGCTCCGTTTTGAGGTCGCAGCGTTGTGTAATGGATGGTACCTGCGTAAGGTGTGTCATAATAGCCCCGTTCTCGATATGTCGCCGCAGTACTACAGTTTATACAGCCCGGTCCATCGAAATATGCTAATCTTTACGCAACAGCTTTTGTGGGCTGATAAAGTATGCTCAGCAGAACTTATGGTAATTTATAGATTACGACATTAATTTGGATTTCACATTTCTATCAGACGTGTTTGTCTATTAGTATAATACGAGTAGTGCCTGCAAATGTGCCAAGTTTTGGTGTTCTTAACTTTTTTTGATAATCACAATATTTATAGAGAAATATATTTTATTTTGTATCGAGTTTTTTATAATAATAGTTTTAATAAGTTTTTGGAGCGAATATCCGTCCTTTATATAAAGAGCCATATTTAATATATTTAAATAGTTGTGTGTTTGTAATAGTGTGTGTCCAATTGCCAAAGAAAGTATAGGTACAAACTTTCAATGAAAAAAGAGAAAATATACTTGCATGCAAAAAAAAAAAACATTTATAAATCATGTAATTAGTATAAGTGAAGAACCACAACCTTTGTAACCGTAATAATTATTAGCTAATAATTATAAGTTATTTTTATACAATACTTTGTAATAATGTCATTTAAGTCGAAACTAGTCTTAAGTCGTTTCGTTTTGTAATAAAAATTAAATGTTGAAATATCTCAGAAATTGTATTTTGAATCTGTTACCTCATTCTGGTGAGAATTATCATAAAATACCGATTTATTAGACTCTCAATAACGATAACTCTGAGAAGTCGCATACTATTAACATTTGAGAATATACATTATTATTTAAGACATTCAGAGATGATTAAATGAAGTAAAAACCCAACAACTTAATTGATTTATTAAATTCCACATAATTAATTATAATTACCTGCCTTAATAACCATTAAAGAGAATATAATTTGAGCAAAACAGAGCCCTTCTAAGTGCTTCAATAAGTAACTTCCGTCATTTAGTACCTACCTACATAATTAGAATTTCCTCTTCTCATTACATAACTTAGAAAGTTATTGACGCACACACTCAAGCGAAAAACCCACACAAAGATACACCATGTACCTTATAAAGGCGCCATAAAAACATGTGTAATACATTCCATACAAATAAAATAGCTCCATGACTAACTCACACAGTGTTTGGCTTCAACCTCGGAAGGCGCGAATACATATTTTATAATTTGCAAGTAAATGTAGAAAGTATCTGAAAGCCAATTTTGAAAACCACTTAAGAGAGTTGCAATGGGTTGTTGATGTTTGTATCCATCTGCTCAACATATACCTACATACATATATATTAAATCAATAAACAAAAAAACAAAGGACAATCCGAACTAAATAAACATACCAGTAAATTATAATAAGGCGTCGAAAAATGTATCCACATCGCTGTCTACTGGTAAAATACCTACCCAAAATATTGGCGGCATTGCCACGTTGAATTGCAATGTGATCAAAGAAGAGGCTAGCCAGAATCTAATTGGAAGAAAATAATGCCATCTCGCCATTTCTCATGAGTCAGTATTACGTTTATCTAAGTAAATAAATTTCTATTTCCCCAAATATTTCCCACCGGCAGAGAAGTGAAACTAGTTTGTTTACTAAAGGATTATGTCATCGCTTGTGGCAGCCCTTTTTCTATCGCCAAACAAGTTTTAAGAAAATATATGCGTTCATCTTGTTACGTCAACACTACATCAGTAGTCTGCTGGACATAGACTTGTATAAAAATGTGGGTGTTAGCGTAGTGTTAGAATATTTTAATAATATAGAAAATATTGAGAATAACACTAATTCGAAACTTAAGCTGAAATACTACATTTGTAAAATTGGAAGGAGGTGACTTTTGAGATGACGACAAATAGAAATGTATGGAAAATGAAGACATGCTGCACCGACCCCAAATAAATTCTGATAAAGCAGGAGGATGATGATTAATAATTATTTACATTGATTGATAATTAAAAATCATTTGTAGGCTGTCATTTGTAGATCTTTGACAGTCGTTACGGGTAGTCAAAGCCCTAAAAGTCTGACAACCAATCTTACCAAGGAGTATCGTGTTGCCCAGTAACTGGGTTGTAGAGGTCAGATAGGCAGTTGCTCCATGTAAAATACTGGTATTCAGCTGCATCCGGTGAGACTGGAAGCCGACCCCAACATAGTTGGGAAAAGGCTAGGCAGATGATGATGATGATAATTAAAAATCAATAATAATTCGAATAGTTCTTTACTTGCACTGAGAGCAGGTACGGTTTAAGTCCCATGTAGTAGAGGGCGAGCTTATTGCCATTAACCGATCACAAACCCAGACTCCAGGCTGCTACTGAGAAAATCCAGGTGGAAAAACACTTTGCCCAACCCGGGAATCTAACCCAAGACCAGTAAGACCGGCTTTCAATTACGTGAACATTAACAAAACACGTGACGCTACTTTCCCGCCAAAAGTATCCGCTCCAAGCGTCTTTAATGACGTTCTAATAATATTAAAACTCAAGAAGGCGCAGATCTTGAAACCAGTTTGTTTGGGTGTTTCTTCTCAAAATAGTCAGAAATGGTAACATCGACCTCAACTATTAACAAAAAAAAAATCTTGTTTGACGTGTAAAACTTTTTGCAAAAACTAATTTACATTATTAAAAATCAGTTATTATTATCATCGTTCTGCCTAGCGTATAAAACTTTTTGGAGAGTTGATGTAAGGCCTTTTATAAAGCATAGTTTACACAAGTCCTGCTTGTATTACTTAGGTGGCTAACTGTAGATTATTTTGAGTAAAACTAATGGCTAAGTCGCACTAATGACAATGAAAAATAATTATGTTACAGCTGTGTAAGTTATATCACTGTAATATGTGCTCAGCTGGTTTTAAACCAAGCATAGTAATAGGTGTATTTTCAGTTTCATTTTATAAGTAAATCTGCTCTAATTCACTTTTATCTACATAACACCATGCTTGTATTCGCCGAAAGGTTGGGTGGAGGTGTACATACAGTACCTACACCCACATTTTACCAGTTATGTTTTGAAGTCCCACGTAATAGGAGGCGAGCCTATTGCCATCAACGGGCCACACAATCCAGCCTCCGGGCTGCTACTGAGGAATTTCTCTCAATCCCAATAACACATTGCTCGACCCGGGAATCGAACCCAGTACCTCGCGGTACGACCACCAAGCCAACGAGGCAGTACTTTTATCTAATTTTAATTTAACTTTTCAGTCAGTTCCTACCGGAATACTTCACATTTACGGGATAAAAGAAACCTATGAATAAGTAATTTTAAGGGTTACATAGTAGCATATGTGTTACTTCAGGGAATAAGCCATCTTCACAACAAATTTCATCTAAATCCGTTCAGCCGTTTAAGCGTGAAGTGTGAGTAACAAACAAGCACACATACAGACACATTCCGATGAGCATGTATAATATAAGTTTGATAAAAATAGTATATTCCCGGTTCTAATGCCGGCAGATTCCACTTTTAATAAATAATATGATCGCGCCACGTCATACTACCTAACATCTTGGGTCAAATGGCACTAAAATGCTGATAAATATTTGGCCGCATCCGGTGATAGTGGTATTCGTGGGTTTTCACCATGGACACAGTTCCAGTAATAAAATATGTATACATAGATAAAATACATCAAATTCATTTGACCCAGAATTCAACAACGCGAATACTGTCCCCTGAGGCAGCCATTGGGTGCTCATGAGTGCATGAGACATAAGGCGCAAGATGGAAGGTGGGGCATTTCTATTGTCTCAGCAAAACGCCGCATACGCAGCCGAGATCTATGTGCCTAGCATGAATGCTTGACGTAAGAGTAACGGTAACTCGAACGATATTTGAAAATGGAAGACCCGTTTCGAATACTGTATTAATTTATTTTTAAAACTTTATTCATATCCATGTTTGTGCTTGCCTTCAAAATTAAAACCTCAATGCTAATATAATTACCAATAATAAATTATTACCGATAATTGCCAATAATTAATAATTACCAATTTAAATTTCGTTCGAATTGATGTGAGATTTACGTTAAAAATAAGTGCGAGGCACACAGACCCATATTTTTAATGTAAATACAAGTATAGTATTTACAGCGAAAAATATTTATATGCGTTTCATAATAGAGGTAATGCCTATTCTGGTCGTTGTTACCTGGCTTTTTGTTCTTAAATACTCCACAAAGACGGTTAATTTCTAGTATTAGTAGTGTGTCTTGTGAAAAAGCTCGTCCGCCATACATTCTGTCAAGCTTAGGAGAGCTAGCAACGAAATAACCACAGTTTTCGAAGTTGGTGCGTTGATAGATGACTATCTGTTACCTACCGAGACCCCTTCATAGTCCTTGCCTCGGAAAGCACGTGAAGCAGTTAGTCCAATACTTTTAGGTGACTTGCTTGATAGGATGACTCACAATAACCAAAAAAATATTTTCTCCTACGAAGCTTTTATCATACAAAGCTTCAGGTATAGTCAAACGATTTATTGTGCTTTCTATTCTATTTTATTAACTACACAAACACTGTCCTGAGCATGCGGTCCAGTGTTCATTCCTGGGACACGTCAATTTCAGTGTTATTAAGTTTTTCCATCTGCAATTTCCCAGTAGTAACCCGTAGCCTAGATTTGTACCCAGCTGACGGCGATAGGTTCCACCTATTACATGGAACTCAAACATAACTGGCGAAATTTGGGTTTACTATACTGCACCTCTACCTTACCCCTCAGGGTTTATAGTCGTGCTGTTATGTTTATGACGTCTTAGCTTGTATCTACTGCTTTGTCTTCCTTCTAATCGACGTCTGTCACTTTTACTTCCGCTCAATGTTGCCATGCCAATAAAAGTCTAATTTAAAATTTAAATACTAATGTGCGTGTGTGTGTTTGGAGAAGAATGGGCGAGAAACTCCACACTTACTCTTGTAAAATTGTTTTTTTACAATATTTTGTACACATTAATTGTCTATCATTCCCCATTCCAACAATGTTGCCAGTCGTTCGACCTCACATTCCCACGTCCATAGTATAATGTTTCACAGTGTTGACTCACACTTTCTCGCGCATGCGTGAAACAGTTATGTTATAGTAAACCGTAATGTACCCTCGGACACATGTGAGTAAAGCCACGTGTTCCATTGAGTATGTTACGACACCTGGCTCCGTTTGTTTGGAATTCTTTACTTAAACAGGAAACTTCACAAGTTATTTCGATTAAGAAAAGTTGCATTCATAACATCACGGCTGTAATCCCTGAAGGGTTAGGCAGAGGCGTACCTGTAGTACACCCACATTTCGCCAGTTATGTTTAAGTCCCGTGTAGTAGAGGCGAACCTATTACAAAACCAGGGACAAATCCAGACTCCGGGCTGCTACTGAGAAGTTTCAGATGAAAAAACCCAAGAACACTTTGCCCAGCCCGGGAATCGAACCCAGGACTTCGTGCTCAGCAGAAGCACTTCCAACCACTAGACCATCGAGGCAGCCAGAAAAGTTACGGTTTGGGGTTAAAAAAAAAAAAAATTGCGCGTGTCGATCGAACGCTTGTCGAGGTCAGTCTGTGGATGGGTGACCGTTAGTTACATATTAAGACTCCTCCGTATTTCGGAAAACACGCTTAGCCGTCGGTCCTGGCTGTCATTAGTAGACCTTTGACAGTGGTCAGAAGCCCCAGAAAAATGCCAAGGGTATCGTGTTGCCCAATAACTATTTTATGCAGGTCAGATTGTCTATCTGACCTGCAGGTTGGTCCATGTAAAATACTGGTATTCATCTGCATCCAGTTAGACTGGAAGCCGACCCCAACATATTTAAGAAAAGGCTAGACAGATAATGAATGATGTAGGGATTATGTGGAATAAAATTTTAAGGGTATTGCGAATTCTAGTGGTCACAACCGCTACTGCTGATCAGAAGGTCCCAGTTTCGATTACCAGGTCGGGCAGAGTGTCTACTTTGAATTTTCTACAGCAGTCCGGAGTTTTGGAGACGTGGTACTTAAACATGAATGGCTAAATCTAGGTGAACCCTAGTAACAGGTCTGCCTAATCCTTTGGAGAATACAGGCATGATGTTAAGTTACATTCAAATATTTCGCTTTTCTGTTCTTCACAGTTCATTAGCTGTGAAGAACAAAAAAGCGAACAAAAAACTCGTAAATACTTCAGGGATTGACCCATTGGTCAATCCCTGAAGTATCTACGAGTCAAGATCCCTGCCAGCATCTTACTTCACCACTCCTTATCTGATGTAACCAATAAACCCCATATTTCCACAGTGTCACTGTCAATGCCAACTATGCGTAACTAAAACTAGATAAGTTTTTTATCTAAGTCGCCCTACTATTCACAGCTGAACGAATTCACTTGAGTACAGGCAACCGCACTTGAACTACGAAAACAGACTTTATTGCTACGAAATAAAGACGGTGTTAACATTGTACCGAGTGATGACGTTGTATCACCATAATGTTTGGTGTATAAGCGTTGCTTTGTGCGGTTTTTTTGTTTTTGTTTAATTAAATAATTAATGTGTAATCGTGTGTTCATTCTTATTAAAGTTCAGTTCGGGTAAGGTGTCAAGTAAAACCAATGGAAAAGGAACACTAGATAGCTGCGCCACGTGACTTTACCCGCGTGTTTCGTTTTTCTTTTTTTTAGTTTTTCTTTATTTTCTGCATGCATGTTATTGTTACTGGGATAATATAATTAATGATATATTGTACTACGTCTATCTACCATATAAGAACTCCACATGTATATTGTATAATCGGGATCGGTCCTGTTTCTCCTGAGCTCAGGTTACTCAGTAGCCTATTTTGGAGTACAGCGCTTCACCCGCTTACTAGATTTTGTTTTTCTCCTATGTGCCAATTGTACCTATCCACTTTGTAATCTGGTCCTTGTAAACAATAAATAAATTATATTAATTATTAAATTATTACTGTTTAAAAACAACAACGTCAACATGAGATGAATCGAAAGTGCCACGGGAATACTTCTTTTTTTCAAGATGAAAAGTAGTCTATGTGTTAATCCAGGGTCTGAGCTAAAAAAGGAGTAACAAACGTACACACCAAGAAACTTTGATGACAAAGTGTGACATGATTTTCCGTAGCTACCTATTACTGGCATCTGTCCTTGAGAATACAATTACTGGGTAAAACGATATTTTCAAGGTACACACACACACACACACACACACACACGTAGTGACTAAGGACCACCGCAATGTCTGAGACTTACTGAATTTATATATTCCAAAACAATGTTGGTGGTGATATTGGTTGTTTGTAGTGAATACACTCAAAAAGTACTCAACCGGTTAAAAATCTTTCATCTATAGTATAGAGAGCTACATTATCAACGTAACATAGGCAATATTTTATTTTAAAAACTACGTTTTAAAGGAGATTTTAAAGTTCGAAACGAAAAGTACAAAATCCACGTGGACAAAATGGAAACTATTAAGTATAAATTTGCCATGCAAGGTCGTAAGGTATTCTGGGCACAATAAAATTCCGGATTACTAAAATACGCAGGATGTTTGGTATTGGTATTATGTGAACAAAAATAAAAGAAAGAATTTTTTTTTTTGTACTTTATAGGTAACTTAACATCACATCACTCCGAAAAGCTAGGCAGAGGTGTAGATACCTAATAGACCCTACCTACACCCACATTTCGTCAGTTACGTTAAAGTCCCAGAATGTAATCAGGGCAAACCTATTGCCATCAACCGGGCACATATCCAGACTCCGGGCTGCTGAGAACTTCCAGATTGAAAATCCCTATAACACCTTTTCCGTACGGGAATCGAACTCAGGACATTTATGTAATATGTGTGTGAATCGTTTTGTTATAGTAAGTTGTACATTAATTAATAAACGTATTTTCTTTCTTCCTTTTTCTTTTATTTAATAACTTGTAGGTATTAAATATATAGAATATAGGAATTAAAGGAAGAAATTTAGGTAATAATTAGATACAAAATATGTTCCTGTTACCTATACACGGTGTTCCACGAAATACTTCGGTCGGTAACAAGAACTTGCTGCCGTCGGGTTAATGAGAAACCAGTAATTATTCATGATAGTATTTCTATCTTCACCATTATTTAATTAAACCACATTACGCGAGCTTCTTAGAACAACAGGTTTATTTGGCATCCGGTTATACTTCTACGAAATTGACTCATTATACTGAGGTATGTATAAAAAGAACAGAAACAACCATTTAATTTAATTCCAACAAAAGAATCAAGTCAAACGTTCAATATATTTAAGCAATTCGTTTTATTACAAAATAAGTACTTGGCTGACTTAGTCTGCGTAGATTTCGTATTTTTCCCTTGTAACTTTAACATCCCCTCTTTCCCTTCAAAGGGTAGTTTTGAAAAGAAAAGATACCCTATGTTTCTCTTTGATAATGTAGCTTTCTGTTGGTAAAATAATTTTTAAAATAGGGTCAGTGGTTTTTGAGTATATCCATTACAGACAAATCTTTCCTCTTTATTATATTACTATTTGTGGAATTTAACAAAATTTAAAGGATTTTATTGGTACCCTAATACTTATTCTAAAATAATAGTCAACCTAAGTTACTTCTTATAACATTAGCTATCTGCCAGTGATGCTCTCGTCAAAAACGGTCCAGCCGTTTCGGATATAATTTTTTTTAATTCGTTTTTTGGTATAACTACCGTATACATTTCATATGCATTGAATAAAAATCTGTTATTTGGACATTACAGACAAACACTTAAATTGTATGTATTTGTATAGATAGATTATTACATAAAGCAACTAAACCACATACATTTAGTTGCTTAACTAAACGCCATGAAAACGTGTAGTCGCGTGAGAACAGGACAGTGAATGTCCAGTGTGAGATTTCTGACCAGTCTCCTTTCATCTCGTTTCCTCGTTTTATGACCGCGGCCGCCACGAAACTTGGGGACATCAACTATGTTGGGGTCGGTTAGACGAGAAGCGGTCTAACCGGATTCAGCCGAATACCAGTATTTAACATATAGCGACTGTCTATCTGACCACCCATATGATACATTTTGGTAAGTCATCGTAATTTTGGTGGCCGTCAGACTGACGAGTTTCAGACTTGCAGGAACGGCTGTTGAAGATCTACGATTAACAGCCGGGACTGGCTTCACGTGCTTTCCGAGACACGGCGGGCTCTTCTCTGTAATAAAGCTGAAGACTTTGTTTGTTTGAATTCGCTAATTTTCGCGCGAACTGCCAGTCGGATTTGAAAAAATCTTTTAGCATCTGATATCCCAATTCTTGAGGAAATGATGTACGTTATTTGAATCAAGGTACGACCCCTAGGCGCGGGCAAAGCTACAAGGCACGGCTAGTTTGTTATACATTTTTATATAAAAAATGTATGGTCGTATGTCTGAAATAATGATAAATTATTAGGGAAAAGCTCTTCGATTGAAGGTGCTTGCCGAGGTTAGTCCACTGAGGAGTCTCGACTCCTACTTGCTTCCCGTTGGTCCCGGCTGTTATTTATAGATCTTTTACAGTCTTTACGGCTAGTCTGAAGCCCAAATGTCTGACAACCAGTCTTATCAGGTGAACCGTGTTGCCCAGTAAGTGGGTTTTGGAGATCAGACAGGCAGTCGCTCCATGTTAGATACTGGTATTCAACTGAATCCGCTAAGAATGGAAGCGCCGACATAGTTGGGAAAAGGCTAGCGATTGATGATGATGATATTACTATATGCGTGGAGCCCAATTTACTGGTGTTCCACTTCGCTTCTGTTTTACTTTAACTGTACTTATTATGAAATATATGTTGCCTACTTTCTTTGATAAATCCTACACAATTAAGAGCGATCCTTTCTACAGGTTAGACATAATACCAACGTGATTAGCAAAAGTCCAGTTAGTTAACTGGACTTTATATAAAGAACTCATTGTTGGAAGGAAGTATTGAAATGTAGTGTTTAATTAATAATCATTAAGGCGTCAGTGTATGTAATGTAATGTATCATTTTACCGTAAACGTTAACTAGATATCGTAATGTAAGCTTTAGTGAGAGTTTTAATGTATAATAATAGGAAACAATGAATGGTCGTTCGTTGCTATAGTAGTTGCAAGTTCTACTGAGGTTCTGGGTTCGATTCTCGGGTAGCGCCAAGTGTTGTTTCTCAATAACAGCCCGGAGTCTGGAGTTTTCCTCGGTAGATGGCAATAGACTTGCTCCGTATTAACTCAGCCAAACCTTACGGCGAATACAGGCATGATGTAATGTAACACAACGCGTTATAAAAGATAGTTTAAGTACAGTCTTTAACTCGTCTTTGCCAAATAACACATTACCAGTACCTACTACTAGTATCTACACAATAAAATATCTCTACTATTTTGAATGCCTTGTGCGACCCCCAAAGATGCAAATAGACTGACTTATACCTTGCTCTAATTAGATAATTATCTAATAGAATAATTAATTACAGTTTAGTTAGTTTGAATTAAAAGCTACGCAGAATTTGACTCATTCAATCTAATTTACTTAGTGACTGACAGCCTGACTCATACACGACGCACAGCCTACTAAATAATTAACAAAAGATATTTAGTAAACAACTTTACATCACGCTAATATTTCTTAAAAGGACAGGCAGAGTTGAGTAATACACGTACATTTCACATGTTACCTTTAATTATGGATTACCAATAAGTTATTTATTTAATTTAATTTCTTTATGTATTAGTAGTTGTATCGTTTTAAAAAAATAAACTAACCATCTATACGCTTAAAATAAATTAAACAATAAGATATAAATACACGGCGACGACGACTTTTTGACGTTCAAAAAGTGCTGATTCTCAGCCTAATTTGAATAAATTAATTTTGATTTGGTTGCTTGATTGACACATAAAATAAATTAAAGTAAAAAAAAAACCTCAAACTATCCTAACATAATAAACCTAACCGATACGTTACAAAAATATTACCAATCCAGTTGGTTGCCACTAAAATTTTCCGAATAGAAAATCCCACTCACACATTTCCTAACCTAGAATGATACTTTGGATAGATGACTGTTATGGGAAGGCGGCTTCAAACTTTCTAGTATTTAAAAAAAATAGTTATAAATTCTAATTATTTTGTAAAAAATAATAATTAGATTGTACATAATAACTAGGATCTTAAATTAATTAATTGAACAATTAAATGATACAACTTAATAAGCCTAGTTTGGACGTAGGCTTAGACAAGATAACATTACACATTCCAACATCTCTTTAAGTTAGTCCCGTTGATAATTCTAAAGTTCTCCGTTCCTCTCAAACCCGAGGAAACCAACATTGTCTTCGAACGTAGACACTATATTCGAAGACGCTACCTTCCGCCTCGCTGCTTCCCTACGACTAAGCGCTCCTTGCCGTTCTCCTCATCGTTGCCACTGTGGTGACTCTGTCAACAGCCTCGGACATCATGGCCTGTGAAGTGCGCAGAAGCGAACATTATCGCCATCATCCGATCTGCTGTATTAGAACCTAATGGTTTGGCTCGTGATGATGGTAAGATACCGGAGGGTATGTTTATTTATCCATGGAAGATGGATAGATCTTTAGTGTGGGTCGCAACTTGTGTCGATACTCCTGTGCCATACCATCTTCCTAGATCTTCGTGCTGTGCTGGAGCCGCCGCTACGGCTGCTGAGAACCACAAGCAGCGGAAATGTAAACATAATATATTTTCGAGCCGTTTGGGGTTTGTAACTCGGACCGTGGGGACTGAGTGCTCAACTATGTTTTAAAGAGATATATGTACGTTTAGTTGACGCTTACCATTATCCAAAGGCTGGCTACTACTTTGGCTAGAGGCTATATGTCCTCATATCTTAAACATCATTCCTATTGGTTAAGAAAAATATCGTGAGGAATTCTGACCTTATAATAAAAACCTACGTGACTCGGAAATCGCCAAGACAGGCGTCTGATTGCAGCGTTAGCAAGCGTGGTGATGCTTAAGCCTTCTTTGTATGAGAAGAGGCCTTTGCCCTCCAGTGGGATCACATCTTTGTAGTCACCTTTTAAACAACTTAATTTCTATATCCTACACAACTGGTTTTTTACAAAAATAAAGCCAAATTGCACTCAAAATTGCCATTTTATTTTTGTTTTATTCTAATCTAGAACCTTCTGCGTTGCTAAGACACATTCAACAATACTTTAACTGTAAAATTCTATCCAGCCGTTTCGAAGAAACAAGGACAAAAAATTGCAAACACTATTGTGTTTTTTTTTTTTGTAGGTACATGAAAACGAGCGAAAAACATAACCCTTTTAGCGGTCGGGTAAAAACCTTTGTCTCATAACAATGTTATAACAATTATAGTGTCATAACTAAGACATATTTGCACGTAGACTTGTAGTTAAATCGCTAATAGTCACGTAGTGGATACGGGTGAGATTCGCGGAGCAAGGTGTGTTGGTGTCACCGGCAGAGAGGCACGTGTCGGTAGTCACGCGTACTCCGCGGAACAGGCTGATTTGAGGGCGAGATTCACAGACCGCATTTTGATTTTATTTTGCTACATACAGTTAGCGTGAGTGTACTACAAGTATAGCGGGACACCTCTTCCTGCTGTACTACAGGTTACAACTGTGTTACAGGGTAAGCGTGTAACCTGTTCATATTCTTTTTTAATCATGAATCATCATCCTCCTGCCCTTATGTCAATTTATTTGAGGTCGGCGGCGCAGCATGTTTTCTTTTTCCATACATCTCTATTTGCCGTCATCTCAAGGGTCACCTTTTTTCTTGCCATATCATCTTTCACACAATCCATCCATCTTTTTTTTTTAATCATGAATATTGTTCACTAACGCATGATGTTCATATTCGTGTAACGCTAACTTTATATAGTTAAGTAAGGTCGAAGTACGATCTGTGAATCTCGCTCTGATTGGATGCCAATTATAAAAAAAACCAGTTTAGACAATCCCCTCTTGGAACTCAGTTAAGTATGTTATTTGCTGATTATGATGATGATGATTTCTGGGGAGTTTGTTCCGCCACTTCTTCTTCAAAGCAAAAACACTAGGAAGTGGTGAAGGGTGGGCGTTTTGGGGGACTGTCTTTTGTAAACGTTTTGACGTTCACAAAGTGCTGATTCTCACCTAATTTGAAAAAGTTGAAATTTGATTTTGATTTTGATGGTATTGACATCATAACTTACATATCACCATGCCTCGGTAGTGGGTGTGGTTCTCCCATAATGTACCTACCAGTTATGTCCTGTGCCATGGAATGACCCTTTAGCCAGTAACAACGATTTGTTTATGAAAGTTTTCCAAAAACCCAATATTCTTCGGAATCGAATCCGCAACCTAACACTCACACGTTCAAGTATTCAACAAGTCTGACGATCAAAACACAGCAGTTATAGAACAGAAAGTAAAGATGAAATAACAAATTGCATGCATCGAAGCTTGCTCAAATATTGAATAGGAAAAACTTCTTTGAAGCTCCACACTTTTACTCTCAGCCAACCTCACGGTACCTCCACTGCGTGGTGTCGTAAGCCCAGCAGTGAAAGGGCCCAAAAGTTACCACGAACAAACACAACAAGCTCATGCAACCTTGGGCCACACAACAATAAAAACTGGTTTGGTATTGACTCCATAGAGCACACAGAATGATGATATTTGGCAATAAATAAAAGAACCAGAAATACTTGGTATTTGGAGAATTGACGAACAAAAACAAAGTTGAATTAATTTGTTCAAATTTGGCTGAGAATCAGCAGCTTTTTGAGCGTCAAAGTGTACATTTATGACTATCCCACAAACCGCGCACCACACAAATACTAGGAAGTGGTGAACCATTTCCTAGTATTTTTGCTGGGAAGAAGAAGTGGCGCAACCAACTCTCCAGTAATTCACCCGTTAGAACTTAAATCTATATAATATAAGCAATTAACATATAAAATATCAGCTTCATAAGTCATTAAACGAAATAGTTCGCGACGTGTTAGCTAGCACACTCCAATAACCAAATCCTGCAGTACGCGAATGTGGATAAGACATCAAGTTTAGAACAAGTTTGGGTTTATAGAGCGCCGTCTCTTTCTCTCATAACTGTGTGACAGTTTCTTTCTACAGCTGGATATAAATATTTGCCCATTTACTAGCGACAGGCTCGTGGCTGAATAATTACAGCTAACGTCTTAAGCCGAATACGTAGAGCTACCTCGCCCACCCTAATACTGAGCTGCAAATACAAAAAACCTATGAAAATTTGAATTCCACGGGCTGCCCATACACATTCACCTTAACGTCTTTTCCGGAGCACGCAGGGTTGCTTCGAAAATCACGTTAAGCTTTATAGTTCGGTCCCTTGTAGATCAGAGAAAGAATAAACAAAGACAACCTGTATTTCCAAGGGGTGACGAGTTTTTAGTAACTGGGAGGTCAGATAGGCAGTTGCTCCATTGAAAACGCTGGTATTCAGCAGCATCCGGGTAGACTTTAAACCAACCCCAACATACAGTCAGGAATAGTCTAGGCAGAAGTTAATGATGGCAGTAGGCTCGCTCCCAATACCTTAGTTGCGGAGTAATTCAGGCGTGATGAGAATTTGCTTTACAACCGATGCTACGATGAGGTGTCAAGATATCTTAGCTATATCTACGTGGTTTCGAAGCTGTTTATTTAAGTTATTTTATTGTTTGAACAGTAGTAAAGCCAGGTGTGCTTTAGTCATACCTCTAAGGAAGGAATGTGTCATCTCTTGGTAGAAAATACTATGATATTGTATTGTCTTCAGGAGGTATCATTTGTAGCCAATTTTGGGACAAGTAACACTGTTCTTTTTCCTACGATATTAAGCTTTCCTCAAGTACAAGCGTTGAACGTAAAATGCGTTCAAGATTTAGTTGCTGAACATCACGTAAACAGGGCGTGTCTTTGGAAAATATACTTTAAAACCCACATATACGGTTCAGTTTGCACTACAACTTAAATTATTTTATGTCGTTTCAATAGTACAAGTCAATCAGAAATCAACTTAATTTGTACACAAAATCAACAAGTTAATTTGTTTAACTCGAATTAACGTGAAGAGAAAGAAATGTTGCGTCGACCCCAATTAAATTAGGGTTTGGAAAAAGTATTACTTTAATAAAACTTTAGGATGCATCAGGGCACTGTCAACCCAAAAAAAAAGGTTGGAAAATCCCACGAATCTGTTAATTTACACTGTGGTGTGATAGTATCAAAGTATCTATCTACATCCCAACACTAAAAGCTCGAATTTTACTTAGTAGGTACTTCTAAAATTCATCGATTTTGCAGATCGATTGAAGGATCTACTAATAATAAAACCAGTCTGTTTCTGTCCCACTAGAGGGCAAAGGCCTCTTCTTATGTAGCAAAGACACGAGCATTAACGTCCACGCTTGCTCAAGACGTATTGGTAATTTCAGATTTAAATTAATTGCAAGTCCAGCAGTGCTCTTCTGCAAAAATGTCCACGTAAAATATAAGAGAAGTGAAGGCGAATTGATCTGTCCTCCCATAGGAATTGACAGTTCCCTTCACATGCTCTTCACGCATCTTTACACGTTGCAATGACCGACTAGTTCCCTCACGATGCTTTCCTTCACCGATGTCAGTAAAGTAGTACCAGTACCAGCCTATTACTGTCCCACTGCAGGGCAAAAGCCTTTATTCTCATACAGAGAAGGCATGAACATTAATCGCCACGCTTGCTTAAGACTGGTTGGCGATTTCAGACTTATATTAATTATATAAGTCCAGGTTTCCTCACGATGTTTTCCTTCATGGATGTCAGTGATGTCCAAGATAAACTTAGAAAGTACATATGAATTGAAAAAACTCACATCGGTACTTGCCCAGGTTTGAACCCACAACCTCGTGCACAAGAGGCGAGGCCTAAACCACTGGGCCATCATCACCTACACGATGTCAGTGATGTCCAAGATAAATGTAGAAAGTACATAAATTAATTGAAAACTTAAGATTTGCGGCCATTGCCACTGGTCCATAACGACAGCAGGATCTGTTTTATTTAATTTTTCTATCTATAGTTGAACTTTGAAGGTGTGGGCTTTTAAAGGTCACGTGATGTGATGTGTTTCGCGCCCAAAACGAAAAGACGGTTGGTACTGTTGGCGCGCTTTACTATAAAACCGGTTACCTTAATTATAATATAACGATAAAACTTTGGCTCGCTTTTCACCTATTGAGGCATCATAGCCAAACATGACAGACCTTTCCGTCTATCAGTGCTACATTAGTATTGAATACTAGCTTTTGCCCGCGACGTACTCGTGGAATTCAGGATATTTTAAGTTACACCTCTAACAATACATCGCTGAAAACTACATTCAATTCCATGCGGTAGTTTATGCGTGATGCATGTACAAACATACAGACGCGTAGACGGTCAAACAATCTAAAACTGTTGTTTTGGCGTCTGCTGCTCTACTATAGGCCCCCATATTAGTTTCCCTTCAATATCTATGTATGATGTACAGACATCGGCCTGTTACAGTTTTATTATTTTTTTTATTTTTTTTTTTATTTTTTTTTTTGGACCTAATACTTGCATACATTTTATAAACCTGCCAAACTGCGTGACAGTTTGTCGGCAGGATTAGCGCTCGTCTATTTATGTTTAGTTTTTTTTATGATTAGTATGTACATATTATATTTGCCTCGGAAAGCACGTTAAGCCGTTGGTCCCGGCTGTCATTTGTAGTTCTTTTACAATTACGACACTGTAATTGCTTTGATAAAATATGATTATCTGGCCATCCACTTGCAGGGTTATCAGTGAGATTACAGCACAAAAATGTTAACGACAGGCTGCAAGCCCCTTATCGATAATATTTGCCCTGAACCTGTTTGACCTATGGCTTATGTGCGGAGTCACTAAGTCCGTTGCATGAATAGTTCGAAGGATATTATTAATATTATAGTGATCCTCTTCATGATGTCCGAGGACCGGTTACTTTGATAGCCAGAAGATTGTGTTTATCAAAGTAAATGATGATTGAATTGCTCGATTAGTATGATGGTATGCAAGTTTCTGTAGACCTTAAGAACGTGTAGAAATTGCATGTGATGCACTGGTCCATTGTGCATGTGCAGTTCAGGTTTCTTTTTTATTAGGGGTGTCATGAAAACCTGATTGAAATTTTTTTGGAATATTTTAGAATCTGTTTTTTATTTTTTTTCAAATCATACAACTATTAACACATTAAGAAATAAAATAAAATTAACAATCACAGGGCATCGTAAAATTCATCCGCATCGCTGTCAACGAAAAAAGTGCCCAGAAGGCTGGCAGCATTAGCACGTTGAACCGTTTAAGCCAGTTTACTATATTTCTTCTATTTCTGTAATAGTATCCTGGACACATTTCGATGCCCCCACATGATCATATTACAAAAAAGTAGAATAGTTATTCATTGATTTTTTCAATTTTATTGTCGTTTCAAACAAGTTGTGTGTGATAACCCACTCGGTAGGTATAGGTAGACAACAAAACCATAAATGACGCCAAAATTGCCGGCAAAAATCCGCTTGTAGGATTTTGTATAATTTTAATATACGCAGTATAACTTGCATTATCGTCTCCAGAGCGCTACAGAGGATCGAACATAACTAATCTGATAAAAACTTATACCTGCTGCTTTGAGTTGCTCCGTCTGATAAAAAGGTAGTCGAGCAACGTTTCTGAATACAAGTAAAAGCAAGTTGGGCACTTGATGCAGTTCACAGAATACATCAACTTATCAAGTTTCAACAGTATAGTTCTTATAGTTTCGGAAAAAAGTGGCTGTGACATACGGACGGACAGACAGACAGACAGACAGACATGATGAATCCATAAGGGTTCCCTTTTTTGCCATTTGGCTACGGATCCCTGAAAAGCTCGCTAACGATCTATTGGGTTTCTGCATAGCCCACACATGATACTGATTATGATAATGTCTGGACTTTGAAAGATGCTGTGATTTCTGAGTTTCTTTCTGTGTTTCTCCTTAGAATAGTTACATAGGGAGACTCTGATATAGTTTAAAAAAAGTATTTTTTAATTTTTCACGTGATCAAAAGCAATTTCATCATCATCATCATCATCAGGCTATACTAGTCCACTGCTGGCCATAGCCCTCTCCTAATGAGCGCCATAGCGCCCTGTCTTCAGCTTGCCGCATCCAGCATCTGCCTGCAGTATTTCGCAGATCGTCATCCCACCTGGTCAGAGGGCGTCCTACACTACGTTTGCCACAAAAGCAATTTACAGAAACAAAATAATATCATGAATTGTCAATTGTCATTACCGTACAGCGAAAAACACGAGATCGTCAGCTGTAGACAATACAAAGCTATTAGGATTCGGATTTTCCTTATAAGTCCCTTTAGGATTGTCGTATGCGCGTGAATCTGCACCTTTCTGGTCAGCAAACTTGATAAACATTATTACCTGACGCTGGCACACACTTTTTTAGTCTTACTCCATCCTTTTAATTGCTTTTGATTGTAGTCAAGTACCAGCCTATTACTATCCCACTGCAGGGCAAAGGCCTCTTCTCATACAGAGAAGGCATGAGCATTAATCACCACGCTTGCTTACGACGGGTTGGCGATTTCAGACTTACATTAATGATATAAGTCCAGGTTTCCTCACTATGTTTTCCTTCACCGATGTCAGTTATGTCCAAGATAAACTTAGAAAGTACATATGAATTGAAAAACTCACATTGGTACTTGCCCAGGTTTGAATCCACAACCTCGTGCACAAGAGGCGAGGCCTATACCACTGGGCCATCGTGACATTATTTCATATGACATGTGATCATTATTTGACTAGTGTAGTAGTAGTAGTATTCTTTATTATCTACGTTTCTATTATGTTTGCAGCTATTAAATATAATATTGTAATTTAAAATTGATATACTGTGCTCGTTTCACAACTACTGCTAATCTTCAACTCATAAGCGAGGACGCTGGCACCCTAAACACAAGTTATATCTTACATTGGGTGCCAGAGCTCATCGAAAACACTGTTTTCCCTAGTTGTAACGCTGCATAGTGTCTAGATAAGTGTTTCTTGTACAATTATTGAAGGTAATTTACTATTTTATTATTGGAACGAAGTTCCTTATCGCGCGTTGTGAAAGGGGTTAGACGGAAAAAATTAAGACGAAAAGTTGTAACGACTTTTTTTGCTATAGTTGTAAGCCGTGCGGCGTGCGCGTGCTTCTCTGTCTGTCTCTCTCTCTCTCTCTCTCTCATAGAAAGCAAGCCATTTATTTTCGTTTCGTCTTTCTATTTCGCATTGAACAGTGTGGTGTCGGGTCAACTATTTTTGTTGAGTGTATACAGGTTTTTTGTACATAATAAATAATATTCTTTATTTTTATATTAACTTAAAAAAACTTTAGAAAAATAAAAATGTATTACAATTTCTTTAAAAAATTAAGTAAACACTAATTAATTGAAAGGAACTTCGTTCCATCCGGGTGTCCCTTGACACCTCTCAAGTTTTCTTTATATTTAGATGCAATGAGGCACCTACTTATATTTATCATAGGTAGGTATATAATAAAGTCCTTGGTTCGATTCCCGTGTTGGGCAAAGTGTGATTAGGATTTTCCATCTGGGATTTCTCATTAGCAGCCTGTAGTCTGTATTTGTGCCCGGTTGATGGCAATAGGCTCACCCTATATTACGTGGGACATATAGCTACACCTCCACCTAACCCTTCGCGGAACATAGGCACGACACGGCACGGTTAGCGCAGTGGCTGAGCGATCGACTGCCGCGCTGCGTGTCGTGGGTTCGATTCCCGCCCGAAACAAATATCTGTATGGCCTACTGGTAGTTGTTCCGCGTCCGGCTGTTTGTGTGTGTGAGTTTAAATGTTTGTAAACGCACCCACGACACAGGAGAAATTCCTAGTGTGGGGCAACGTTTTTTTAATAAAAAAGAAAGATAGGGGCGATGTTTATGTTATGTTTTGATAGGTACCCTTTGTACGACCGCTATGGTGGTTTGAACTTGAAACACATTTTTTACTCAAACCATGAAGAAACGTAATGTCACGTATTGACGTTTTTGTTGTTCACAAAAAAAGGCAAAGGACAGACCACGATACGGCCTAGTTCCTCAGTGGTGTGGAGGCTACCTCTATCATTTGACGTTTTAGGCCCAATTTGCGCATAGATAATAAGCTATCAGTTTTTTTCTACTGATATAGTAGCCGGCTTAACCCCGTTTTCACTAACACTGGGCGACACCTAAAAATGTAATGCCTAAATAAAACCGCTCTGTAAAATAGCATTTCATTTAGATGACGCCTAGTGTTAGTGCAAATCAGCTTTGGAAATAATTATGTAGGTACTCGTTATACTCCTAGGTACTTCCTACAATGTTTTACATGTTCAAATACATCGTTTTTTAGTATTAAATGACAAAATTGAACCTGTGGCCGTTTCGAACTAATGAATCTTTGTTTACAATTGATGTAAATACCAGTTTAACATGACATGACGACATGGCTGCTGTGCTGCGTGTCGTGGGTTCGATTCCCGCACGGAACAAATATTTTTATCGCCTACAGGTTGTTGTTCCGGGTCTGGCTGTTTGTGTGTGAGTTTTAATGTTTGTAAACGCAGCCACTACGTAAGAAAAAATCCTAGTGTGAAGCAACGTTTTAATAAAAATAAGAAAAAAATATAGACTTAAACAAATACCAACTTTACCAACGTGTAAATTAAGTTCATTTTAGAATGAACATGACTATTGAAAAGTACATAAAATTATATGCAGTTGTACCACAAACTGAACTTTATGTGTAGGTATTAAAGTTGTAATACCAAAAACACATGTTTTGGAAACTAAAATACGAACTGAGGATAATAATTGTATGCTAAACTTCAATATGAATGGCGAAGATACTCGTATACATAGACTATAGAAATTGGAGATGGTCTAATTATGCCTAACATATTTGAAAGCCTTACCTAAGGGCTGTCCCAAACTAAGTTACAAATACGAGGTAACTTTTAACCATGACCGTATATTACCCGCCCTAAACTCTTTCCTGGTGGTGCTACTGAAACTTTCAGTTGCAAATTGCTGGGGGCAAAGAGTTTCAGGCCATCTATGTATAGGAGGAGACCCAACCCAACCACCTTTCTTCAACCAATAGCCTAGACCTGAATCCTTCAGCAAAATGCTTATTACATACCAACTGGACTTACCAAGTCATCAATCCGGCAGCAAACTTAAGAAAAGGCTGCGCAGGCGCCGAGGTCAGGCAACGACACAGTTTCAACAACAATGCGATGTCTCCGTCAGTGCGCGTAACATTACGCGTAATGGCCGCGTAATTACGTATTGTTTGTGCACGCGCATGTGCGCCGGCGCAAGTTGCGGTTTGGCGATAAAATTTAATAAAACGGACGGTATTTGTTGCAAGTTAACGTTATTGTTTTTTGAGTCGTTGAGCTCTTTATGTTGTGAGTTGAGCTACAAGATGACTGACGTGCTGTTTGGTTTTTTTACTCGAAAAATCATGTCAATACGTATTATTATTACATATTATTAACATGCTCGAGACCTCTGAGTTTATTTCAATGATTCTTCTCAGATTAGTTGGCTAGGTAACACTGACCATAATTTAAAATAGTTGTATCGACTTTGTCAGCGTGGAATTAAACAAAACATGGGTTATAATTTTAGCGCGGAACCCTAATTATTTTTATGAAGTGTAGAATGTTTTTTATTACTTGTATCATTAGCTGTCTTTGAATGAAATTTCTGTCAAAATCGATTCAGTGGTTTTGGAGTTTAACCCAAACAGACAGGCAGACAAAAATTGGTTGGACTTTTGGTATAACTAGGTACCGTATAAACTTTTACATAGAATAAAAACGCTGTCATTTGGACATTACAAACATTCACTTATTTATTTACATAGATATATATATGAAATACTGTTATTTCCAGCATGCTTTGGAAAAGGTCAGGCAGATGATGAGATGTATATATTAGATTGACATAAAATGAATATGCACGACGCAAAATTGTTAATTTTAACTGATTTGCAACGTAGGTAAATGCCACTCCTCGGACTGCCTCGTTATTCTAGTGGTCCCGAGCGCGACTGCTAAGCGTGAGGTCCTGGGTTATTGAGTTTTTCCAATAGGAATTTTCGCATTAGCTGCCCGGAGCCTGTTTTGTGGCCGGTTGATGGCAATAGGCTCGCCCCCTATTACATGGGACTTAGGCATACCTGGCAGAATGTGGGTGTACATGTGTACCTCCGCACTACCCCTCGGGGAATAATGTTGAATGTGATGTTATGTTCTGTAAATAAATATTAAAATGGTTACACTTACCTAAATGTTTTATGAATGAAATGTGACTAATGCACTCAACAGATTGTAATGACGTTCTTCATTTATTTCTGATGATTCTTGTAATTACTTTATCAATGCGATGAGTGTGTTGGTTCGTTGTTACAAGTTATATATTTTGAATAATTCATTTAAATAATTTTACCGATGTTCTGCTGAGTAATTGGGCTGTGAAGGTCAAATGGCAGTTCCTTTATGTTAGATATATATTTTTTTAATAAAAAAATTCCCCACACTAGAAATTTCTCCTGTATCTTGGGTGCGTTTACAAACATTTAAACGCATGTATACAAACCGCCATACCTGGAACAACTATGATCGAACCCGAGACACGCAGCGCAGCAGCCAATCGCTCAGCCACTGCGCCAACCGTGCTGTCGAGATATCGATATTGGTATTTGCAACTGGTTAAGTTTTAAACCGGTTCCAGCGTACAGTTTGGAAAAAGCTAAGAGGATGAAGATCAATTCTGTGTTGCTTGAAACAAATTACAATTTATTTTTCAACATGTATCAATTGTCATAGTATTGTTTTAAAGACCGAACCCGCTTAGTGTTTCTGGGAAACTCTTCGAAACAGAAACTAACAGCAGTATCAAACAAAAAAGAAAACCTAAGATGGATTTTCAAAATATAACAATGCGAAGAAATAAGACAGTTATCAACTCTCCGACTTCCTCTTTTGACTCGGCTAATTCCGAACATATATCAAAAAGTTTACCACAGATCACCAGTTTAAGCTGCGAAGAGTGTGAAAAGCTAAATGGAGATATTGAACAGTTGAGAATGCAATTGAATACTGCTCATGATGAAATTGACAACTTGGTCATGGAAAACGCCACTTTGAAGAAACAAACCATTGAACAACAAAATGTCATAGCTAAACTAAAAAACCTATGTAGCGGCCCACCTAGCAGTACAAAAAAACAATCAACTTTAAAGAAAAAGAAACGTTTGATTCAAAATTTGAATATTACCAAAAAAAAACCTGGATAAAAGTCTCATAGATTTAGAAACAAAACAGTGTAAGGAAATCATAACACATGGCGCTACACACACTACGAGCGCGAATGGTTCGCCTCAAGACTTAAACTGCGACTTGAAGCAAGACGATCTATGGACAAATATAAAATTATCAGAAGGACCAACTTCAAGTACAAATGAAGCAGAAATCATACAAAGGCAGAACCGAAGGGGAAATTACATAAAAAAAGAAAAGCAAAAAAGAAAAAGGAAGCTGTGTATTCTTAGTAACTGCAACTACTATCGGCCGGTAGAAATACTTTTTGCGAGCAGTTTGAGTATTGCCATTATGTCTCACCGAATAGTAGAATTAAAGAAATGCTCACAAATATTATGAACAAGGTTCGAGATTTTAACATGGATGACTATTGTATAGTAATGATTGGCGAAAGGGACTTTAAAGATAATGAAGACTCAATCGAACTTGTTAAACTAATTAGAGAATCCTTGGAACAAACAACTCATACAAATGTGATTGTATGCTCACCGACATACGTATGGGGAGCCCCTATTCATAATTATCGAGTAGAATTATTTAATAATTTACTTTACATGGATATACAAAATAATAATTATGCATATTTCTTTGATGCGAATCGTGACCTTTCCTTGGAAATGTTCTCATATAAAACAGGCAAACTTAATAAACTAGGCATAAAATGTATAATTGGAAGTATTTTCAGTCGCATACTTGTTGACATCAAAAATTATCCATTGCATTATGATCATGAAAATTCCCCAATCACAATGACAAGTAAAGCTCGTGTACAAAACAAGTTTTTTCGTCCCACCCTTTAACAACAATGTCAGTAAGGATAAACAACAACTTACATTGTTACATCAAAATATAGCTGGAATACTCAATAAATTAGATTTCTTTGAGTTAACAATATCCGAGTTGACGAAAGATATGGGTGTTATAGACTTCATATGTCTAAGTGAAACCTTCATAAAATCTGGTCATGAAAGTAATCTTAGAATAACAAACTATAAGTTAGCTGCAAGTTACTCAAGATGCAATAAAAAACGGGGTGGCACGTGCATATTGGTGAAGGAGGACTTCGTTTTTAACCCTCTACATATAACAAATGAAATTTCTTCTGATTATTCTTTCGAATGCTGCGGCATAGAAATTCCGAGTCATAACTTAATTCTTGTATGTGTTTATAGAATCCCGGATTCCGACTCAGGTATATTTTTCAAAAAAATGGAAATTTTGTTACACAAATTAACTCATAAAAGTAGGAATCGTATCATAATATGCGGAGACTGGAATATTGATATGCTTAAAGACACTAAACAAACAAGGGAATTAATTTCCATTTTAAATAATTTCAACTTATTGACACATATTAAAATGCCCAGTAGGAAAAATAGCTGCATAGATCAAATAGCCAGTAATATCTCAACTCTAGACACGAAAAGCAGTATCCATAACCTAGCCCTCTCAGATCATGATACTGGGCAGTCATTAACGTTCTTTCTTCCAATTGCTAATAATAATCAGAAGATTCCAAACTTCTTTTATGAAGTCAAAAGAGATTATAATAAAAACAATATTAAAAAATTTCTTGATTGTGTTTCGGCTTTAAGTTTTAATGAAGTATACGAAGAAACAGATTGCAACAATGCATTTAACATATTTCATGACCTATATATTCTCTTTTACAAACTATGTTTCCCTGAAATAACCGTTAAAAAATATAATAAACCAATAAAAAATAAATGGATCAGTAAAGGTATAAAAATATCGTGCATAAAAAAGAGAACTTTATATTATAATTACCAACACGATGCCCTAAGCAAAAAATATCATAAAAAAAGATACCTGACCTATACTAGAATATTAAAAACATGTATATCACATTCACAGTTAATAAATAACAGAAAACATTTATTTAGTTCTAAAAACAAATGCAAAGCGACATGGTCTATTATAAAAAATAATATAAATAATGATGATATTTATAAAAATGACATCAAAGAGCTAGTAATAAATGGTAATCTAATTAATGATCCAAATGACATATGTAATCAATTTAATAACTATTTTATAGAAATGACCAATAAATTTAACTTTAGCAATAGAAATAACGTAAGTAACATTGATATTACCACTAACACTAACAGTATCTTTTTAACTCCAGTAAATGATCAAGACATAGCAAAAATTATAAACTCTTTAAATGATACCAACGCTACTGGATATGATGAATTAACCACAAAAATTATAAAACTAAGTAGTAAAACTATAGGAGCACATTTAAGTTATATAATTAATCTGTCATTTGAGACAGGAACATTTCCTACTAGATTAAAACAATCTATAGTCAAACCGCTATACAAAAAAGGTACCCGTACGGATATGTCCAACTATAGACCCATTACACTGATCCCTATCCTATCAAAGATTTTTGAGAAGGCAATGCACGGGAAAATAATCAACTTTTTAAATAAAAATAAGATACTTACAGATAACCAATTTGGTTTTAGGAAGAATAGCTCAACTTCACTTGCTTGTTTTACTTTGGTCAAACTGATATCTGAAGCCCTGAATAACAAAATGTCTGTATTATCAGTTTTTTTAGATATGAGCAAAGCGTTTGATTTTGTCCCACATAATCGCCTACTTTGTAAAATGGAGAAATACGGAATAAGAGGCAAGGCGCATGACTGGATACAAAGTTATTTGTCGAGTCGCCAGCAAAGGACAGTAATACCAAAAATTGACCAAAATACAAAAAAAGCATGCTCTTCAGAGCTAAAAATAAATAGTTGTGGTGTACCTCAGGGAAGCGTATTAGGGCCAGCATTATTTATAATCTATATAAATGACCTTTGCAAGAGTCTAAAACATAATTGTACACTGTTTGCTGATGATACTACTCTCACGATAAAATCTTCAAATAGAAATGACTTAGAAATTGACACTAACAATGAAATACTTAAAGCAATGAAATGGCTGGAATCTAATGATCTACGTGTAAACATTGAAAAAACAAAGCTAGTACAATTTCGAACACATAATTCTTTGGTAAAACCACCTCAAATAATCTACAATAATTCAGTTTTGGAACCCGTACCTTCAACTTTATTCTTGGGAATAGTTATTGACGAAAAACTAAATTGGAAAGACCATATAAATAAAGTCTGCACTCGTCTTGACAAATTTGTATTTGCTCTTCGAAAACTAAGACGAATAGCCAGTAGAGAGACAGCCCTCAATGCATACCATGGCTATGTTGCATCAGTGCTGCGTTATGGCCTCGTGATATGGGGAAATTCAGTAGATCTAAACAGAGCATTCATTGCACAAAAGAAATGTGTCAGAGCTTTGTATGGAGCAGAATACCTAGAGCATTGCAAGCCATTATTTAAAGCACTAAAAATTCTTCCACTTCCTTGCCTATATATTTTTGAAATTTGTATGTTTGTAAAAAGGTATTCACACATTTTCCCATTGTATGAACACATTTCTACAAGAGTAAGAAACAGAAGCCCCAATAAATTACTTGCACCTAACCAGAGACTACACTTGTATAGCAGGAATTCCAATTGTATGGCAATCAAAATCTTTAACAGTTTACCCCCACCGATCAGTGTTGCCCACTAATAAATTCAGGAAAACAATATTTGCCTGGCTGTTAGATAATTGTTTCTATTCAATTAATGATTTTATTAATTTTAAATTTTGACATTACTATATATATATCAATACTTTGTGTGTGTAGGTATACCTTTTTTATTTTTATTTTTATTTTCAATTTTTATTTATTGTTATTATTATTATTTTAAACATTTGATTTTATGTTATTAGTGAAATTTGGCTAGACCTTTTACTCTGTAAGTTAGTTTAAATTACTTTTTTTTAATATTTCTACACCGGCAACGGTAGTGTACGTGAAACTATTTTATGTTAAGACCTTAATGTACCATACACTCAGAAATAAATAAATTATTATTATTATTATTATAAGCAGTAGTTTTTTTTTTTTTTTCTTTTTTAGATTTACATGGCCTAAAAAACCAAGTACATAAATCAAAGTAAGTATTATTTATCTAAACGTCTATGCATATATTACCAATCGTAGCCATAGGTAGAGTATTTTTGATAGAGACGCTTGAAAGTATTAAGATCTATAAAATATAATGTCAAAACTACCTACATCATGGAACAACTCAATCACGGGGAACCGAGTGTCACGTGTTTCGTCCAATTGAACGAAATTAGCCTACTTACCTTGTTTTTATGCACATAAAATGTACATTCCTAGACGGCCATGTAGAACAGCGATACTATTGTCCATGACATCATACCATGATAGTTAATCCGTCTCAAGTGCATGATCTTGTAGGTTCCTTCCGAGATCACTTCCAGCTCGCGTAGGAGGCTTAAACTAAATCGGCTAGCGACGGCGCCGGCTATTCTTGTATTAACTGTAACTGGCGAAGTAGATTGTAAGTAGACTATGTTGTGTTGTTGTATGAGGGGCTTATACCTAGCTAAACTATGCTAGGCTCACAGGTCGCTCGCCGAGGTCCGTCCGTCGATGGATGATCATTCATAACATACCGAGAAACTTTTACGACAATCGTTACGGGTAGTCAGAAGCCTGAAAGTCTGACAACCAATCTGACCAACGAGTTGTTTTAAAGTAACTAAGTTGTGGAGGGCAGATAGGCAGTCGATTCATGTAAAATAATAGTACCCAGCTGCAGTGGGTTACAATGGAAGTCAACTCTAACATAGTTGGGAATAAGCTAGGCAAATGATGTTGTTACAATGAAGTTATAATGTGTTTTTTAGAAAAAAAATACTCACGATGAAGACATACATGGACGAGAAACCTAGGAACTAGATGTTAGATAAATTGGGTGATCTTTTTGTCTATTGGCCTATTTTGTCCACCGCATTTTAATTATTAATTTAATACTCTAAGTACATAAATGTACACAAGCGGACTTTGTCAACCTTTGGGTGATGCAGGATTGAAAGTTCTGAGTATACATGTGGAGGGTTCCAAGGCCTAAGAAACGATGGGTGATTTTTTATGAAATGGTTAGGAAAGAGGTGACTTATAAGATGAGAGCAAATAAGTAGAGATGTATAGAAGAAGAAGACAAGCTGGGCTGACCCCAAATAAATTAGTAAGAAGGATGATAATGGGTGCGGTAGGTTTACCTGATTGTCAGTTTTCTTTTTGTCAGGATTATTTATTATGATTTAAAAGATATTACGAGGGGTTCCATTAGATACGTTTTTGTGATTTTGTAAGTAAAAATGGGGTGCTGTCCCTCACAGATCAAAGTACTGTTATCATGATATTTTACAGCCAATACTATAGACAACTGGCCATGTATCTGTAATATTACATTGTCGTTCTCCTTGACGGTTGGCACATTTTCGCTGCAAAGATAAAGATAAAGATTACCTTATTTGTATAAACATTTGTAAGAGAAAGTTTTGAGTATGGCTGTGGAGGGTTACAAGAGTAGAGAAAGACTAAAGAATGGATGATGATGATACAACAAAACAAATGATGGATGGAATGTGAAAAAGGTGAGGTGGAAAGAAAGGAGGTTACTGTTAAGATGACGGCTAATAGAGATGTTTGGAAGTAGAAGATAACTGGGATAAGGGTAAGAGACCATAATACAAATATCTGTACTATAAGTGCTAGATGGTAATGCGTATAAAATAGGCAGTCATCGGCACTGACGTCAGACGTGAGAACTTAAAACTTTGGAATAACTGTCAGTCTGACGTCTGACGCAACATGTCACATAAGCAGGTCTGTGATACGGACCCAGTATTTCCACTACCAAAAATCGCACATTGTGGCTAAAGAAGTTTTCGTTTCACAAATATTGTACATTTCAAAATATGAAGATTTACCTGACTGAGTGTTCACCACAAATACCAGCAGCCTCAATCTATATCAATGTTGCAATAGAAAGTGGTGTTCCAAATGCCAATATTTGTTCAAATAGCAACACTGTTATGAAATAGTGAACGTGAGCTTAGTTTTATAAAGTCGGCTCGCGGTATTACTCTGCTGGCATTTAATTAAATGTGTTGGCAATCATTGTGAGGTAATATAGCTATTTTAATCACTGATAAGTAAATGTTACGAAGTAAAAAGAAAGTACGCGTAGTCAGAAGCCCGAAAGTCTGACGACCCTTACCAAGGGGTATCAGTTGGGTGTTAGTTGTGGATGTCAGATAAGCGATCGCTCCTTATTTAAGACTAAACTTCGGTTTGCGACTTTGACTACGTGGATTTAGCACTTTTTCCTTGGAACTTTAAATTATAGCTTTGAAAATAAATTGGAACTTATGTTACTAGCTGATAATTTTATTAATATATCTTTCTATAGGCGAAATATTTTTTTAAACCAGCTAATTGGTTTTTGAGTTTATCCATTACGAACTAACATACAAACAAGTAAGTCTTTCCTTATTTTATAATATAAGTCTAGCTGACCCAGCAAACGTTGTTTTACCATATAAGATGTTGGGGTGGACCACCGTCATCACTTAGGGGTATGAAAAAGAGATGTTGGCCGATTATCAGACCTACCCAATATGCATACAAAATTTCATAAAATCAGTCAAGCCGTTTCGGAGGAGTAGGTATGGTAACTAAAATTGTGACACGGGAATTTTATATATATAAGAAGATATACTGGTACTCAGCTGTCTCCGGTTAGACTACAGTTCATAGTTGGGAAAAGAAGCAGATGATATTATATATTTTTTTATAATGAAATTTTGAAGAATCAATTACAAAATGTTTCTGTTAGTTATCAAGCGTTCCAACGTAGACAGAATAGGTTCGATTCCCAGGTCGGACAGTGTTGTTGTGTTTTTCCATGTGAAATTTTTCAGTAGCATCGCCCGGTTGGTGGCTATAGGCTCGCCCCCCCCATTACTAGCTGATAAGTGTCAGTGAACTATAAGCACAAATCTGCTTAACACTTTGAGGAATATAGGTGTTATGTTGTGTTCAAATAGATATTCGCATGCCACTTCTAACCATAACCTTCATAGAGCATACTGACTACAAAGTAAACGATTTGGAAGTTAAAAGCCTCGCAAAAGTATTGATATATCATCAATGTGCATAACAAACTTACTCGCCATGCAATTTTGAACCATATTCTGAAGGCTATAACTGTCCAAATCGCTATGTTGGTATATGCAATTGAATGTACAAGGAAAATACTTCTCGATCTCTACATTTAAAATTGAACGTTATCTGACTAGAGCTGTGGTTCAAAATTGACTGTATTTAAAACTTGTTTACAATCGAAACAGTTGATCGGCAAAGCCTTGCAAAATCGATTAATAGTAATATAACGTAAACCTGAGTCAGAATGTGCAGGTTACTCAATGGGGCACCCATCCGAATTCCGACCTTGGCGAAAGTAGCTTAACTGCATCTGGTTTGTTGGTGCAATAGTGATAAATTATTATATTTTGCATTCACTTGCGCAAGTTTATAGTTTGCCTTGAAGTATAAATTGCAGTAGTAAAGCTCAAGCTATTACACTCAATATTATCTCGCTTTGTATTCCTCGAGGGGAAAGCAGATTGGTAGCTTTTTTTAAACGAACCACACTTGGGATTTCTCTTGTATCGTGGGTGCGTTTACAAACATTTAAACTAACATACACAAACTGCCCGACCCGGATCAACTACCTGTAGGCCATAGGCGGTTGGCGCAGCGGCTAAGCGATTGACTGGTGCGCTGCGTGTCGCGGGTTCAAATCCCGCACGGAACAAATATTTGTATGGCCTACAGATAGTTGTTCCGGGTCTGGTTGTTTGTGTATGTGAGTTTAAATGTTTGTAAACGCACCCACGATACAGGAGAAATTCCTAGTGTGGGGCAACGTTTTTTTTATAAAAAAAAAAAAAAAAAGATTACGGGTTACGCAGATGATGATCAGCAGGTCTAACTTCGAACATGACATCAATAGTCGGATCCGATTCCGCTGGACAGCATACGTGAACTTGCGCAGTATCTTCTCCTCTTACGTACCTCTTTAGCGGTATGAAGAACGAGGTGTAAAATTCCGCATTCCCCATAGAAAAGGGACATTCCACCGGGCGTTGTTGAGTCTGGAGGGCTACTGCCCAACGGATGGCAGATGGGGCCAAAATATGCTGAAGTGGTGATTGCATACCGGAATGCGAATAGCTTTAAAACGTCTCCAACCACTTGGACTGATGACTTGGTATAATGGCCGCGGGTATCCGGTGAATTCGAGGAGCACAGGACTGGCAGTTGTGGTGACATGTGCAGGGAGAACGGTGCTTCCGGCAGTGGACGTCTTTCAGGTCATATGATTATGACATCAAATACACATAACCCAATTCCACATCCTTCCTCTCAAGCTAAAGCACCAGCTACACGATCAACGAAAGCTTATCCGTTTGTGTATGATTACCCAACCAGTCAGCGGAGGGGATGACTATGTTCGTAAGTACAGTCACTCACAAGGCTATCCGAAAAAGGGGTGCCCCTTTGCATACGACTTTGTCTTTAGATCACTAGCACAATGGAATGACGCATAGGGTACGTTCTAGGTAGATTCTGGTGTGATCAATACTATAGGTACTGGTAGCACCACGACCTATAACTGAACGTGAGGAAGACTTGAATCGCACAAACCAGGAGAGTAAGGCAAAAAAGGTAGAAGACATATTCTCAGCGGACTTGGAACAAGGCTTATGATGATAATGATGATGATGAAGTATACGTTGATAGTTTTTGTCTTTCAACTGTAGTGATATTAAGCATAGGTAGGTACTTTGAGAATGAATGTGGAGGGTATCAAGAGTAGAGGGAGACCAAAGAGAAGATGGATATATTGTGTGAACGAAGATATGGCTAGAAAAGAGGTGACTTTTGAGATGACGGCAGATAGAGATGCAGATATGGAACAAGAAGACCTGCTGCGCCGAACCCAAATAAATACGGATAAGGGCAGGAGGATAATGAGCCTTTGGACCTCCGCGAGTATTCAATAAGTTCATGGCATGTAATGCTAAAAGCTTTGAGTATAAATGTGGAGGGTTGCAAGAAAAAAGTAAGACCAGACAAACGATAGTTGGATTGTGTGAAAGGTGCTATCACCTTTCGCACTATCGAACAACACAACACAAGCAGTCATCTCAGTAATAACAAGCCATGCGGCTAGGAATGTTATTACTGAGATGACAGCGAATAGAGATGTATGGAAGAAAAAATTATGATGCGCGACCCCAAATAAATGGGGTTAATGGTAGGAGGGTGACACGATGACATGAACACGAATTTATATTTAGGACAAGAATAGATTAGACAGACCGCTGGCGATACCGCAGAAACGTTAGGTTTCTTTAAAGAGTGTCTATAGTTCTAACTAGTTTTTTGTACCTACATATTGCAAATCTTGCACAAAAAGCTGTTGTGTTACTCACGGCTTGCAGTAACCTTATCAGGGCCACCATTCCATTCACTATGATTCATCTTAATAACAGGTACGACCAATCAAGCAATTAAAATATCTGAGGATATATGCTTTTATTCGATACGAATACCAGTGGGTATTCAGATTGTGACATTTTTTTAATATTTGGTACTAGACCCAACTGGCTTATGGGATATATACTTATCACTATTAACATTGATATGACCACAGTTGCTTGCTGAAAGAATGCTTAAAATAAATGTGATTTAAGTATAAAAAATGAAACTAAAATAAAGGTTTATTTGAAAGATTAGGCAATCAAGTTATAGTGTTGTGTGTTGGAGGAGCTCGTGGATAAATAAAACAGCTACACGTGTCGGTCAAAAGTTAAGTTACGCTTGCCGGGGTTAGTCTGCGGGAGGGTGACCATTCATTACGTATCAAGACTCCCCTGTATCCATCCAAGACTCCTGGCTGTCGATTGTAGATCTTTGACAGTCGTTACGGGTAGTCAGAAGCCCGAAATTCAAATTCAGTTAGTGGGTTGTGGAAATCAGATGGGCAGTCGCTAAATATAAAATACCGATATTCAGCTGCATCCGGTTAGACTGGAAGCAAAAGCCCGAAATAGTTGGGAAAAGGTTATGCAAATAAATAAATAAATAAATAATGCTGGACAATCCACACAGCATCATCTAGCCCCAAGTTAAGCAGAGCTTGTGTTATGGGTGCTAGATGACTGATATACTTAATACAATACATTACATAGATAGATATTTTTTTATTATACATAGAAAATACCCAGAACACCCAGAACAAATCTTTGTAGATCGTACAAACATTTGTCCCAAGGCGGGAATCGAACCCGCAACCTCCTGCGTCGCAAGCGGACCTTCGCCCGCCGCGCCACATAGGTCGTCAGATGATAATGAGGCAATTCAATTGTGTACTGAAAACCACAATCTATTCGAAATTCAACGAAAAGACCGACTATTTCAAACAAATTTTATGACTAGCAGAATATAAAGAATACCTATCTTACACGAAAAGTAGGTAGCCTAGGTAACCATGTAAGATAGGTAACTTCAACCGTGTGATAGTCAACACAATAACACATTAATTACATATGCACAAACACCTCGTGTATATATTCTTACAAACACAACTAACCACCAGTTTTTGTACCAACTGATTGTCTTTACCTCTATAGTGTGAAAATGCCGCAAAAAGTGATTATTACGCAATTATCTATTATCTCCGGACATTGTCCTAATTGACCGGACATTCTCCAATAATGACCAAACATTAGCAGTCAAGGTTGAATATTCAAGAATGAATGTTTCGGACCTTAAAAAGGTCACTGCTAATAGAGTATGGGTTTGGAATACTAATTTTTGGGGAAGAAATAATTGTATAATATTTCTAAAGACGTAACGACGGCACGCGGCGCGGCATATGGGACGAGGCGGAGTGGCTCAGTGGTTCGATTCTGTACTACGGGGAGTGGATTCAATTCATGTACTAAAATAAATAATTATATTCGTGGAGTTGTGCTTAGATCTGTTTTTAAGTCCAGAGAAAAGTCCTATCTTGGGCATACTTTTTAAAACAAAAATGGCTCTTAATTTTCTTAGACAAGGCTCACATAAATTTAATTTAACAGGGAATAGGCCTATGTATAAAGTTTAAATTGTATGAGTAACTACTTAAGGGACCTCAGACTTTCAAGGGACCTTAAAAACCAAAAACATAAAATAAAAATGTCCTTGATAAAACATCATCACGAAGCTATGTCTAATTTAATGTATTTCTGATGTATATTTAACACTATCAACATACAATACTATCTTTCTAACAAAGACTTAGATTGTGATTTCACTGCTATGAATTCACCATTACATATAATATGTGTATTGACGAGTAAGTCCACCATTAGTCATGGTGCATTCAATCCTTTCGCAGAACTACGAATAGATATCTATCAGAGACTAAGCTTGGTGAATAGCTTAGTCTCTGATAGATATCTACTCGAGTGACGAAGGTATAAAATATAATGTGTTAATTAAATAACTAGATTCTAATCGAACTGTAAGTGATTCAGTATGTGTTTGATTACATTACACTAATGAGTTGTATCGTTAGACTATCTTAATTAGTTTCAATGATACAATATTAATGATGATTACTTAGCAGTCAGGTAGCTTAACACGAAGGTACTGTCATGACTATGGAACCTGGTGACTGAGAAAAGTAATCAGAAGAAGATAGGCAGTCAACCTATGTTAGTTAATGGTATTCAGTGGCATCCAGTTAGACTGGAAGCCGACATCAACATAGTTGAGAAAAGGCTAATGATGAATAAGCAAAGTAATATTCTACCCTAGATTTATATCCAATTCTGAGTTTAATCAGCCCGTAATAATTGTTCCATTGCAGGATTGTTTTTTCCTGCAATGGAACAATAATTACGTGCTTACTTATACTACTACTTATACTTGATTCTTACACTATAGAAGAGAGCATTGATCGTAACATGATGTTGATCTACGTGCATCCTTGTTTGAGCTTTTATTATTTACCGATAGCTATTCAATATGATGTACACAAGAGATGTAAAGCACTTCTCAAGACCATTCTAATCTACCACCACCTCCAAGGTTTTACAACAGATATTTTTTTATTATTTCAAATGATTAAAGTCTAATCAGACGACTCTTAGAAAAAACACCCAAAAAAACTCAGCTAGTTCACAGTCACTTTTGAAGTCCAGACATTATCCAGGCCAGATCATGTGAGGAACATGCAGATTAGTGTGTGAGATGGACAGACAGAGATGAGTGGTCCAGTACAGACAGTATACGTATTTGTCAGTAACAGGTTGTGTTCCTATCTCACAAGTAACAATCAATATGGCTTCTTATTAATAACTGTATTGTAAAACACAGTGGATACAAGGACATTATGCTACATACTACCACAGGTACTAGGTAGATAGGTAGGTGAGCCGTGATCTTCGTAACCTAGGATTACGTCAGCGGTTTTGTCTATGTGTGGGTAGTCGAATAGCTTCGTGTGTTGATTTGATTGCACACATGTAAATGGTTGATCGGCATAGTCCGTATTGCTTTTTTCTGTGAGGCTCTTCATTGAGTAGGTACTGGCTTCGCAAGACAGAGAGCTGTAGCATCTTCATCATCCTCCTGCACTTATCCCGACCGCGGCAAGTGCAGCCTATCTTTGCTTTTCTTTCGTCATTTCATACTGTTGTTATTAGCCTCTCCCGTCATTTTGTATATTCATAGCAAATCGTTCACCGTATCATATTTATTTTCTAACAAGAGAAACAAAAATCACAGTGCTATGTTGTTTTTTTGCAATTGGCAAACGTTTTCCTCACGGCGTTTGACGAGAACACGACTCGTTACGTATTTATTTTTAATTGGTCATTCTTGTAGGTATACACGGAGGGTAATATTAAAGAATCTATAAGGATTCTAGCTGGCCTGGCAAACTTCTTATACTGCCATCTGTCAGAATAATAATAATACCAGCTTGATACTGTCCCACTGCAGGGCAAAGGCCTCTTCTCACACAGAGAAGGCACGAGCATTTATCACCACGCTTGCTCAAGACGGGTTGGCGATTTCAGAGTTATATTAATTTATAAGTCCAGGTTCCCTTCACCGATGTCAGTGATGTCCAAGATAAACTTAGAAAGTACATATGAATTGAAAAAGTCACATTGGTTTCTTACCCAGGTTTGAACCCACAACCTCGTGCACAAGCGGCGAGTCCTAAATCACTGAGGCATCATCTGTCAGAAACTTATTAAAACCTTAACTGGCAGTTAAGGTTTTAATAAAACAACAAACAACGAGACACAATAGATTTATTGTTTGTCGGTCATTTGGCATTCAACGTGTTAAGAAAAACATCGAGATAAAAACTATCCTACATTTTAAATTATTACACACAGTAAGTCAAATTTCAAAAGAAATGTTTAAGTAGTTCCGGAGATTATCCCGGACAAAAGTCGTGAAGCGAGGTTTTTTTGTACAATCTGATAATATCCATATTACTGTCATGGTTGACTGAAGCGAAACAGGGCGACAAACTATGTCATGGTGCCTTTAATTATTGGTTTCCAAGACTCGATTGCAAATAATTACGTGCATTACTTGATAGTTCAAAACAATGTTCTTGCACACTATAATTATTTAAAACCACCTTGAAGGTGAATGAAAAAGACGGAAAGAATTCTCTTATTTTGAATTTGCTATCAAGTAAGTAAACAAGGCTGGTGATAAAGAAACTTCAAGTTACATCTCACTATACATAAAGTATACATCCTGCAGTGGTACAGTAATATTCTTCATGGTAGGCTAAGGCGAAGACAGCGGTAGGAGCGTTCGATAAAGACTGGTCCCGAATAGCGCAAGATAGAGAAAAGTAGAATGAAAGTAGGAGAAGCTTTTGCCCAGCAATGGGAAAATCCAGGCTAGCAATAATAATAAAAGTACATAGTGAATAGAGTAGTCATTGTGCCGATAGTCGTGACGGCCAATGGCATAATGGTCAAGAGACTCGATCAACACCTAAAGAGGCTCTCGTGATCCAACTGCCCAGTTGGATCAAGAAAGCAGTACTCTTGGACACGGCGCGCATACTTAAGAGGTTCCTCTCTCAAAAGCCCTGACCACCGGTAGCTTGTACCCTGTTCCCAATGCCAGTGGCCAAGGGCTACTATTTTTTATATTTTTTGAATGTTTTTTTTTATATTCAAATATTTAAAAATATATTTTATAAGTTATTGTAAGAAATAAATTAAATAAAAGTACAATCACTTCTTTTTCTTTCTTTTTTTCTTTTTGAAAAAACACTGCCCCACACTAGGAATATCTTCTGTGTCGCTGGTGCGTTTACAAACATTTAAATTCACATACACAAACATCCAGACCCGGAACAATTACCTGTAGGCCATACACATATTTGTTCCGTGTGGGAATCGAACCCATGACACGCGGCGCGGCAGTCGATCGCTCAACCACTGCGCCAACCGTGTCGTCAAACTGGTCCAATATAGGTGTCATGCTAGTTGTAACTCCGTTTGCTGACTGCTGTGTGTCTTCTGTTGTTCCTTGTTCAATAACTTCCATATTTAACTCTAAATCTATTTTAAAATAGATTAACCGTAAGCTCTGATTTTATTGAGTCACCGAATGAATGCAGGGCACTCAGCGAGCCCGTACACCGGTAGTTGCTCAACATAATGCAAGTGCGCCAATGTAAGTACATACTGCGTTGACGCACTCTGTCTGATCATAGAGTTGTATCGAGTGTTCTATTGTAAGTCCTATAACTAATAGGTCGATGTTGATACCAATCGTAGGTCGTTGGTGGTCTTTTCTTTATCCTTCTATTATCTAGAAAATAAATCATCATCTTCATCCCAATTTGTTTAGGGTCGGCACAGTATGTCCAGTTTCAGTCATCTCAATAGTCACTTCTTTAAATAAATAAATCATTTATTTGCTGATCAAGGGTATACAGTGGTGTTAGTATTACATTATATAGCACTCCTTGATCTACCTCACTGGCGTGCAAAATTTTACATTATTTTTGCTTAACTTGACATAACAGGTACAAGCATCAATATAAGATTAGTACAAGATTAATATAAGATTATAGATTAACATTCATCACAAATAAACAGTAAAAATTATAAATACCTAAGCAATATTCACCAGGGCCATGTCAATGCATATAAAAATGTCAACAAACAATCTTGTGTGAAATAATAATAAATTGTTAAAATAAAAAATAATAAAAAAATGTCAATAATATCTTTCCTAACTTTATTATCTTTCACACAAACAGAAGCCCGAAAGTATGATACCAGTCTTACCAAGGGGTATCGTGTTGCCCAGGAGTGCAGTCACTCCATGTAAAATACTGGTATTCAGCTGCAAGTGGTTGGACTGGAAGTTGACCCCAACATAGTTGGGAAAAGGCTAGGCAGATGATGATTTATCTTTTACACAATCCGAACTTCGTTAGCGTTTCTTTTGTCTTCCTCCAAATAAATCCAGTTAATATCTGCAAGTTTTATAACCTCTGACCGTATGGGTAGTTAAGATCATCGTTATATCCTTATCCATATTTATATGGATGGCGCAATCTGTCTTTTTATGCATCTGTATTAGCCAATATCTGAGAACACATTTCCATCTTTACTATGTTATCTATATATCTAACACTCTTCTTGAAAAATCTCCTCATTTCTCTGCAACACCAGTCCAGGCATCTACAAACGGTTCCTCCTCATATTTCATAAGCTTTTCATTTTAACCCTCATATGTATAAAAAAAAATGCTGGAAAATCCACACAGCATCACTTAGCCCCAAGCTAACCAGAGCTTGTGTTATGGGTACTAGATGACTGATATACTTAAAACAATACATTACATAGATATATTTTTTTTATTATACATAGCAATACCCAGAAAACACGGAACAAAAAAAATGTAGATCGTACAAACATTTGTCCCAAGGCGGGAATCGAACCCGTAACCTCCTGCGTCGCGGTCGGACCTTCGCCCGCTGCGCCACATAGGTCGTCATGTTATAATTCCTTATCGTATCAAGTTATAATGAAGGGATTATCAAATTGTCTCGCAAAAGTTCATTTTCGGAGGTTGTATAGTTACTTATCTAGCAGTTTTCTGATTTATTAGTAGCCATTATCAAATTATTATGTCAACACGAGTATATATCAAGTATACATGTCATAATATGCAATTGTTTTGATTTTGATGACGACAGATTATTTACAAATATAAATTACGTGCACAATAGTACGAATACAACGTGATCGTTTCGCTGGTCTAGTGACAAGTGACGCAAAAAAACATTTTTATATTTTTGTCTGTCTGTCTGTTTGGGCTAATCTCCGAATCCACTTTACCGATTTTTACGGAATTTTCTCTGGCAGACAGTTACTGTTATAAGGAGTAACTTAGGCTTACTTTTATTTTGGAAAAAATATAAGGGTTCCCCAAAAAAAGTTGAATTTAACAAAAACATGTGTTTTCGTAAATTCCACGCGGATAAAGTCGCGGGCACAACTAGGCAGAAAGGGTCATTCGTCCACAAACCAACCTCGGTAAGCCTTCGATCGACCCGCTAGTATGTATAAGCCACAAGCTCCTTCGAAACTAAAGACGCTATCTCCTAGTATATTCAAAAGTTTAACTCACAGCTCATAATATAGTTTAGATGTAAACTATATCCAAGTAATATGCTAGCGTTTTGAACTAGGTGCAAACTCATGATAGCGTAAACTGCAGGATAAACTCGCTCTATGCCGACTCCTGAGCTTAAAACTTAGTTTACTTACCTCTATTAAACATGAGTAATACTCTATGCAGTTGAGTTATATGTGTACGTACGAGTAATCAGGCATCATCAATGTTGTTTGAGTCTGTGCCTTTGATTACTCGTTCGTTGACGAATCATTTTGCATTGCTTAGCAAATTCTTTGTTTACTAAACTTCAGAATATTCTTCTTCTTTTTCAACTAGTAGTTGACCTGGGTCTCGTTCATTCTCTTCTATTGCTAGATCTCATCGTGAAGTTTTAATCTACATCTCTTCTTGTGTTTATGATTTTGCGATCTCATTCGGTACCGTTATCTTTAAAACTATTTTGGAAATGTCCCATTGGTTCTAAGGAAAAGGCAATAAGCTTCTTTATATAATATTATCACCTTGGATATCATAATCCATAGGTAATATGTCAACCTATCATATTCTAAAAATTACAGAACTAAGCACTTCTTCGTTACGTTATTGGAGTCAGCCCAATCCGGATTTATCTAAATATGTATGTATATATGCACACAAAGTCATTTCCATGTAATACTAGTATGCACAGTGTGCATATATTATACGTACCTACGTGTACAGTACGTAGGTAGTTGGAATGCAATGTTTTAATCATCAATAGTGCTAGTCTGTCTTCTCAAGTATGTCACGTACATTGTGTATGAGTATCTTAACTCGGCTGGATTATCTGTGGTATGTCAATGTCAGTTTTGGCACTGAATTATTATCTTCGTTATTAATTCGCTGTACAAGGTGAATGTAGTTGAATGGTTACCTACACTAATATGTTAGGTAGGTATTGACATATTATTCGGTAAGTATTTTTATACTAGATTCCTTGAGTGAGATTTCCTTCTAAACCTTTTCATCTTTAGTTCTTTCTGGCTTCGTCTGCCCTGTTCTTCCTCCTATTGTCCTAATTTATTTATGTTTTCTCTTTCTTCCACACATCTCCTTCTGTCTCTAGGTAAGCTTGTTATAACCGACCCATATGCTAACAGATACATAAATATTACCCGTTTTTGCTTTTACACATTATTTTTAAACAGCAAAAAATGTCAACACGCATCTAGAATATTTGCACTTGTCTTGTTAAACCGTAGTTAATATCTTCGGTCCCCTAAACATCTGTTCCATGATACAGCTACTGTAGTGGTGCGACAATGATCGCTCATAATAAGGTCCTGAGCGGCTAACGTTCACAATTAGTCAATTAGAGGGCTCGACGACAGGCGACGGTAATTGAATCATTGTGGTTAATGTGGAGGGTGAAGGTACGGTGATCAGCGGTAGCGGGGAGCAAAGACTGTATCGTAGTTCTTTCAGTATCCTCCTGCCCATATACCAATTTATTTATGGTCAGCATTTCTTCTTCTACCATAGGTACATCTCCTTCTTAGCATCGTTTTTTTTTTGATCTCCTTGTTTTCTTGTAACCCTGCTCATTCATACTCTAAACATTCCTTACAAGATGATCTTCATACACAATTTCTCGGTCACTGGCGCCACTTGCAGACTTCCTCTTACGTACTGACAGTCCTTTTCTTATTCTACCAATTCGCGTAACATAACACATCCCCTTCAGCGTTCTCATCTAAGCTGCATGATCATACTTCTTTGTAAGAAATAATCTTTTCAAAGATTAATAAGTCAGTGAGATAAAGACATGATAATCCCTCGTCCTTTTCTTAAATTACTATACTGCATAACAGCTGAATACCTGTGTGTTTACTATACTGGGAAGCAGAAACATTGCTCTGAATGAAAAAGTTAATTCTGGTTTGTTGTCGCGACCTATCTTAATGTTGTCCCCTAAACTTAGTTAAGTATCTTGTATTATCTTGTCCTGCAATGAAAAAATCTCTTGTTTTGTTTAGTCAACCGTAGGAAAATCAAAGAAACATCCAAGATAATTTTTACATACACACAATATCGCGCCTGTAATACCTGAAAAGATAGGCAGAGGTGATGTTTTGCTTAAGTCCCATGTATTAGGGGGTGAGCTTATTACCACCCAGTGCCTTATGCACAAATCCTGCCTCCTTGCAGCTTCTCAGAATTAACTTAATGGTACTTTGTCGCTGCTCCTCACACTAAGCCCGCTACCTACCACTTTCGTTTTCGGTCCTTATACGCCACCTTAGCGCGTACGCAATAAGGGCCACTTTCACTGCGCGGGTCAAGGTTCGCTCCCGAGTGGGGACCACATGGTGTTGCAACATCGCGGTTGGTACGCGTGTTTGTCATAACTTATATTTTAACGTGGGTTTGCTTGATTAGGTCAATTGTCATTTGTGCCTGATTTTTACTTTTCTTGTGATTTTGGCCAAAAAATCCCCTCGTGGCTAAATTAAAACAGCTGCAGGGGTTGAGTAAAAGACTACTACGCTTGCCAAGCCTGGTCCATGGATGGGTGACTGCCCATTACGTTTCGAGATCCCTCCGTGCCTCAAATAATGGTTGCTCCCGTCTTTCATTTGTAGATTTTTGACGGCCGTGTCAGAAGTTAGAAAGACAGACAAACGTATCACCCAGTAACTGGTTTGTGGAAGTCAGATAGGCAGTCGCTCCTTCAAAAGCTCCTTCAGCTGCATCCAATACCTCATTTATAAAAAATCCATCAAACCGTTAAGGATACAGGGCGAGACATAGACATGTTATGCTTAAAAACAGAACCCCTCTTTTGGGGCAGTCGAGTAAAGACTCATGTGTAAACAAACAAACAATGTCTCGATCTCTCCTACACATGTTGCCTTGGCGTCTCAAACTGGTATATCTACTCGCCGCCAGTACTAGCGCCACAGAACGGTGCTAGTAGATACTACGAGCGATGTCGCAAGCGTGTAAGTGTTGCATTCAATTATGTAACTGAGCGTTTACTATGTACAGTGTATGTGTGTGTGTGTGTATAGGTGTGGTTGGGATTATGTTGTTGTGCTCGATATCGCAGCAAATGTCAAGTTGTTTCAAGTTTATACAGGGTTACTGGTAGGGAGCTGATATGGAGGCTTAAAAGCAACAAATTTGACCCCCATATGTTTGGATGAAATGAAGTAGTTATCGATATATTTGAATTTATAGGATTGTTGAAATTTTAACATAATTTGACTAATTGCTTTTTTTTTAACTACCTACTTCTTAAATGGGCTCCATTCAACATTAATTTCTTACCCAACACTTAAACTAACCTAATACAATCAATCAAATCAAAATCACACTTCTTCAGTTGTGTTTTAAGGGTTCGGTACCTCAAAAGGTAAAAAGGGAACCCTTATAAGATCACTCAAAAAAAAATTGAAAATAAATCTTGACAAATCAGTATACATACAATTTAATAAATGTAATAACAATAAATCTAATTTCAGTCTAAATATACCCAAACTCAAATCTGTAACCCAGACTAACTTTCTGGGTGTAACTATTGATGAACATTTAAATTGGAAAATGCATGTAGACAATGTCTCTAGTAAGATAAATAGATTTGTGTATGCGCTGAGACAAGTAAGAAAAGTTACTAATTTAAAAACAGCCATATTAGTTTATCACGCATACGTAGAATCTATACTGCGCTATGGACTTATAATGTGGGGCAACAGTACCGACCAACATAGAACATTTGTTGCACAAAAAAAGTGCATTAGAGCTCTATACGGAATCCAACCTGACGAATCATGCAAACCAGTATTTAAAAAACTTGGTTTGTTACCGCTACCTTGTCTATACATCTACGAAATATGCATGTTTGTATGGAAACATAAAAAGTTATTTAAAACAGCGAACGATATATGTCCTCGAAACAGACGGGACCCATACAGGCTCGTACTAAACAATGCTCCTAGGCTTGCAAAATATAACAAAAGCTGCTTAGCTATGTGTGTACGGATTTATAATAAATTACCTACTGATTTTAAATGGTTAAATACGAGATATTGTTTTAAACGGAAATTGAGTGCATGGCTAAGCCAAAATAACTTTTATAGTGTGAAACAGTTTTTTGACACAAAATGTTAGTTAAGTACTTAACTAACATTTTGTGTCAAAAAACTACTTACTTTTTTATTCTTTGCATGCTGAGTCTAAACCCGGCAAAACATGTTTGTACTATTTTAAATTGTAAGACCTGTTATACCATGTTTTGAGCAAATAAATATATTATTATTATTCTCTTTATTCTTTGTATAAACATATAAATTATATTTTTAAATATTTAAATATAAAAAATACAAAAACATTTAAAAATATAAAAAATAGTATTCCACCGATGGCGGAAGCAGGGTCCAAGCTACCGGCGGTTAGGGTTGCAGAGACAGGAACCTCCTCACAATGCGAGCCGTATCGAGGAGTACTGCCTTCTGTATCAGACCTTTGATCCAACCGTGTAACGAAAGCCTCGATAGATGGTCGTCGAGGCTTTTAGCCAGTAGGCCATTGGCCGTAACGACGATCGGCACAATGACAGCCGAGTCCACATTCCACATGTCGACAACCTCGTGTGCTAAGTCAAGATATTTAATCTGTTTTTCTTTCTCGGCTTTCACGAGGTTCTCGTCATGTGGGATGGTGACATCCACTATCATTGCGCGGCGCGCTAATCGGTCTATCACTACTATGTCAGGCTTATTGGCAACAATAGTCCTGTCAGTAATGATAGACCGATCCCAGTACAATGTGACATGGTCATCTTCGAGAACTGGGTCGGGTACATACTTGTAGTACGGTACCTCAGATTCCACAAGCTTGTACCTCAAAGCAAGTTGCTGATGGATAATCCTGGCCACTTGGTTATGTCTGTGCAAGTATTCGCCGTTAGCCAGACGAGAACAACCAGAAATAATATGTCTGATGGACTCACCCGGACGGTGGCATGCCCGACACATGTCAACCGTCCCGTCCTTCATTATATGTTTCCGGTAGTTGTTCGTCAGAATAACTTCGTCCATAATCGCACAGACAAAACCTTCAGTTTCCCCAAAGAGGTCACCGAATCGTAGCCAGGATACGGACGCTATGAAATCCACATCGGGCCCATGAAGAGCCCGATAGAAGCGCCCGTGAAGCTCCTTGCTTTGCCATACCTGCTTGCGGTCATCGGTAGTAAGCACTACAGGTTTGCGCCAGTTCTCTTTAGCCATGGACAGCGGGGTGAGTCCCTTGTCCACTGCGACCACATCCCGATGCATACCCACTTCGGTTTTTAAAAAATAATCCCTGAGGTTGCACACCTCGCGGTTGCAGAGTGTCTTAGCATTTAAGAAGCCTCGACCTCCGCATTTCCGCGGGATGTACAACCTCATTACCGATGATCGTGGGTGATGCATCCGGTTTGCGGTCAGCAGTGTACGGACCCTTCTATCCAGTGCGTCGAGTTCGGTCTGAGTCCATTTGAGTATGCCGAAAGAGTACATTAAAACCGGCATGACCCAACCGTTGAAGGCGCGCACCTTATTTCCGCCCGATAAAAGGCTATTTAAAACCTTTTTCAGGCGGCCAAAGAAGCGCTCCTTCAGCGATTGCTTCATGTCAGTAACATTAATGCCTAACGCTTCCGACATACCCAAATACTTATAGTTTTCGGATGAGGAAAGGGATCTAAGCTGTATGGAATCCGAGAGTTGAATACCCTCGGATTCCACAATCTCCCCTCGCTTTACATGCATGACCGCACATTTGTCCACACCAAATTCCATCCTGATGGTACTACTGAAACTTTCAGTTATTTTCAGTAGTTCCATCAGTTGTAAATTGTTGGGGGCAAAGAGTTTTAGGTCATCCATGTAAAGGAGGTGGGATATGACCTGACCACCTCTTCTCAACCTATAGCCTAGACCTGAATCCTCCAGCAATGTGCTTAGCGGATTCAGGGCTAAGCAAAACCAAAGGGGACTCAAACTATCGCCCTGGAATATTCCCCGTTTAATCCATATAGGTTCATCATTCCCTTGAATTTGCCGACATCCTGGATATCGAAGGACCGTCCTCCATTGCCCCATACATGACTCAAGAAAGGTGCGTAGAGTTGCATCTATTTTGTACAACTCCAACACCCTCATAAGCCATGCATGCGGCACAGAGTCGTACGCCTTCTTGTAATCTATCCAACATGTCGACAAATCCTTGTGGGATCGACGAACCTGTTGGCTAATGGCCATGTCTATGAGGAGTAGCTCCTTAGTACCACGGGACCCGTTCCTACATCCATTTTGAGAGGCAGACATGATAGAATTACCAACTATATGTTCGGCAATTTTAGCTCTCAAAATGGATGTAAGAAGTTTATAAACCGTCGACAAACATGTGATCGGTCTATAATTCTTGGGTTCCGTGGTACTACCTGATTTATAGAGCAGGTGAGTAATACCAGTTGTGAGAAACTGGGGTAGCGAACCAGACTCTAAACATGACTGGAATTGTGATGCCAAGCGCGTGTGTGAACTACCAAGCCATTTTAGCCAGTAATTATGCAGTCCGTCCGGTCCCGGTGCTTTCCAGTTCGGTAACGGACGAACTGCTGTGGTCACGTCTAATGGTGTTATAATAATTTTTTCCATTTCTGTTATGGTTTCACACACGCGTTCGACGTCACGCATCCAGTGAGCCTCAGTGTGACAGACGGGCACCGACCAGATGTTACACCAGAATGTATTCGTGGTTGTATCATCCGGGCGGTGCACGTCCGCCACATCCTGTTCAGGTCGCTCCCAAGCTCTGTATACCCACCTCTCATCGCTCTGGAACATGCGATTCTGTGAGTACCGGTCAACCCGCCGTTTATACCGCCGAATACGGTTCGCCCATGCACAAACTTTCTGCTTCAGGAAGTCGATGCGCTCTACAATGCGGGACATGTATTCGCGAGGACTGATTCCAGTCCCCGCAAAAGCCCGCCTCACAAAGCGCATCACTCGAGGTCTTGTATTGCCCTCCCTGAAGCAGTATAGTTTGCCGATGAGCACCCTGGCCCCATCGATACGGCGCTCAATCCTGCTTTGCCAGGCTGGTACAGCTGTTTTTGGTCGAATAGCTACGTCATTATTTGGAAACTTGACGTTAGCTAAACGACATGCCGCAACAGCCGCACAATACAAGATTGAATGTGTATCGACGAGGTCTCCGCTGCTCTCGAATAAATCCTTAAGCAGCGAATCCAAGTTACACACCAGCGCTCTATTTTTTTATTTCTATATTATTATTATTATTATTATTACTCTCTTGTTCGTTTGTCTGTCCGTGTGTCACCACCGATTTTCTCAGGAACAAGTGGACCTAGCAAGTTAAAATTTATACTAGATACTGAAGCTTATAGTTTCTATTAGGTGTATAAAAATCAAGGTCCTGAGTCAACACGATAAAAAGATACCAAAATTTATCTTAATTTACAACTTTTTATTTTTATTATTGGAAAATCTAAATATGCCCATATCTTTTTATCTTGTTGACTGAGGACCTTGATTTTTGAATGTGTACCTACAAATTTGTACGGAACCCTTGGTGGGCGAGTCCGAATCCCACTTGTTATTTATTTGTTTCATACTTCAAGCACACAAATGTCCAGAGGCGGACTTAATGTCATACGCATTTACTACCAGCCAACTACTTACTAAAAGTAAATAGTCTTGTAGTTGTTGTACAATATGATTATCATACAAACTCGCTCATAAGCTCGCTTGTACCAAGTATTTTAAATCTTTTAATAGAATCTGGCTTTACCTTCTCAAGCTGCAATAAAACGTCTCAACTTACTCACAGATGGTCTCTTATCTCCTAAGTAACATTACATTGTTGAGTTTCCAAACCTCACTTTGTAAGACGCACTAAAAATACACTCACACGGGCAACTGTTTTGCCCGGCAACTGTTGCTGGAGGTGGTGGAGTAATTTAGTGTAATAAGTTATAGATTCGTTTTTATTAACTGTTTAATATCAGCAGGTCATTGCTGGCAATACTGAAGGCAAGAGAGCACGAGGCCGGGGTCTGACCAAGAAGCTGTGTGTCTTCAAACTAAATTCAGCTGGCGATAATGGTAAACTTTGGACCAGAGTCGATGGAGGCAGATTTTCCGCTTAATGGAGTCCAGTGACTACGATCCTCATTCATGAGGGACTGATTGAAGAAGAAGAAGAAATGTTAACATAATTTATTCGCTAAAACAATATTTAAACAATATCCTTGATATTATTCAGTGTCAGTTAATACCTCATCTGATTTCATTACACACTTAATATATGCCTCTGCGAGTTGTCTTTGATCTCTCTCACGCCTTCCATAGAGCCGGAATGTCGGAAGCAGCATTTCTGGACACGGCCAGCATTTCGAGAAGGTTCCTCTCGGTGAACCTCTCAGCTTACCTGACCGTAGCTAGGATCCCGTTTCCAATACTGGTAGGCTACTATTTTCCATATTTTCTACGTTCAAATATTTAAAACATGAGAAGAGACCGATCCAATAACTTAGCCATAAAGATATTTTGTAGATACAGTCTTGTTTTTAAGTTACTCTATATTGCTCAATATAATGTGTTGTTAATAACTCAACACTTGTTTACATTACTTTGATACAGTTTTCCTGCTTTATGCGGTCGTGACGTTGGGTTGAGCAATATAAGTTGCCCGTTTGAGTGCAACTTACTTACATAGTTTCGCAATGTGACATGTCAAGTAAAGTGGAGGACGATGATATTGACTGTTGGGTGCTAAGTGCGGACAGAATAGATGTAGCCTTATGCCCATTTTCACTGACACCAGGCAAATCTTGCGCAATGCGTTTATAATTTATTAAAACGCTGTTTAGCATTGCAAAAATGTCTAGCGATTGTATTAAGGTGTCGCCTATTACTGCTGATAATCGGCATAGATTACGAGTAGGTAAAGCTTAAAATAGTGTCCAGGTTTTGCTTTTTAACCGTACAGGCATCGCTTACATCAGTCTGATGTTGATGGTGAAGACATCGCTTATGTCAGATTGACGAATTGAAACTTCGTCAAACGACGTCAAACTTCGTCATACCGGGATACGAAACCGGTTAAATGTAGATAGATTTTATTACATTTTCACAACGTAGTAATCAATATGAAGCCCATGTGTAGTCTGATTGATGAGAAGCCGGAAAGTTTGACAGCCAGTCTTACGCCTCTAGCTTGGTATGCAAGCGTGATGCTGCTCCACAAAAGATAGGACACATGACAGCATATCCTGTGTGCCTTGAGACCTGCGCTGCAGGATGTGATGGACGCTACTGATGACTGTTGATGTTCATAGCTGACTTCGAAGTCTGAATATTTTGCCACCGAGAAGCTTCGCTGATATCGCTAAGAAGACGTCTTACTATAGGAGTATTGTGTCGCCTAGTAACTGGGTTGAAGGGGTCTAATAGGCACTCGCTCCAGGTTGAATACTATCCAGCTGCCTCTGACTGACTGAATTGTACTAGAAGCCAACCCCAACGTAGTTGCGAAAAGGCTAGGCCAATGATGAACTGTACATAAAATCAATCCTGCTTTCCCAGATGGGTTGGGCAGAAGTGGACCTATAGTAACACCCATATTTCGCCGGTTAGGTACGTTTAAGTCCCATGTAATAGGGGGCGAGCCTATTGCCACCAATCGGGCACAAATCCAGACTCCGGGCTGCTGAGACGTCAGTCTCTTTTCGTAACTTAATCATTTGTTACAACATTAGTACATATATAGTTTAGAATTTTCAATTAGCCTTGACGATTTGGGGGGGTAGGGGGGGGGGTCACGACCCCTACACCCCACCCGCCTTCATACTACCACTGCTCATGATGAACATTCCTTTGACAAAACAAAGTTTATTATTATTTTGAAACGGTAACGATTATTATAGGCATAGAATTAACAGTCGCCGTCCTCACATAGACAAGTAGCGAAGTCCTCAGAACATAGTAATAACAAAACAAAAAACTATACATTTCAGCACAATACAGCAGCAACAAGGTCAAAGACCTAACTTAGTACAACTTATGAATAAACAATAATAATGAGTGGCTGTCGTTACCTTACGTATGTCCGTCTGTCACACGATTATATATTCAAGGACTGCGCAATAGGAACAAAGCAGAGGAGGCGAATTGTTGATGTTTTTGTATTTAAGTGTGGGAATTTTTAAAGACGGACGCCTGAAGCTTTGTGAAGATTGTTAAGGAGTTAGGCCTTGTTTTATTTATGGCGTGATGGCTAAGTGGCTAGAAGACCACCACTGATGGACGAGGTTGTGGGTTTAAATCCGGGAAAGTCCAAGCTTTTGAATTAATTTGTACTTTCTATGTTTTTCTTAGACATCGGTGAGGAAAAACATCGAAAGAAAAGTGATCTCAGACTTATCGTCATCTGCCTAGCCTTTTCCCAACTATGTTTGGGTCAGCTTCCAGTCTAACTGGATGCAGCTGAATACCAGTGTTTTACATGGAGCGTCTGCCTATCTGACCGCCTCAACCCAGTTACTGGGCAACACCCCTTGGTAAGACTGGTTGTCAGACTTTCGGGCTTCTGACTACCCGTAACGACTGTCAAAGATCTCAGACTTATATTAATGATAAATTCAAGCCAGTCGTTGGTGCTTCTGTTCCCTGCAGTAAAACAGTAACAGGTGCTTGTCGTTACACATGTTGGTACCTACTGGCACAGATTTGAACCCGTAGACACAAGAGCCGGGGCGGCAACCACTGGACTATCAGGACATGATTAAGAAGACAATACCTACACATTATACATACATATACATATACAAATAATACATCAAATTTTAATGGTAGTGGCAAAAGATCAACGTTTGGTAAAAAGGACGTGTGGGAGACTAGATAAAGCACAATGACGCACAATGTGGGCTGACGCACTTCCACCCAGCCAAGAAATCAAATAACATGTTAAGCACTTTTTCCCAATGATTCAATCCCCACTTATCATATTAAGGCGCCACCATTATATTTCCTCATTCAGATTCCACGTTGTATTAGTCACTGTGGACTCTTTTCCTTCTGATTTGTCATCTTTGGGTTTTACTAGAAGTCACTCAAGGGTAGCCAAAAAGTGATGGGGTGGTTGCTTAATACAACAACCTTGATTCAGTAAGACAACCGTAGGTAGGTATTAAATCTGTACGCTTAAGGTCAAAACGTAGGGACATAATGATTGTTTTTTTGAAACATTTTTCATTATTTATTTTTTCCTTGTTTTTTTATTTTATCTAAGCTTTTGCGAAATAAAAGATTTTTCTTTTTTAACCTGAGAAATTAAAATTTACTCATTTTTCTTGCAATTTCCAGTTCAGTTTTCTCATGTTAGTTAAAAAGATATCCGCGTCCGTATGAAATGTGTTTACCGAAATATGTAGTTATATATAATCATTAAAATAATCAAAAGAAGTCTCTCAGATAAAATTGGCCTCAAAACATGATTTCTTAAAATAGTCAGTCAATTGGGTCATTGAACTGATTTTGATGATGATACTTGAATGCAACGTAAAAACATATTATTATTTTAATTTCGCTGGCGTTCACGTTGCACCGTCTTTAAATAGGGATAGATGGGTGAATGAATAAATACAAAGGGAATGTCAAAAGTATAACAAATAAAAATGTTTATTTGCCACAAAAGAGGTGCATAATGTTAGAAGACAAAAAAAATATAGTTTAAAAAAAAATAAAAGAACACGCTTTCATAGTGTCAATAGTTATAAACATTTTTTATTTTTCCATGGTTACTGTCATTTCATGTCTCCATGTATCGGCGTGTATTCTTCAATATTAACACTTTGCACCCCACGCTTTTTTCAATTAATATACATTTTTTTCTAATTTACACTTTTCTTAATCCAAATTTATTAAATGTTATTTTCTATTTTTGAGTTGGATTTTCTATAAAATCGTGTTTTTTTAGTTTTTTTTAAACTTTAATTTATTTTTCATTTTTTAGTTGAATTTTTTATAAAAGCGTGTTTTTTAGTTTTTTATACAATTTTTTTTTTCGAATTATTGCATTGTCATCGGTCTTTGACAGGTGTGCAAAATTTGAATGAAATCTGACCGTTTAAAGTGGGTCAAAATATCGTCCAAACATACAAACATACATACAAGTGAAGCTAATATAAAGCGTGTAAAAATCTTAATACATCGAAATTCTAATGATAGTGTTAGTAAATATTTTGCAAAAACTAAGTTATTTTCAGAACCGTTGATACACAGTCATAACACAGCGAGTTTTAAGAGACGGCCACAAAGGAGGTAAATGCGACGCCTGAAGTGATTTTTGCTTAGTGCATGATAGCTATAAAAATGTAATAAATATCACATCTCCCAATGCATTTTTCACTAAACAATTTACATTTTCTGTCACCCCTTCTCAGCGTCGTTTTATATTAAAATCTTGATGCACCACAATATCATATTTCCTCAGAGACTCAAAGCCGCAATATCGTAAAAGGCATCAAATTCTCGCGTCAATTCCGTGGAACCCTTCCGAGCTCAAATCCCACCCAATTGTGAAGGAACTCGTGTCACATATTACGGACACTTCTTTATATTTAAGGTAATCCTTGAAAAATCGGGAACACGCGCGGTATAGCGCTAAACGGGACTTTGAACCAAACTATTAACTGTCTGCGTGATTCCAAAAAGCACGCACACATTCACAATTTCAGACTAACACAGAAATTCTCGAACATTTTTGAGTGGTTCCCCTCGTCTCCCCACAATATCTCGTGTGTGTGTAAGTCTTGTATGTGTGGGTCTGTTGCCAAAGGATGTAGGTTGTAAAAGTAAGTGCGTGTGATATAATCTGTGCATAAGATGTGGAGGGTATGTTATGTGGAAGGTTCTGGAACATTTGTATGCGTCCTTCGTTTGCGGTCGGAGCCATGTTTTGGGTGACCTTTGTATAGCGCGGTGCTAGTTGCAGCGGATTTAGAATAGATTAAATAATACCATACCTACCTCTCCAGTCTGGAGGTCGCAAGCTCCTCAAAATGATGTCCTGGATTTGATTCATGGGTCCGGTAAAATGTTAATGAGTTTTTCCATCTGAAATCTCTCAGTAGCAGATCGGGGTATGGGATTCGTGCCCGGTTGATGACAATCGGGTTTGTAACATGACTGGCACGATTCTGCCTTCCCCTGCGGGAATAACAGGTGTTATGTACCGTTATCTAATACCAGACCTACCAAAAGCCTGCCACATTGTGTGCTCATTATAGGGCAAAGGCGCAAGTGTTAGTCACTGTTGTTTAAAATTTTCTATTTCCACTGTCTGTTCGTTTCCCAGTGGGCGCCTTCTACTTGCTTTCTCAATTCGCAGCCATAGACAAAAGTTTTGCATAACATTACGCCTGTATTCCTCAAAGGGTTGGGCAGAGGTGTACCCACAGAACACCCACATAAGTCTAATGTAATAGGGGCTTGTGTCGGTGAGCCTTCAAACTCCGGCTGTCACATTTGCGACCACTAATGTATTTGTATTATACATAGAAAGATTCCTCCTTCTTGATAGTAGCGGACATCATAATGTAGTTATTCTTGATTCGCTTTCGCGATAACACTAATTTAATATAAAGAAGCTAAAATTATCGACTGTTTTGCTGATCCTACCTACCCATTAAGTTTTTACGTTATTGATAAAAGCCAAAGATTTATTAATGGATTCCATTATGTTTATAAGTAATGGTTTTCAACACTTATCATTTTAGTTCAAGTAGCTTTCATTTCATTTGCTTTTAAACATGTATCTTCACACCTGTATTCCGCTAAGGAATAGACAGAGGCGTACCCATAGTACACCTGCATATCGCCAGAAACGTTTATCAATTGTTTATTTAGTTTATATTTCAGTTGTCTGAATGTTAATTTAGATCAATATTGAATGATAAGTGCGCCACCGTAACACCCAGTTGTATGGTATATTTAAAAAATCTGTTGTGTGGATAAGAAGAGCCACACGAGTTGATCCAAGGTCTACGCTAGTCGAGATCGGTTCGTAGATGGGTGACTATGCATTCCGTATCGAGATAGGTCTCGACAGCTGGGACCAACTTAACTGGGACAAGCTTAACGTGCTTACAAATTCATTTGTAGATCTTTGTACAATCGTTACTTGTAATAAGAACCCCGAAAGTCTGACAACCAGTCTTAACAAAGGGTAGTGTGTTACCCAGTAACTGGGTTGTGGAGGTCAGATAGGCAGTCACTCCATGTAAAACTAATGATATTCAGCTGTATCCGGTAACACTGGAAGCCAACCTTAACATAGTTGGGAAAAGGCTAGGCAGAGGAGATGATGATGTGTTATGTGTGTAAGACAATGAAACGTGGGCGAACGCAGACGAGAACAATCAAATACTTCATCTGTAGACTGAGTTGATTTATCAAGTGGACCATATGCTATCATACAAAATGCCTTTTCAATAAAACTTAACGTCTTCATTATTACAACAATTACTTACAGAAAAAATCCGTTACAGCTCATCTTAATAATTCTATTGTTATCAAATAGATTGTGAAGATTTCAAACCCGTTATTAGTTTGACATCTAGACTACAAGATGGCCGCCGTATTCCCACGCTTGCAATTATGTAATGAAGTAAATGGACACTGGTTAATATAAGACTCATTGTTTTAGTAAGGTCTTTGTTTTATCGTAATTATTACATAATGCAGTTGATACCTTGTTATTCTTACCATCATATCAGTTCTAAGGAGTTTATATCATTTCTTAGGAACTTCCGTAGGTACATGAGTGACGGCACGATAGGGGCAGTGGCTGAGCGATTTGCTGCTGTGCTGCGTGTCGCGGGTTCGATTCCGAACGAACAAATATTTGGATGACGTACAGGTAGATTTTCAGAGTAGGCCGTTCGTGTATGTGAGTTTAAATATTTGTAGGGGTGCGCCCCACGATTCAGGAGAAATTTCTAGTGCGGGGAAAAGAAAAAAAAAAAAAAAAGAAAGCTCAAGAAGATGAGTAAGGCGTCCTTCTGTAAGCTGTTGTTTGACACGAGTGGGCATGAGCTATTTTAGTGTTGGAACTGCAAGTAGTAGAGTACAGATTGTTCAGATTGCTACCAAATATTTGTCGTTATTCTTAGTCCTTCAATGACCACTTTTGACAGCAACAAACTGCAACCACCAAGCCTCTTGCCAAGTAGGAACTGACTCTTGGTTTTCATCATGATAGTATTCAAGATAGAAGGGATCTTTATGGACAACCAGATACCAAGTCGATCAGTATAAAAATCTGGACCCCTCGTCGATGAAATTTTTCGTCGGGTTTATCATTTCCTTACGTTTTTAGTACAAACTGTATTATATCACGATTTAACATAACCCAATGAGATTTTTAAATGAAAGAAGCATACTGTTTCATTTTTAATTTTAAACACTAACCCGCCCACACTGCGACCACACCCTAACCCAACGTTAACCGCTCCAGATATGGGAGATTTAGTTAAAATGTTGATCAGACTAAGAATAGATGTAATAGTTTAGTTAGAAGGTGCTTCAGTCCCTGAGGGTCTCGACAGCATACTAATGGTCCTACGGCTCGCAGGGGCTCGTTGGGGTACTTTAGGGGTACATAAAAGGGTTGTAAACGTTTTGTCTAGGTGTAGTTAGAGAACCCTTTTTTAAAATGAAGGTGGAATTTCGCTTGTAGTAGCTTGGCTTCGTGACTTTATGTCGTTATTTCTGACCATAGATAGTATATAAAAAATAGGACTGCCTCGTTGGTAAACGCGAGCATGAGGTCCTGGGTTCAATACCCAGGTCGTGTATGTGTGTTAGAAACAACTGTTCAAAGTGTTATTGGGTTTTTCCATCTGGTTTTTCTCAGTAGCAGCCCGGAGTCTGGAATTCTGCCCGGTTAATGGCAATAGGCTCGTCCTATTTTACATAGGACTTAAACATAACTGGCGAAATGTGGGTTTTCATTGGTTTACCTCTGTCTAACCTTCTAGTTACTTCTCGTATCTCTTCTTCGATAGGTTATATATAATATGTTAAAATCTCACATGCTTAGTTTGTATATATGCTATCGCTTTGCTGGGAAGAACTGAAATAGACGGAATGATTCCAATACCACTTTGCCCGACCTGGGAGTCGACCTAGGACTCTCCATGTACGGTGTTTGTTATTCTGTCATGCACCCACTGACCCATGTAACCTTCGATGTCACTGCCTTTACCTCAAGGTCACTCACCCAGGTGGCTAGTGGCTCATCTTTCGACAACGTTGGGCCAACATGCCTAGAATTATTTAGCGTGAGAATTTCCTCACATTGTACCCTGACTTTATTGTTTCCATACAAAGCGTCAACAGAAAAAACAATATAATTATGAATTCGCGACAGTCCTAAAAGTTCCAGTATATCCGTTATTTTTTAACCTGTCATGTGAAGCAAATAAAATTAATATTCTGTACCTATACTCCTATAAACGAATGTGATTCAAATACGACATTTTACAGATGTTGTAGGCTTACCGATTTTTTCGAAAACTCATGCACAGAAACTAATATAATTTCATTTCATTACCTTGAAAATATTGAATCTAGTAACCCTTTCGAAAACATAGATCTCTATGGATATGGACGGGCTGAAAACTCCTTGAACATGTTCACAAAGTCCTATACTATGTAGTCTCTATGCTAAACGGGATGAGTCAATACCAAATCACATGGACATAGGTACGCGTGCTGTTGTGTGCGGGGCTTCACCAAAACCTTAGTAGGTACGATCACATTATTTCTTGGTGAAAGAATGAATAATGAAAAGAACATTTCTTTCCTTTACAGCGGTCGTTAAGGAAATGCCAAGCTATTGTAATGCGACCTACTTACTTTGCTCAATCTTTGATCTTTATTAAAATAATGTTGTTTCAGTACCTATTATCAGACTTATTTTTGAAGTACCGAATGCCTTTTTTTTATTTAGAAAATATTATTATGATATCATTTATTCATAATGAATGATATTATAACACGCGCGGTATACCATAACATAAAATTTGAAATTTTAAAAAGGATTACGGAAGTATAGATAGGCAGTCGCTCCATAGAAAATACTGGTATTCAAAAGCGGCTTCCAGTCTAACCAGGTGCCTTAGACTGGAAGCCGCCCACGACATACATTCCCATCTATGTATGTAGATGTCAGGAAAGCAGGAATATGATGATGATTAATATGTTTTTCTTATTCTTGTATTATCTAATTTCACTTTGAAGTGACATAAATACAAATTACAGTGGTTCGAAACAACCCCCAAGAGTACTTAATTATTTCAGTAAGTACCTAATTAAGTCTTTGACAAATACAAAATTTTACTCCCAAAAGTTTCAAAATAAAATCTAATTCCTTGGCTCAATTTCAGAACAAGCCTTAAACTTGTGATCAACGGAGCGAAAAGTCTAATGACAAAATCTACTTAGCTAACTTATAACAAACAAACATCTATCTAGACTTAAAGTTCGCTACACTTCCATTATTTTTGCATACACATTAACCCATAGAATATGGGTCACCATCATTCAGTACACGATAAGGCATACCTAGTGCATGCTCGGCCATTTTAATCTACTTTATGCACTGCTTTATAGTGTGCATTCGGCCTTAATTGTTTCACTCACGTCAAAGGCAGGAAACACAACAGAATTTGAGCCAAACAAAGGGAAAACATACCAATAAACATGCTTTTATTTCGTTTATTCTAGCCGACTTGAGCTTAACAACAGCACAGACAGACAGTTAAAAAAATACAGTCGGATTCACACAAATTGCGTTTTCCCGCCAATTAGCTAACGCGCCGCCATTACAGTTGCAATGACAGCTGTCAATGTCACACATCGCGTAAGCGCGTTCGGTTTAGCGTCCTAATGACTGTTGTTAGTAAAATTCGGGAGGGTTTTTTATTCGTTGGCAAAATATTCGGAGTTCTTTTATTGTGTTTATTCCAAAAAAAGATTGTATATTTCTATATCTATCACATATAGATACTATTGCACTAAGTAGTCAAACATAAAAAAACAATGTTTTATTTTATTTCAAATTCTGGTCAACGCAAAATTATCTATTTTAATCTCCTGAACAGACAAAACCGAAAGTATAAATAAAATTCTTAACAATCCACGTATTTTTGCAAAGCCCGACAGGAAGCACGGAAATAACAATTAAACATAATTATTAATTACTTTGTGAATTTGAAACGGTAAGCCTCTTCCGCCTCAAACAGCTGGCAGCCATGAAATTTTTAATTATCCTTTTGATAAACAAAGTTGGTTAGGAACAAATGTACTGCGGTTTTATTACGTAATGTCTATGTAGTACTTTCCTTTTTGTGTTGGACCTGTTTGGAATAGATATAAGCTTTTATGAAAGCCTAAAAATTTGTATGGATGCCATAACAGAAACAAAACACGTTCGCTAAACATCCTGACTTGGAATACCTACGTGTCTGACTGGCGGGCACACGAATAATGTTGGGTTAGGAGCTTCAAATCAACTGGAGGATTTGGAGGAATATTAAGGTATTTTAAAATAAGACGTTTAATTTTCTGTTGGATGAAATGAGGGAGTTTTCAAATCTTTAGTGAATAGTTCACGTTTTAAAAGCGTGCGCATCTTCACTTACCATCAGGTACAAGTTTATTGTGGTAAGGAGACAATCTATGGGAGATTTTATAAATCACATTTTATGGAATTTGATACATTTCCTTACTCTACACAACTGTCACCAACATTTTAAAGGAAAAGCTATCTATGATATACATATTAGTCTGTTTTCAACGTTCCTTTTATTCTATTTTTATTTGTGGACACAGTCCACAGACTTTTTTGTTACGTTTTAATATTTAACTGTTTTCGCGAGATTAATGTGAAAAGTACAACGTAATACTGTTTTGTTCTGCTCAGATATTGAACCTTTACGCATAAAATCGTTAGCTCGGTAACTGCGGCAATCCAGTCTAATTTAAACTACCGTTTGATCAAAAAAACTTTTGTCACACGGAACAACAGTAAGTACCTAATTTTGCAAACGTGCCGTTTTTTCTTGTACAAAAAACATAAATTGCTGTTATAAATACATAATAGACTAACATAATATACATGTAATAAATAAGCCCATAGTAAAAACTACTTTAGTTTGTAAATGGCATATTTCTGGATAAAAAACTGTCATGGCTGACAAAATGGCGCGTCGCGTCGATGGTAAGAAAAAAGACTATTACGATTCTTGCATTCTTAAGATAAGAATACGATTGTGAGTATCTAGGTAATTCGTCGTCTAAAGTGATTCTATTATCATTTAACTGCCTCGTTGGTCTAGTGGGCACAAGGGACACAGCGTGGCATGAGGTACTGGGTTGTATCCTCCGGTCGAGCATAGTGTTATTGGGTTCACCTATCTGGGATTTCTCAGTAGCAGCCAGGGGACTAGCTTTGTGCGGGTGATGGCAATAGGCTTGATCCCAACTGACTTAAATATAGCTGAAAAAATATGGGTGCTATAGCTACCCCTGCCTAACCATTTTGTGAATACTGGCGTGATGTTACTTGTTCTAAATTATTATTTAACTAGCTAAGTACTGTTCAAAATTTAATTTAAGCCTTCAAATAAGTCCTCCTTAATACCAGGGATTTACATAATTTTTCGATAGCAAGCAAAATAAGGTACAAATTGTTAAAACGCTACAAATAATAAAACCAAATACATTCGGTTTATTTACATGAATAAGTTGTTATGTTATAACGTACACACACATCACCAGTTATAGGGACCCCTCCGTGCCTCGGCAGGCACATTAAGCCGTTGATGGTCCCGGCTGTCACTTGCAGATCTTTGACAGTCGTTACGGGTAATCAGAAGCTCGAAACTCTGACAACCAGTCTTACCATGGAGTATCATGTTATTGACCTAAAACTGGGTTGTGGAGGTCTGATAGGCAGTCGCATCGTGATTAATACTGGTATTTTATCTAGACCGGATCAGACGGCAACCCCAATATAGTTGGGAAAAGGTACAGGTAGATGATGATGAATAAGGTTAGTAAATTGTTAAACAAACAACTTTACAAGCAAACAAACTAATAAGCTTTAACATCTTCAAAACAAACCATCAATTACAATTTAAAATCAGTAATCAACTGTCCGCTGTTTCCTTCATTTGCAAACAGACCAGTTATTTTCCTGCCAGCAACAAAAGAATAACGAACTTTCTAGAACAAAGAATAATAAAGCATCGCCATTCGAAATTCAAATCCAATCGCTTGGCAGTGTCGACGTAAAATCGCCAGGGTTTAAGATTAATCTGAGCTAGACCACTGACATTGCGACAAAAAGTCGCAGCAAACGCAGCATAGCCCTATACAAGAGATTGGTCGGTACGGTTGGTGCACACATCCACACACTATTGTACAGCTCTCAAAGTCAAACCTAAGCTATAATAAACTTTATTATGATAACAGTAAGGAGTTGGGGTGTTTTCGGCGTGTCAAAATAAGTTTGTAAAAGTTAAAACGAATGAAAAATGCTGGTATATTTTGACATTTTGACTGCGTCAGTCGTTTTCACGCTGGCCAGAGCATTCCAAAAGATTAGATTCTTTTTGTGATACAATGTCGTTTGGAAACCGAAATATTTGCGCATTTCCCTCTGAATTCAAACTGTGAGTGTATTTCTGAACGTCATTTTGTCAAGCAATCTTTCTTTTCTGTTTTCAATCCAATATTTTTCATCGGAAGTTGCGATTGAAACGGGGACAGGAAAGGCGACAGCTTTTTGTTTATTATTATTCAGCATCTGTCTCAGATCTTTACTTTTCAGGCTTTGTTCCTTCAGGAGTGTTTTTTTGTGGAGGTAGTTTATTTACTAATGAGGAACAGTTACAAACAAGTCCAGATGTAGTCATGTATTTATTTGCATGGAATAGGAATCTATTTCACGGGATTACAAATGGTTTCTTTTTAGCTAGGAAAAACTTAAAACCCTGTACGCCATTCAACAATCATTGCTTAACCATAGTGAGCCTCTCTTCACATACCTTATAGGTATTGGAATCAGCGTTCTTTATTTTTAAATGACTCTCAAGCGGTGTGGAACCAAAGAATCGTAATTGGTGTAAAATAATTGGCATTTATATCCCTGCAGTGTTTTGTTTACCAAAGCATTCTGCACCAGGCAAGCATTGGGGAAAACTTGATAGTATAAAGGTGTAATACCTATGTAGGATCATCGAGACACCATGTGGAAAATGAGTATCAAGTAGTTAATGACGCCTAACTAATTACTAACTTATGAATAATATGAATTGAGTACAGAACGTCGTTGCAACGTCGTCACTCGGAAGCTATTAGACACTAACCGTAACAAGTCCAACATCACGACTCTGTAGAAGCCCGCTTAAACTGTAGTAGTACCAGAATTCCAGGATTCCATTTGTTTCCATACTTACCGACATAAAAACCGATACGACACATAATGTAACTACATACTGATAATAAACTAGCTAACTAATTAGTTGGTCAGTGGTTGTTTGGAAAGCGTATTAAAGCAAATATCAAGGACATGTTAGAAGACATTTTAAAATGTTACCATAAGTAAAAAAATACTTGCATGTGCGCGTCGGACTTTCACACAAAGGCTTACGTACTATCATATCAGATTTAATATAAGCAGTTAGGTAATTGTTAAAACCAAAATTACTGTGATTTCTCCAACAGCTTGTACAACAGTTTGTAATCACAAAAAAAATGTGATAAAATAAACAGATTTTCGGACCTTTTCCTTTATAAATGTGCTGCGAGACCTTGTTTATTGTCAAAATTCATCATTGAAAAAGCAAGCATCAAAATATGTGCATAATTGGCGGTATTTTCTTATGGCGTTGACTTTTTCCAAGACTCCATGGAATCATAGACTCACGTATTTGAGATAATTTCAATTTTCACGCATTCCTGAGAAAAAGAGTCTTGCCAGACAGACAGACAGACAACAAAGTGATATTCGAAGGCTTTCGTTTTTTCCTTTTGGTGAACGGAACCCTAAAAAACGTTTCATTAATTGACTTTACAAAACCAGCCGTAATAAAACATTAACTGTAATTTTAACTTCAGTCCCTGAAATATTAATGATGTTTTTATTGAAATTCAAACGTTTTCAAATGACCGTGTAATGTAGGAGGTCCGTAAGCTCCTAATTAACATAATAACCGTCTGACCTGTACTTGCTAATTATCTTTTTGAGTTTATTTTCATGAAAACGTACCGCATTACGGTAATTTATTGGCAGTTAATTATTTCATGGATTTTATTACTTCTTAAACGGTTTTGTTTTTAAATACCTATTTGGCTGCCTCGTTTGGGTGAAAGATGATTATGGCTAGAAAGGAGGTGACTATTGAGATGAGGGCAAATAGAGATGTATGGAAGAAGCGCCGCCACCAAATAGATTGGCATTTGGACAAGAGGTTGATGATGATGTTTGTATGATCACTCGGTCGGGAAACATGATATAGTGTTTTACATACTATAAACATTCGCCTTTTTACCATGGGGCGGTGGTAGAAATTACAATAGGTACGCCTGCAGCTACGATCCTTACGTTTACATTCATACCTGCATCTGGTCACACACGCTGGTTGCGAGTACTGCGGAACTGACCTTTCTGAAGAACATCACCAATAAGGCGTCTCGTCCTGGGTATATTCATAAGGAAATTCTCAGTGTCAGCCCGGAATCAAAATTTGGGACCTCTATTATTATAAACCTTCAGTTAATAACACCGTGACGTCATAATATGTTTCTTCTTGAGTTATTATTATGTGCTCGAGCCTTATGAAATATGTAATTTGGCAAAATGTTTTACCCCGAGAACATTTTAATCAATCTAATATAACATTGTCATGTTTACATAAAACCTTCACACAAGTTCTAAGGCTTATCTCCGCGAGGGATAACAACACAATCTCGTTCCTACTGCACGAGGATCTTGCAAAGAAAAACAAAAAGATAAATGAAAATAAACCAAGGAACGTGATCACACAACTTCATTACTTTTTTTCTTTGAGAGGAACACAGAGTTAGAACAAATGGAGGGCTAACGTGTGAGGGTACTTTTTACCCCCGGACGAAAACTGAGGGAGGTTATGTGTTGAACGTGTGTATCTGTCTGTGGCATCATACCTCCAAAATTGATTAAAAAAAATTATTATGGTTTTTGTTTGTTAGATGCAGGGATGGGGGACAGTTTTAATTCTCTGACTATTTTCTATGACAAAAACAATCATGCTCGTGTTTTTGAATGGTTTTCAATCAGTCGTTGGACCATAAGTGAATTTGTTGTAGGATAATATGGCTTTTCTATAGACGAAAAGCTAGTCAATACCAGTCAATTAAGGTGGCTACTTCTAAATCTCTTGACCACCGTAGACGGGTCCCATAAGGTACGAATGGATTTTTATGTAAACATAGCTGCTGTATGATTGTGCTGTTTCCTGTACCGCTTGATATCAGATGAAACTGTCGGTACGTTAAGGTATTCATGAATTTCATGATCTTCAGTAAACCAACAAGCGTTAAGCCCTGAGGATGCAATTTTATGCTCGTTGCAGACAGAGTATGTTGCTTTTGCTTGCAGCGACATCTGAATGAATAATTAATATTAATAACACCAGCCTGTAACTGCCCACTGGGCAACAGCCTCTTCACCTACTTATGAGCATTAATCACCACGCTTGCTCAAGGCGGATTGGTGATTGATAAGGATATATGAATTAGAATAAGTCACATTGGTACTTGCCGGTATTGAACCCGACATCATGCATGAATAGCTGAAATAGATAAATAGCCTAAACCACTAGGTAGATCTTTTTATAAAAGGGTTCCTTATCTAACGAAGATAAGCTTTGAGGAAAGAATTTAGATCAATCATCCCTTAAAGGTGTTAAATAAGGGATGGAAGTTTGTTTGGAAGTTCGTAATTTTTGCCAGTGGGAGATGCCATGGGGCTCACAGTTTATAAATGAACGAGCGATTCCACTTGAGTGGTTCCACTCGCTCCTCAGGGTTGCAGCGTGATGTTAAATAGCCGATAACCTTCAAATGCAAAATGAAAACAAATCTTACCGGTAGTTCCTGAGATTATCGCGTACAAATAAACAAACGGTTTAGTTTTATTATACCTATAATATAAGTATAGATAAACTCTCCATTCGTAACCCTTCATGGCCAGACCCGTGATCACAATATATTACTAGTAGTAAACAACAGAGCTACAATAGACACGGAGATAAAATTAACTTTTAGAGCGTTTGGCCGTAAAAAGATAGCCTAATATGACAACGTTGGTGAAACGACCCAACCGCTCATTTTTTCATCCATTGCTGTCGGACTAAAAATCCTCATAAAAAGCCTACTACAAAAATAGCAATGTATACGTAAAGAAAAAAGGTGTTGAAAGGATATATCCGACGTTGATAGGGAGACGTCAGACTTAGTAGAAAATCACTAGTGACGTATTACAATTTATCGTTCCCTTAAGGTTGGTTTACATGGATTGGGGTTGGTGTCCTTAAAATATTTTACTATTAAATTTAACATCATGGCATCTATATTACCCGCAGGCGCGTGGATGGGTAAGGATAGCACACTCACATTTTGTTGTACCACACATTTTGGCGGTTGTGTGCTTATGACTACACAATTGAAGCGAATATCTGGTTTTGTAATTGAATAAAGTTTATTTATAAATCAAACAATATAAACCAAAATAAGGCTGAAGGCACTTTCGTGCAGCTGAGATAGGCATGAGGAAGTCTGAAAGTGCGCTTGTAACCAAGAAGATGTATTTAAATCGGTTGTCATATGAGGACAGTTTTGAGTATGAATGTGGAGGGTTACAAGAATAGAAGAAGACCAGAGAAAACATGGATGGATTGTGTGAAAGATGTATGGCTAGGAAAGTGACTTTTGAAAGGACTGCAAATAGACATGTATGGAATAAGCAGAGATGCTGCGCCGACGCCAAATAAATTGGGATAATGGAAAAAAATATATAATTATTGGAACGATGCACTCCTTGATAAACAGTAAACGTGGCGAATGACAACTGATGACATTTAGAGCCGAGTATACCTGACTCAGTGTCATCAACCCGAGAGTGACGGTTTAGTTTCGTTCACTGTTCAGAAAGAGCGCGAAGTGCGCCTAAAGATGTTTTCCACCAAAAACCGGACTTACACCTGCACACAAAATATTATTTGCCTACAACGGAGTAACCGAAACCATGACCCGAGATTTCGCGCGTTTATTCGCGTATATTGACCACGAGGCAATGCTCACACTAAAAGACGTTAAATTCCACAACTTAATATATTTATCCATCTCCTATGAAGCTCGGAATACTAAACATAAAAAAATGAACTGCAAAAAAGTGTAACGTAAAATTATTATTGACATCATCGGGACCCAAACATTTCCACACACAACAAACGTCAATACTTTTTACAAACAGGTTTATAAAACAATATATAAATGTTTGTGATGTGACGTAAGCATAGAGTAAAGAATTACGTCATCGGCTAATAAATTACGTATTATTATAGAATGTTCTTCATTAAGCTGTCATTTGTGATACATCGTGCGGCAGAGGCCGATGGGGCGAAAATAAGGTGTTGATAAAATCGTATTTGCATTGCATTAGTACTTAATGAACTTAGTAACTTAAGTACTGATAATAATGTAGAAACGAACCAGGCTGTAATAGAGAAAATTCCCAATACATAAACTCAATAACACTTTGACCGACCTGGGTAACCAATCCAGGGATTCATTCAGGTGTCCATTACTTACTGAGAGGACTAAGTAGATCTCAATCATTGGAAGTCCTCAGCAACCATCCCTAATCATGGTTATCAGTAATTAAGATGACAGGTCAGTGATTTATGATGCAATTGATCACATAGGCCGATCTGTCCCAAGATAAGCCAGGATGTTACCGGCTGAATAGTAATGGCGCTATCGTATTTAACCTCGTGATCCCAGATATTGACAGGCTGATTGTCGCAGTGGCTAACCGAATCCGTGGCTTGTGTGTTATTATTCCCATATGGAAAGAAAATACTTGTGTGGCTTACTACATCAGCGAGGCGATCCCAACATAGTTGGGTAAAGGCAGTTCCTTTACCCAACTATATTGGGATCGCCTTGCCGTCAAACCAGATGTAGCTGAATAGGTACCAGTATTTAACATCGAGCAACTGTCCAACTGACCTCCAGAAGCCAGTTCAGGGCAACACGATACTCCTTGGTCCTTGGCGGACTAGCTGTCTTACTTTTGGACTTTTGACAACCCGAAACGACTATCAAAGATCTACGAATGATATCTAGGACGAGCGGCTTAACGTGATTTCCGAGGCACGGAGGAATTTTTAAGCGTAATACTGTAGTCTCACGCTTTATGTTACTACTACGCATAACACGCTTTATGTTACTACTACGCATAACACGCTTTATGTTACTACTACGCATAACACGCTTTATGTTACTACTACGCATAACACGCTTTATGTTACTACTACGCATAACACGCTTTATGTTACTACTACGCATAACACGCTTTATGTTACTACTACGCATAACACGCTTTATGTTACTACTACGCATAACACGCTTTATGTTACTACTACGCATAACACGCTTTATGTTACTACTACGCATAACACGCTTTATGTTACTACTACGCATAACACGCTTTATGTTACTACTACGCATAACACGCTTTATGTTACTACTACGCATAACACGCTTTATGTTACTACTACGCATAACACGCTTTATGTTACTACTACGCATAACACGCTTTATGTTACTACTACGCATAACACGCTTTATGTTACTACTACGCATAACACGCTTTATGTTACTACTACGCATAACACGCTTTATGTTACTACTACGCATAACACGCTTTATGTTACTACTACGCATAACACGCTTTATGTTACTACTACGCATAACACGCTTTATGTTACTACTACGCATAACACGCTTTATGTTACTACTACGCATAACACGCTTTATGTTACTACTACGCATAACACGCTTTATGTTACTACTACGCATAACACGCTTTATGTTACTACTACGCATAACACGCTTTATGTTACTACTACGCATAACACGCTTTATGTTACTACTACGCATAACACGCTTTATGTTACTACTACGCATAACACGCTTTATGTTACTACTACGCATAACACGCTTTATGTTACTACTACGCATAACACGCTTTATGTTACTACTACGCATAACACGCTTTATGTTACTACTACGCATAACACGCTTTATGTTACTACTACGCATAACACGCTTTATGTTACTACTACGCATAACACGCTTTATGTTACTACTACGCATAACACGCTTTATGTTACTACTACGCATAACACGCTTTATGTTACTACTACGCATAACACGCTTTATGTTACTACTACGCATAACACGCTTTATGTTACTACTACGCATAACACGCTTTATGTTACTACTACGCATAACACGCTTTATGTTACTACTACGCATAACACGCTTTATGTTACTACTACGCATAACACGCTTTATGTTACTACTACGCATAACACGCTTTATGTTACTACTACGCATAACACGCTTTATGTTACTACTACGCATAACACGCTTTATGTTACTACTACGCATAACACGCTTTATGTTACTACTACGCATAACACGCTTTATGTTACTACTACGCATAACACGCTTTATGTTACTACTACGCATAACACGCTTTATGTTACTACTACGCATAACACGCTTTATGTTACTACTACGCATAACACGCTTTATGTTACTACTACGCATAACACGCTTTATGTTACTACTACGCATAACACGCTTTATGTTACTACTACGCATAACACGCTTTATGTTACTACTACGCATAACACGCTTTATGTTACTACTACGCATAACACGCTTTATGTTACTACTACGCATAACACGCTTTATGTTACTACTACGCATAACACGTTTAAAAATACGCAAGAGAAAATATCTCAGACTGCGGAAAGTTCAAGTAGTTCAAGAATAAAGGTTACAGGGCTGACTAATAAACATACCATCACATAATAACTGTACTGCATAAGGAAATACAATAATGTGGCGCTTGTAATCCTTATAAGACTAGAAGATACGTATATAACCACAGAGCAGACTAATACAGAAGTTCGTTACAAAGATTTTATCATAATACAATAGCGTGCGCTACTGACTGCAACTCCAGTGACCATATTGTGGATCTACTCTCTGATAATGTTGGTATCAGCTTATTTTTAGAGTTACGAATCTAATAGACAATATAATAGGTTGTTTTTCATGAACCGTAATAGGTAGATAGTTGGAATTTTCACAGTGTGTATTTCTATTGCCAAACCTTCGTGTGCAAGTCCGACACACACTTGGCCTTTTTTTTGTTATTCATAGTCTGCCAAAAAATCGGAGATTGTTTCCCAGTTGATCTTCTGCACAATCTTTTGAGATGTAGAAAAGTGAATGACAGTGTACATTCTATACTATGTGATGCATCAAATCCATAATCGGATGCTAATGTAGTGGCGCTGCTCATTCTTCAAATATTACTGGCGCAAATTGTTAATCATAATAATATTACTTATTACATTTTGTAAAATTTAACCACTTTTGACCTACGCAGTAATTCATTAATTACTACCTTAATATTTATACACATTAAGAAAGGCAATTAATATACTAACAAACTCAATATCACAACAAATTCAAATACGCGGTAGGAAAATATTAATGAAAAAATTCTCCTGTTTATTTCAGCATTTTCACACTAATTGTTATTAAATTGTTGTCGTGATTAATGTGTATCTCCTATCCAGTTTCATATTTCCATTTCTTATTTTAATTAAAACTGCTTCGTTGGTAGTGGTTGCAAGCGCTAACGCTCAGCATGAGGTCCTGTGGTGATTCGATTCCCAGCTCGGACAGTGTTAGTCCATCCAAAATTTCTAGGTAGCAGGCCTGAGTTTGGATTAGTGACCGGTTACAGACATATGACTGAGAGAAATGTAAGTGCAATGTAGGTATACCTCAGCCTAACTCTTCGGACACTACAGGTGTGATGTTATTTCAGCTGGCAACATTTTAAATGTCTTGATAAACGAAATTTCCAATATATTTACGTAAACATTTTTCTCATCTTTATTCCCTCTACACATTACCGGATCGTCACAGGTCCGCTCCATGTAAATCATCCCCAACAGTGACGTATCATCCACAATCATCCCGAGTGAGGTCGCTATTGAACCAAAATTGAATGGAACTTGAATGGTAATAGCCCCGTCAGCCATTGAGTTGCCAAATAAAATAAGTGGGCTTTGTCAGTGTAATAATATAATGTTGTTTGTGAAGTAATATTGGAAAAGTGGCAATTTTAATAATTTTATCGAAAAATAATCCTCTAGGGTTTAGCGTCTTTCTTACAGTTGAGGTCGGATTACTGTCTAATTAATTAATCCACAGCGGAATTCTTTGGAACTTAAAGTCTTATTTCCCATTACTCCTAACACTCTTTCTTTCTGACTCTTCTCTGTCTTACTACGTGGTACGACTTCTTTCAATAACTGGGTCCCTAATAAAATCTAACCAAATGGCATAAACACCAAAAACATCTTCTAAAAACAAAGCGCCACTCCGCCATTTTGTTCTGCGGCCATCTTGACGAGAATTGGCGCGAAACGACCATAGACACGATTCGTCTCCCCTTTTATGGTTCTATTAGGATTTTGTCGACGATATTTTATTAGAAGTGTAATGTCAACTGGTGTGGATGGCTGGGATACAATCTTAGAGAGAGCTTTAAATTTTTAAAAGCGACGTTTCGCTTCCAAATTTCTTTGTTTGGTGACGGTTTATCTTTTACGACGATAATGAAAATGGCGGGTTGTGATTGTCTATGGATTTTACTCTGCGTTTCTTTTGATAAAATATATTGTTCTGTGGTTCTTACAATGTTTTTTATAGGTTAAAAATGATTGATTTCTCCTTTTCATTGACATTGTTGATAAATGTTGTTAAAGCCCTTGGGTTCGAAATGTTCCTAGTCCCAACTGATAGCTCTTTCAATGTACCCAAGCGAAAAATATTTCACATATCAGCGACATTTTCAGAACGCATAATTTTCGCGTCAAACTTTACAACTACAAACAACATTAAAATCACCAAAAAGTGCGAGATAAGGGGAAAAAACGTGATTAATTAAAAAGTTGAACATAATCAGCGAAGGCAGAACTAATTTAAGAGATAAACACCAGCAATAAAAGTGACAAACAGTTCTGGGCGACACCCACTGCCAGCAGAAATACTGTGGAGTTTAGTTCAGAAGTAATACTCCTTGTAATGCTTTTTTGTTTTGGAATGCGTCTCAAAGCGTGAATCAGGGCTGTAGTTTCTTCTGCCATAGTCTCCCTAAAGAGGATAGGCTCTAAAGTCTTACAGCCAGTCTTACCAAGGGGTTACTCAGTCGTGTTACTCAGTAACATGGTTGTGGAGGTCCGTTAGGCAGTCGCTTCATGTAAAATACATGTGATTAGACTGGACCAATATAGTTGAGAAAAGAGTAAACGTTGCTAAGGAATGGTGGTATTTAGGAGCTTCTTCGAGACATTACAATCATCGGCCTAATTTAATAAAAGATTTCCATTTTTTATTTTATCTCACTCATCCTTATATCCTTTTTCTACGTAAGTTTAGTATGATTATGATTTTTCATCTGCAATAGTTCTGAATTCGAATTTATTAACTCAGTCGAAACATTAGTAGGAATTTGTAATTAATCTCTATCCCACTAAGTATATCACTGCAAATCTGTAACGAGTAGCTACCGTTGACCTCCAATGAATGGAATAGATTGATGCCCCACACGTGTGGGCGGACATCTAACCGTACAGCATGCCTAGTACAGTTAAGCATTGTACAAGTATTTTTGTTTTGACATCCGGGGTGTATGATTAACGACAACTTAGGAAACAAAACGGTATCTTAATGACTTTAAAACGGTCACTACTTCAATATATTTGACTGTAGCAACCCACAAACTTGATCGTTTGTTAACGTTCCTACTTAATCCATTGTGACGACCGCAGAAAAAAATAGATGCAAGTAGAAACGTTGGGAAGAGACGCCCTAGAAGTACTTACACTGACCTTATTAGTGATGTTCTTCAGAAAGGTCAGGTGCGTATAATACTCGCTACCGTCAGTAAAGCAAAAGGAGTGTGTAAGAATCGTAGCAAGTGGTGTTCTGTTGTTTCTACCAGACCTCATGGGAATAACACGTGCGTTTATATACATATGTAGTGAAATACTGAATAGTTGGTGGAGTACCAGGAGCGAGAAGAAGATTTTCTTTTATGGGTCTATTAAATTCTCAGTAGTCCTGATTTATGACATTGGGCTAGACCTCTTATGGTATGAACTAGTAATACCAATTAAGCTTAGCTCGTAAATTGTGAATTTAGGTACACTTTGGCTAACCCTTTTAGAACATACAGGCGTGTTGTTATGTTGAAAAGTTAATGCAATGTTTTTCCTCTTAACATAACTTCAACATCGTTCAAACCTGACCTACTGTCACACACGTCACTTGACACTCCTCTTCCTCAAATTGAATAGTATACACAGTGTTGGTAGCTGGGAACCGTTGCGTTCCAGTGTTTTAGTAAATCACTTCATATCTACTCTCCAGTGCTTTTGTTTTCAACACAACGGAACGGAATTAAGTTTACTTCATTTAATTCTACAATGGCACAAAATATATCAAAGAGGAACTTCCTCTTGTCACAAAGAATATCATTTGGAAGCGACAAAACACTGTTATTGAAAGGATTTTTCATATTAAATTTTCTTTATCACTGTGGCTATGAATTAGTGATTACTATGAATAAATGAACATTTATAGATGGATGGATTGGTTATTGTTTTTAGATACTCAGATAGTAGACACAGAGGGTAATGTGTTTATCAGTGTATATTTGTATTACGTTTATTTCTTTGTGGCGCCCTAGAGACTGAACGCGGGGATTTATGTCGAAATATGTGTCGAATAGCGCGAGTCTCATTGATCATCAAATTTCAAATAAAACTGAAATTACGGTCACCCACTGAAACAGACTGAACCACTGCAACAGAACTTTTATTATTTTTGTTTCTTTTTCCTGCCGGGTTTCTTGATACCTTCAACTATTTGTAGGTCAGTAGAAATTCACAACTGGTCGTAAGATTAGAATTTTAAGTACCTGTCCATTGCCAGTTGAATGCACAGCATCTCTTCTTCATTACATCTATTACCTGTCATCTCAGCATTCACTATTTCTTTCCATCACATTCACTTCATTCCTATTTCTAGCCATATTATCTTGGTCGTCCCTAATATGTCACATTCATGTCAGACCTCAAAAGTATTATTAGTGCCTGCCGGTCGATTCTGTTAAACACTTGGGCGAAGTGAGTGTGAAGTGAGCTGTCAATCCCTCGCATTAGTATGGGATCACAGCTTCACAGCTCACTTCGCCTTCAAAAGACCTGCATTTACAAAATATCAGTGCAGATCTTCGGAAAGCACACTGTCCCAAAAGGATACTTAAAATTTTAGAACCATCCTCTTCACTCAAATAAAAAAGAACACAATACTTGTTTTCAATAAATTTCCAATAACCATCGGGTGTGACTTACGCACCCCCACAGCGGGCACTGCGCAGTACAAATGTTTGTTTACCAATTTTTATTGCGATCCAGATTGAGCTGTGTTTGAAGATGCGATGCCATCACAGATTTTATTTTTATTGTAGTCATTGATAAAGACTACAATAAAATGTTTATGCTATGTAAATGTCAGACTGTGTTATGCTCACTCCAAGGCAAAGGCGACAATTACAGCATGGAAAGACATGGAAAGGAATAGGCATTGATGTCCAAGTATAGGATGACACGGTTGGCGCAGTGGCTGAACGAGTGACTGCTGTGCCGCATGTCGTGGGTTCGATTCCCGCACAGAAAAAATATTTGTATGGCCTACAGGTTGCGGGTCTAGCTGTTTGTGTGTATGAGCTTGAATGTTTGTAAGCCCACCTACGATACAGGAGAAATTCCTAGTGTGGGGCAACGTTAAAAAAAAAACTATAGACGTACACCTCTGTCTAAATCATCGGCTAATACAAGCGTGGTGTTAGGTTAGCCAGAGAGATGTGTTACCGGGGAGCTGGTTGCGCCACTTCTTTTTCCCTGCAAAACCACATGGAAGTGGTGAAGGGCGAGCTTTTTGGGGGACTGTCATATGTATGCCTAATTTGAATATTTGATTTTGAATGCTACCATTTAAAGGCTTTTCGGTTACCAAATCAGCATCAAATCAAAATCCTCCCTATTCTTTCCCGATCGATATTTCATCAAAACAATACGAACTCCACATTCCAGATCCCGGCATTGCACATAAAACTTTGATCTTAATTAGTGTACTACCCTCGTCCTAATCTTTATGGCATCTCCGGAATTGCATCGCATCCGCGGGGCGCGGGGGGACAGGGCCATAGCCCGGTTATAATGGGGTGTATTTACAATGTGAGGCCAAATGTGGGGTATTCTGTGATTGGGTACAAATAATTACTGCTTCCTTCCCTCTAGAATTTTGGTAATTGTTATGTTGAGTGGCCCGATTTGTGGGATTTTAGGGGCCAGTTACATCGTACGTTGTTCATTATCCAAATGTTTTTGAAGTGAAAACTTTTTTATCCGCGTTGAGCGATTGTTGGTAGGGGAAAATCTTTTCTTTTCGCGTCACTGATGCTTTATTGAGGTGACTTGTGAGTCGTTAACAGTATGATTAAGGACTATACTGATTTTTATGAGTAGTATAGTAAATAATGCGAATCGACTGTCAGAACTTACCAAGGGCTATCTAGTTGCCCAGTAACTGGGTTGAGCATTGTAATTTAAATAAATAATTAACTGACCCACAAAGAGGGGAAAATAAATCAGCTGATTAAAAAAAACAACACTAACAAGTGTAAAATAAGAATAAATTCGGAAGACGGTGGCTTTTGTTGTTTTTATTGTTGGCCACCGACTCCTACAATCATACTTATTTTACACTTTTTATTGTTTTTTTTGTAAAAAAAATAATGTGATAATGTGTGGTAAGATAGAAGGTATTATTATATCGAAGACAAAAACCCACTCCCACTCCAAGCAATTAGCACATCAGCCGTCATCAACCACACTATTATTATTATAGGTAACTGATTCACTCTATCAACATTGACTACTGTACCTACGAGTACATATTGTGAACATTGTCACTTGTCCTAAAACCACAACTCCTGCTTAGGACGGGCATCATAAAAGTATTTGTTCAGTGATACATAAGTACGTGACCTTATGTGTGCGTATGCTAACATTATGTGTACATATGTATAGATTGACTAATCAAATTGATGGCTATAGTGGAAGAATTTGTGTGTCAGTTTATCAGTACATAATTTTACATGGACCTAAAAAAAATCGTGTCTTTGAGATGGAACATTTACCCAGGCCAGGATATTTCTAATTTAGTTTTCTAGTGCTTTTAACAACCAACTTAAAAAAGGAGGTGGTTCGCGATTCAACTACTTTGATATGGTTGCTAAGCTATTTATGCTCGTCATAATGCATATGGTGGACCAAGTGAGCATTTCAGCAATAATTAATGTCCCAGCAGTTAGGGTATTGAATCTTAAATAAATTACAGACCGATCCACTGAAAAGCGTGAAATAAAAATCCGAAAAACAAAACTAAAAGGTGTACATTAACTTTAGTTTCGAAGACGGTGGTTTTGTTTGCTTCGTTTTATTGATTTTTTGTGAGTTACAGACAAAAATCTCATATTATACACACGTTATAACTAACTACTTTACGCCTACTTGGTGGTGGAAGTAGGTATGTTGTAGTAATGCGCCGGACAAGCTTCATCACAAAGTGCTGTACCAGGTACTACTTCCATAAATCTCTGCAAGTCAACCCTGGTGTGGTTTAGTCTCATTTAGATAGATGAATCATGTTTTTAGCACGTGACTGTCAACAGTTTATTTCAATAAGAGCTGTGGTGGGGAGTATTTATTATTAAGTGAAGATATTTTGACGTAACTTGTGCCTGTTAGTGTTTGAGGGATTTATGACAAAGAGTATGTAGGTCTTTTTCAATTTGAATAACTTAGGTATATTAGTAATGTATTTCTCAGTCTGGAGGTTTGTGTCTATTAATAGCAATAACGTCGCCATTTCTGTAAGAATGTATATGTATATTCAAGCTGACGAGTTTGTTTGCTTATGAGAAATTTTCAGATTCAAAAGATTCATTTTTTATTTTATAGTCTAATTCTTGACAAAGGATTTTTTTTAACATCACGCATCAGCCCACGGGAGAAACCGCGGGGCACCGCTAGTTAGGTATATAGATGTAGGTCCTAAACATGGCTGTCTACTCTTTCGAGTAAAACAGGTGTGATGTTATACTTTATTTTTATTAGTAACAACCCCACGGGTTAATTGTCAAGGTTAAGCAATGTTTGACCGCGTTTGCGAGAGCCTTCCTCGGAAAGCACGTTAAGCCGTTGGTCCCGGCTGTTATCTCTAGATCTTTAACAGTCGTTACGGGTAGTCAGAAGTCTGTAAGTCCGAAAACCAATCTCATGTTACCTAATAGGTATTGTAGCCAGATAGGCAGTCGCTGCATCTAACATACTGGTAAGCATTCTGCTGCAGCAAGTTAGACTGGAAGCTCACCCAAACAAAAGCCAAGAAAAAGCAGGCAGAAGATGATGAATAAATTACGAAACTTAAAACCACCAGTTTGTTACAGCAAAACTACTAAACGTTCTCGTGTGAATTTGCAGCAAACTAATTAAAAGAAGAATTTTCGTCGTAAGGTTACTAATTAAGAAGTTAGGCGGTACCTGGTGTGTGTCAGTTCACACTCCATTGTAGAAGCCGAGCTGCTCTAGATACATTCTTGAAATAGTGCCGACATCGCGCTTCAACGGGATAAGCAGAGTACTTGAGCGTAGAGCCCACATATTCAGCTTCTCCCTATGCTTAAGCTCTGAAGTAGAGATGGCCAGCCATTGTATTATGTTCGGAGTTTCTAATTCCTCTGCTGTTCTTCTCTGATTTATTTCGTTGCGGGTTCGAAGACAGTTGAATCGTTTCTCCGGGACTCGTCGGGCTTCATTGACTCGACGGTTTTTACTGGTTGTTCTGGTTTACAGAAGTTGCAGTGGTTTGAGAACATTATGGCAGACTGTTCTAAAAAAAGGCAACTTTTACAGTCTAATCAAGACTCCTACCTACCTAGCTTGTGGTGGACTTCCAGTCAAACTGGTTGAAGCTGAATACCAGTATTAAACTTTTGTAAGACTTTTGACCTTTGTTAAGACTGGTTGTCAGACTGTCGGGCTTCTGACTGCCCTTAATGAATGTCAAAGAAATGACATGTGAATAGTGGCGGCGGTTACTAAGCCACGACTGCCATGAGCCCCTTCGAAACTCCAATAAAGACGAGTCTGAAATAAAGATACAACAAACACACATATATCATGACAATTTCACAGGAAGTACAGCCGCTCCCGCAGTGACGACACTTATTGTACGGCCATTGTGTCCTCGACGAACTTGTGTGAGCTACTGTACCCAATAGCCTTTGTACTGAGATGAAATAACGCAACTATGGCATTGTGAGCTCCTAATTATGTGGAGAGCTCTGTCTAGCTGAGAACTGGTATGTCACCCACTTTTAATTCAATAAGTCAATCTATAGTATACATGACTATCTCCTTGGTCTACTGGTCACATGTTGTCCTTGGTTCGATTCCCGGGTCAAGTAAAGCTTTTTTAAGTTTTGCCACCTGGAGCTTCTCATTAGCAGCCCAGAGTCTGGACTTGTGCCCAGTTGGCGGACTCGATGAATAGACTTGTCCACTATAACATGGCATTTGCACACTTCTACCAAACCTTACGGGGAAGGCGTGATGTTATGCTTATTAACACAATAGAATAGCATAATTATGTTCTTCACTAATTTCTATTTAACTTAATACCTATGTACTACGTAGAATACATGCCCGTTTTCACGAACATTAGGTAACAACTAAATGCCTTAATAAAAGTGCTCTGTTGGATTTTCAACTCTCGACGCTGAGCCGAGCGTTGAAAATGCAATAATATTTGGGTGTTTCCTAGTTTGACTGAAAGCGAGGAATAGGCAGATATAATTAGACCAATGAATTATGCGTCTGCTATCGACACCGCGATAATTAAGCGCTCAAGCGATAAATTCAAATTATATTCAGCGCTACTCTAGTGCGAACTACACAACAGTCATTTGAGTTTACAGTTTTGGTCGAATTTCTGAATTAATAGTTGGAAATATGGTATACTAGGTTTTACCGGCGGCGTTGCCCGAGCAGAGGTAACTATCCATATATAACCTAACCCAGATCATGGTATACCCGTGTGACAATTTGTATCTACACTTTTACTTTCAAACACATTATATTTGTTGGTACCATTACTTCACAACTGCTACTGCGGGCTAAGTTCAAGATGAAAAACCCAATAACACTTTGTCTTACCTAAGAATCCGGATAAAGCGCATCCGGAACCTGAGAGCTCCAGGAACGAATGCTCAGCAGTAGCGCTTCCAACCATTACACCAAATTAACACCTTAGTAAAAGCGCACTGTTGTATTTTCAACATTGCAGTATGTAGAGCGTTTAGTTACGTACAAAGACAGGCGCTACCAGCCATATGACGTGAACTCCAAACTATATTGCTCTGTATTCCTTTGTATTGCTCTATAGTCTTCTATATTGCTCTCTGTTGCCGCTCGTTGCTCTGTTGCTCGCACAAAGGAATATTAAAAGCATAAATTCACGCGGCTTTTTCCCAATTTTTGGATATCGCATATCGCTATCACTTTGGGCCGCTAAAATGTAACTTTCCATTTTACATAACAATTTTTGAACTGATTATTTCCGTTCTTATTTTACTTTTTTACACATTAATATTTAATTATTATTACATGATTTTTAATTATATCTTTTTTAAGATTTTGAGTTTGAATATGATTCTAGTATCCAGTACCATCGAGTACAAACTTTAAAAAAACACCGAACGTTGTAAAATAACTATACTTTTGGAAGTCGGCTTTGGTTGTTTTGTAACATTTTTTGCCACCGACTTCCATAATTATAACGTTTTTATGATTCCGTAACTCAAATGAATAAAAATGGAACCCTGTCACTAGCATGTCTTTCCGTCCGTCTGCCATACCCAATTTTCTACGAAGCTACTGAACTGATTTAGTTTAAATTTAGTACAAATAAATAAGTCGGTGACTCGAAGACGGAACGTAACGTAATTAATGTGTTTATAACATGGGGGCCACTTATGGAGAGTATATAAGAAAATTAAAAAAAAAAGAATACCTACATAAACTGGTCTTGAAATAACATGTAAATCTCTGAATTTTGTGAAAAAAAAACAACCATCGTACAGAACCCTCTCCACGCGATAGGTTTTTTTCAAACCTATTGCTCTGTATTCCTCATCATTTTAAGATGGAACTGGTTTATCCATCGTGAAATGGTCAAACACATATTAATATCTATTATACAGTACACTGGCACACTGCCCAGTTTATACAGAAACTGTACACGTTTTGTACTTACATACATATATTGCAATGGGGAAGTATCTTTTCTCATTGTATCATGAAAGGCAGGGTGTGAGAACAATGCTATCATTTGGCTCATGGTTAAGTTAATTCTCTTTTAAAGTATCTGGGATATATCTAGGATTTCAGTTACAGATTGAGATTGAGAGAGATTCACGAAAGAAAACGTAAATCTTTTAATTTTAATTTAAGATGGGCATTTCCCAACTTTATTTTTACTAAAAAAAACTGAAAAGACACAGACAGCATGAAGTAACATGCTGTCTGTATCGTTTCAGGTTTTTTTCTGTTTTATTTGTCCGATAACAGTGTCTGTCTGCAATTATTCTTATCTATAATTTAGGCCGGAAAGACATTGTTTAACGCAGTCATAACTGTTATAAAGGAAATGAATTATTAAAGTAGATAACATTGTGTGTGTAAGCATATGCAGTCATTCTAAGGAATGTTTAATTTAACTATTTCTGTTCACTTATGTGTGATTTTTCTTGTTCTCGTAATACGAACCTGTCATAACAAGCTTACAAGCTCTGCTTAGCTTGGGGCTAGATGATGCTGTGTGGATTGTCCAGCATTATTTATTTATTTATTTATAACAGTTTACTATCGGAGACACTAACAGAAAAAAATATAGCAATGACCTCTGCAGTGCCATGCTGTAACAATCTCCCCGTAAGAACTTGAGTGGAGTGAGCGATGAAGTGAGCTGTCAGTAACACTTACTGACCCACCAAATGCCAGGAAATGACAAAGAATTACATTATTGCCTCATAATGGAGAATCAAGATTTGATCTTTTTTATACTTTAAAGGAGTATTTAAGACTTAGCTGTGTGACACTGAAAACTCACTTCAACGCACATTTTACCCAAGTTTCCACGGGGACATTTTTACAGTATCGACCGGGTTTATAGGTACGAGCTAACAGTGACCTGAAATCCTACACAATATCCACGGTTTAGTTTGTTATTTTAGTATAATTATTCCGAAGATAATAATCGCTATAACGCAAGCGCCATCTTAATGCTTCTCAGTTCACGCACCGGCGCGCGGCGTCAACTGCACGTAGTCTGTGACGTTAAGCCCCCTGCACACGGCGCATGTTGCACTATGTTGGACACAGTTTTGTTGTTTTTTTAATAATAAAACAACAGTACATAATCCGGTACTACTTTGTGTAATCGGGAAAGAGCAGTGGTTTTGCTATCAACAATCAATTTGCTTTTATTAATATCGAGCAGCTTAATTTATAAATGTAGGTAATGATTGAATTACTGTAAATTGTTGAGTAGAAATAAAGTAATTTAAACAATAAATATCAAAATATAGCAATTGTTTTAAAATAAGCATCTATATCTAAAAATATTTGAATGCAAGCCACGTAAACACAAAAGTACTTAACCAACAACGCCAAACACCAATTTTAATAATATCTATACAAATTGCTATGACCTAGTTCAGTCAACCGACTTCTTAAACTCAAAGGACCAAGTTTTTGCCCAACTTTTTATCAATTACACATTAAGAAAATTGGGTTTGTAAAACATGTTTTATGCCCAATTTTACGTTTTGTATTGCGGTTTCTTTTATATTCTTGCTCTCGTGTTGCTGTTGTATAACAGAAGAAATCTGAGTAAAGAAACACATCTTTTCAAGGATCTCACATGTCTAATAAGAGTTAAATTGACTATTTACCTAGTACCGGAAAAATATCATTTGGGGAAATACTTCTCGTGCCAAAACATTTCCGAGAATATCTGGCGAAAGTCGTTAGTAATTGAGAAAAAAAAGAAAAAAATAAAGTCGAAAATGTTGAAGAAATATTCAAATTAACACAATTAACTGTCTCTCCGAATAAACTCGAGCACTTCATTAGCAAAATACGCTTTGAAGATGCGATATTATTATTTTGTTTCTTCAAAATACATTAATTTGAAAAAGAAACTGTATTTTGTTTCGTAAACTCCTTTGAATGAGAATTCAGTGATTATTTTACTTTGACTTTGAGGTTGTATGAGATAAAGAAAATCTTAAATAATAAAAATAAATTACTCGTAATATTTACTCGATTCGTTCTCTATTACTCTGGGATTCCATAAACTTTATTTTGATGGCTCTAATCATTTAATAAAATGGTACGAGATTACGATCGTATCTTTTTATAAGACTCCGCTGGGAATCCATTTTCTTGTTTTCCGGCTTTAACGTCTTCTATGTCGGCATTATCTAACCGCTTCCCTTTAAGAGCATCCTCAATAATGTTATGTAATTTTGTTTTGTGAAAAGAAAAACTAGATGGCGCTTATGGTTTTGATAACCTTTTTTAGCAGTGAACATTTAGAATGTTAAGATAGATTTATTTTATGAGCACTAATTGTCGTAATGTCAACGGCAGCCAACACTGTCTTCTTTACTATGGGTAACGTTACAGCGAACAGTATTTTAAATGAACCCAACATAATGTTGGATCGTGTACCCCAGCCCTAACATCTGCCATGAGTTCGGCAGTCATCGGGCCAGTTGTGCCATCCAAACTTTATGCGCACGTAAAACTCACTGCAGTTAAAATCTCTATGGTTTTAGAAAAGCGTGCATTTAAAACTTTTCAGGTTTGTTTTTAACGTAGTAACGTTTTCACACGAGTGGACAGTTTCATGGATGCGTTGCCTCAAATTGTGAGCGATTTGCTTATAAAGGTTGGAGTTCACGTGTTGTGTAGTAGAAAGAGAAAATAAATAAGGTTTATTTGCCGTCGACGTACAAGAAACAAAAGACGTAAATCAAGGAATGTCTGATTATATTGTTAGTAAATACAAATTGATGCAAGTTTGTAGTTCATTCGCTTGGCTTGTGTTCTCTCTAGCACAAGTCAACGCTCATGAGAGCATACTGTTAATTATCATACTACCTAGGAGAACAATTTTGCATACTTTTTTAATAGTAGTGTCTATTACAGGCTTAACTACTGGCTTTGTTTTAATTTTGTTATAGGACTTACCACGAACGTTCGCTTTACGAAATTGTTTTACAAACAGTTCGGGGGCACGTAAATACATCCGTCTTGCTTTTCCCCCAATATGTGGGGGTCGGCTTCCAGTCTAACTGGATGCTGCTTAGTACCCGTATTTTGGATGGAACGACTGCCTATCTGACCTACACAACCCAGCTCCAGGTAAGACGATTCTCTTTGGTTAAACTGGTTGCTAGACTTTCAAGCTCCTTACTAACCGTAACGACTGTCAAAGTTCTACGACTGACAGCCGCAGCCAACTGCTTAACGTGTTTTACATTCATGGAGGGGTCTCGGTATGTAATGACTGGTCACCCATCCACGGCCGACCTCAGTAAGCGTAGCTTAACTTTAGATCGACCCGTGTGGTTGCTAATTTTTAGTTGCAAGCCCCTTCAAAAGACATGAATTTTTTTAAGTGTGGATACTTAAAAAAAAAGTAATCTCATTAGTTATTCGCGAACATTCGCTATGTTCGCGAATGTTTGTTACACGAACAAACGCTCGACGAATGTTTGCGAAACAAACTCATGAACCGTGCCAGCGCGGCGGCGGTGTGTACCGACCATTGCATAGATTTATGTTTTTATTTTAAAAGTAACATTTTTTTTATTCATACCGTAGTTTTACGTAATTGGATTAGCTATGCGTTACTGTGCTCGTATGGGATAGATAACTCCTTTTATGTAGTGTATGTTAAAAGGGGTGAATCAAATATTTATTCCAGGGGATTAATAAAAAACAAAATCAATTTTTAAACTGTGTGTATGTTTGCCAATCTATTTTCCAAGCGTTGGGATTTTTTGTGTACTTCTTGCAATATATCTATTAAGAGTAAGGATGTGTATCACACTGATTTCTTATTTTCGTTACTGCTGAGTATGAAGTCCAGGGTTCGATTGCCGGTCGAGCAAAGTGTTATTGTATTTCGATCTATAATGTCTCAGTAACAGTCCAGAGTCTGAATTTATTCCGGTTCATAGCAATACACTCGCCCTTATTACATGAGACATAAACATGTTGAAATGTGGGTGTTCTATAGATATACATCTCTGCCTAACCCTTCAGAGAATATAGGCGTGATGTTATGTTTATTAAATCTTCTTGAAGACAGATTTAATTATAAGTCCCTATAATTTTCATGCCCAAATAAACAATATGATTAGATCTGAAACCAAATTATAACTTAGAAAAACATGGGGTAGATTTCAAATACACCCAATTACTAACAAAGACATAAACTTTAGAACTACTTCGTTATCTGCCCACCCCCTCACAATACTCTTGATGCAAATTGTATCTCATTGAGATCTGTATCGCACGATCCATAGACAAGTGTTCTGTTCCAAAACTTACTTTATTGCACAATTTCCATAGATTATAGCTAATTTTCTTTCCCCTAACTCAGCGGGCGCCATTATATTAGGGGTGGGACAGGATGAGCGGTATAGTTATGGTCCGATTTAACAGACATTTATTTATTTAAGTATTTATTTATTTAATAAAACTTGGAAGACTTACAGATAAAAACCGAAATAGAAAGGTACACATAGTCGACAGAAAGCCAATTACAAGTCCTCACGTGTAGAAATAGACTGGATATTCTATAATGAGCACACAAAGTAAAGTAAAATGTAAAAAACAACTATTAAAACTATTTGGTTTACAATTTTTGATTCAACCGAGTTTACGGTGCAGTGATTATATTTTTAAAAGATTATAGAAAAAAAGACAAGTTTTCTTAGGTTACACTTGGTTAGAAACATATTTTTTAGGGTTCCCACATTATTTTAGGGATCACACACCTTCGTGCGCGGAATATTCTTAAAAAGATATCGAAGTTTTCGCTACACGTATTGTAATATAGGATGAATTCCTAGATGTAACTACTTTTATATTACACGCCTAACGCAATAGCTGTCTAATCTCATCTTACAGTTGATCTCATTGATATATTTATGGGATAAGGGCAAGAGGATGATGACATACTAGCATTCGCCCGCGACGTCATCCGCGTGCATATCGTACGTTTCCCTTCGAAATTTAACATCCTCTCCAGCCTCTTTAAAGCGTAGTTTTAAAAATAATAATAGTCTATAGCACTCAGGAGTAATGTAGCTTTATAACAGTGAACAAATTTTTAGAATTGGATCATTAGTTCCGAAGATTACCCCCTACATACAAACTTGCAAACAAATTTTTGTATTGATATTAAATCGTGAAGCGAAAAATTCGGATCCTTTTATATTCCTAAGTTTGAGGTTTGGCATTGTTAAAGTTTAAATGGAGAAGAAGTGCAGGAAACTAATACAGTCGAATTTCAACCACTATTACTTGTAAATATCCAAGTAGAGCGTACTTTGATGCAGTACTCGAGTAGACAAACTCTCATCGCACATCACTACACGAGCTGAACCGAACAGTTGCCAAGCGAGGCTGGCATCTGTTCAATGTTCTCTCTCTTTTACTCCTATGCGTTTATAGCACCTTTCATTCATTTACTAATTAAATAATTGGGTTTCGCATAGTCGTGCGGATTTTTATTGCATGTTGAAATGTAAAAAAAAAACTGTTATGTCAAAGAATTTGCGAAATTTTGTAAAATAACGTAATAATGTAGTAGTCTTTGAAACCTGATTTTATCAACATTCATTCCTGATTTTAGAAACACTCGTTTACTAAAGTTTTTGGTGTCTCAGTAACAACTGAAAACTAACTCTTAAATCACAAGTTCTGATAAGTTGGGAGTTATTGTACCAACCCTAGTACTAAGCAATATCAATATGATACGTATCAATAAATATTTTAATTTACCTATTATTTTATTAGACTGCCTTTTTGGTCTGGTTCTGGTTTTGATTTCCAGGCCGGACAAAGTGTTATTGGGTTTTTCCATCTGGAATATCTGTATAACAGTCAGGAGGTTGGATTCGTGCCCGATTGATGGTAATAGGATTGCTGCCTCTTACATGGGACTTAAATATAACTGGCAAAATGTGGATATATACTATAGAGCCTCTGCCTTATCCTTGGGAGGTTATAGGCCTGATGTTATGTTATGTCATATATGTTTTTTTACTACATCATCGGGCTATACTAGTCCACTGCTGGACATAGCCCTTTCCTAATGAGTACCATAGCGCCCTGTCTTCAGCCTGCCGCATCCAGCATCTGCCTGCAGTCTTTCGCAGATCGTCATCCCACCTGGTCAGAGGGCGTCCTACACTACGTTTGCCGAGTTGCGGTCTCCACTCAAGAACATGTTTACCCCAGCGGTTGTCGGTTCCAGCCCATACTCATACATACCATTTTGCTGGACAATGCACACAGCATCATCTAGCCCCAAGCTAAGCAGAGCTTGTGTTGTGGGTACTAGATGACTGATATACTTAATACAATACATTACATAGACAGATATATTTTATTATTCATAGCAAATACCCAGAACACCCGGAACATATCTTTGTACAAACATTTGTCCCAAGGCGGGAGTCAAACCCGCAACCTCCTGCGTCGCAGGCGGACCCTCGCCCGCCGCGCCACATAGGTTGTCAATGATACTCTACATTAAATCGATTAAAATCTTTACCCGCAGGCAAAACAAGGCAGCGCTCGTTAAAATAACCAAACCGAATTAATTCATTTAAAAATACTTCGACAGTCGACTGAAACGTTTAAAAAAAACCCGACAATGCGAGCAATGCCCGCTGCCAACCCACGCGTATTGATTGTTTGTACATTTGTATGGAGAGAACTCCCATTAACATGGCTCACACGCAAGTACACAAAGATCGTGCGTATATTAAACTTTTAATCCGGTTCAAAATGGATACAGGCGGTAATGTCTAGTTATACCCGGGTGACGGAGTAAACAGTAAATGGAGTGCCCATTTAAAGCTAATTTCCAGCACTGTTTATGATAGTATTATGACTGCGTCAGCACGCCACGTCTCTGCTTTCAGGAAATAATAATACTATGTTTATGATGCATTAGCCATGTAATGGGTTTCCTATACTCCTGTATTTAAAGCCCATCGAAAAAGAATACTCCCGGAAAATCCCGGTCATTACAAGATTGTACTCTCGGGGTTATAGCTACCAGTCAGTCAACCCCGGATCGTATTTATAGATCAAGAACTTAAACTACGTAGGTATAAGGTTTCTAAATTATTAAGCTGCGCCAAAGATCTTACAGTCTTTTTAGTTTCAAAAACACCCTAAGAAAACTTCTATTTCATTCGAATAAAGCTTAATTTTATTTTTCCATATATATTTGAATTTGGACTTTCCATGTACTATATCCTCTGTGTATTCGGAAAATACGGGCGCGATCCGGCCTGAACCATTTAATTGCATTCCATTGTCTGTGCCCAAAGATTCCTAGTGATGGGACCGTCAACCGTATACTGCCGATAAAAGTACGAAACGGAATTGTTTTTGTCGGTTGCCGAAATTGGTGTGTCGTGAACAGTTGTATGGGATTAAATCAATCCCATACAACTGTTCGCGCCTCCAGTTCATTTTATAAGAAGTAAAGTTTTAGGACTCAAATAATACAACAGTTTTTATATACCAGGTGCAGTCTAACGGGATGCAGCCGAATACCAGTAGATTTGTTAGTTGCATCGACTGCCTATCTCACCTCCACAACCCAGTTACTGGTTCACACGATAACTGTAAAAGTGGTTGTCAGATTCTAAGGCTTCTGACCAACCGAACGACTATCAAAGATCTTCGTGTTTCTATCTTTTCGTGTTTATTTCTATCTATCTCAAACATTCAATAGATGTTTACCTATCCACAGGCCAACCCCGGCAGACGTGCCTAGCTTACCCCTTCGATCGACCTGCGGTAACAGCCAATAGTCATCCCAAGCTGGATATACACCTCTCCAAAAGACTTCTTCAACGATCAATTCTGCCCTCATCCATCAGCTTCCACCGATCTTCACCAGATCGTCGGTTTACCTTGTGTGATCACAACAATTACAATGTAATTTTATATAAAATATATAATTTCAAAGTAATTGTTGTGGAGGTTTGGATAATAGAGTTTTTTGATGAAGTGATATCAGACTTCATCAAAAAACTCCATCATCCAAACTCTTTAAAAACCATTTATGTAATATTTACATTAAGAAGATTTAAAACTTTCAATTATAAAAAACTCGTCTAGCCAACGTTACGTCGTTCGCATTCAATTTAACTCTTAAGTTCTTTACGCAAATTGACGAGAGTGCATTGATAGATGTTACCACAAGGGCAAATGTCGAACTGAGGTTATATGGTGAATTTAAATATTTACCCTTTTTGCATCTTAGCGATGTTATAATCTGTGGTGAATAAGTTAAATGATATGTTTATACGATAAACGTCAAATTGACGTTCGTTAGTTTCGCGAAAATGGCTTGACCGATTTCAATGAAATTTCTGGTTTGTGTTACATTCACAGTTGGATCCTTTAGGTGTGGCGCTGCGTTCGGCCAGGAACTAGCAAAATGGGGATATAATATACACTCGCTAATATACGCTATAATACAATAATGTACACCTCTGAGTTATGTTTTAGGTAGATATGACATGGGTCCAAAGTGCCATGTAATATGGCGCGAGCCTATTACCGCCAACCAGGCACAAATTCAGACAACTGCGAAATTCCTGATGTAAAATGCCAACAATACTTTGGACAACCCAGTAATCGAACCTGGGACCTCATGCTCAGCAGTGGCGCATGCAACTACTGGGCCTAAGTCCAGACTCAACAAACCAACTTTTTCCGACTTCGACTTAACCGCCTACGACTTCCCCTCACTAGCCAAACAATAGGTACCCGGACGATTTGTAGTTCACCCGGTTGAGTTACTATCCGCCGGATAAAAAGATTTGTGATAACGATGCAGATAAGGAGGGGAAGGAAAGTTATGGGACTTTAGGAGGCGGGAGAGGCGGAAATATGGGACTTTTTACGGTGTTGTGGCGTTGAGATAATGTATTGCCAACGATTTTTGTTTTTGACTGGTGGATTTTCTTTTTGCTGAAAGAAACGCCGCGGGATTTATTATGGAAAAACCTTATCGTGTAGGCTGACGGTTATGGCTTCGGCGTTAGTACACATATTTTGTGGAATGTCGCATAACTAAAATAGTACCAATAAGGCAGCTAGTTGACGTTTTCTCACTGTTCACTATCTGTTAAAGTAATTTATTTAGAAAGAAAAATACTACTTAAACATACGGTTCGAAGCCATTGAAAATAAACGAGTTGGAGAATGGATGTTTCTTCGTATCTCCAATACAAAAATATAGAGTAGATAAGTCGTCGAGAAAATATATGTGCAGTCACAGACTTAATGTATGAAGTAACAGAAGCTCAAAATATTCCGATTACGTTTGTCAGCATCCTACTTATATCCTACCAATGTGAAAGTTTGTAACGATGTAAGTATAGTATCTTTTTTATGCAAACACTTTTGAATGGAAATTGATAAAACTTTACGGTATTTTAGTATGTATAGATTATACTATTTAATAGCGCATAGGCTTTCATGTTGTTGCATGCAAAAGTTGCGAGTGGCTGCAAATTTTCAATTAAAATGAAACGGTGACATGATCAACGCTCGCTAGGAAAGGTCTGAGAATTGCTTAACATGTTCACTCCTTGAAGTATTCATGCACAAAATTACAACAGAATAGAACATGAAAAAGATAATAATCATTAAGTAATATATCTGCCATCTGCCGCATGTCAAACTGTCAGGGGCCAAGTGCAGGACCCGGTGAATCCTTTTATATGACAAGCGATTTGATTGTGGTAGGACCAGGTGGAGATCGCAGGATGAGCTGGACTCCTTCGGTAAAGACTGGCCCTAAACAGCCCTAGATAGAGAGAAGTGGAAGAAGAGAAGAGAGTCTTTTGCCTTCCAGTGAGAAAATCTAGGCTATCACCATAATATAACAACATGAAATTTTCTAAATTATTGGATTCAAGTATTTCTTTTCTCTTCATAAACTTTGTGCTTTTATTTGTTAGGTTCTCATGCTGTCTACGCTGATCTGTTAATGTTATAAATAATATGTTTTTAGTAGCCATTTGTAATTAAATTATAAGAAATTATAAAGTAAGTAAATTTGAGTAAGCAAAGCAATATGTAGCTATCACCTACATATTGCTTTGCTTACTCAAATTTACTTACTTTTTCTTATAATTTAATTTATTGTACGTGTATCTAGTTAGCATTTAATTGAAATAAATCAATTGAAACAACTAGAGCCACTGCATTTATAAAATAGAGACACATACCAAAACTAGTGTAGAGTCCTATATTATGTACCTACATAGGAATAGATAGGTAAATAACAAATAGTGTTTGTCAGTAAAGTCGATGCGTGGACCGCATTAGTGGTGCCACTGATAAACTGTCCCGGGACGGTGATTTAGCGGGACGCAGTGGGACCGCGGTCACAGTGCAGCGCCACCAGCGAGCCAAGGGAGCATTTAATTATAAAGTCGCATTTCTGCCTTTATACCCCACGGGTTAGCAAGAGGAGTACCTACAGTAAATACACTCACAGTAGTTATATTTAAGTCTCATGTTATAGGGGCGAGCCTGTTGCCATCAACCGGGCATACTTCCAGACTCCAGGCTTCTACATGCTATCATCATACCTTTTCTCCATCCCTATCAAATTCATCGCTATCGCTTTTAACGACAAGGCCGCGCATTGTAAAACCTTATGTAGCTCTTAAAGTTATTATATGTAAGTTTTCATGGTGTACAATAAAGAGAATTCTTATCTATTCTACTGAGAAATTCCAGGTGGAAAACCCCAATGATACTTGGTCCGACGTGGCAACGTAAACCAGTAGAACAATGAGGCAGTCATTATTTATTGGTTTAGTAAAATAAATGATTACCAAAGATGGTGTTGAATGTGGGCTTATGAAGGTTCTTGCTAGACGTCTCGTAAAAGCTATGTTTCAAGAAACATTTTCCCAAAAAAAATCAAATGTCACTAAAAAGTGTTAAATAACTATAATTTCCAAAGTCGCTGGCTGCGCTTGTTTCGTTTATTGCCAGCAACTTCTACAATTTTTTTGCGAAAATGTTTTGTTTTTCGCTTTTTTAGTGTGTCCGTTAATTATTTAATTAAATCACAAAAAATCATTAGCTGAAAAATCAATCATCACCTCTATTTCCTACAATTAGAGGTGGTTTTTCAGTTTCAATTTTGAATGGGACCAACTTTAAAGTATACCTTATACAATAAAAATGGAATCATCGATTTAACAACACTGTTAAAAGTTAGTTAAATTAAGTTGTTAGTTATGAGTAAGTAAATGGTCAAAAAATAAAAAAATATTGTGTCGAATTGAGAACCTCTTCCTTTTTTCATCGTCGGTTAAATGTATGTATGCAAATAGGTACTTGTTTGATGTGTCATTTCTAGAAGTCCAAGCTCCGCCTAATATGTAAAATATTAAGAGGGTCATAACTTTGGCATTTTTTGTCGAGACGTTTAAGGTTGCTTTATTTTGACGACAGGCTAGTGGCTATCTAAAAACAGCTGCACGTGTTTATCGAAGGTTAAGCTACGGTTGCTGAGGTCAGTCTGTGGACAGGTGACCGTTCATTAGATATCGAGAGTCCTCCATGCTTCGGAAATCCCGCTAAGTCGTTGGTCCCATCTGTCATTTGTAGATCTTCGAAAGCAGTTATGGGTAGTCAGAAACCCAAAAGTCTGACAACCAGTCCTACAAAGCGGTTTCGTGTTGCCCGGCTACTGGGTTGTGGATGTCAGATAGGCAGTTACTCCATGTATAATTCTGGTTTATAGCTGCACCTGGTTATACTGGAAGCCTACCCCATCATAGTTGGGAAAAGGCTAGGCGGATGCCTAGGGTTATTTTATTTTCCGGAAAGTTCAAACTTCTTTCCCTACTTCTGTCGGCTGTCGTTATCGGCCATTACAAAATCGGAAAACAACGTTCTTTTGGCAATGGCAAGTTCCGAAATAAACGTATTATTATTATTATTATTTGTACAAAACAATACCAAAAACACTCGCTGCATGGTGGAAGGAATTTGAAAGTAAACTTCTAGTTACATATCAAATCAAGCTTTGCATACACTACTGCTATCAATATCCTTATATACCTCCGAAAATAGTAATAGTAAGTAACCTTGAACGAGCAACACGCAGCAAGTATGTAAAACTGACTGAAGTCACAAACATTATGCAAATATAGACGTCAGACAAACACGTGACGGAGCTTCTGCGAAACTTGTATCTCATTTACATACAAACGTATTTAAATACTTCTCACTTAGACATTTCTTGTTAGCATTGGGGAATTAATTGTGTTGGGGGTGTTAATAGGCCGATGACCTGCATAGTGAGAGGCAGTTACCACCAGCTAGAGAAGTCGGTAACACCACAGACGAGTCACATATTCTTCTTGTCACTTTAATCATTTTTTGTACTGGACCAGTCACTCTGAAGTGAGTTTAATGTGAATTGTTCATACCTAGCATTAGTATGGGATGACAGCTCACTTCACCTTCACTACATCTACATTTTAACGAGAAGACTTTCTAGAATAGCAGTGCAGAGCTAGGTACACTCTGGTTTCGGAGATCTTAAGGATACGGTACTAACTTTTTGAGTTTTTGTGAACTTCTATGATAAAAAGTTATATGTGATAACTTTTTGAAATGTCTATGATAAAAAGTTATATGTGATAACTTTTTGAAATTTCTATGATAAAAAGTTATATGTGATAACTTTTTGAAATTTCTATGATAAAAAGTTATGTGTGATAACTTTTTGAAATGTCTATGATAAAAAGTTATGTGTGATAACTTTTTGAAATTTCAAAAAAGTGAATATGGTCATACAATATGTTACCAAAGATAAAATGATTACAATATGGTATCAGCCTTAAAAGTAAAGGGGTAACAATTGTAGGAGTGGCTCTGGCATCCTATCTCGGTAAAATAATAGTAACTTATATTAAGGATCGTCAGCCCAAGTTGCCATAAAGGATTACTAAATTTAAAAAAAAATAAAGAAATTTTTGTTAATTAGAAGCGCTTTTACGGAAGTCAGCCTGCCAAACTAACTGTGTGGACTGTATGCTTGTCTTGCTTGGTTCAAAGCTTGGGAGCTCTTTCGTAAGCTACTTAACTACTAAAAGGTGGAAATTCAATAAGCTGATGTACTGTACAATACTCTGAAGCTACCGTTAAAGGGAAATCTACCGTTAGGGGCTATCTATATATGTCTTGTCATAGCGAACTTTGATCACATGTCCCCTTTGACAATTAAGAAGCTTATTGTGACGTACAGCAGTATAATATGTTATGAAGGTAGATTAAGTAATTGTCTTGGAGCGATATCCTCAATGCTATGTCGACTTGTGTGATTGAGTATGTTATGTTCAATCCATTGCAATGTACACTCTAAAAAAAACAACTAAAAATTAAAGAAAAAAAAAACAAAATGATTTTACAAGCAGTATGTTGCATTTGGTGGCAGTTATTTTGGTTACATTCCAGATTTGTTGCATGCTTCAAAACTCATCCTGTTTTAAAAAAAATAGTTGTTTTTGTCATCGAGTTTCTTTTATCTTTATCGCTTTGATGAGGCTGGCGGAAAACCCGTTTATTTAGTTGTGTAAATATTGTTCACGTATTGTGACTTCCAACAGACGAAACCGTTACAAACTTCGGACGGTCCGTTTAAATACAACAATCACGATTTAAAGAACAGCACAGTTGTGGATACTCAAGGTGAGTTTACATCAAAACTGGTTTGTATGAGTACTTTAATTTGTGAGGCTTTGCGAGCTTTCATAACTGGGCCAAGGGCCTTCGAGGGAGAACGAAGTCGCTTTTTTGTTTGCAAAGCATCTAAAGATTTGAGAGGATAAATGTTCAAATTATGGATGGATGAAGCAGCTATTACATTTTTGTCGGTAATGAATATTTGCAAATTATGTACAAGGAGAACCTGTATAAGATAAGATTACATAATAATACCGGTTTTATCTTAATCTTCTGTAAACTTAGGTATTTCTTAACTATGACCGTTTTTTTATTTAGTTTAACGTGATGAAGTGGTTTACAAGTTTACACTAGCCACCAACCGGGACTGCGTATGTATCTGTATACTGCAAAGTTTTATCAAAAGGGATATTTTTAAATGCATATCTGTTTAATTTTTCAGCACTCTGGGTAACTCCTCTAATAAAACAAAAAAAAAAACAATTGATTAACTAAACATTTCCTACAAAAATAATATATCACACAAAACGAGATGACCTTTTTTATCGAATTCACACCAAAAATGTGGTTCGTACATCGGATATAATTATGATTTGTTAAACAATAATACGAGTAGGTAATTGTCTTTTCTCGAATGAAATATTTCAAAGCCAAACTAACTAAAATTACAAACATCTAAATTTATAGTAGAATGAAACTGCTGCCAACCTGTAACTGTCACCGTTTTGCTTTTGACTACTTAGGTATTTGTTTAACAACTTACAATTGTGACATTTGTGGCAATAAGGAACTATTTCTGTATAGCAAAGTTGTAGTGGTGTGCTGGTTAGCTGACCACCACATTCAAATCAATTCACTAACGTATTCATTTATCAAAATAACTCAACTCTCACTTTATACGTTTCATATCGAGAGCTCGCGATAGTTAAATACCGATCCACTGCATATATTGAATATATTCCCAGTGTTGTGCCACTGTTAATCCGCAAACAAAGCACGATATCCCCGGGATCGGATTAATTAAATAATACCGTGCGTTTGTGCAAATCCTCTGCACGGAAAAGTGAGGTGCAGAAGGCTGGCTGCATACCACGGGCGAATACAGGTGCACACATAAGCGAGTGCGTACGGTGATATTAAACGAATACCAGTCTCGAGTGTGTTTACACACGCTGTACATGAGGCGTCTGTGTGTGTGAGTGTGCGTTTTCGTTCTCTGTGTGGAGCCAGCCTTCTGTACCTGTCTTTTGTATGTTTTCTGTGAACTTGCAGTGTCGTCAATATTCACGGGAAATTCCGGTAAATCTGTATTCAACTGCGATATATTGTATCCTTTTCAGACTATCCGTTATGGATTCTCAAAATGATCTTTATTAACTGAATATATTTAAATCATACTAATTTGTTATAGTAAGGTATGTGTATGCGCTGTGCTATGCTGTATGTGTGGGTGTGCTGTGTGTTCAAGTGTTTGTAATACTTCAGTAGGTATCTCTACGAGTGTTTATCCATTTATAGTTCTTGCAAAAATTACTTTCCTATTTGTATACTGTCGACTTGCGCTACTGTACCGCACCGCACTGTGTACACAACCCCGGGACCGCAGTAATTACACGTCTTGCTGACTGTGCCGAACTAATCACGTATGGATGTGATATGTCCGGACACCGGAGTCCCGGCGCTGCTCCGATACAGTCCCCTCACTATTGGAGACACTCGCTCGGAAAAAGAACTGCTTTCTATATAGTGTAGCTAATTGAGTGCAAAGAGGGTGAGATCATTCTGTTGATTAAGTCAGAATCCTGCACACATTTAAGTATATTACTCGAATTCTGTGTAGAATAGAACAGAATACTCTTCATTGGAACTTCCAGTACCAGCCTATTACTGTCCCACTGCAGGGCAAAGGCCTCTTCTCATACAGGAATGCATGAGCATTAATCACCACGCGTACTCAAGACGGGTTGGCGATTTTAGACTTATATTAATTATATAAATCCAGGTTTCCTCACGATGTTTTCCTTCACCGATGTCAGTGATGTCCAAGATAAACTTAGAAAATTCATATGTAGGTACATATGAATTGAAAAACTCACATTGGTACTTGCCCAGGTTTGAACCCACAACCTCGGAATGGAACTTCAAATTTTCCCTATTGAACGTGAACCGTATCCTTTTGCAATAAAGTTTGAAATCTGTGAAATAAATTTGACACATTGGGGTAGCTGGCCTCTGTACAAATAAAGAATAGGGAAAAAGTATTAAGTACCAATTACATTATAGTAGTAAAATAATTATGAACTTTTATATGCCTCAAACAATATAATACAATGCTTCAAGGGTAGCACATAGCAGGGTTACCCAAAACATGGCTACGTGGTGTGTCAATGTGCAAAACAAAAATATATTTCTCTGACTATTTGTCCGACACATTGTCAACTGGGTGTCAACCAAACTAACGGCTGAATCTTGTTGCTGTGATATGAGCCATTGTGGTATTGCCAAGTGGCAGTATCGTTCTTCAAAAAGAATGATGCAAAACTGCTGCCAAGAATTATTTCTGACATCTTATGTGCAGGGACATGAGCAGAGGAAGAACAAAGAAAAGATGGATGGATTGTGTCAAAGATGATATGGCAAGAAAAGAGGTGACCCATGAGATGACGGCAAATAGAGATGTCTGGAAGAAGAAAACATGCTGCGCCGACCCCAAATAAATTGGGACAAGGGCAGGAGGATGATGATCTTATATCGAATTAGCTACCTTTACCCATCTATGTTAGGATCGGCTTCGAGTCAAACTGGATGCAGATGAATAACAGTATTTTGGACAGAGCGACTGCTTAGCCTCCACAATCCAGTTATTAGGTACTTAATACGATGCCCCTAGGTAACACTGGTAATCAGACTTTTTAGTTTCTATCCATAACGAGTGTCAGTATTGCCAGTCTATTGTCTGTGGTGACAAGAATAATGCTGAGCTTAAATCCGTGCCAAGTAACGTCTATAATTGTCTGCCTTACCCGTTGTTCTGCATTGAAAACAGGTGTTCCTATGTCATAATTCATATAAACGATCGCGCCGATCTTATATTAAGATAAGGATTTAGTTCCTGACTGTCTGGTTGGTCTAATGGTAGGTCCTAGGTTCGATTACCTGCTGAAATTTCCCAGTAGCGCCTGGAGTCTGGATTTGTACCCGGTTATTTATGCTCGGCTATTACTTGATACTTACCCATAACTTGAAAACTGTCGGTGTACTATATAATTAAGGTAAAACTCTGTCAAACCCTGCGAGGGTTAAAGGCGTGATGTGTTGTAATATGACTAAGTACCTGAAACACTACAATGACTAGCAAACATTAACATTTAACCAGATTACTTGGTAAGAAATGTTTTTACAAATAACAGAGCCCCGCTTTGCATGACTTGATACCATTTCACCCCGAGCCTAAAAGCAGAACAGCAGGAATAAAATACTAGCAACGAACCCTCAATTTATTCCCTCACCTCCCGAAATCCCGAGCAATATAAAAAGTAATTTTTATCCTAGACAAATTCCCAGCCCTATTATATTCACGTGCATAGTTCGGGCAATATTTTACTAGGCCGGCCTATTATTTATTGCTCACATTCCTCCGGCTATTTATTTAAAGGGCTGCATCAGATATGTGTGAATCTCCTGGGGGTCCGAAGGGATTTTACGCCAGATGTTTGGGTAAAAGTTGAGAGCTACGCAAAAGTGGTAAAGCTGCCATTAACATTTTTATTTTTTCAACACTGCCAACTCTGAATGATTTACATTCGTTTGTGGCGAGGGGATCGTAGCAGTGATACCTTCCCCTATGGTTCGGTGGTCGCTAGTGGGATTACATAGCATGGCTTTGATTCTTGGGTCGTGTTTCAAAATGTTTTTCCTAGTATTAGCCAAATAATACATTCTCTAGTGAACGTAACTTACTAATTGTCGGTGTACGTAACTGCCGACCTTCCTTATTCCTCAGGATATAAGTTTCAGGTGGTTATTATAAATATTCTAGATTGAGCAAAGAATAAACAAATGGTTTAAGGGTTCCGTATATAAAGGGTACCAGGGTGCAAGGCTTAGTGAAAGGGTACTCCTATGATTAAGCCCCCGCTGTCCATCCGATGCCCTCCATCTATCTGTCACTAGACTGTATCTCATGAACTGTGCTCGACATGGTACGGAACTAAAGTGTAAGACGATATGGTTGGCGCAGTGGTTGAGCCATCGGCTGCTGCGCCGCGTGTTGTGGGTTCGATCACCGCACGGAACAAATATTTGTATGACCCACAGGTAGTTGTTCCGGGTCTGGCTGTTTGTGTATGTGAGTTTAAATTTTTGTAAACGCAACCAAGATACAGGAGAAATTCCTAGTGTGGGGCAACGTTTTATTTAAAATAAAAACAAAAAGTCTAACTCCCACCGGGTCGATTTTTTATTCTATTAAAATCTACATTCTGTTATAATTTCAACGCTGATTCATCATAGTGAGTAATAATGTTCTACAGTTACAATATTTGTAAATATCTGAGCACATGTACATGTGAACATTATTACCGTATCTGATATTGCTTTATTGGCAAATAATTTCTACCTATTGTAATTTTACCCTAGGTAGAATAAAGTCTTCACAAAATTACGATTATCTAGGTAGGGTTATAAGTTATGTAAACTAACATTGTGAACAAATTAGAGGAAGAGGAGGATTTTCAGTCCATTCTCCATGAAACTACCTTTTGGAAGGGGCAATTAGAACCATTTTTTTATTTTATTTCACTTGTAAGTTCAAAAGTGCCTTTATAACATAACATCAATCCTGTGATCCCCGAAGGGTGGGAGTACCTGTAGTACTCCCACATTTCACCAGTTATCTTTAAGTCCCATTGAGGGGATGAGCTCATTGCCATCAACCGGGTCCAAATCCACACTCCAGGCGGCTACTGAGAAATTTCAGATGAAAAAACCCAATAACACTTTGCCCGACCTCGGAATTGAACCCAGGACCTCGAGCTCAGCAGTAGCGCTTCCAACCACTAGACCAAGGGCCTTTTGTCATTATAATTTAAAGTCAAAAAAAGAACTCTAAGTGTCAGCTAAGTCAGACTTCTTATTTCTTGGAATTTTTTGACATTGAAATATGCCTTAGTCTTATTAAAATGAAAGGATTTTAACCATATCCAGTAGAGTCAAGAAAAATAAACAAAAGGTACCCAAATTATTGCTTTTTTATCAATGAATGTTTACCACAGTGACATCATTAAATTATCCTCAAACAATCAATTCTCACACAACAGGTAAGTATATAATTTGAAATGCCGTGGATATATGCCTGCGTTTGTATGACTCATTGTATGACTCATGTATGAGATTTGTATGAGATTACTCACGACAACGACATTTGCGTAGAATGTGTCATATAAGATAGCAGGAAGATATTAGTACTTCGGAAAATCTTTATTTTGCCTGGTTGATCCAGTGTTCGGAACTAGTCGTTGGTTCGATCACCGGTTCAGATTAGCCACCCCGATGGTAAGTACTAAAGTACTTACAACCCGATAGCCTTTACAACTTTATACCCTTACTTTTATTTTATTTTTCAACGATAAAATGCCTAACATGCCTGCCTGCTTGCGACGCTGGAGGTTGCGGGTTCGATTCCCGCCCTGGGACAAATGTTTGTACAATCTACAAAGATTTCTTCTGGGTATTTGCTATGTATAATAAAAAAAAAAACTATGTATGTATTGTATTAAGTATATCAGTCATCTAGTACCCATAACACAAGCTCTGCTTAACTTGGGGCTAGATGATGCTGTGTGGAGCATTGTGTCCAGCATTATTTATTTATTTAACACATACCACGCCGTCTGGGGGTGGTATGTGGGCATTGCACCCACTAATAACTCCGAGGGTGCACTTACTTTCGCCTTGATGGATGGGCCACGAGAACGCATGACATTCGCGATCCATCCAGCGCGGCCCACTTCTGGGATCCCTTGTCTTTGCCCAAGATTAATTTTCGTTACACTCGAGCACATACTACGAACGAAATAAAAATTAAATACATTGAATAATTACTTGTTTATTCAGTAAAACATTCTAGTAGTTGTAAGTTAACTACAAGTTTGCGGTAATTAAACATTAATCACTAAAACTGATAAGTCTTTGTACGTAATTGTGGCCACTTAACTAATTTATTTTTCTTTGTGAGAAGTTTTATAACAACAATGCCAGGACGTAGAAGGTAGGGTACCTAGTGTTGTGTAACGGGGGCTGGTGGGTATTTTGTGGTTATACAGTAAACTAGTTCAAAGCAATTTAGGTAATTATTTGTTTTTATACCTCTCAAGGTTAGGCAGTTATTCAACTTATACGTAAATTCTTATTAGCAAGAATTTACGAAAGTTAAATAACTGCCTCTTCGACGGTCTAGTAGTCGTTAGTGCGATTACTGAGCGTGTGATCCTGTGTTCTAATCCCAGTTTGGATAAACTATTCCTGGGTTATTCCATCACATATTTCTTAATTATTCCGCAGTCTAGATGTGTCTTGTTGATTGGCAATAGGCTCGCCCTCTATTACATGGGAATTAAAACTAGCTTCCAAAATTTGGGAGTTACTATACGTAGGTACATCTCTACTAAACTTTGTATTGAATCCAGGTGTGATGTATGTAATGTATGATTTTTAGTGTTGTCATAAGCTAATTACATTGATTGAGCGTATCAACAGAATGAATGATAAATTTATATGGACGTAGTAAAATAAATCAGTAGTTGCTCGTCCGCCGTGTATTCATGATGTGTCTCCCAAGTCCCGATGTAACACTAGTATTAGCTGATGTCTATGTGAAGGAAAAAGGGAGATTGTAACTAGGTACCGTAGATTTTTTTTGAGCTTTTTCGTAATCATGGGAGGGGTTTTTAGCGGGGTGGTTCGGTAGCTGCGTGAAGCGAGTTTGGAACTTTTTGTACCCCGCTTCGGATATAATAGGCTTCCTTTGGTAGTCTCTGGTCAATACATACAGTAGTTCTTACTTGGAAGTAAGAGAATTTATAATGTCAATATAAAATCTGCAGAAACCCTCAAGAGCCAAAAAAGAGGATGCAAGAATGAGCGAAATGAGCTCGATAATTTCCGCACCCGCCTTAGATCTAGGTTCGCTACTTTATTATTATGTCGCTTTGGCTTTTTGTCTTAACATTTTGCCATATTTCGTTCCGTTATAAGGGTACAAGTTTTGTTTTGTTTTTGTTTTTTTAAAAAAACGTTGCCCCACACTAGGAATTTCTTCTGTATCGTGGGTGCGTTTACAAACATTTAAACTCACATACACAAACATCCAGACCCGGAACAGCTAATTGTAGGCCATACAAATATTTGCTCCGTGCGGGGATCGAACCCACAACACGCGGCGCAGCAGCCGATGTCTCAACCACTGCGCCAACCGTGTCGTCTAAGTTCACTCTCTTGCACTTCCCTCCCGACGCCCACGGATTCTTCGACGCCAACTTTTGGTCCACCACGTGGTACCCAACGATGACTAAGACCCTAGGTCCACTCTCTACCTTAATAGACGAACAACTTTCACAACTAATACTTAAGCCATGACTCCTAGCACTCGGAACAGTTCGCACAAGGTGTTATTTATTAACAGTTTCATTTATGCGTCACGCATACAGACCTACGTTCCTTTCTAAATCGAACGGTTTTCCTCTTAGGAACACGATAAGTAAGTTCGGATTTTAGAAGGAGGAGAGGAGCTTGTGGCTAAATAAAAACAGCCGCACGGGTTGATCGTAGGTTAAGCTACGCTTGCCGAGGTCAGTCTGTGGATGGGTGACCATTCGTAACATGTCGAGACTCCTCCGTGCCTCGGAAAGCACGTTAAGCCGTTGGTCCCGGCTGTCATTTGTAGATCTTTGATAGTCGTTACGGGTAGTCAGAAACCCTAAAAGTCTGACAACCAATCTTACCAAGGGGTATCGTGTTGCCCAGTTACTGGGTTGTGGAGGTCAGATAGGCAGTCCATCCATCCAAAATCCGCCAATCCATCCGGTTAGACTGGAAGCCGACCCTAACATTGTTGGGAAAAAGGCTAGGCAGATGATGGGTTTTAGAAAGAGAGCCACACAGGTCTAACGGAGTGACAGCAGAGACGTCGCGACGGTCTGCATAGTCAAACTTTGCTTGGGTACTGTAGCTATTATTATTACCGCGTTGGTGTAGTGGTTGTGACTAACGCAATTGCTGAGCGTGATATTCTGGGATCCATCCTCGGATCAGGTAAAATATTTTGATTCACAGACACAGACTAGGCAGTTTTCTGTTTAAGCCTTTACCTAACCTAGCTGTTTAGTCTAATTTTGTATTTGGTTATTATGTTTGTATTAAGAACTTATAACATAGCTAGCGGAAATTGTGTACACCGCTGCCTACCCCTTCGGGAAATGCAGGCGCCATGTTTCGGAACATACGTCATTATCTGATTTAGTTGTTGGAAATAATTATAGCAATCTTGAATTCTTGAAAACCGGTTGGTGAATGACGTTATTTAAGGCGCCATTCGCAATAGTCGCTGATTTGCAAATATAGTCAGCGAATAAGCTATTAGTGCCATCTAGTGTTACAATAGCGAACCTGTGTAGTGGAGGTGTGATCGATAGAAACCAGTTATATACTCATTTAAATTTTTATAGACATAAGGTTGTTAGACGACAACCTTTTGACTGCGTAGTATTAATCTTTTTCAAATAATAAAGTTGAATATCGAATACAGTTTTTTGTCGTCTTTGACACTATCTCATTTAAATGAACAATTACGAGCTAGCGCATGTAAATTAATTATTGGCAATATATCAGTAATTACGGCAGAAAAGCGACCATTTTATTTGGGTACTTGCAACTGCTTAGTATAGTTCGGTCATAACCCTAGTTTGGCGAGCCCGGTTCGTGCTTGGCCGTATAGATAAGGATGAGTACTAACGTACTAGGCCGGCATTATATATTTAGTTATAATCATATTTAATATTTCTAAAGCGTTCTCTATTATGTCACTAAAACCACATAAGGTATTTACGATAAATAAAAACATACCTACTTGAGTTAACTAATTTATTACACACTTCTAGGGAACAGTTCGGTACATACACTCTAATCTAAAACATAGAACAAAAGGTGAACTCAATTTAAACCTAATGCGTGTCTCGCAACGGGCGACGAAACAGACGGTTCTGCCTTGAGAAGAGTCCCTTCGTAATCCCTCTTTGTGTTGCCACTTGACAGCGCGCTGATATTTATATTACACTTGACAACACGTATACTTATGATACGTGACGTCACAACTCTACGGGTCATACTTATCAACTCTCGGGTACGTTCTATACCTAAGCTGTGTCGGTCATGTACTAAACACGACTCAAACAATATGCCCATTTCAATATTAGGCACCCATATAAGGTGTTAATAACGTTATCAAAACAATGGTAAGGTATTTTAGTACGGCACACGAAAGCTTCATAAATAACTTTAGATACGATCGCGTGGCGTATAACACAAACACTGAATGCCAGATAGTGGGGCCACGAACAAAACCTAGTTTATTATTTATTATAATAATATTGGAAGCACGTCTAATAATAGTTAGCGTATAATTAATGCAAATTGCCTATTGATCGCGCGCGAGCACGCATTTCTGATTACACGTACAATTGCTATTACAATTGTATCAGGCGTTCGCGTTTCAAATAGGACTGAGATTTAGCACTATTTGTTAGCTCTAATGGGGGCTTTTAGTGACTGAATTTTGGTGTGCTTCATTTGAGTTTTGAATGAGTATACACACTACGAAATTCAATATACATAATACATACCTAACGTATTAAAAGTATCTTACTGCTACTACTGAAATTACTTGCCTTACCTTGCTTACCTTTTAGATCTGTCAACGGATAAACCGTTTCCATATAATGTACAGTATGATAGATTAAATAAAGAATTTACTTTAAGGAAGTTTTGTACCTACCTACTCATAAACATGAACCACTTTTATACAACATGAAATAAAAATATGAAAGAAAAAAAAAGAAAAATATGAAAAAAATATTTTCTTATTTCTGTGATAGTACACGTTGTTTATTTTCATGAGTCGTTACCCTCCCGTAAAGTATCTATGTCCATTGTAGAGTTATCTTGATATATGCCTATCTACATAGAAAATTACATTATGAGAAAATCAGCGCCGAACCTATGAATAAAAACGTCAATTTTACGGTGGCAAGTGCCTGGATTTTTAATCTTTCTACGTCAAGACTAAAGTAATATTATTATGATTGAAACATTATTTATACCAGAGAAGGTAGGTCCTCCAATAACTAGGCACAGACTTCGTCTGGATCTACTCTAAGATAAAGTTAATTTACAATCTAGATAAAATTAACGTGACTTCAGCGACGATAAAAACCAAGGACCGAGGAATTTTAGATTTTAATCTCGCAGAAATATATATTTTTCGGTAGAAGTCTATGTAGGTACATACCTAAGGTACCTTCCCTACCCGGGCAGACCCAATAACCTGTGTATTTTATTTCCCAAGGTTCTTTGATCCTATTTAAAGGCCATCTTTGATCCCATCTGAAGAACAGACCACTTCATTTATTGTTATTATATATGTAAATGTATGCTTCTGACTTGTTGCTGCGAACATTGGAAATCGCTACGAACAGCGTGCAGACCCAGGGTAAGTTTACTGAGTAGTTTCATTATGAATACGTAGTAGGTGTTGTTTATATCTAAGGCTCAATGTACCGACTGTTTTAATAGCACGCAAAGACGTGGCAGGTCGTACAAGCGAATTTGTAGATGCTCTTGTTTTGATTTCATTAATTATTTCCCGCGACCATTTACTTACACAGATAAACTGTTTTTTTGTTGGTTAGAAGAGTACGGTAGCTAGAAGGCAGTTTGTGCGATCTGAATTTTTCATCAAATTACCTTTTTTTAGAAAAAGGGTTATATCGTAACTTAGCCTTCGTACTCATCGTAACTTTACCTTCGATAGACCCATGCGGTTATTATTATTTATCTACAAACCCCGACGTACCTACGTATTTCTAACTTGCCTTTATACATATGTTAGAAATAAATACTAATATTACCTAAAGAACTGTTCAGTATTCATTACTTATTTACAATTAAATTCTATACCCAACTTTGAATAAAGCAAGCAGTGAACATCTAAATATTAAGTTTTATTCAAATTATTTAAATGTGGAAAAGCACCTAAGTACAGATCCTCGAATAGTTTTCAATTCAGCGACGACATTCAAAAAACTTTCTCAAATCCCGATCTGGGAAAGTTTTTTCAAATTTCGAACGTCGAGCGTTCGCATTTTGAAATCGGATTCATGATTGGCGCAAGTCTCTGCGGGCGAATGAAAAAACTTTAGTTCGAAAATCAAATTCCAAATGAATTTAAAAATATTTTTTGTTGCGCCAACTTTTTAAACCTATCGTTATAGATAAAAAGAGGTATTGTTTTATTCTACGTTTATGTTTTTATCACACACTGGCTTTTTATCTAGACTCTGATTTACCTACCTTGATTGTACCTACATGCTTATATTATTTAAAGACTCATGATGCTTCAACAGCATTCAACCATTATGGTTGAATGCCATAATATTGGTTGTTATATTGATGGCGTATGTATCAATAACATCAGCTACGCGGACGATATGGTGCTGCTGAGTGCCTCGGTCTGCGGACTCAGAAAGCTGATGAGTATCTGTGAGGGTTATGCAACTGATCATGGACTTTTGTATAATGTAAAAAAGAGTCAATGTATGGTCTTTCAGGGCGGACAGAGAAAAGTTGATGAAATACCAGCTGTACGACTGAATGGCATACCTTTGGAAAGAGTTGATTCTTTTAAGTAACTAGGCCATTTAGTCACTCCCGATTTGAAGGATGATATAGACATTGAAAGGGAGCGAAGGGCGCTGTCGGTCAGAGCGAATATGGTGCTCCGTAGGTTCGCACGTTGCTCAGTACAGGTTATAATTACTCTCTTTAGAGCCTACTGCACAACTTTATATACATGTAGCCTATGGACCAACTACACGCAGAGAACGTACGGCGCCCTCCGTGTCCAGTACAACAATGCGTTCAGGATGTTGTTGGGTCTCCCCCGTTACTGCAGCGCCTGGACAATGTTTGCAGAGGCACGCGTAGATTGTTTTTACGCTATGATGCGCAAGAGAGGCACTTCGCTGGTGCGGCGAGTGCGGGGGAGCTCCAACAGCATGCTGGCCGCGCTCTAAGAAAGGCTCGACTGCGCCTACATAAATCATTGCTGCAGGTTGCACATTGGATGCGGGTAATTTCATGTTTGTGTTGTCCAGTAATTTAAATTGTATTATTCTTATTTTATCAATGTGACTGGTTGTAATTATTAATAATGTGTATATGAGTCTTGGTAGCTTGAAATAAATTATTATTATTATTATTATTAAATTACATCCACTGCTGTTGAAAGTCGAGCTCTCCAGCTGCATAACTTAATTATTTTGGCAAAACGAGAGGAACCACGAAAACAGCTACGATAGTTAACAATGACGTCACGTCCCCTATTCTATTTATGAACAAGCAATAAGACAGCACTTCCGGCGGGTGATCATCCATTACTCGCGTCTCCAGAGATCCGTCAGCTAATACCCATCCGCGAACTCCTCAGTTCACAACTTCTCATAAATTCATGTTCATGAGAATATTGAAATAGATTGGATTATAACTACCTATGTTACACAATGTCTAGGTTTATATCAATGGAAGATGTTTCTGAGAATTGGTTGTAAATTATACTGGGACATCGACGGTTACCTGTACCCTGAGTTCAGTACGTATTATTTTGGACCCAGTATACATTTTTCCCAACTTTTTCGGCAGGTCTACCTTCCAATTTTTTAATTATTTTTTTAACATGTGAGATTAGGCCTTTGCCTCTCGGCCATCACATCGTTCTGGATTCCACGGGCACCTTAAACCATTTTCGTGCAGTTTTAAAGTAGCAGAGTAAAGTGCATGCCTGCCTTGGTAAGAATCCACGGCCTTTTAAGTTGTTGTTGACAAATCATACTATGGGGCCGTTATAATCCACGCGCGATCAGAATGGGATGCCACCTTTCGGAACTGTGACATCGGCCCGTCAGCGGAAGCAAACTCACGTCGATGGTCGCAAGGCGATAGGCCGTGTAGTTACAGCTCCAAAAGATCATATCCCATTCTGATCAAGCGCGGATTAAAGTACCTACGTACTAAATGGGCTACCTTTGCTTGATTTTTTTCCCCATATCACCAAAACATCTGTGATCTCTTTTGAGACCAAAACCAGTATAATTACATCGTCCCTACAAATAGCATGTAGTTTGGAAGTGCGCGTAACTTGGTCCGAACTAAACTTGAGCGTAGACAGCTAAGCTGAGCTCTCTGCCTCCACCAGTACTTGTGCTCACTTAGAAGCACGAACTCGGTGCATTATTGAAATGTTCCGGTTCGGGCTAGACAACGATGTTTATTTGTAGTTCATCCTTCACGGGCTGTGCACATAGACAAGTAAGTTTTAGTAAGTTCAGCTTAGTAAACTCTATGTGATTACCGCCCTTTGTGTTAGTACGAGTGCTTGACGTATTTGTAACGACAATTCGAACGATTAACAAACTGAAAATTTAACTATTTTGTAATTTATGAGTGACACGTAATAAATACAGGTAATACATCTGTTACTTGTGAAGTATGTGTGGTATAACTATGAATGATAGATTGGGGCACAATGTGATAAAACAACGTTGTGGTTTAAAAGAAGTATTAGTGTACTGACACCAAAGTGGGTGTACTTCGATGGTTTGATCACATTAAGAGGATGAATGAAAGCTGATTACCAAATGGGTTTTATAAGGCAGATGTCAGTAGACACGTTAGGAGAGGCCTTAGAAAGGCACACACTAAACTTATCGGTGATGTTCTTCAGAAAAGTCAGGTGCTTAGTACTCGCGACCAGATGTATGTAACGTAAACGAAGCAAAAGGATTAGCGAGGATCGTAGCTGGTGGCGTTCTGTAGTTTCTGCTTACCCTACCCGTATTAGAAAAAGGCGGGAGTTTATAGACAGATAGATACATTATCTACCTACCTACCTACCTATATAAAGGCACATTAAACAGCCACGTGCTAAGTATAAACTTACACGTCTAGCTTCGGCTCCGGGAAAGTTTTCTTTGTTAGCTGATACGAGTATTATCCATAAATTCTCTTTTTCATGTTAACTCCCTGGAGTGCGAGAAAATGGGGCAGTAACATTGTGACCTGGATTAAAGCCTTTGTCTTTAAACTATGGTGTACACGGAATATAGCCTGTTAGTTCGGGGATGTTGGATATCGGTAGTAATACTCGTATGTCACTGATCTAGAATGCGGTGTTACTGTCACTGGTGCAGATGACAAAAGAAATTGTTATTTTCTTTATCATTGATTGCATTTTTGGCAGTCATTACAGCAGTGACTGCCAAACAGGTGGAAATGACGGCTAGAAGATCGGAGAAGATTGCTGAAAGAACGACTATCACTGCTGAGATAGTAAATGATTGCCAGTGTTGGCCAATAACCAGCAACATTAACATCTACAATATTACCTAAATTTATCAAAAAACGGCAAACTCAATAGTCTACGATATTTAATGTGATCATACAATTTATCAGTGGCCGGCACAGGAATTAGTTTTCTTTTACCATACATCTGCCATTATCTCACATACAAAAATATCGAAAAAAGACAAGAAAAACCTTACATTTGTAACAGTTCAAATAAAAATTCAAACCTTTACAAAGTAAAATATCACACCAATGTGGATATAAGTAATGTACATTATAATAAATAAAAAACAATGTCAACTGCATCAGTAGCGTAAATTTGACAGTACCAGCTCCATCGCAGACCGTTTTCAATAATTTGACACTAAGTCTCTGCAATATACATGATCGATTTAAAAACTGAACTTTCAGGTAAGGTAAGAAACTTAATATTAAACGTTAGGAGCCGTTATCACGTAACAATTGGCATTACGCTGCCAATACCCGGGGATACCCGGGTGTACCCAGGCGGACCCAACTCACTGTCGCGACGGATTTAAGCAACCTTATCAGCTTTATTGAATGTATCTAAAAAGCGTTCGCTAGCAAGTTTTGTGCTGATGGTAGAGAATGTCAGGTGGGAAGGAGTGAGGAGTTTTAAATTGAGATTTGTGATATTACAGTAGTGAATATAGAATTCCTATAAGTTATAGCAACATGACTGCCCCCTTGGTCTAGTGGTCCCAAGCGCGAATCCTACCGTGGGGTCTTAGGTTCAATCCCTAGGTCGGGCATAGTGTTATTGAGTTTTTCCAATAAGAATTTTCTCATTAGTAACCCGGAGGCTGGATTTGTGCCCTATTGATAGCAACAGGCTCGCACCCTATTACATGGGATTTACACATAACTTTAGATATGTTTCTGTTATTAGAGGTGTAGATCTGGTTAACCCTTCGTCGAATATAGGCGTGATGTTATATTATATTATAATAATACCAGTCTGTATGTGCCAACTATACCACTGCAGGACTAAGGCATCTTCTCTTACAGAGAAGGAACGAGCGTTAATCACCAAGCTCGCTCAAGGCGGTTTCAGAATTATATTTATGTATTAGCGATCCAGGTTTTGACACTATGTTTTTCTTTCACCATTGTCAGTGATTTCAAGATGAACTGGGAACACACGTGAATTTAAAAGTCATATTGTTACCTTCTCGAATTTGAACTCGCTACATCGTGCTTGAAAGGCGAGACTTTAACCACTGGACCATAACTAGGTATGTCTTTTTTCCTCAGTGTTAGTCTACAAACTTTAGACTATTTTTGTACAACTGAAGCTTCCCTTTTTCCTGATTATGAGGTACAAATGTCAGGTCTGTTTACTGTAACTTGTACATAAAGCGAAATATCAGCAGCGTGTTAACCCATTAACCGCCCAATTGCCAGTCGTCTTTGCCAATTGACAGACAACCTTCGGTGTTCCTATTTTGAAGACCTCTAAGATCAGCGCTAAGGGCACGGAATCGTTCAAAACATACTGTGTTGTTAGGTACTGTGTTAAATGTTACAACAAAATACCTTGTGACACGTAAAAGCTGTCTGAAAGAAAATTTAACACCTAAATTAAAAGGTGACTTTGTTAACAAGTAAATTATAAATTAGAGGGTTATATTAAGTATAAGAATACTTGGAAGCGTGCTGGTGCTGCTCCATAGGACTATCTGGAGCAGTGGTTCCCAATCTCTTTTTGACCTTGGACCACTTTGATTCCCTCGTTGTTAGCAGGGACCAACAGGGTCAAGAATAAACCATATCAATCTTAAAATTAACCACCATTGAAACTTTTAGTGCATCCGTCAAATACAAAATTACCACTCTTCAAAAGAAGGTACTTTTGTGAAAACACTACATTTCTTATAGAAAATTTAATTCGATTTGCATCATTATTTTTGAGTTCAAAATAGTTGTTGTTGTTCAAAATAGTGGACCACTGGTGGTCCGCGGACCACTGGTTGGAAACCAATGATCTAAAGGCTAGGCAAACTACTATCAATCTAGAAGATAGCAGAGGTTGCCCCGCACTCGACACTTCTCCTGTGTTGTTGAGAAACATTTAAACTTACACACACAAACAGCCACCACATCCTCCCCCCCCTTCTGTCCTTCCCTACGGCGAATACAGGCGTGATGTTACAAATTGTATCACTGTATTAAAAGCAACAATTGTATCACTGTATTAAAAGCAACAATTGATCCTATATTAGTTAAAGGAACTGCCCTATCACTGGCGGGTCGTCGACTCTATAAACAAAGATTAGTAGGATCGTCGAGCTGAACCCCGGTGTCCTACATCCTCGCATATTGAATATATTGTGTACTAGTTAATAATAATATATCGTTTTAACTTGATTGTGTATTGATACGAATTAGAGAGCGTTGGCCTATCAATACTGATGTTAACAACTTTAGTAGACTATCAATTATTATCAAGTCTAAAGGGTATTGATATTGGATTAGAAAGCGTAGATGTAAATATATGTACATAACATATCACGATATTGCTGGACAATCCACACAGCATCATCTAGCCCCAAGGTAAGCAGAGCTTGTGTTATGGGTACTAGATGACTGATATACTTAATACATTACATATATAGATATTTTTATTATACATAGGAAATACCCAGAACACCCGGAACAAATATTTGTAGATCGTACAAACATTTTGTCCCAAGGCGGGAATCGAACCCGCAACCTCTTGCGTCGCAGGCGGACCTTCGCCCGCCGCGCCACATCGGTCGTCAAATCGATATCGATAGTCGATATCTATCTATCAGAATATCAGCGCTGCGATACTCATTTGTCTTTGAATATCGCAGCATTATACAGAGATGGGGGCCATTTAGAGTTCGCACGGGTTTTTTTCATTGTTATTTAGTTTTAATTATTAATTCCTGTGAGTTTCTGAATAAATGAATTTTCCATGTTTCTTTCTTTTTTGTATTCACAAATAATAAATGAAAAGAAATGAAAGAGTTATTTCTACAACCAGGTAACACATGGTATAAATTGACCATGGTATAGTCATTTGGTGTTTCAGTCAGTGAACTGCAGCAAAAACGGAAAAGTTACATAAGAGAATTTGTATTTACTGTGTGAGTCGTTACGCGTAGTCTAAAGCCCAATATCCTGGCAACCAATTGGCATCATACTGTTGCCCTGCGTTGTGAACAATACATTGATAGACGCTAACTGTAAAATCCTTGTATTCAGCTTTATACCAGGATGAAAACCGACCTCAAGGTTGGGAAAAGGCTAGGCAGACTATGTGTTACGAAGAGACAATTAAACTAATAGAAAATTTTCTAAAAGCAATTTCCTTTCCAAGCGATTTCCCTAACTTCATCAACATTGAGCAAGTTGTCATGAATGATTTTCCCGCTCCTAAGGGCCGTAGCATGAAGTTAAACAACTCATAACCTTCCTCAAAAAATGGGCTAACTAATACAAAAATATTTTTTTAAATCCGACTGTTAGTTCTAAAGATCAGCGCATTCAAAAGAAAATACAAAACAAAATAGCTTCGTTACGTTTGTAAATAAGCTTCAAACAGAATTGGACATTGAAAGCGGCCATGTTGGAATTGGGGGTAAGACCGCTGCCATCCATTGTTCCTAAACAGCTAAGCACTAGTTGTTAAACAAATCGCTCACTTTGCTACCCTGAACATTGACGTCACAATGTTTTACCGAGCGGCCCTGTAGCCGTGTCATCACTCCGCCATATTGCTCCACACTATGAAGTCTATGCTTGCGTCCAGTTTTTGTTCTATCAAAGTAAAAGCCGAACCACTTCACTTGATACGCTAACGCAATACACTACGCCATCGCTTCCAGCGCTTTACAGCGCAGATTTTATGATCACTATAAACTTACACACATTGCATGAAGCAAGTAGCATCCAGAAGGTTTGCTTCAGTGAAATTACTGGGTTCAAGAGATTGGTGGTGAAATATGTACTGTTAATGTATGTATAAATGTGTCATCTATGTTCATGAGTGAATAACCTGTGGTTTCCTAGAGTTTCTTAAGCCGATTAGTTCTCTCTCTTATTCAAGTCGAGCAGATTTTATATAATTTCATCTGGAGTTGGTAGTAAGCCTTCTGCCCACCTCACCCACACAGCTCCCCTGGAGCGGCAAAGCGCTGCTCAAGCTATTTACAACAACCGCTCGCTTCAACACGCTCATGACTATGGCGTTTGACACCTTATTAAAGGGATATTTTTCTTCGAGCTGATCTCGAGAAAAAAGAAAACACACCATGTATCAGCTAGTTATCGGTTCAGAACGTCGTAAACGTTGACTGGGGGATATGGTTTATTGTTGGAGGAGGATACGCTAGCATTTTTTAGTGGACAGTATTTTTACAACATGATTACGTACTGTGGAGATAAAAATAACTAATCGACAGATCGGGGAAGCTGTACAGTACCACTTGGCCACCACTGACAAAATGCTTGGAATAGTTAGAAATGATTCAAAATTTATTATGCACCTATACATATTATAATGTGTCTTGTCTCCCTCGCTGGTATAGCAGTCGCACGTGAGAGTGGAGTCTTGTGTTTGATGCCCCGGTCGGGAAAACGAATACAAATTTCTTTTCACATTCAAATTTCGTCAGTAGTTGCCCCTATAAGTATGAAATAAGTCCTGCAATACACCTCTTTCTACCCCTTTGAAGAGTGTGAATGTGTGATGTTATGAGCAAAGACCGAGGACGTTCACAAGGTCACACATCCTGGCCAAAAACATAAAAAGGAACGCGATCTCAGCAGAAAGCGAACAGAATGGACACTTGGTGTGTGAGGAGCTTGTACATAACTAGAGAGAGTAAATACCTACTAGGTACGTATAGTGCGTAAAAATATGTACTTGATGTGAATACACTCCAAATATCTGAAGTGCACCCTTTTAGTGAGTGGGGTCACACTGCGAGCGATGGCTATCAACCACTTCCCTTTTATTTTTCTTCATCTTTCTTATTTTTTTTAGAGTCGTTTATCGTTTCTACTTTGGTGTTCCCATCAATATTGTCAATATAACTTCAATTCTTCCGAGTCTGTTCAAAAAGATACGTAATGCAGGTTAACACTTTCCAACATCACCATAGATAGTGTGGTAACTATAAAGCAGCTCGTGTTAGGTAGTACTACAATTCTTATTTCTACATAATACCAGTGTTCGATTTCGAAGGGTGTGTGCTGGAGTAATTAAATGCAAAAAATACATTTTAATCTGACATTTGTGTCTAAGATGAGGCAGCGCCCGCATTGTTTACAAAATCAAAATAAAAGTTTAGAAAGAATAAAGAATGGGACACGCACAGGAAATATAAACGACATAAATAAAACTAATAAGTACAACGTATAACTAATGAGTAAGAATAAAAGAAGGACCTGGCCAAAAGGCTATCTCAGCATAATGCTGTAATATTTAATAAAAAATAAGTATAGCAACCCTGTTAACGTTTTATGTGTCACTCACACACTGACTGCGATCGCGAAGGACACGGAAACGTTTACAATTTTCGTGAACGCGCGACTGCATCGCACTTAGGTACATACATAGTTGCGTCTATAAAAAATCTTTTTCTTTAACCCTATTTCAAAGGTGCGGTTGTGTCTAACAGGCGATAGTGACCACCTAGCACCAGGTGGACCGCTCCATCCATTGGACCCAATCATCATATATTTCTCCAATCGCTGTCACTGTAGCCCCACCACCACGTCAGCAACAGCTCCATCGCTTCGTAAAATATCGAGTGCGAGATATGACAGCATTCGGCCTGCGTTTGATGGACCCCCCCTCCCTGCCCCCTGCCACTGCTACCTCACACCCTCGTGTCCCTGAGGACGGCTAGGGATGCTCCTATTTGTCGCTAACACTGATTGGTACCGTGTCACGTGTTATTACGATATTATCAACATACATGTTCAGTGGTAGCTAATCGGTGACATGAAGTCAATTTTGATATCGTGGTAGATGTTAGCATTAAAATTAAACTGTCTTCTATACATATTTTGTCTTATTTTGTACTCTGTTGTCTGTGGCATTACATGTGGGTCATTGTCTAAAACACAACACCTACAAACTCCAATTTTTACTGTATACTCATGTTTTTACAAGTACATTATCTTATATCTTTTACCTAATCTTTTACTTTGTCATGGTTTCGAGATTGATTGACTGTAGCGTACGAAAATAGAAACATGTTTGGGAGACACGTTCCTTAGCCGGGGTACTGAGTTCTATTTCCGGAGTGAGCAGAGTATTATTGGTTTTTTTTTTGTACTCTCATGAATCGATTTTCGTATAAGGCCCCCACTGTGGAAATTTTATGAGGAGTGAAATTCATACAAGCGTGAACTCAAAAGCGTTGTTTTGTGCCAAATGTTTTGCGCGAATATTGAAAAAGCTAATGTTGGCGCCGCCACACTCCATCGCACTTCAAGAGTTAAATCCTACTCCAACTCCAAACTGTCGTTGAAGCTGAAACACCATTTTTTTTTTTTTTCTAATCAATCTTTATTGTTCCAAGGCTGGATAAATTACTCCCTCATGCTTTTCTTCTCTCGGCTGATTTGTTAAGAACGATTCCAAATCCTCACACCTACGTTTCTTAGTAGTCTGTGGGCCTACGCCAGTTTTCAGGCACCTACAGTGCGATGATCCTGGCCCATCCATCGTTGATCTTGAGTTTTACATTATCAGTGATAGCCCGGACTTTGGCTATAGTGCTAGTCGTTAGTGACTTCATCTGGTGAAATGTGAATCTTTTTCTACTCTTTCAGAGATTTTCTTTATTCTCGATTCCTTCTTCTTTTCCTTTTCATTTATTATTCTTATTTCGGAAAGCACGTTAAGCCGTTGGTCCCGGTTGTCATTTATAGATCTTTGACAGTCGTTACGGGTAGTCAGTAGCCCGAAAGTCTTACCAAGGGGTATCGTATTGCCCAGTAACTGGGTTGTGGATGTCAGATAGGCAGTCTTTACATGTAAAATATTGGTATTCAGCTGCATCCGGTTAGACTTGAAGCTGACCCCAACATAGTTGGGAAAAGGCTTGTCAGATGATGATTTTTATTCTTATTTATCTTTAGTTCTAAAAACTCCGGCTGCACGCGCCCGGTGTGGCCAGTGTTCCGCGTTGCTCTATGCACAACACATTACAACTCCTGAGCAGCTGTAATCTCTTAATATTTAACAATAACTCTTTGTCCCGCAACCGTTCAAAAGCCAACAACATCCTGTTACGTCATTCACCTACAGTATGCATGCTCACGTATTCGTTGCAGCAACATCAGAAGCTGCACGTTGCTACATCGCAAGGTGGGGAATCCCCGGGGGCTCTAACGTGTTCGGTTTAAACCATGCTCTTTGATACGTTGGTTATTGTTACATGATCCAGTTGCGATGCAATTCATTTAAACTTATATTGAAAAAAAAAGGTTCCTTTCAAAACTATATTTTATGGTATGTATGGTATTATAAGAAGAAGATGTGTCGATCCTAAATATATTGGGATAAGGGAACTCCTTTATTCACTGATGATGGTTTTATGGAATTTAATTATTCATCTAAGCAAGGTATTCCTACAGATTCCGGAAACTTGTAAATGACTGAATTCCGTTTCAATAAGTTCTCCAACTTGCTTGAACTCCGTCAATTGCAAGACAAAGACCAGACACGAAGAAAGCGATTGGAACTATCTCTCGCAATAAACCGCTTTCGTTGGCAATTCCATGAAATGTCAATAGAAATTATTCAGGAGTTCAATTTCATGATATCTGAAAGAAAAAGGAAACTTGAACAGAAGTTATAAAATACAAAGATAAATGCTTTTCAACCGAATAATATAAACTGTCAAAAGTCTTTTGAGATAGTTGAGTATTGGGATAGTTCAAGTGATTTCCATTCATGTAAAAAAATGAAAACTTATTTTTATAGAAATATTTTCATCTGTATTGATATCATTTTCGGCGACTGAGCGGCCATTAAGCTTTTAGTATAATTAGGCTGTTTTCTTTGAAGGAAATTTTTATGGAAAAATACGATGAGAGAGTGTTCTGTTCGGCCGGAATAGGGGCGCCGTGATTTGTGATTCTATGAGACATTCCTAATTAGGGCTTACAATGATATTTGCCGTCTTTTTCCTCATTGACATTATTTTAAGTATTCGGTAACAGTGTTAAATTTTTGCTCATATATATACATCAGTGATATTGCTCAGGAAGGTTCGTAGTACTTTCGACCGGTGTAAGTGTACGGCTAGATGTATGTATAAACGTAAAGTTTACGCGTAGTTTCTGCTTACTCCCATGGGATAAAGGTGTATGTTGTTGTGCGTATGTTTGTGTTCAATTTTGTTTTTGATTCTTGCTTTGAGCGGTTTTTACTTAATAATTGTTTATTAAGTAAAAAACAGTTTAATCAAAACAGTAATTCATAAGTAATATTACACAATGCACTATGATTACAACCAAAAGTCGTACCATTGAATCATATCCAAGGTATCAGCTCAGCAATAAACTAGATTGACACTATCACAGCGCCATTAAACCCGACTATAACAATATCGTGCACAAGAACCACTTACGAACATAATCCGAAACCATCCAAACATTAATTAATTTCTTGCTCGACTCATCGTCACCCTCAAAAGGGTTGGCTTACAAAGCGAATGACACTACATCCTCCGTCTCTTTTTTCCCTTTACGTTCGACTCTCTCTCTCGCTCGCACGCGCGGTAAAATCACCAGTTTGTTTGATGAGCGTTAATTGCTTTATTAGTTTCTCTTGTTTTTGTGAAATATTCGCAAATCTGTTGGCGGAAGTCGTTTACTTTGTGTTCGTTCTGTGGCGGCGCGGGCGCCATTTAAAATGTTTGTGTCGACTAATGAGTGAGTACGGTGGGTTCCATATTATATTGATTTGAGGGTTTTGTAACTTGGAATACTGTTACGGGAACTGAGAATATACATCTGTTAACACACATACAGAACTCGTGTGGATTCCTCTTATGCTTAGGCAAAGGTGTACTTATGTAATAGTAAGTTGGTACATTTTGATAGTTTATATTGTAGAGTCTTTACATGGCTAAATTAGTTAGAAACTGTGTCGGCACTATCGAAGAAGTCGTCAGCATGCCAGATTATAGTAGACACATAACGTATTACTAGTCGTGCCTGCGGCTATAATAGAAGTACTCTAAGTTTCTCTTGATAAAATTAATCATCTGACAGTGAAATTAAAAATTGGTTGGACACAAAAAAAAAAGTTTTTTGAAGTGAAACTTCTTTATCGGGGTTGGAAAAAAAATTAGTGTAACATTTATTCCGTTACGCGCCATCTTGTTTTGAGTAGTTACATTTTTGAAATCCAGGTGGCGATTGCATCGACTTCCATAAGAGCCCATGACCATGCTTTGAGTAGTGATGACTTTGACCACTAGGTGGTGTCGTGCAATTGTCATTTACCAATAGCATATCGTTTTAACGGACTTACTCCTACCACTATACTTGACCGTTTTTCTATTGCACGCTTATTTATTCCCAGCGCTCTATAGTGACGTGATAAATATATATATATGTTATATTGAAGTGATCAGCAAAATCAAAGGGTTTATTTTAATTCTAATTCCAGTGAATTTCTAAAAAAAGTAAGTAATTACATCTCTTTTTCTAATACTTAGGTGTAATTATGGTATTTATTTTTCCTCGTTATTTAAAATTAACCTCAGTTTTTTATTGTATTTTTCAATACACTAACACGTGGGTATAATTATGGTATCAATATATTTCGTATTTCAGTTACCATAAGCCATTAATAACACAAATATATAATAACGACATTAATGATAGTAATAATTCTATTACAATTAATGAAATTCAATAATAATCTTTGTAGTAATAAGCTAAAATGAAATAATTGTAGAATTTGTATTTATGTCTATGATAATAAAAGCCTTTCATTAAACTTTATGTAATTTGACTTTATTTAACCAATTTCTGTAAAGTTGCATATAGTAAATTATTTTTTGAAAAATAACGTCATAAAGAAGTTTCACTTCTTACGAGTGTACGCTAGTACACGCACACATTTTTTCTATTAATACCGTATATACTTTCAGATGCATTCATTCAAGAAGTGTTAATTTAACATTACAAACAGACACTTCAACTGTATTTAATTGTATACATGTAGAGGTCCTATGTTTTAATCGGAAAGTTTATTGCCAGATAAACCACACAGGCAAATACAAAAAAAAATACAAAAACACTTTGCGCGACCCCGGGATTGAGCCGAGGACCCCTCACCCAGCAGCCTAGCTCACGACCGCCAGGCCAGCGAGGCAGTAATAAAGTTAATGTAGTGAGTATAAAGTGGATCAGTAGCGATGTGACGAGGGTCTGTCAGTGAGCACAGATGATATGAGGATAATTGGAGAAGCCAGTGGCTCGGGTGGAGGTCATGCAGACTGGTGAAGGTTATTTTTTTATACCCGACGAAAACAAGCGAGGTTCTCAATCCGACACTTACTTATATATATATTTTATTAATGTTTGGCCACGCAAAACTTTTCACCGTTTAGGCCGATTTCGATGATTTATTAGATGATAATTCTTTTTTTATTGAATAGGGTAACATGTTATAATTATGTTACATAAGCTTTTGTTTCGACGTGCTAATCTTTGGAACTGCAGTTCGGAGTTTTTTTTTGCACTAGCTATTCTTAAGAAATTCCTCTTATTGAACATCACGTTAATTTCTTAGGAGCGAGTGAAACCGCAGGGTAAAGATAGTTAAATTAAATAACTTCAATAGTGCGACACCCGTGTCAATAGGTAATCGTAAAAGTTATTTTGGTATTTATTTTTAATAATACAAGCCGCCACGTTGACAAAGACAAAGAAGAAGTAACCGCGCGCTAACCTTTAAAGATTCATGAGCGACAAAGTTCCAAAACATAATTCCTCCCTAAACGCAGCCATTTTATTGCAGCGCGCAGAACGACTTCCGCTTCCTATTAATTCTTCGGAACTCGCCTCGTTTCCATAACAAAAACCTTTCAGCTATAAATTCGCTTTGGAACCTTCCAGAAACATCCACAAAGAAAATCAATCGCCGCCGCGTAAAATATAGAAAATCCTAAGCCAAGATATTTTATCGCTGGCTCTTTCAAAATCAGAACCGTCTTATTTTCAGAACAAAACTTTGAAAATCGGAAAGTCACACAGCGCAGGAAATATAGATACCGACTCTTTATATACCGACAACTAGTTCCTAGTCTCGTGCCAAGATCCTGAGGTCTTGTGCGGTCGGGGTAGGGTCGAGACTCGCGTGTACAGTCTGGGAGCGTAGCGTACACACACGTAGAGCAAATAAAGTAAGTTCTTGCTAATAAAGTTCCCTTATCAAACAGAGGCACGTGCCTAGGCTAGCTTGACGAGGCGACACACGGGCGGCGGGGATGCGGAGCGGACTGGCGAGCATGCTGTACTAAACAGAACGGCTTGAAATTTGACTGTTTTAACTTTCTGTACTGATTCTCCATATTAACTTTAACAATGGCAAATCTTACACTCCTACGTACGTGCATAGTAAAAAAGGTAACACTTACAAAAAAAAAATCTTCACGGAATCAATATATAGATGTTCGTGTATGTAACTAGATCTTTTCCTCCTCAATGGATGGCGCTGGCAAGTCATATCTGACTGGAAATCAGAATGGTGACTTTGTTCTTTTCTAGCCGAAAATACATTTTATTACTCTGTCCTTACCTTACCTTACCAATTTGTTCGACAATACCTAAGTAGGTATATATTATGTCCAGACCTTGGTTTCTAAAAGATATACATTACCAAAAAAACTTAGAGAAAGTCAAAACTTGAAAACTTTAGAATTTTAGTTATCTTGAACATTATATTCCACCACACACACGACTTAGAAAATATCATTCATATTTTAAACTTTTATACTACTGAGACTAAAAGTCTTTTTTTAAACTATGTCCTTTTCTGTCCCCTGACAACATGTACCTATACGGTAACAAACAAACTTACATTCGCACTTATAATAATATAAGTTAGGATTTATGAACGTAAAATTGCGTCACTAATTATGAAGAAAGAAACCTTATCTAAGAGGATTAAGACCATCTTTATTGAACACAAAAAAGTAATTATCTTATCATCAAACTAAATCACAGTCACGCAACTTTTACCAAGTTGAAAGAATTATTTACCCGTGGGTGTCAGTGAGGTGACCCCCGCGCGGTCTAGATTCCCTGACCGGCCTAGCTTGCAGCGGGGCGATGCCCGGGGGGCTACGCGTCTGCACCTATACTCCCGAGGGGCTGGGAGCCGGGGGGCTGGGGGGCTGGAAGGGGGCTAGGCAGTAAATCACAGGCCATTCTTCATCCTATCTCAGCTCAGTTTCAGATTTATAACCGTCTCCAGTCACTGATAATTCGGCGCTATTTTAATGCTATTTCTTTGGGATATTAGTTTTAGTTTCAATATGTTATTTAAGTTACGTTCTGATAGGAGTGTGTGTGTGGGTGTGTGTGTGTGGGTGTGTGTGTGTAAGTGTGTGTGGGAGGGTTACCTTGGAACTTTTTCCTTTAAGCGTTTTTCACGAAGTTTGGGGTATTTATAAGTGGAATTTAATATATAGGATTAATTCTTAATCTGATAGACTAAAAATACCAATTATTAAATAGTATTTATAGTTAGACTTTGTATTAAGTCTATGAAATTAATCTAAAACAATTACTAATACAGTATTAATTTATTCTTGTTTGCAATGCAGACTAATTGAATAGGTTCTGATTAATCACGATGTTCTATTAGGATCCCACCTGTACACTGTACAGTCATTATTATTTAGTATCAATCTATGAAGCGTTCAATCAATCTCCGATTCTGAACTTTTGTGGACTATTCTCTTGAGATAATCAGTTTGCATTGAGTGAAGGGGACAATCTCAATAGCTATAATTAAATTGTAAAGTAATAATTTGAACTATTGTTACGACTGACACTTGCTTTTGTTTGTTTCGTATTACATTTTTGTTTTTTATTTTTTTTTAATTAATTTTTTGTTTTCGCCTTTTGTTAACATCTTATTATGGCATTATTGTGGAATGAATGAGTATGAATATAAACATGATTATGTGATTCTTTTTTTGTGATAAAACACATCATCACACCTTTATTCCTCGAAGGGTTGGGCAGAGGTGTGCCTGTAGTTCAACTATATTTTACCAGTTTTTTTAACACCCATGTAATAGGGAGTGAGCTAATTGCCCTTAACTGGGCCCATATCCAGAGTCCGGGCTGCTACTGAAAAAATTCTAATGAAAAATCCCTATAACATATTGCTCAGCCCGGGAATACAACCCAGGACCTCATGCTTAGCAGTCGCGTTTGCAACCACTAGACCAACGTACAAATTAAGAAATGGGTGGGTTAAATACAATAACTAAATAGGTAATAAAAATAACTTTACAACAAAATACAACCGGTTCCCTAAAACAATATTAGACAAAAATATATAATACTGAGTGCAAAATAACTTTGAAACCACACCAAACACACCGTACTTGTACTTCGTAGTGATTGATTTCAAAGTCAGTTGTATTTTTTTGTGAAAAAAGTATTTATTATGTATTTATTATGTAAAAGTATTGTTATGATTTTATTTTATAATTATATTTTATTTTATAATTATACTTTAATTTCTATAAGTAACTATTTTTTATTCATAATTTATTCAAAGGGCTCTTTAGAATTATCGTTTGGCACGCTGAAAACACTAACAGCTAGTGGTGATGGAGGCGCGTCTTTTAAGATACCTATCCATTATGGGACTGAGGGTACTGATAACAATACCACCACAGTCCCACGAACCCACCACAAGTCACCACAATACAAGTCATAGATATTAATTAGACAGCGAAACAGCTGCTCCAGCAGTACGTCGTCAATTACACATCGGATACTAATTGTATCTCGATCGAGATAATTAGTCGTGTGGACGCGTTTAGCATCGCTTAATGTTCTGTTTATGTGATTCTGATTGCCTGTATCGTGTACATACAGCTATTGGAACTAATTCTAACTCCGATGCGGACTTAGAGTACCAACCGTCATCATCATCCTCATGCCTTTGTTCCTATTTATTTGTCGTCGGCACAGCATGACTTCTATTTCCATAGGTAGGTACGTCTCTATTTGTCCGTCATTCCAATAATAGTCACCTCCTAGAATAATCAAATAAACCAACAAAATAAAAACAACCTTATCGGGAGCGATATGTTGTAGCCGTTTGGGGTCCAAACACTGTGGTCATGGGGTCGACTCTTCACGCTACCATAGGGTGGGCTCTCTTTTCGGCCATTGCCATTCTACTTGGCAATGCTGCCAGCCATTTGGGCACTTTTCCCGTCAGTAGGATTTGTTTGTTGCCGTTATACATATTACTATTCTTATTGAAAGTCTTTAAACAATGACAAAGATCTATTTTAGCGGTCGGAAATACTGCAATTCTTTTTTAATTGTTTCTCTTTAAGTATATTTGTTTTTACCATTTCTGTCCTAAAGCCCAAAACTTTCGCAATAGGATCTATCAATATAAGTCGTCATCATTGGTAATTTTGTCTGTACGTAGTTTTTCAATACTCCAGCTTCAAGAAAGGTAAAAATAAAAATGATCAATGATTTTTGAGTTATGTTTATACGAGAATTAGAATATAATAGAATATTTATTTACCAGAAACACGGTACAGAGTTGTTATAGAAAGTTATCTTGTTCATCACGTAGTTAACAGTTACAATATAAACATTAGTTCAGGACGACGGAGGTCGGTGGTGTCGTGTGCAGTAGGTATATAGTACACACGTACGAGAACTGACCGCGGGTATTGTCGATAGCGCGGCAAAACACAACTTTTTACATTACCCGCCGACTACTATACATAGCTTTACCTGACTGTAACAGTAGCGCCGCCACACAGTTTGCTGAACAAGGATATTACTGTCAACAGTCTGGGCAATTTGTGCGGAGGCAAGCTAGACTAAGTTATGGGTAACTTTAGTTATGTTTTTTGGGACGGAAGTAATAAGTTCAGTTAATTTCATTTTACTTAACACAAGCATCTTTTTGCTTAAAAGGTGATCTCAAACTCATGTGTGTTAACAATGTAGGTAATTGCAATAAACAATTTTTTTTTTTTACTTAGCATTTTTCTAACTGTTTTGGACGATTATAGCTGTTGTGGATTCAAGTCTAACCAAATACAGCTGAAAAAGTATCAGTACTTTACATGGAGCGACTGCCTATCTGATCTCCACAGCCACAGTATATGGACAATAATATACTCCTTGGTAAGAATGGTTGTCAAACTTATTGACTTGTATCGATTGTCAAAGATCTACGATTGGCAGCCAAGGCTAAGGCCTGACGTACTTTCCGTAGCACGAAGGATGGTCTCCCATCCTCGGACCGACACAATTGTAGCTTCACTTTCGGTGGATCCACTCAGATATTTAGCCTCAAACGCTCCCATATTTTCTATAATATTCTTATTCTATTAAGAAAAAACTTAAAACGATCATGATTAAACCAAAATAAATAATATAAATAAGGATGCTGAGAAACAAATGAAACCCAGCACAATACAATACAAAGTTAACAAGCTGTTAGCTTTACAGATTAGTGACAAGAAAAACACTTTCAGGCTTATCAATGAATAAATCAGTTGCTCAAACATTTACAAAAGCGAGGGCGGGACTTTAGTAACTTACAAGGTAAAGTAAAACTTATTTATAGATCCTTCGGTACTTCACTATAGTTTTCCTTAAGCTGTTCGATTTATTCCTGCGCACAATATGAGGAGATTGATACCCTCCTGTGCTATAAATAATGAAGGAAGTATGTGAAGGAAGTATGTTACATGTGAAATTATTATTTCGGGAGGGAATTTTTATTTACTTGATAAATGTTTACAGAAGTGTTCTTAAACATCATTAAGTAGGTAGAATGTTCATACAGTTCATACAATTGTAAGAAAATATAATTGATATATGAATTAGTACCTGCTGCGTGTTTCTAAGATAAGCTGACACCGATGGAGTGGAAGTAAAAAACCCGTACATTTTTCGTACTCTTAACTATCTCATAAATTGCTGCTTACATCCTACTAACATGATACATAAAAAAGAAAGAAAGAATAACATTTAATTGGGACACGCACAGAAAATACAAACCACAAATAGGTACTACACGGCACGGCATGGCTGGCGCAGTGGCTGAGTGATTGGCTGCTGCGCTGCGTGACGAGAATTCGATTCCCACTCGGCACAATTATTTGTATGGTGTACAGATAGTTGTTGTGTCTGGCTGTTTTGTATGTGAATTTAAATGCTAATAAACCTAGTGAAGAGCAACATTTTTATTAAAAAAAAGGGAATTAAATAGTAAAAGTAGAAAAGTATACTTGCAGCAATTAATAAGTTACTCTATTTCAGTAGACATTAACTTGTACTATCTGTTTCTGTAATGCGCCGTACAATCTAATACATTGCCCCACAAAACTTTAGTAAAACGTATTGTAACAAACAGATAGTTTCTGGCTAACTATAAATCTGTGCGAGACACTGTCGCCGGGATATATTGCGCTATTATTTTTGGTCGCTTCGACATTTTGTTTAGCACTATATGTTGCCAGAAAGGAGTAATTTTGCAAGTTCAGCTATATGCTTACTTATTTATTTACTTAGACACTATTTATGGTTGGAAGTTCTTATAGTACCTGCCTACTCGTAATGACTTGTGCTAATGCTCTGAATAAACTTAAGATTTTGTTCAAATAATAGTCGGAAGATTTCATAAATTATGTTATTTTAGCATAGCATACTTTTCACATAGCGAATAAATAAACCTTTTTCAAAATGTCTGAGCAAATAAAAACTCATGGACACCCTACAAGCCCACAAATGGCGTCTCGTTGCATTTTTTCCCTAAAAACGCAACCGTTTTATTGTCACCCTTCTTTTTAGTGATACCGTAACGTAACTTCACACTATAGCCCTCTTCATTTCTAATACTACTAACTTGGACACTGTACCACCGTAATACCTACCCTACGAAGCACAAAATAGTGTCTATATTCTTTCAAAAATATGTCCCTGCTTACAACAGTCCATTTAATTGAGGTAACAGTTAAGAATAGCAAGACTTTAAACAAAATTGCACTTTATAGCACACAAGTTAAAGATGTTATTTCTTTGTACATAATAAATGGTTACGTATTTGCTGCCGAGTCGTGTGGTTCCGTAGAATGCGAACCCTTTAATAAAGGATAATGACATAATGTGAAAAGTTTAGACTCGTTACAAAGTAGACTTGGGTAGCAGTGCGAGTGAACAATAGTCACGAAGTGATTCAGCTGATATAGTCAGGGCATTATTGAAAATGGTGGAATAATAAACGTCATTTCATAGAGGTAGAGCTAGGTGCTACTGAGCATGAGGTCCTGGGTTCGATTCCCAGGTTGGACGAAGATTTTTGGGGTTTTTTCATCTAGTATTTCGCAACTTGAAGTTTGGATATGAGCCCGGTTGATGGCAATAGGCTCGCCCCCTATTACTTGAGACTAACATGACTAGCGAAATAAGGCTGTTCTATTAGTACACCTCTGCATTGCGCCTACAAATGAATTGAGAAAACAATATTAAAGTGATGAACCGGAGAGACTGAAAGAAGAAAGCAATATCATCGTTCAGAAAAAGTTAGGTGATAACATTGTACCCCGAAAGCATTATATGTGTAAGCCCTCCACCAATCTTTCCACAAAATGTAATTCATCCTCGTTTCCAACATGATCTTGATATGTCACAAGTCAGGCTCCGTCTGATGTCCTAGGCCAACACTTGACGTCTGACGTTTGAGGCCGACTTATGTCAAGGTCGGAGTTGACCCGTTTGTCTGAGGTACATTTTGGGCGCTTCTTTGGTGAAGAACATGCTTCTGTATTTTGTTGTTGTTAAAGATATTTAACCACACAGCGACCGGACAACTTATATTCTATTATGGATGGTGTGGTGTATCTTTTGAATAGATATATAATTATAACACTGTCCAGTAGACGCCAATAGTGAGGCAGCTGTCACTAATGTCATCCGTCAGTCACCACGAAGACGGTGGGAAAAGGTTGACAGTGCAGTGAAATAATTTGACGACATGGTTGGCGCAGAGGCTGAGCGATTGGCTGCTGCGCTGCGTTTCGCGGGTTCGATCCCCGCACGGAAAAAATATTTGTATGGCCTACAGGTAGTTGTTCCGTGTCTGGCTGTTTGTGTATGTTAGTTTAGATGTTTGTAAACGCACCCACAATACAGGAGACATTCCTAGTGTGGGGCAACATTAAAAAAAAAATTGCGACCGAAATAATTAAATAAGGGATCCACAGAATTCTACTTAGTTTTACATAATTTGGGTTAACTACTAGTAGCTGTATTCGTAGTACAACTACGATAGCAATAGTAAGTAGTAAGTCTAGTAGGGATAGTAGTGATGGTACTGTGAGTGCTTGTAGTAGTAGTAGACTGCATGGAGGGTGGACGTCAGATAAGTAGTCGTTCCATATAAAATAAGGGTGGGCTGGAAGCTGAACTATGTTGGGACATAGTAGAAAAAGGGTATATTCCACTTGTTCCAATGCAGAAATATTCTCATATTTTTACGACCAGCCTTCATTCGAGTCTTCATACAGAATTCCTAAGTGAATTCGCAAAATTTTAAGTGAGGTCTAATTTTCAGCTCATATCCGTCTGTCTCCCTGAAGACTGTAATTTCCCGTATGAAGTTTCCATTTCCTGACACAAAACGTTTTGTTAATTAATCTTTGTAATTATAATCTGTTTGTACGACGTTTAAGCTTATTATGTAACGGTGTGGCGCTTACATTACATTTGAGTTCATTTAATTGGTTTTTAGTTGAAGACCAAAGAAACGATGGATGGGTTGAGTTAAAGATGATATGACTGGGAACGTGGTGACTGTTTAGATGACGGCAAATAGAGATTTTGGGAGAAGACGACATGCTGCCCCTAATAAGTTGGGATAAGGGCAGGAGGGTGATGATGACGATGAAGTAGTTTTTAGTGTAAAATCCTTCTTGCTCTTCTCCGTCCCCATTCTTTCATTGAACAATCGTATTTATTTTTACCCACCAACATTTTTTCTCAATCTTTTTTAGAAACCTTTAGAAAAATGGCCCAGTGGATATGGCATCGCCTCTCAGGCACAAGGTTATGGGTTCAAATCCTGGCAAGTAACAGTGTCACTTTTACAAATATATAATAAGTACTTTCTAGTAGAAATTGACGCTTGTGCCTGCTCTGTATTAGAAGAGGCCTTTCCCCTGCAGTGGGACAATAACAAGCTTTTTTTATTTAACTCCTTTCTAAGAAAATCCCTTTTGATATAAAACGAAAATTGTAACAACCTTATAAGTGCCCAATACATTGTATAAGTACAAGCCAGTTAGCAAACAATTATTTTTGTTCTCTTTTGGAACTTTTATGAGACTTCCCGACGTTTGGCAGTCTGTGTGTTGCCTGGGAAACTATCGGTGACAATGTAAGTTTGATGAAAAAGTAATTTATAGCTCTCGCGGGGATAAACAAGTCTGCTGAGTTTTTATAGGTCGGATGGAAGCGATTCTGTGTTCTTTTGATGAAAAAGAAGAAACCCATTCTGAACTAGCTAACATGATAATAATTGGTTTCCATTTTATTTATTTGAGGCGCCTAAAAGAACATCCACATGTGACGATACCTTAGTACAGTCAAGTAAATATATTGTTTAGCCAATGATACTGTACGTAAACTGTGTTAAAGTCTTTTTACGACTGTCAATGAATGACAATTACGGTTAAAATAATTTAAATATTAATAGTCAATAAGCTACATGGTTCGTTTATCTAGAAGTACATGCGAGTTGCTAAAACATTCGTCAATTTTCAAATGATTTCAATTATCAAGTCAGAACTCACATAAGTTTTAAAGCTCTGGCACAGAGCATACTACTACAAATAACAATAAGATAATCACGCGGATTACTCTGCTTGCGCGATGTAGGATTTGTGACGTCACGTCTAATGCGTAGTTCGTATGCAACGTTATGGATGTCGCTACCTACACATAAATTCATATGAGCCTTGTCTCTAGGTGACAGGAACATTGCAATGACACGTATTCGTATATCGCACGTGCCGTGAGGACGTGAGCCACGAGGTATTGCATTTGTAATGGGGAAGGAGTTCTTGCTAACTTATGCCAAATGTAAAAAGTTATTAGAATAGAGTAATTCTGTTGCTAATCGAGTAGTCTACTGCATAGAATGACTACTACTTAGTTTAGGGATAAAAAAGGTACAGAAAGCCACACGATAGTGTTAACAAGAGCGGTATAAGATGGCCGCGCATTCCTTTAAAATTCCGTCTAAGTCCAGTTCAATGTCAACGTGTAATCACTGACGTGCAGCCAAATGGGGAGCAGTCCGTTTTACTAACTAAACCAAATCTGCTCATTCAATAAGTCACAATTTAATTAGTAAACCCTTCACCCTCACAACCGAATATGATAACACTTGAAACTTATTCGAGTGAAAACAGGGGAGAGAGATAATTGTGAAATATATGATGTACTGTGTATTGCGTAATAAATTATGATCATGCAAAGGACATTGCATGATCATAATTTATGACGATATTATGTATCTTATATAATAAATCCAACACATACAGATATAGTCACACAATGATGAACAGATGATGAAAACAAATTTTAATTTCAGACCATAAAATATGAATCCAGTAATGTTAATGTGATTGATGAATAGATTGTATAATTGTATTGGTCAGGAAGGAGATGACGGTAATAGGGATGTGCGGAAGAAGAAGATATGCTACGATGACCCTAATTTAATTGTGTAAAAGGCAAGATGATAATAAATAATAATAATAATAAAAAAGTGTTTATTTCTCACCACAAGCCAAAAGATACAAACAATATTTACACACAAGCAGTAGGCAACTAGTTTTGGTTGTGGATCGCTGGTGCCTGTGGTAGGTAGTAACACCTGTAATACAAGTCACCAGGTCTCCACCTGTTTAAAGTTACACATTTGATAGCAAGTTTATCTGGTATCACAGCAAATTACAAAAGTTTCAAAAAAATATTTAAATTAAATTAAAATTAATTAAAGAAAGTACTAGAGTATGATGAGGATGATGATGATGATGACATAAATCAAGTGTTAATAAAGTAGACTTAAATACTAATCTTATAATCATATGTTAAAGTCTCGAACATCGTTCCGTGCGAAGTAATAAATGCATAGATAACTCGTGAAGTAAAAGTATGTACATTGGAAAGGGGAATGAAACTGACTGAGTGCTTTTATGCCACAACCTTGAATAATGAATAACTATTGGTACTGGCTTGTCTGCCTCGTTGGTGCAGTGTGAGTTTAGTGCCGAGTATGAGATCCTGGCTTCGATTCCCACCTCGGACAAAAAGTTATTGAGCTTTTCATCAGCAATTTCTCAGCAGCAGCCTAGAGTCAGGATTGTTTGTCTGGCTGATGGAAATAGCCTCCAACCTTACATGGGTCTTAAACATGTCAGTGTACTCTAAGTACACCTCTGCCTATCTCTTCATTGAATACAGACCTGATGTTATGTATTGATACTTGAAATTCATACACCAGCCTGAGATACCAATCATTTTCAGATTCGCTGAAATTAACGATCTCTCTCGAACCAAGTGACGATAGCCGTTATTTCATATTTAACACCGAAACTTTTCACTGTTTACAATTTTGTTCAAAAATTCAAAACACTGGATTCCCTCTATTCATCAGCGGACACACCATTCATCAACATTGATTAATTTCTCGTTCACTGATCGTTTGTTTTATGTACTGTTGAATTATTCACGATGACGTCACAGACTGAATATTTTAAAGTGCGACGTCGAACGTCCCCCACGTTCGACGTCCATCTTCCAACAGTTTTCCATAATTTTAAGGAGTTTGAGTGGGGAGTACTTCCTTACTAAAATAACAGTTAGTTTTGGAATTGAAGTGCAAATCCTTCTGTATACCCACTAATGAAACCCTTTTGACAATGATAATGTAACTTATTATATAAATGAGTAGGCATTATTATTAACTATTTAAAATTATTAGTAGCTAACATTACCCACAACAGACACACAGACAGGCAGACAAAATCGTACTATAAAGGTTCCTTTTTCCAGATTTTTTTACAAAACCATAATAATCGATGAAAACCAGTAATAGCAATCTGTAACTAATTTTGGTTGCGTGGTTATGTAAAGTTGGGGAGAATTATTGCACATGTTTAACACATCGATCGATGGATCCTCTAAGTAAACTCTCACTATACCTACATTGTTCGAAGATATCGTGCAGCCGGCTCAGACCGAATGGTACGGAGCACGTACAGTATTAGGGTTCCGCGGTGAAAGGTGCTACTGAATCCATTACTGTCTTTTGAGAGAGCGGCTTATGGTGAGCGCTGAATGGAACGTTTACGAGGTTCTGTAGGAGTCGTACTTCCAACACTAATTGGTTTTTTGTATTGAAACCTCGTGTATTAGTGGCTGCTAAGTAAGCTGGGCTTGGAATGAAACCTTATAATGTTTTTATTATAAGGTCTTGTAGCCATGTAAACATTATGTTAACAATATTTGTCATTTTGTTGTTTGCTATCCCGTCATAAATAATAAATATTGCTGGACAATCCACACAGCATCATCTAGCCCCAAGCTAAGCAGAGCTTGTGTTATGGGTACTAGATTACTGATATACTTAATAGATAACATTACATAGATATATATTTTTTATTATATATAGCAAATACCCAGAACACCCGGAATAAATATTTGTAGATCGTACAAACATTTGTCCTAAGGCGGGAATCGCCCGCCACGCCACATACTTGAATTTATTTTTTGTATCATCACTTCTAGTTAATCCTTCAATTTTATCTGCTGGACTCACCCCTACTACGTCAGTGTTATTCACCTATCTAAGCTTTTATTACCCAAGCCAAGTACCTACTTCATTGTTAGCTATATACGGAACTCACTCCATCCAAACTGCGGCTCAAACTTCCCCAGCTTTTTATTTGTATTTTGTTAAGCAAGAGCTCGGATGGCATTCTGCCAACTCCCTTAAATTAATCAACAATTAGCGTGAAGAGATTCGTTCAGCGCTGTGTCAGACATTCGGAAACCTCGTGTTTTTACGTTGGCACTGATTTACATTTTTGATTAATTACATTGGCCGGTGGGCAACTGCAGTCGGCCTTGCCAAGAGGTATCGTGTGACTTAGCAACTGGATTGCGGAGGTCGAATGGGCCCTCGCTCCATGTTCAATACTGGTATTCAGCTGCCTTGGGTAAGACATGTCTATGGGTGATAACCTAAATGCTATTAGACAGTTGTATATTCAATTTTAAAATCGTTCAATTTGACGTTACGCCTACTTCAAGAATTCATGCTAGGGCCTACGTGCCACTTCTATATTTTAAACCATTCTAAAACCGTTTGAGTATCTGAAGCCAGACATTTTCAATATTCTTCCAGCCTGCCATAATATTCTCTATGTCATTCAAACGTCACATCTAGGCAAAACTGGCACACATCTGTAGTCTTCTTGCAAAGTTCCAAATTGAAACGATTGTAGTGAAAAGGGCTTAAATTATTTACTGGAATACCTCACAGCTCTAAGATAGGATGTGCTATAGCGCGCTATCCACACGTGGAAGTTCTGCTGCACCTCAAATACGAATAGTTGCCGCGCTGCCAGTCATGGCAAGTTTCCTCTTAATTCTGTGAAACTGTGAGCCGATGTCTGGTTTAATATAAACCGTCGGCTTCACAGTGAGCGTGGCATGAGCGGTAGCGGGCGACAGATCATACTGATTTATATGTCTCAATTAATCCATACAATGGTCGAGGGCCTGATAAATGTTTAGTTATGATATAGCCATAGTATTAATGAAAGGTGGAAATAACGCTCTATGTTGGAAATAACGCTCTGTATGTTTTTTGTTAAACAATTCAATAAAAAAAATGTATTTTGCTGGAGTGTGGATAGAGAGAGCAGCCATCAATATAAATAAAGTGTGAAAAAAATAGTGGTTCAGTGGTTGACTACGTTGATATTGACGTCAGTCCCGGGAGAAGGTACACAACTGGTACACACGGCGTATACATGAGGTACACACGTGATACATACGGGGGATACACGAGGGTTATTAGGAAGGTAATATCATATAAAATAACCCAGTTCCTGGGATACCTAGACTATACTAACTCAGCATCATATCCGCTTCACGACGACTTCTGTACGACGTGGTGCAAAGTTTAGTAGAAAGTTAGACAAAGTCTTCAGTTGTCTGAAACTCAAAGAAAAAGAAAGATCTTAACTAGTTTACGAGTATATCTTAAAAATAAAGTAACGTTGCTTGGCTCTCACTGTAAAGGGATGGCAGAAGTTCTACTACTTGTGATGCGGGGAAGAAAGGTGGATAGATGGAAGATCTTGATATTAAAGTTATCTGCCTGATTGAGATATACACAAGAACCCGACAACAACCATCGGGCAGTCGGCAGAGGTTTCCCCCTCTTCAATGGTGGGTAAGGAACTTTACAACCTGTCCCTCACACCCCTCAAGTATTAACTATTGTTCGCATGGGATCCACAAATCTATATATGTATGTTACCATCTTTAGCTGACTCAAAATATAACCTTCCATCTGGGTCAGTCGGCTAAAAAGGCGGTTTTGTCTTAAAAATGTTTCACGTATCGATAAAATTGCAGACGGGTCAGATCAATCAAATAAATGATATTACTCGAACAACTATCTAAAATTCATTTTGTGTTACTTCTATCTTATAAAATAAAACGATCGAATGCAGAACGTTATTATTTTATGTTGGTTAGGTACTTACCCACAAGTGAAAAAAACAATCACCTCTAAGTGTAGTTCTCATACTTTCGACAATATAATATTTTCTTCCTCTTGAGAAAGAAGCAAAATAAACTTTTCACATTTTAGAAAATTAAGCCTTCTGAACCTTTTTGTTATATGTCATTACTGACAAAACTTCAGATGAGTTTCTTTATATTTCTTCAAAGTTCAAAGCGGTAATGTAGCACGTCTCGTAGCCGCGTAGCCTCGTAGCTGCGTAGTCTCGTAGCGCTAAACAGAGGTGGGTCGATACTCACCTCTAGTTAGTGCTACGAGGCTACGCGCGTTTTTACGATATTTTCCAAACGTTGTCAATATTTATGAATATTGATGAGCGTTGTCGATGATATTGACTTGTTCCCGTCGCTTTTTTGTCGAAGCTTTGACAATTTCGCGATAAAACGACACCGGTGTTTTAATACTGGTTTTTACGTAAATAAATCCTGCATTCGACGGCGACGCTCGTGTGATCAACAATAAGCCTGTTCTTGGTTTTTACTAATATAATAAAGCTGAAGTGTTCGTTTGTTTGAACGCGCTTATCTCTGGAACTCCCAGTCGTTCACTTTGTATTTTTATAGTCGTTCTTTTTTTGTTAGCCCAATTCTTGAGGAAGGTTACAAGCTATTTAATATCACGCATTTACCCGTAGGAGCGGGTGAAGCCACGGGGCACAATTGAGGATAGTTTAAATTAAAAAAAACCTAATTGTTTATAGTCAAAACGTGGTTTCTACATCCTTTTGTAAAAATACAACTGAAGTTCGATCCCAGTACTCCCCGACCAGCCTACTCGCTACTACAAAGCCAGTAAGTCAATTAAAGTTATTGATATATGTACATAATCATAAAAAGCAATTTATTTTGGAAGTCTGTTTTCCATCCAAAGGTTTCTATTTGCTACAATATAATGAAACAAAATGATGTTTGATATCAAACAAGTTTTTTAATAAATTCGCCTTCTTTCACAATGTTCATTATGTGAACTAACTTATGTATGTAAATGCTTAATATTCTACACATAATACATACATATGTGAATATTTTATATGAGTATTACAGTATCACATATATTCTGAGCCATCGACTTGACAGCCGTAGCCTTAACACATACTATAATATTATAAATTCGAAAGTAGCTCTGTTTGTTTGTTTGTAATCTATTCACGGCTAAATGGCTGATCAGATCGTAATGAAATTTGGCAAAAAGATAGATTATATCCTGAGGAAGGACATAGGATAGTTTTTAATCCGTAACTTCGTCTGAATCAGCGACAACCGAAATACACGTGGACGAAGTCGCAGGCAAAAGCTTGTTTACTGTAATTATGTTTATTTTATGTTAGTATGTTGTAAGATAATTTTGTCTTGGTTCTAAACCAACATGTTAGAAACCCTCAGAGTGCAACTTAGTCTGATTGTCTGACAAATACTTATTTCTGGAGCTGCTAATGTTACCGCAATACAATTTGGAATAGTTAATAACACTGTTTGTTCACTTACATAGCAAGTAAAAGAGTTGAAAAATATGACTATTTTCATTGCTATAGGAGCCGATGTTTTGAAGTGAAGCAAATATTAAATAATGAGTATTTTTATATTTGAGTTACTGACACTAGTTTTCAGGTAATATTTTACGAATATTATGAATGTTTGCTGTCCCAATAAAGAAACATTTAAATTGAAAATGGAGTGTCATATTATGAAAGGGCTTGTACAATTATTTTTTTTCACTAATGTTGCGTACTTTTTAACATACGTATACAAAGTTTGCAATGCGAAAAATTTTGTTGATATGGCTTTAGGTCAATATTTTAATGTATAATAAAAAAGGGATTTTTACCTTAGTTCTGCGGTTGCTAAAAAAATAGTTGACTCAAAAAATAGAAAAAGTTTTTCCCCGGAGGATAGAGAAACCCGGAGGATGGTAATCCTGAATTGTACGGAACCTCCGGGTCTATTTGACGGGTTAAAAAATTTTTAGTAAATTGTTATTTTGCAGAATTGTATAAAGGAGAAACTACGCAGACTTCTGTACGACGTACAAATTTAACCTAAACCACGCAAAGTAATCTTACTAAACATTTGTTTTAACTGCAGCCATTTATAAACATGTAGTACAACGTCTAGCTCAGCCTTGACGTGACGCGTGTCGGTGGCGTGTCGTCTACCAAACAGTTGGACACACAGATGCAAATGTTAAGCTCTATTCAAACTGAGATGAGCCTCACGTGGGATGCTAGACGGGATTGTAAGCGTCAACGTCGTTTGACCAGACCTTTACTCGCGTACTCGATTTTTCTTTTGTTTAAATATAGCTATTTTGAAAGTTATAAACTATACTCGTATTTGTAAAAAGTACGTGCAAATAGCAATTCCACATTTACCATTTTCTTGATTTTTTACATAAGTAGGTAGTACTCTTATCAGTAGAACAGTTTTATCTTAAGAAATATACCAACTATATCCAAAACCCGACAATAAATTCATCTGAAAACCACGATTTCCCCATAAAGTCTGCCACGTGTTGTGCCAACCCCATCCCCTCGATATTTCCTGTCGCCGTGTCATGACTCAGAGATTGTACCGAAGGCCGACTTCTTGCGATGAGTGGACATGCTCTGGCGCACTTCCGATTAGCATTCATTTGAGATCATAGTTTGAGTAGAAAGAGCCATTCCGGGTTTAAGTTGACCAATCCCGACAACAGCATGTATGCATCTGTCTTCTAAGGAGCTCAGTGCCTTTACCAGATCTAAAGACCATTTTTGCGTAGGCCACATAAAAAAGAAAAGTAGACAATAATTGGGACTTATTTGTTCTATCAAGTCTGCTGCTCTTTGTGTCGGCCTTCTGCACCTACCTGCGCAGTGGCAGGCTCGCCGCACAATGCAGCCGATAGTATCGGGTGGCAGGGTAGCAGGTCGCTGCCCCAGTGCCCTACTGACTGCCGCTGTCTTTGTTCTCCATTGTTATTGCTTCCATCTTGTAATGGGCTTGTTATGTTCGATGAGTTACGACGACCAAGAATTAATTTAACCATCTTATCTATTTCCATCTTTATAAATAAAATCGATTCCTGCCTGCTTAAGATCATCACTTTAGAACGGCTTGACCGATTTAGGTATTTTTTGTGTTCGTAAAATAATGCAAAGACAAGGTATTTATGAAATGAATTACTTGGAAAATCCACCGGAAAATTTGGAAATATGCATGGTGATTTTGTATGAAAATCTAGAAAAAACGTTTGCATCTTTGTGAAGTCGGGGCAGTTCTCTATGAACTTGATAGAAATCATCATCTACTTACTCGTAGCTTCTTCTTTACTATGTTGGGGTCGCATTCCAGTATATCGAATACATTTTACACTGAGCGACTGTTGATCCACACATCGTATTTATTAAACGTAATCTCAGAGTTACTTAACTGCATAGGTGATGGGTCAACTCCTGAATTACAACATAAAGACGCTATCAATGTCAAATCGTGACCAGTGCTGTGCAGCTGACTGCACAAGGCACTGCACAAGCGACGAACGAGTTTCTTGTTTTTTCTTTTTCTTCTAACAAAGAGTTCTACAATTCCTTATCGTAAACCACATTAATTCAAAGCAGTTTGTGTCTTTTCTTTCTTTTAAACAGATCAGTGTAGTATAAAAACCAGCCGTTCGCTGGAACAAAAACAAGCTGCAGTACTAAGAAGCAACAGAACGCAAGCTGCATTTTAGAGCAATGGTCTCGGTTACAACGAACTAAAAACTGTATTATTTAGTGTGTCGGGCAACGTCTGGTATCTTTGTGCACTGCGGGACTTGCAGCAGAGAAGTGGCGGCGATGTGGCAACCGAGATAAAACTGCACTTCACGCTTGTATTTTCTGAAAGGGGATGCAGATGTGTATGTATAGCGTATACACATTTTAATAGGTATGTTTTAGTCATTGATGGTGAGCGATCCCAATCCAGTCTCCGGGAAATGTCTAATGAAAAAGCCTAGTGCCAATTTGCCTGATTTAGGAATCGTACCCAAGACTTGATATTCGGCAATTGTGTTTGCGTTACACAAGATATTATGACACATATAAAAATAAAAACTTAGTTAATTTCATCAGTTTGAGGAGTCACATCTATCGTATTTCCCAGCTCTGTGGCCATACATTTGCATTTTCCATTGTATTTCTGTTTTCTAGGAAGTGGTCCGCTCTTACTGATAACAATGTTACTATTTTACTAACTTTTTATACTATTGTGTTCCCTGAAAATACTGTAATTTACTCAAGTGGTTTACTCTATTGTTTCAATAGAGAAATCGAAACAAAAGACTGTACCATTGCAGTACTTGCGATATGTGAGTGTGAATATTGTAATTGTTACTACGTGTATTGTTTTACATCACAAATAAGATTTCTACTTTTCATTTCCTACAAGATCTTACCTCTCGTCTAACCTACAAAAAATGGCATTTAAATATACAGCAAAGAAGACAATGAAATATGTGTTAAAATTATTGTTCTATGATAATACTTTGGAAGTTGTTTCACCGCCCGGATGCAGCTCCCGACAATTACGCAACATGGCGGCGCGGCGGCGGCGAGATAAAAGCCTTATTACGCGACGAGAAAGTGAAAATTTGCGTAAATTTCTCACCCGAAGCTCTGGGGTGTGGTGCAAGGGACAACCGCATCCGGCATCACACAGACTGAGGTGTGACACTATAGGTAGCTTTTTAGCGTTAATAAGATTCTTTGTCTTCAGCTGGAGTCGTGTAAAATCAAATCAAATCAAATCAGATCGTTTATTTTGCAAAGAATATGGGAACAAAATAAGGTGTAAACATTGTAAATAAACGTTGTGCATACTGTGTCGTTCTCCAATAATATAGGAACTATTAAGATATTGAAATAACGATGTGTTACAACATCCGTCAATGATCCCTAAAGGTACCTGTCTGTCAATATCGCTGAAATTGATCAGGTAGCGCAGCCGTGAGACATACTATTTCTTTTTATTTTTATCGTGCGTTTTTTCAACCTGTTGTCAATAAATATTTTTCTTGCAAACTATATATTTATGCACAGTTTCTTTACTACTAAATAAATTCTTTTACATTTTTATCTATTTTTTTTTAATCTGGTAGAATGTGCTTACCCGGGCTACTAAGTCATTAAGTCAATATTATGTTATGCTATGTGTTTGTGTTGTGTTATGTGAATCCGACTATTTTCTCTCTATTTTTTTCTTTTTTTTTAGTCGGAGGTGGTAAGACAGGCCATTTAATCAAGGTGATTCCCGCTCCCGCTCATGCCTTGCCCCACACGCATCATCCCGCTATGCCGCTTTGATCTGCCACCTGCGTCGTCTTTTGATCAGCGCCAAATAAAAATACCACTAATTATATTGTCAGAGTCCGTCTGAAGTAAAGCGTACCAGAGTTACGTTTAAATAGAAATTCAGGGATTTTTCCTGTAAGTGCTTTCAGATGCACATCATTTATTCACTGAAAATATTTATTACACAGTCATTCATTTATTCTGGGTATAGGATATTTTTAACCACGTATATTTAGGTTTTTTTCGTTGGTTTCTTTTTAAAGGGTTGGTGTGCCTACCACGTAACCTACCACGACAGCTTAACGTAATCGTAACGTCAATTCCAACGACTTAAAAATATTTAGCTTTCAACTTATGAAGTAAGCTAAATGTATAAGTATCATCCACGGAAATAAGTAGTCTTCAATTTCATTATTAATTAATATGTGAGAGATAATTAATATTTTTTTTTAAATAATCGTTTGATACTTAAAATAATACGTACTGCAACTGACTATTTGTTTCCCTACTATTCAACTTGCTACAAGGAGGGGCATTGTCAGATCACAGTTGTCAGATAACGGACACGGCACGACGGTGCTCTGATCTGTCGGGTATTTTTCTTACATAATGTTTTTAGGTACCTTTTTTTATATATGAAACGTTGCCCCGCACTAGGAATTTCTCCTGTGTCGTGGGTGCGTTGACAAACATTCAAACTCACATACACAAACAGCCAGACCCGGAACAATTACCCGTAGGCCATTCAAATATTTGTTCCGTACGGGAATAGAACACACAACACGCGGCGCAACAGTCGATTACAGGCCACTGCGCCAACCATGTCGTCAATTTATTACTGTCATGTAGTATTGCTGTGTCACTTACTGAAAAAAATTACGGACCTATTCATATCTCTGCTCGGATAAAACGACGTTTTCTAAAAATGAAAGCTAGCTAGATCAATTTAACGCCCCCGAAACTCCCTGCATACTAAATTTCATGAAAATCGTTGGAGCCGTTTCCGAGATTCAGATTATATGTATATGTACATATATACAAGAATTGCTCGTTTAAAGGTATAAGATATTTGAAAACAGTATTTTAAAAACAAAAGTCGTTCGAATTGACGTTAAACGTCAAGCACTCGTCCTTGGCCCAGTGGCCTGTCTGGGAGTGGTCTGTCTGTCTTGGAGTCTTCCGGCTTGTAGAGCAAGCGAGACGGACATCATCATCATCATCATCAGGCTATACTAGTCCACTGCTGGACATAGCCCTCTCCTAATGAGCGCCATAGCGCCCTGTCTTCAGATTGCCGCATCCAGCATCTGCCTGCAGTCTTTCGCAGATCGTCATCCCACCTGGTCAGAGGGCGTCCTACACTACGTTTGCCGAGTCGCGGTCTCCACTCAAGAACACGTTTACCCCAGCAGTTATCGGTTCTTCGCGAGATATGGCCAGCCCACTGCCACTTCAGCTTGCTAATTCTTTGAGCTATGTCGGTAACTTTGAGGCGAGACGGACGTGACCTCATATCAAGCACAGCAGTAAAATATATCAGCTTGGTGACCAAGACGGTCGCATTTCATTGCGATTTTGTTTTCATTTGTTTGCCGTCCAATATAGGAAAACATGGTTTAAGTGGTCGTAAATATTTTTCTATGATTTTTTATACGTTGAATGGATACAGTGTAATAGAAGCAATGTGAGGGAATTCATACGTGCAGTCATTCTAGATTTGTGTGGTCTGGCCAACATTGTCGAATGATTAACCCTGGGTAAGGCACATGAGACATCTCAGCTTTTTCGCTGCAATGCATATGGTATTTCTGAAATCCCTGGGCGGCGAAGAGCACTGTACTCAGGACGGCGTACTTGATGAAATTGTTGTTGGTATAGTGGTAGCAAACGCTACTGCTACGTACGAGGTCCTGGGTTTGAATTCCAGGTTAGACAAAGTGTTATTGGATTTTTCAATATGGAATTTCTCAGTATCAACACGGTGTCGTGTATTACACCTATCGGTGAAATGTCGTGATGTCCTTTTCAAAAATGCTACTAGTATATGTGAAACCACGGTCAAAAACTATTGTAACTACCTATACATATGTACGTCACATTGAAACAAGGTTTGGAGCATGTGACCCCATCCGACATCCAGTCACTATATTCTTGAATACCTATTAAATTTTATTGCCATTACCTTATCACGCACAGAACGCAAGACACGGTTATAAAACAGATCTATCGTAGGTTCGTAGCGCGTGTGTAGCGATCCATAAGTATTGAACGACGTTATATAAACGAGATTACAAGTAATGGCAGGTGCGAGGATAATGTCTATAATGTTATGTTCAGTTGAGGAATATTAAGGTTATGCAATCTTAATGTTCATGTTATGGTTTTAATGTAATATGTGTGTGTGCATGTTCAATCGTAGCTCAAAAATTACTTGTTTAATATAAAGACAAACGCCTCTTCTCATACAGAGAAGGTACGACCATTAATCACTACTCTTGGTCAAGACGGGTTGGCAATTTTAGACTTGTATTAATTATTAATTATAAGTCCAGGTTTCCTCAGGATTTTTTTTATCACGATGTCAAGATAACAGATGAATCGGAAAAGTCCACTGGGTATAACGACATCAAAAACTAAATGTGCTACGTCACTTTATACGAGTCTTTCCACTTGTTCCTAGCAAGTACGGAGCTAATGTAAGACATTCGTATTCCATCTTATTGCAAACTCGCAGTTGTAACAGAAAGCCATAAAACTTGAACAACGAGCTTCTTGGACAATAGCGTCATTTATATAACACACGTTTACCGGCAGTACGACAATACGACGGTACAACAACACGACAGAATACGACGATACGACACTATCGCGGGTAACGTCTAACAAATCCGGACGATTGGAGTTTTATGGCACCACTCAGGGGTGGCACGAGGATGGCGGCTAGAAATATCAGTTACACAATAACATCACACGTGTATTCTCTGAAGAGTCAGGCAGAGATCCATGTACTATATACCCACATTTTGTCAGTTTAAGTCCCACGCAAAACAAAACGAATTTCTTCTCTAAAATAGAAAGAAAATACAAACAAAACGCTTTTTAGTTTATAAAATATCTACTGGTCCGCCATGGGGATTACCTACTCCCATGTGTGTCCGTGACGCGTATTATCTTTGAAAACCCATCAGTTTTGCTGTTTTACGTCGTCTGGACGTCCGATGACAGTCACATTATGTTGTGTTTTTTGTGCCCATTAAAATGCTAATTGCTATCAGATTTTATTCCATCCACACATTACATGGTGTTCTGACCACCGCAAAGATTTGGGATGAAGCCAAACTGCACCCAGATTACAAGTATCGTGATACCGAACAGCGGTATTATGAGGTTTAACGTATGAATAGTATTATGTAATGCTATTTGATTTTACAGTAACGAGTTGAGTCTGGATTTGTGCGCGGTTAATGTACACTCTACTCATGAAACTTAAATTGGGATTAATTATAGACGAGATATGGTTGTACTTTAACTCCTACCAATGTTAAATCATATTGAGGTTAATGTATAAGGTCAGTTGGGTTTTATGGGCGCTCGGCACATGTGGAACATCGATCATTTATGTTTATTGAAAGACTTATAATTAAAGGAAACCAATAAATCAATATAGAGTAAAATCATAAGATTTTGTCCGTCGGCCGGTTGGTGGAGAGGGGATATGACGGCATTAAAATGTGTCATGCCGTCTGCCGACACGGTATGTGTATTAGTTTTACTCACAAGGAGCGCCTATAGGTATCTTAAGATTGACAAATAACTAAAAACTATATTATGTGACTTAAACATAGATGGCGGCAATTCTTGTTTTATAAAGAACCAGTGTTGTGCCAGCCCTGCCAAGTGTTTGTTGTCGATAGTCGTTGGCACGTCCGATAGTTGCCACGGACTTACAACCGCTGTTATAAACTCGCGGAAAGAACTATTGTTTGACCACACCGCGCGCCGGATAGCGGCCCAAATATTGAATTGTATGTTGCTTCTACTGATGTGTAGGAAACTCATGTACGATCAAGTTACGAAAATCTTGATCATTTTTGTTAGGCTTCGTCACAGTCAAATCGTTACTTGACGAGTCATATTTAAGACGTCGCTATTTAGCTTCTTATTTTTCTGTATAGTAGTAGATATGGTTAAATATGGTGAAACCATTTTTTTATTATTAGCTCAGCTGATTTTTTTTTTTCTTTGCATTTTTCTACCCATACTTACAATTTTTCTTTATTGAATTTCAATTTGTCGTCTAACACGACAAGGTTGTTAGTATAGTTAAGGTTATCGTAAGTTCGCCGTCCATATAACTTGCTTTTAAGTTACTTTAGAACCAAAATGGCCGCATTGCTTCTACTAAAACTGAATAATGATGCATGAATAAACCGGTTATGGTGACCACTCAAATTGCAGGCACATGAGTTGAATTTCATGACACATGGACTAGCCATTAGAATTAGCCAGCAGGGCAGCGCGTGCATTCTCCATTACGTGTTCGTGGCGACAGCCGGACGGGGCTTGTGAGGGACAGATTGGTCTCAATAACTACCTAATGATACCTTTTGACGACTGATGTGGCGCAGCGGGTGAAAGTCCGCCTGCGACGCAGGAGGTTGCGGGTTCGATTCCCGCCTAGGGACAAATATTTGAATTTGTTTCGGGTGTTCTGGGTATTATCTATGTATAATAAAAAAATATCTATCTATGTAATATATTGTATTAAGTATATCAGTCATCTAGTACCCATAACACAAGCTCTGCTTAGCTTGGGGCTAGATGATGCTGTGTGGATTGTCCAGCATTATTTATTTATTTATTATTTATTTAATGATACACAAATAAGCTAAAAGTAACTATTATTAGTAATAGCAAATATTTATGTGAGCCTTCAAAAATATTTTAAGCCTCAAATAATGGCAATCTTTTTAAATGATTGAGCCTCTTTTGAATTTTTGGACCTTTTAACCTTAAATATAAATTATCTGTAAAAACGTTCAGCGGGAAATTCTCATTGTGATATTTTTATTGCGGGCTGTGTTCATCTAATCGAATTTTCTTTTTGGAAATTGAATTTAAAAATGGAAGGTGATTTTCAATTCATTCATTATATTCAACTGTTTTTACTCTTTTTATGTCTTAAACTAAATCTGTCTTGAAATAGTCAACAATAAGTTACATTGAATTGTCATGGTTCTGAGGTAACTACGATGTCATGTGCTTGTTAAATTTACTTTGCGACCTGGATAAATTTGTTACAAAAATCTGCATGTCGAAAGAAAAAACAATTTCTTTATAAAAGTCTTTGTCATGCATCACAATCGATTTAATAAAATTTCCTATATTTTTCGTATTTCCAGTAAAACAAAGTTAGTTTTGAGTTTATTAAATTTCATTAAACAACAAATTGCTTTTGATCGCTCCATTTTATTTCTAACGCACTCTCATCTCAATTATAGAGATGATCAAGACTGATAAAACGACAAATGATTTTCATTTTATTTGACGAGAGGCTCAATAGTTATATAAGTGGTGTGATCCATTAATAGTTTTAGGAAATTAAAGTGATTGTTTTGGGTTTTGATTAAAAAATAAGCCAAATTTGAATCTAGCTTTTCCATACAATAAGGCCGTCAATATGCAATATGCAGATAAACTAACCACGTTTTCCTCTCTGGTAACTCCGAGTGTCGCCGAACAGTAGGTGTCTCACATTTAATACTCTCGGCAACAGACCAGGCAGCTGCATGCAAGCGAATTCAGTTTAAATGCTGCAGATATTAATTCACAATGACGTAAGCAAAGGTTCCATGCATGAATGTGACAGCGTGCGGATATGCGGTAGATAGAAAAGGACAGAAGGTCTAATGCAAACAACTTGCTATTATCCAAACTACTCGTATCTCAGAGACACGGAAACTGTTAATCAAATCGCACGCTTTGCATTCGTGGCCTTGCTGCCAGTCTATTGGGCACTTTACCATTCGACAGCGATGCGGATGAATTTTTCGATGCCTTGATATAATCTCTTTTGAGTTAAATAGGTTTATTTAGTTAGGATAGTTCATTTTTTTTTTCATTTAATTAAAATTGATATTTAGTAAGCATTAACTTGAAATATATTTAAATTCCACATTCCAAAAAATCTGATTAATGTTTAAAAAAATATAATTTGAGTTGATACTCACTTTGCTCAGCTATATTTTTGCTTTTTTTATACTGAGTGCACGCTGTCTTAGATGTCGCCATTTTGTAATAATCAGCTGTCCTCAGAACTTCTGTGCATGCTTGTTGTGTGCTGTTGGTCGAACTATCTCAGTGGGTGGCAGTGTGCCGCCGGATAGAATATCTTGTGGATAGCTTAGCGTTGTACAGCGCGGCAGACAATGGAGCGGCATGCGGCAGTGCGCTTGGAAATACGTTGCTGTGGAGTGGCCGGGCGGCGGCCATGTCCGACAGGGGATAATGATTGTGGCTATAAGTGCATCTTTGTTTAAACTTTTAAATAAATCAAATATGAATCGTACTGTTTTTTTTTCTGGTGGGTATTTCATTTTATGACATCTCCCGCTCTTGGGCAGGGCGGGAGATAGTGTCAGACTTTTACTGACTAAAAACCCACTCCTGTTCCTTCGTTTCCTTTCGTACCAGGGCCGAGTCTTCATGAATCGCACTGCTTCGTTGGTGGTCTTGTTGTTGCAAGGGCTACTGCTGAGCATAAGGTAGTGCAAAGTGTTATTGGGCTTTTCCATCTGGATTTTCTTAGTATCAGCTCGTAGTCTAGATTCGTGCCCGGTTGATAGCAATAGGCTCATCCTCGATAACATCAAACTTAAAAATAACTGTAGAATTATGAATGTATTGCAATACATACTCGTATAAGTACCTAACTACAACTCTTTGCCTAAGCCAACGGAGAATACTACCTTGGGCAATAACTTTTTAACTTAAATAAGTCTAATTTAACGTTTAGTTACATTAAAACTGTAAAAAAATCAAAATTATTCCTTAATTAATTAATATTCAAGATATCTGGCGTTGGAAAAAGCAGATCCTGATCTGGAGTATCGTTATTTTGTTCGCCAAAATATAATGTTTCAACGTTCACACCGAGTTCGTACCGAAGGCGACATTTGAGATTCATGTAATACTAGCTCTGCCCGCGACATCATCCGCGTGGAATTTATAAAAAAGGTCAAGGTAAGTTACTCCTTAAAACATCAGATATCTGACTGTCCCGTAAAAATTGGTCCAGCAGTTTAGGAGATTACCTCAAACAAACAAACAATCAAGCAAACAGACAGATTACTACCGTAAGCAGATACGTTCATAATCATGTAAAAATCTATTACTTTGACATAACAAACAGATGCTTCAATTTTATTTATTTGTGTAGATTAATTTAGATCGTTCAGATGCCTTCTGTCGGCCCCCGCGTGTGACGCAGCGAGAGGTTCTTACTAGTCAACCCTAAACCGCGGAGTGCGTACTTCTGAAGCAAATGTGTTTGATTACGAATGCTTGTTATTTAGGGTTGCAATCGAGAGGGTCTGCTGGTTTAGACAGGAAGAAAAAAGATGTTTGGGAATGTAGAAATTAAGAAAGGACTCTCTGTGGAGTAGGTAAGGTACCGAGTACCGCCATGTTATTTCTATTTCTACAGACAGCGGTGGTTGCTGTGTTTCCACTAAAAGGGTATGGCACGTGACTTTATCGCATAACATTATAAATCATTGTTTTACAAATATTGGTGTTAAAGAGTACATAGCTCACAAAGATATCGACCAAGTGACGACTTTATAAATATACTAGCTCCCGCCTGCGGATTCGCTCGCGTGGTTTGTTGATAAAAAGTAGCCTTTATCCTTCCCCATTGTGCAATCTATCTCTCTGCCAATTTTTTTATCGAAATCCGTTATAATAATAACAAATAATAATAAATCATTTATTTGCATAAATAAGGTACCGATGGATGATAACATAAATAAAATTGATCTCTTTTTCTGCCTTTAATTTCGGCGTGCAAATATAACACATAATAGTTTAAATAAATGAAGTATTGAATATAATCATGCACTCATTACACAGATTTCAATTCCATCAAAATTCAAATAGTACTGTTGAATTAAAAAAGAAAAAATGTCAGTATAATAATGAAATCTAATAAAAATAACAATCATAAGTATCAATTAAATCATAAGTAATAATCATGTCAATTAAACCAATATCAATAGGTAATACCAATGTTAATAATAATCATGTCAATAATAATCGTATCAATAACCATCATGTCAAAACTTACTATTTATACTCTAAAAACTCATGTACACTATAGAAACACTCTTCAATTAAAAACCTCGTCAGATTACTTTTAAATCTAGAAAAGGGTAAAGTTTTTACAGAGTTTGGTATTTTGTTATACAATTTTATACACATAATATAGCTATTTTTACCTGTAAATGTGAGATTCGTCCTGGGTTGAAACAACTTATTAGTGTACATAGATCGTGGGGCATAGTAGCTTGTCGCTTGTTGGAAAAATCTATTGTGTTTGAAAACAAATAAACAACATTCTAATATATAAATACAAAGTAGAACTTTTTCTAAAAAATGGACGACATGACTTTATTTGCTTAAACCCAAATATAGCTCTCACGCATTTTTTTTGCATTAGAATTATTAGAAATGCTTGATCAATCTCCACGTAACGACCCCAAAGGATAACACCATACCTTAGAGTAGAGGTTATATAGCCATGGAAAGCCGTTATTGCGGCATTTCTAGATACCTCGCAGCTAATACGTCTCAAGGGGAATATAAAACTATTTATCTTGGCGCAAATGTCATTAACATGCTTTTTCCACGAGCAATATTTATCTAGAGTTATTCCAAGAAATTTAACTGAATCAGTTTCTGTCAGGGCGACTCCTCTATACGATATATTTAGATCCAGCGGTTGTGATCTATAGGTATGAAACTGAATAAATTTTGTTTTACTAATATTAACTTTCAAGTTATTAGCCTCTAACCACTCTATAGATCTTAGGAGAGCAATGTTGATTTCTTTTTCGTAAGAACTTTTATCGTGTCCCTTAATTATGATTGTAGTATCATCGGCAAATAGTACACATTTATGATTTATTATGTCTGGGAAATCATTTATGTAGAGAAAAACATTGGTGGCCCTAAAATACTGCCCTGCGGCACACCATATCTATTAAACATAGGCTTAGACTTGAACGATTCCAACGTTTTAGTTTGTTTATTATAATTTGTGACTTCTACTGATTGTACTCTGTCAGACAAGTAAGATTTAAGCCAGTTATATGCTGTTCCTCTGATTCCATATTTCGAAACCTTCTCCAATAATCGTTCATGAGAAACATAATCAAATGCTTTACTCATATCCATAAACAAAACTGTAACAGGTATTTTCTTGTCAATGCAGTCTGTAATTTCCTTTATTAATTGAAAGGCTGCTACAGACGTACTTCTATTTTTACGAAACCCATTCTGTTCGTCTGTAATAATGTTATAGTTTTCAATAAAGTTTGACAATCTATCATTAAACGCTTTTTCAAAAATTTTAGAAAATATAGGTATTAAAGTCACGGGCCTTTATCGTTCATTTGAGTGTCATCTCCTTTTTTAAATATTGGCTTTACTACTGATATCTTTAGTAAATCGGGAAATACTCCTTGTTCTAGTGAGAGGTTCACAATATGTAGAAGTTGCTCTACAATTACATTGACTGACAGTTTAATGATGTCGGTGCAAACTTCATCATAACCACTAGCTTTGGAATCATTTAGAGACATCACAATTTTTTTAAGGTCGCTACCATCCAGTGGGTGCTAAAATATTGAATTACTAATTGATTCAATATGCTCCATTTGTTTTAACCTAGACTCCCCTTTACTATCAATGCTATTATTGCTAACCGTGTCAATGAAAAAATTATTGAAATGATTTGAAATAGAGTCGGGATTAGTACAGTCACTATTGTCAATAGTTATTTTTGAAATACAGGACCGTTTTAAGTCGGCTCCGGTATGTTTTTTTATTACATTCCATGCTGCCTTACACTTATTTTGAGCTTTAGCTATGTATGTAATATTATTATTTTTTCGTGACGTTCAGTGTTTTAGGCGTGAAAAGGTAACAAACAAACTAACTTTCGCATTTATGATATTACTAGCTGACCCGGCAAACGTTGTTTTGCCATTTTAAGCCAAAGAAATCCTAAATGTAAAAGAAAAACAATATTTAGGGGTCACCCTTATCATTTAGGGGTAAGAAAAATAGATGTTGGCCGATTCTCAGACCTACCCGATGTGAACACAAAATTTCATACAAATCGGCCCAGTCGTTTCGGAGGAGTACGGTAACTAACATTGTGACATCAGATATATTTAGGATTAGCACTCGCATCTTTTTTCTACTAAAAAACTTTCTATTCTTCATTAAAAACATCGCCATGCTTAAGACGGTAGTAATCTTCCAACAATCTTTTATGTTGTCCATTCTTCCGTCGACCCGTCATCATCGTCAAGTTACAAAGAAAAATCATCATGATGATGATTTTCACTTGTTACTCAATGTGTAGATAATCATGGTTATGATTTTTAGTCGCTACTCAAGGATGATGATGGTAATGATGATGATGATGATATTGATGGTTACGATGTTGATGATGATTTCCACTTGTTACTCAATGAGTTGATGATGATAGTTATGATTTATATTCGTAACTCAAAGATGATGATGATGATGAGTATTGTTTGTAACTCCATGAGCTCTTGATGATGAATGGTATTTCAGCTTAAGTAGGATGATGATGATTATAATTTGTAACCCTAGGATGTTGATGATAATAATAATATGTACTTGTAACTCAATTATGATGTTGATGATGATTTTTATATTAGCTTAATTCCAGAAGGATGATGATGATTTTTATTTGTAACTCAAAGAAGATGATGGTGTTTTTTATTTGTACTGAAGACTGACTTGCTTACTGTCTGTCTTTCTGAACTTGATAGCCTTCCATCAATTTACGACTTAGCATTAAGCTTTAACGTTTTTGAGCCTCACTCCACAATGTACGTAACATTTAGGTCAGACATCGATCGCTGACAGGCCAACTATTAATGAAGCCGAAAGGATTTGATCTCCGCCTCATCTGTATCAGAGCCTTTGACCTGCGTTCGACGATCCAGTATAACATTATCAGTCAGTGGTTTAAAACCTTGTGAGGAATTACTGTTCTAGTTACTAAGTTTCGATCTTGAGTATTGTCGTCTTCAAAGAAAGGTTTAAACTCTCTGGTTAAATGGAGAGGTTGCTCTACAAGTTGTGCGTGTGTGTTTAGGGACATTTACAAAATAAGAGTGTATTAATTTGACGCAGTGGTTGAGCCATCGATTGCTGCGCCGCGTGTTGTGGGTTCGATCTCCGCACGGAACAAATATTTGCATGACCTACAGGTAGTTGTTCCGGGTCTGGCTGTTTGTGTATGTGAGTTTAAATGTTTGTAAACGCACCCACGATAAAAAATTAATAAAAATAAATTCCGTTTTTTAATAAAAACAAAAAAAAAGTATTAATTTTTAAGAAAGCCTATGAACTAATAACAACAATAAATTAAATAAGTGGATAGGGATGATTGCTCATTATACGCCTCCACATTGATACAGCCAGATAAAGAAAGAAAGAAGTCGGTAAGATTTGAAGGAAATAAATTCAGTAGATATATAAAAAAAAAAAAATAGTGTAGTAGTTAAATATTTCGGATTTTGAATATTATGTTTAAATGAGACAATGTGACAAATTTTAGTGTCAGCGCCTGGGAACCACACGTAAATACTCGTGCCCACTGTGATATTAAGATAACTGCTAATAATGCTGTTGGGTTTTCCCATCATAATGGATATGTGCCATTATTACATGAGATTAAACATATCCTTAATCAAATTGACCGTATTTTTTCATTGCATTGACTGATGAAGAAGCTTAATTTTTTTAAGAGCTCCATGGGACCGCGGACCTTTGATATGTTGAACTTGATACCTCCACGCGTTTCTGAGAAAAAGGCTACTGACAGACGGACGGACAGCGAAGTGATTCTATAAGGGTTCTGTTTTTTATTATTGAAGTACGGAATCCCAAACATGATTTATAGTTTGTAAAAAATAAATCGGAATCCAATATCGCGTCAAATCAACAAACACAAAACCCTTATCCCCATATACAAACAGAACCAACTCGACAGCCATTCATTCGGCCGCGCCTAAACCTATCAACACAACACACACACGCTTGTCAATTAATTATTCACACAAATCCGCACAGTCGCACATAATCGCACCAGCTCGTACATGATCGGGCGCGATCGGCTGCGATCGGCTGCGAATAATTCACGCGACATTATAGACGTATTAACGCGAGAACACGAATCCACGATTTAATTATAAGCGGACTGTGCAAAGGGAATTAATGACGAAATTAATGGCATTCACTGGCAAATGATGATTGTATAGGATCAGAAAGTATTCAGCAAATCAGTGTTTACTCATTAAAATAGGCATTTTATAAGCTGGATTCTTTTATAATGTTCCGTACCCATAGGATGCCAACAGTCACTATTACTGAGCCTCCACTGTCCGTCCATCCGTCTGTTTGTCAGCGGGAAGTATCTCATAAACTATGATAGGTAGATAGTTGAATTATGACAGAGCATGTATTTCAGTTGCCCCTAAATAATTACTTCGCTTATCATCATCATTTTCATTTAGTTCAAAGACATCTACGTTTACACTCCCCACACCCATTAGAAGCCTTCACGAGGCCTTTTTCCACCTTTTTGGGGGCAATAAACTTTAACTCAATGAAGTTAAAATTACAGACTACAGACAGACCTTTCTTTTCAATTCAACAAACCGAAATAAGCTCCTGAACTTTTGACCCATTATTATTGTTTAGGGCAAAATTTAATAATAATGTTTTCGATAATAACAACATCCCTAGCAACCCCTCTTACAATCACAGACGTCTATTTCCCGAACAAAACATCTAAATACAGCGATATTCGTACAAAGGTAGCCTCAATACTGCCAACATAACGGATGGCAAACACGTCGCGGGCGAGAGGTTACACGCTATTGTGTGTAAAGGTTAACTTCCTGTTCGGGTTACGTTTTATGGCTGCTCGAACCCTCTTTAAAGGGAACGTCATAATTTAGAACTTAAAGGGTGAAAGAATGAACTTTAGAATGGACCTAGTCGTTACAATGTGAGGTATTACATCATTGGAATTTTCACCAACCTCCTGTCTAGTCGGGTGACCAGACAGGAGGTTGGTGAAAATTGGTTTTGAGTTTGATTTTGGTAGCAAGACCTGTGTCTTGCTCAGTGGTATTCAGGTTTTAGCTGGACTCTGGAGTCTTGGTCTGGAGTTCACCCCCTATTTAATGACACAGGGCTTGAAGTTAATCAGTGGATTGTAGATGTACCTACTGTGCTGTCTGCTAATAACCAACTCACCAGTCAATGTGCTGAGCGCGTGGTGGTGAGCGCGGTGGTGGTGAGCGCGGTGGTGCTGAGCACGGTGGTGGTGGGGAATATTCAGTGCAATGTTTTTAGAGATTTAATCATGGGAAATTTACTGTCAGACTAAATAGGAGGAAGCCAGAAATCACCCACATTGGCCAACGAATTGGTCTGTGCTTATTAGTGTAAGAACGTAATTCTATTAAGTACCTACTACAATTATAATACAATTGCGCATACATAATACCGTTAAATTCACAACTCAGAACCCAAACCATAAAATTATGTGCTAATTTACGACAAGAGAGTCATAAACCACTTTGAAGCTTCTCCCATAAAATATGATAGTCCAGTAACCCCACTTAACAGCCTGATTTCATTACTAACCAATCTTTCTATTACTATCAGTAACGTTGCGGCGCACAGTCTGTGTGGCACACCGGGGTGGAAGTAGTGGGGGGAGTACGTGCCGCGCATAGCAAGTGACCAGTTAAATGTATTCGTTATGATGCAGTCGCAGTACCGAGTTGTGAACTAATGTGTACGAGAGAGAGGTGGATATTCAAATTGCTGGTTATCATTTTTATTATGAATAATAAAAAGATTTAATTAAAATCTTAGAATGAATAATGAAGTTGAAGAAATTTTCTGTGTATGTGAGAGGATGTATGAAAGTGGAGCCGGTGGATGCAAAGCTTCATGGAAATCGGTTGTCATGGCAAAGGCATGTGATGCGGAAGAATGAGGATCATGTTGTGAGGAACGTTTTGTGTTCAAATATGAAGAGTTACAAGAGTAGAGGAATACCAATGGAACAATTTGGATTGATTGTGTGAAATATGATATGGCTAGAAAGGAGGTGACGACTATTGAGATGACGGTAAATAGAGATGTATGGAAGAAGAAGACATACACAAACACATGAAAAAATTGGGTTAAGAGCAGGAGGATGCTGATGATGATGGTATAGAACGAAGTTGGGGAAGAGAAGTTTGAAAAGACGAATCTACTTTTATGCTTTGTACTTTGTACAGTTCTGATCGTAACTGGGTTTTTTAGGCTACAACAGCTCGCGTTTGCGTGGCTATTTTTCCCAAACATAAAATATATTACCGCTCACTACGTGCGCTTATTTTTGTGTATATAACTAGGATATCTGAGCTCTTTCCTTCAGACTTCTCAGTAAGGGTCCAATCACATTAGATCGTATTCGTTTCATTCCATTACGCAAGAAATAGAGTCCCTACCCCCCACCCTGTCGGGGCTACTCAGTTGTACAGTCGAGGGCAAAAACATGTAAACACTATATAAAATAATGAAAAACGGTTTCACTTAATGTGTCTGAATTTGAAAAGTGGTATGTGTGCATACGAAGTTGTGGGTTCAAACCTGGGCAAGTACTAATGTGAGTTTTTCAATTCGTATGTACTTTCTAAGTTTATCTTGGACATTACTGACATCTGTGAAGAAAAACATCGTGAGGAAACCTGGACTTATATAATTAATATAAGTCTGAAATCGCCAACCCGCTTGAGAAATCGTGGTGATTAATGCTCATGTATGAGAAGAGGCCTTTGCCCTGCAGTGGGACAGTAACAGGCTGATACTTAATGTGTGCATACTTTAGTAAATATTTTCACATCTACAATATACAAACGGTTCCCTACCTAAAAAGATACGGTTTTTATTTTCATAATGTATGGCTATATTGATCTCGCCTGTTGGAAAGCCATGGAAGAGTACTAGCTATCTCAGAAGATTCATGTTTTGTATTTTTCATCCAGTGTATCAATATTTTTCCTTTGACTGTACTCGGTAAAATTTCATTGAAGCGAACTCAAGGTCGGACTGTTGAAAAAGATCTAGATAGATTGCATGATGTCTGAATCCGTTTGGGGAAGGAGCTAAGCGGGCACGCCACTAGTCTGAGTCTGACGATGTTACTTGTAACTTTTAGTATTTTTGTTGGAGGTACTGCATATGTTATATATTCATCCAAAAGAAATCTCCATCAGATCGACTAAACCATTCATTTATACCACCGGATATATCACATTTATCTATACTCGTAAGGCTCTATTCCTCGAGTGTAGACAGAAATATCTGCGCTGTGGATCTTACAAGTTCTGCGGTTTCAATTTAAGAGTATCGTTATTCGTATTTTATGGCTGGCTCGTTGGTTGCAGTGGTTGCAAGCGCTACTTCTGAGCACGAGGTTCAGGTTCGATACCTGGTTAGGGAAAAGTGATTATGGATTTTCTATCTGGAATATGTTATTGTTGTCAATAGTTTCGTTTAATTCGGAGTCTGGATTCGTGCCATGTTGATGGCGTTAGGCTCGCTTCCCTATTACATAGGACTAAAATGTGAAATGTGCCTTAACCTTAGGGGAACGCAGACTTGACGTACCTAACAACATAATAACAACATAAAATAAATAAATAAATACTACAACTACAACTCGTTGGATTCTATATTTTGAGATTCAGCGGTTGTCTACATCCGTAATCAAATCTCCTATTTTATCCATTAGATTAAATCGCAACATATTTCACAAAATCTTGACATTGAGAGCTCAGTTTACGTCAGCCTGTACTGACCCACTGCTGCGCAAACGTTAAGCTATATAAGTGTGTTTTATGATACTGTTAATAGTATTACAGGTCTTTAGTTCGCAATATATCTGTTAAATATCCTGGTCGGCGCCGCCGCGTCTCCACGTATCTCAGTAATGTCTTCCGAGCCAGGAGTGCTCAGCCAACCGCGTATTATTTTATCTTAACTTAGGCATATTATTCTACTTATACATTTTAGGTAAAAGATCATGTTATATAAGAAAATGGTTGAATCCTTTGCATACCACACTACATGTAGTCAATGAATGTTGAATATGGGGTTTGCTCCCCACGTTGAGGAAAGTGTTATTGGGTTTTTTTTCTATTAGCAGCCGGAATTTGGTTAGTGGTAGGTAGAGGCTTATCATATATTGTATGGAACTTGAATACGTCACGTCGTGACGGTGCAGTTGTTATATGAACTCGCTTCCCAAGCACGAGGTGGTGGAAATCCAACCAAGTAGCAATGTGACTATTTTAATGTATATATACTTTCTAAGTCTGTGGATGGGTGACCGCTTATAATATATTGAGACCCGTCCCGTAATTAGAGTCCCGGTTGACATTTATAGATCTAGGACAGTGGTCACGGGGAGTCAGGAGCCCGAAAATCTGACAACGGGACTGTAAGGGGTATCGTGTAGCCCAGGAACTAGATAGTGTAGGTTAGATAGACAGTCGCTCTATGTAAATTACTGGTATTCAGCTGCATCTGGTAAGGCTGGAAACCAACCCCGACATAGCTGTTAAAAGGCTAGACAAATGGTGATTGTGTACTTTCTAAGTGAAAGAAAAAATCGTGGGTAAAACCAGACAACGTGAGATACTATTAGTCTGGAAACCCCAAGCCGCCTTGAGCAAGCGTGGTGATTAATACTCGTGTCTTCTTTGTATGAGAAGAGGCCTTTGCCTTGCAGTGTGATCTCAACAGTCTGGTAACAGTTGTTGATTTTATTTTATACAGACTTAATTACGCTTCTTCCAAGTCCTTCAGCCAATACAAGCGTGATGGCATGACACTTAAAATATAAAGTTATTTCCAAGAACCAGCACGATGATAATTCGAATTCGCAGCTGCTGAAGTTTCTCAGCGCGTTCTGTAAACACTTGGAACATTTGAAGCGTAAAAATTACGTTTTAATCTCAGCCTAGTGCTGCCAGCACTGCTGGCAGTTGTTGGTGAAACTTCACAAACATAGTCATTCATCTTCGTTGCGAAGTTTACTTTCGCTAAACATGGAGTGCTTCAGCGAGATGACGGCTGTTTATTTATTCTAGGAACGTCTTAAATAACTGTTTCGTTAATAGCACCGAGCTGTAGTATGAGGTACCCGCTGCAGTGTATCAGCACCTTTCTTACAAGGATGTTATCAATTCACTTACCTCTTGTGTGATATACAAGGAACATCGACGCACAATTAGATATCTACCAAGAAACTATAAAAAGTAATGAGAAAATCATAATTTCTGTCTAACCGAATGAGGTTTTAAATGATACAAGTTCTAAATAATTCACTTAATTCGTTAAAAATCTCATTAGGTCTAGTACTCAGCGTCACGATGTTTTACATTTTAGTAAAACAAAATGATGCTGAGTAAATAAAAAACATCAGAAAAATACGAATTAGGAAAAGCTGAGAATTAAAATGCTGGGGAATCCTGAATCATGTACTTTACTCACAGTACCTTCCATCCTGTATTGTGTCTGTAAATATTGTGATCATACGCCGCAAATGATTTAATGTATTTTACAAATTCCGGGAACTTTTCTTCTTCCTATTGGTTATTAGGAATACGAGACTTATCATTGCTGTTGTATATGTTATTCAATAAAGTTTGTTTCCCTCAATGGGCCACGGGTCGGTGTAACGTGACATTTCTAAAGGGAATCCAATAATAATAATATGACATTCATATAATCTTCTTTTGCTCTCGCCGAATAAAAGCTGTGTATGGGGAAAGTCGATTTTCTTGACATTTGCCCCTCTCAGAAGTTTTGTGAATGTTCCAGAACAGGGGTTCTCAACCTGCGGCCCGCAATTTTTATGTAGCTTGATGGGTTTTTATTAGATGACGATAATATTAGATAAACAATCGAAACAATTTCCTTTTGTGATAGCGAAAGAGCTATGTGAATAAATCGTGACTTGAAAAAACCATGAATAGCATGACATTCGTAAGATTGGATATTTTACACAGTGATCTAGAGACTATATGATACGCATACAAAAATAAATAAACTCACTCACGGGTAGGCCTTAACTACAAAATGCCACCAGCTACGATATACATACATATATGCAGTCCTTTTGCTTTGTTTACGTTAGTACATCTAGTCATACCCGCTCGCTCACCTGCCATTTCTAATGTACATCACCATCAATTTTTTATTCACTAGCTGCGCCCTGCGGTGTTATCGCGGTTAAAATTCTCACTCATCTGACTGTCAAACGCGCAAACTTAAAGTATTCGTTAAGTTTTCATAAATTTTCTATCGTTCCGCGCAACTAGTCTAGTTTTTTCTTTCATAAGAACCTTCTCTTTACAATAACAAACACAACAAAAAAAGAATCAACGAAATTGCTCCAGCCGTTGACCGTAATGCCGATGACCAAGAGAAACAGGGATTAATTTTATATATATAGAAGATTAGCTATTTTTTTAGTCCAACCCAATCATAATTATCCAATTCAATTCAATTTATTTGAATCAGACTAAGTGGTATATAATATAGTGTTAGTAGAGTACATGAAAACTTACAAACTATGTTATTATTATGTCATAAATTTCTGTGAGAATCTCTTCTCTTCATGGCTTACTTTAACTTTGCAATAGGCCGATGCGGGCCCGGTCTACAGAAGTTGGCGACCCCTGCCCCAGATCTCCGATTTGTAAAGACGTGATTACGGAGCGCCCTTGACACTCACAATCCGAGATTCCAATTTAAATGTAAATTCACAAAAAACCTGCCGTGACTTGTGTAGCATTTAATCTTATTTGTTGCTCTAAGAACTTCGGAGAGTACTCCTGTATAGCTCGGTGGTTCTGTCTTTTGATATTTTTAGATAATTCATCACAGTCCGATTTCATTAAATTGATGAGATTTTAATTCGTGATAATCTCTTATGTGTGGGGTACGTTCGTCGAGTTGAACTCTACCATTCAAATCAAACAAAATTATGTATTAATGCAAACATGGGTAATTGGTACATACATAGATGTTTCTTATAAAATATAGTCCTCCACGTTCTACCGTCACATGGGCATGCAAATAATCTTAAATTCCAAAATTAGAGAGAAATTCTATTGATGCCAACTAAATATAAATGTCAAATCACATGATGATGACAAAATACTATATAATTTGTATTTATAATTTAACAAGAAAATACACCTACTTACAGTGTTTAGGTATATAAATAAACATCAGCATTTCTAAGTATCCCAAAACAGTTTTAATCGCCTCTCCTAGATTTAAAAGAGCTTATTTTTTATTCGTAAACGGTTCAGTCTCGACCTAAGTTATAGCGAGCTCCCTGCATACTAAGTTGTTTTGACTTCAATCCAGATAGTTGTCATTCTGGAACAGTTTACGTATACTTTTGCTAATCTAGATCTGGATTTAGATTAAAAATAAAGTATTCCACTTTCGACCTCGGCGTTAACTTGTTATCTTAAAATAGGATTTTAAAGATAAAGATAAAATGTATTTATTGTTTACAAGGACCAGATTATAGTACAGATACATTGGGACATGAGAATAATACACAGTCTGGTAAGCGGGTGAAGCGCTGTACTCCTATATAGGCTACTGAGTAGCCTGTGTTTAGGAGAGACAGGACTGATCCCGTTTAACAATATACATATAGGGGTCTCATGACGTAGTACATTTTATAATTAGGTATAATTATCCTGGTAACAATAACATGCATGCAAAAATAAAGGTAAATGAAAGCCATTGTAAATAGGTAGATTTAGTGTGTAGGTATGTGAGTGTGTGTGTGAGTGCGTGCGTGAGTGTGTGTGTGATTTGTTGGAAATCTTTTAGCTTCATCATAATTCTTCTACTCACTTGCGCCTAGTATTCGCTTGATGTAATCGTAGACTTTTAGGGGTTTAAGTGTGGCTCTGGCGTTCGTCAAATGTTTTTTTTTGTGTTCGTCAATTGGCGATTGTAATCACAATCACTTTAAAAATGATTGCCCCACTTTTATTTTATTTTTGTTTAGTTTTATTGCTGTTATATCTTACCAAAGATACCTGTTTGATCATTATTGTTTATTATTTTAGACTACTACTGACGTTTCCCCGAAACATGATGACCTATGTGGCGCGTCGGGCGAAGGTCCGCCTGCGACGCAGGAGGTTGCGGGTTCGATTCCCGCCTTGGTACAAATGTTTGTACGATCTACAAATATTTGTTCCGGGTGTTCTGGGTATTTGCTATGTATTCAAAAATATCTATCTATGTAATGTATTGTATTAAGTATATCAGTTATCTAGTACCCATAACACAAGCTCTGCTTAGCTTGGGGCTAGATGATGCTGTGTGGATTGTCCAGCATTATTTATTTATTATTTATTTATCATTTCGAGCACGTAAATAAAACAAATTTTAAGTTTAAATATAACGGAAACCAATATTTAAACTTAAAATTTATTGTTTTATTTACGTGCTCGTGCTATTATAATACGAGTACGTATATTTTCATGACCTCGCTCTGCCCCATCCTCAGAAATATTTTTTTTATGCATCTGACACCTTTTTAACCCGAAAATCATCATAAAAACTGTAAGGTCCTCCACCACAATACTCTCACAATAATAGTGCGGCGCAAAAACGGGCGGAAACCGGCCCATTGTGGATGTAATACGGAAAATTGTGGCCAAAACCGAACGCGGCGGGGGCGCGGAGGCGCGGGGGCGAACCGATCTGTAGCGGATATTCACGAGAACTTGAGGGTTACGTGTTGTGGTTTTATTGGTTACTAGGTTTTACCCGCTACTTCATTCGCGTAAATTTCGGTTTTCGCGGATGCAGATGAAACCGCGGATAACAAACTACCTTATGACCGTCCCAGGGTCTCAAACTATACCCGTGCCAAATTTGAAATAAATCTGTTCAGCAGCTTTAGCGTGAAAAGGTAAGGCAGACAGACAGAGTTACTTTCACATTTACAATATTAATATGGATAATTGTAGTAAATATGTTGGCTTTGAGGCGATAGGTATTAGTGTAAGTTGTTGAAATAATCCAAACAAATATTATTAAGAGCTAAAGTTTGATTGTTTGTTTGTTTGTCTGTAGTGGAAAAACTCCTTAACCGATTTAAAAAAATCTTTCAGAAACCAGAAATCATTTATTTATTTGCAAACATGGGTGAAATATACATTGAGGTTTTTACTTACATGAAGCCACTCGTACATTATCAGGAAGAAACATAAGCTATATTATATTTAAAAAACTACTGATTCCCCTTTGACGACCTATGTGGCGCAGAGGGCGAAGGTCCGCCTGCGACGCAGCAGGTTGCGGGTTCGATTCCCACCTTGGGACAAATGTTTGTACGATCTACAAACATTGATTCCGGGTGTTCTGGGTATTTGCTATGTATTCAAAAATATCTATCTATGTAATGTATTGTATTAAGTATATCAGTCATCTAGTACCCATAACACAAGCTCTGCTTAGCTTGGGGCTGGATGATGCTGTGTGGATTGTCCAGCAATATTTATTTATATATATAAGTTCGTGGGCACAGTTCTACATGTCTATAGACGAATATTTCCTTGGTTTAAGTCCAGCTAAGGCATCGCAGGTACTTTGCCACGCCGCGGTCAAACCTGAAATGTTTCATATCCTTCATACCCTGTAAACTGGCTTAGTCACGGTGCTTAGCGACAGACACGAACATACTTCCTCGAACGATTACCTTTACAAAACTTTCGAATACCTGGATAAGATCTGAAAAGTGAAAATGCATAAAAGCATTTGACTCATATAAAAACCGGTTACAGAATTATACAATTGTAAAAATCTAGTAACAAAATATCCACTTTCTGACATAATATATTTGTGATCTCAGTATTCAACCGGCGGGCGGCCACAACACATAAATCGTTTAGCAATAAAATAACCGTTACAGCTTTACAGTAAGCGTTTAGACGGTATTTCTATTTACGATCTAGAATTTATTAACATTGTTAAATAAGAAAAACTGTTTGTCTGTTTGTCTTTTCTTTAGACGCTTATATGTAGAACTACCAGTCGGATTAGAAAGGTTCTTTTTGTATTTGAAAGTCCAATTTTTGAAAGGTACTTATGTAACATTAAAATCATATTAGGACCATTAAAACCTGATAAATCCGCGGGGCATTGCTAGTACTGAATAAAATCTTGACGTTATTGGTTTAATTTTACATTGTCTTACAATACACAACACAACTATTTATAATATTTATCAACTTCTTCTTTCTCGGATGAAAATGGCTGATGCCAGTCGTGGTAACGTGCCAGGCAGCAAGATGCGTGCCAGTGGAAATATTAACACTAATGTTTGCCACAAATTACACGTACATTGGGTATTCAAGCTTATGTGAAGAATTCGTGCCCAAATAGCCACAGAGAAATGGGGCGAGCTCTTTCCCCAGTTGTTCCTTCGTCTGGAAAGATAAAGGATTCTACCTGCATAAACTTTGTTTTAACGTCGGGGTACGACTTACGAAGCAAATTCGCTTTTTTATATCGCCCCATCTACGGAATCTACCTATAGGTACTTATTTCAGTTATAATCGAGTTAAAAGAAGAGGGTGCTGAGTTCGACTGAACTCTCAGTTTTTTTGTGTGGTTCCAGCGAATTTTTGGGCAATTCTCATCAGATTTGAACTTTTTATTATTTGCAGGTAGGTCGTCGCATAATTTTTTTAAAAAGCTAGAGAATTCGCCTTGGAAACTATGTGATGACCTTTTTTATCATTTTTCAAACGGTGTTTGTTTTTTGTAAAACCACAGTAAATAAAATATACTGCTACTCACAAAGCTCCCCGCTACAACACACGCGACACTACTTCCACAGGATCTAATATCGCGCAGGTAGACAATGATATGCGGGGCGTTGTGCATAATTCGCGTCCATTGTCCCGAATTACGACCGGACAGCCGGACAGCCGGACAGGCGGACGGTCGCCACGTCCGCGCCGGCTGCCGGACACCCCACTGAAATACTGAGAATGTAAAGTAGGTGGAATTGGACTTTCTGGTTTTATTGGGAGTGATCATTTTAAGGAAAAGGGGGAAGTATAATGTTTTGCTCACTGAACTGATGCGGCATTGGGAACCAGTTGTATGAGTTGCTGTATGTGAATAATCAGAAATACATGGCAAAGTCGCTCATCTCGGATTGGTACAATACATATACAGTGTAATACAGCAATAGACAAGTTACTAAATTGCAATAAGAATGAGAGAAGGACACACTTATCAGATTGATGCAGTCATAAGAGTAAACAAGACAGAATTACTTTTATCTCTTTGGCATAAATATGTATGTGCAAGCTTTTTGTCTAGCCCCGGTTATTAGTCAGCAACTTAAGCCCAACAAAACGACAAAAGTATGTAATTCTAGACTACATTAGATAGTACCGGTTTACAAGACTGTCACAGACTATCGCTGTCTCATGATGTGCGACTGATAACTATATGTTTGAGCTGTAGTAGCGCTCTTTTATTTGTCAAGGACTCCGGGGAAGTTCCGTCATTATTATTTCTATCACTAACAGGGTTTTGCACCCGTTTTCGTTTGAAGCAGTTTTCGCTATGTCATTTCAGCTTTGTATCTGAGTTGGCAACACAAATACAATGTATCAACTGGCCGATTCTGTAAATATCAGTCCGCGAAAAGTTAGGTGCATCAAGTGAACTGTCAATTCCTAGGATTGATATGAGATGACTCTCTCAGAGCTCACTTCGCCTTCACTTCACATACATATTTTACAGAATAGCATTGCTGGTATTGCTCATGCACATAGACGGCGGTGACCTAGCCATCCAATACCAACACAAATTAACCTATATTTAGTCATTAAATCACCTGGAGGGTAGGTGTAGGGTAAATCTCCCTATTCTTGTTCCACTTCTCCCTATTTAGAGCCAGTGATATCGTAAGAGTGCAGCTTATCCCCCCATCTCCACCTAAAAAGAGACCCATTGGGCGTGCGTTTTACCCACTGCTCGTCTGACATGCGGCGGATGCCTCACCCAATTCCACTTCATCGTGGCAGTTTTCCGTGTGACATCAGCAATTAGTGTGATAGAACGAGTCGGTGTACTCCTAGCCCTAAATGAACCTATTAAACTAATTCCTAAAATCTTATTACTTACGTAAGTAAATCGCAGTGCGCAAGTTTCCGTCGACACGTGTTATAAAGAACGCTTCTTCGTAAAGTTGCGCTTGTAACATGTCTCCCGGAGCCATTCGCTGGGAAAGCTGGAAACTTTGCTAGATTGACTATTACGAGTTGCGAACTTGCATAGTTGCCATTCCTGCATTTCTTAGTGATATGGCTCATGTAGATGTCCTAACTTTGTTGCACGGTAAGTGTCGTGCAGCGCGGCATTAAGTGTTAGTTAAGTGGTTGCAAGGGTGACTGCTGTCAAAGATATTAGTTTCTGACCCCAGGACTTTTCTATATGATTATGAACCTAAAGAATAGAATTATGTACCCGGCTTATGGCAATGTTATCGCCCTGTGCCATGGGACTCAAATATATCCCTTTGGGCAATTCCGGGCTCACCTCAAGTGTTTTTAAAAATATCGTATTCATAAACTTCACACTTGGTCAGACTTTTGAAATAACTATCAAATAAAAAATTGTGTTTCCGTATCTGTCACTGATGGACTTTAAAATGACTGACTACTTACTCTATCACAATAAATCTTGATGTACTTTCAACTGTCGTCTCTTTAATCCAAGATGGCCTCCCTATTGTCCTCCTCCTCCCCCCCCCTGTCCCGCTACCCCCGACATTATTGAATTGCCCCCCGTTATACGAAACTACCCCATGGCATGAGTTTTTACTCAATTATGGCAAATTCAGGGGGTTGTTAGTTCCAAATCGCATTATATCGTTATTTTGAGCGTCTAGTGGCCGCAATTTGGACACAATGAAACTCGTTGGTAACCGAATGGACGGAGTTTAGGGTTTTTGCTGAAGTGGCCGCAATTTAATGACGGCAACATCGGTGTGCTGGTCACGACCGCGGCGCTGCTGTGCGTGCGGTTTCGAGTTCGATTCCCAGTCGCAGTTCGAATCGCGTCCCATGAGTATATTTAAGAAGTTAACGAAAATACATTACTTCTTAGTGGATGTAATTAGGAAAGTTAAATGAGACATGGACTTTTAATTACTAGATAAAAAATTTCATGTGAAATAGCCAACCCGCCTTGGACAACCGTGGTGATTATAATGCTCGTGCCTTCTCTGTATCAGAAGAGAACTTTGACCTGCAGCGGGACAGTAACAGGCTAGTATTACTATTACTTTAAGTATAAAAAAGGCGACTTAGTAACTTATCAAGTTCTTAATAGCCACTCTTTGTTGTGATCGTGAGGTAATTACATATTTTTCCGATAATTTCATGTGGAATGGCCGCCAGTTACGAGGAAATGAGACTTCTTGAGTGAATGGTCCCTGTTGAGTGTGGAGTGGCCCCGGGTCTACCGGCGGGTAATTGTTGCTCAAGTTCTGGATTGCTTATATTTTTAGAATAAAAACATTAATTGGCCTATTTTGTGAAATTGTAACTTCATACTTAAGGTATTTATAAGGGTCTCCGCGGATAAATTTAAATAATTAAAACTGTATTCGTCGGGTCAGGGAGGAGGTCGGGTGTATCAAGTTTCTACGGTGTGAATCTTCAGACTAACCTATAGATATTGATAAAAAATCAATATCTTCAACAGTTAGAAACCCTTCCTGGAAGTCAAACACAACGAAATAATTCCAAACCGTTTCTCGATCCCTTCCTACACAAACTGAAACAAAAACAGACGGTTCCCGCCAAAAAAGACGCGGTTTTACATTGAATGACGTAACAAAAAAGTTTCTATTACACTTTCCTGTTACGGAACTCTAAAAATACTTTGTGGAACTCGTTCACATCGCCTCTCTTCGAATCGACGGAACCCTTAAGCTTACGTCAATACTGACAAACGTCATTTTGAGGGCTTTACGGGGGAGCAAACCAAAATTGAACCTTATCCTTCGGTGGCAAGGATAATTTTAGCTTTTTATTTCTAGTAGTTGCGATAAAAAAATCCTCAGGGAAATATAGTCCTTAATTGGTTTCCGATAAGGTTGAATTGAAGTTGTTTGTAGAGTTGTGGAATAGTTTATTGGTAAGGCAGCGTTATAGTGACGTATCGATGTGTTTTCAATTTGCATTTATGATATGATCTAGTTTTTATGACAGAAAAATGTATGATTTTTTTATTGGCAAACGACAAAAAGGACAGATTCTAGAATTTATTGCTCTTTGTATGGGATAAACCAGCTCTCTCTCTCTCTCTTCCAATAAGTGTACCTGTAATGTATTGACATCGATTTAGTATGTCTTGGTATTATTCTTCTGTTTTTCTTGTTGCCACAAATAACAATTTTACTAACAAATGCTCGAACTAAACTGAGGGGATGCTTATAGTTACTTTAACTATTCATTTCTGTTCTGGCCAAGTTGAACCATTCGTTGAATTAGTAGAAGTCGAGTAGATTAGTTAAGCTGATGAGTTAATCTAAAACTTAAAAGTAAATTTAAAAAAATCTGTTGTTTTAATTATTTATTTGGATATAGTATTAACAAAATTACTTACTATAATTACAATATAAAACTATTTATACAAAAACAGAATAAATTAGTTTATCATAACATGTTAGAATAATTAGATACCTGCATTCCTCGAAGGGTTGGGCAGAGATCTACAGAATACCCACATTGCACCTGCTCTATTTAAATTCCATGTCACAAATCCAGGCTGCTGATGAGAAAATAGATGGATAAAGCCAATAACACTTTGTGCGTCCCAGGAATCGAACTCTGGACCTCATGTTCAGCAGTAGAGCTTGCAACAACTAGACTGACGAGGGAGGAGGAGAAGTCAACTGTGTCATTTCTCAAATATATATGCCAAGTTACATCCTCATGTGCCTAGCCTTATCCCAACAATGTTACAGTCAGCTTCCAGTCTAACCGGATGCAGCCGAATGCCATTATATACATGGAGCAACTGCCTATATGAGCTCCACAACCTGGGTTACTTACTAGTAAGTAGGTAACAAGGCAGCCATTGATAAGACTTGCTGTCAAACTTTCGGATTTCTGACTATCGATTGTCAAAGATCTACAAATGACAGCAGTGCTTTCCCGAGCACGGACGGCTCGCGGTATGTAATGGTAGGTCACCAATCCACGGAGCGACCTCGACAAGCGTAGCCTAACCTTCGATCGTCACGTGCGGCTGTTAATTTTTAGCCACTAGCCCCTCCACTTGATTAAAATATTATCTGCCTCATTTCAAATGTGTTTGTGTGAACGCACCTCTACTTGTTCGATTGACAAGCGGTTACGAGTCGCCGCGTGCCGGCACGCCGCCGCGTCACGGTCACTGTGTACTGATTGTAGACATGTTTACTGACGCCCGCTCATCTGTGGGTACTGTGAGCTAGCAAGCAGTTGTGGCTTACAGATGATCACCGCTTTGTGGGGGATATCGCGATGATCATGATTTTTGAATATTTGGAAATTGACGTCCTTTTTAAACTATTGCCGAGAAGAAGAACCACTCTATGGTTGGTTTGGAGTTACGCATAGATATTCCTATAATTTACAATTCATTAGCCGTCGATATCAGAACCTGATTCCATGACGTGTACTTACAGAGATAATGATGACAGACGACGTCGCTGCTCCTCACCACAGTATCTTAAACAATAAAGTATCACCTATCATCTGACGATCAACAATATTGTCTAGAACAACAGTGAAACGTGCTTCACGGCCGACCCATATAGTAGCCCTGACACGTGGCTATCTGAGCGGCTCCATATTATTGTAAGCTCGACAATGGCTATTACATTCAATTGACTAAGCGATCGGCACGCGGCTGTAAGCATCTGATTGAGTGTGATGTTCTGTGATAGCACACATCTGCATATTAAACGTATAACATCACGCCTGATGGCACGCCGACAGTCGGGATGGTACAGTGGCTGAGGCCTCGTCTCTAATATACGAGGCTGTGGGTTCAAATCCTGTTAAGTATCAATGTGACACTCTCAATGTATGGATTTACTTGTTTATTTTTGGATATCACCTCATATTCATATTCATATTATTTATTTGCATACCATAATGTGTATAAAGGTGTTATAAAAGGCTTAAAGCTAAAAGAACAGTTTATGGACCCTGTTAGGGCACAGCAACATTTAAGGTTAAAATTAAACTTAGAAAAATACAAATTTAAAATAAAATTTAAAAACAAAAAAATAACACTTCTTAAAAAAAAAAATCTTTACATTTATAGTTTTTAAAGTCACTAATTTAGAAATTACTTTCAATATTTATATTTTAGTAATTATTTAAAGTTTTGATGAGATCATACTTATATCATTATCAAAAATGGTGAGGAAAATAAAAATAATTATAAAATTAATTTTACATGAAAAGCCGAAAACTGAACATATGAACTAAGGAGTGAATAACAATAACATACATAACTCTAATCAGTCAGTTATTTTCTTAAAATTATTACTTTAACATTTAGATAAAGTTATATTTACTTAGGTAATATTATTATATACAATTCTTATCATAATATAAGACAGTATATTGATTAAGGTAGCATTTTGTAATATACTTATTGTTTATTTATTTAGTCCTGTTATGTTTAGTTAAATAATCCTACTCCTACTACTACCTACATTGGTGAAGGAAAACATCGGATCAATCCGTCTTGAGCAAGCGTGGTGATGAATGCTCGTGGGTTCCCTGTATGAGAACAAGCATATGCCCTGCAGTGGGACAGTAATAGGCAACTATTCTCTGAATGCTTAGGCAGGAGTATATAGTAGGTACACCCACATTTGCTTGGTATGTTTAAATCCCATGTAAAACCGTTTTTTATTTTATTTTATTTGATTAATGATAATTGGAAAATCCTAATTAAGCTATGGACTCTAAGATTCCTGTCTGGACTCCACGTTCAGCAGTCACTTCGCATTCTGTACACCAACGAAGTATTCAAAAAGTCAAACATCACAAAGAAACAAGACTAAAGTCGTGGTTTGGTTGAAATATCTTCCCAATCAAATACGTGGCTCTCATTCCTTAGTATTCTTTGTGTTTTCTTGCCTCTTATAATTAGTTCCTCAAGTTAAACTATGAACAATACAATCTTTATCTAAAACTAACTACAGAACAATTCCTTCGAATCGGAATAAAGAATAGTAAGTTATACGATATGTGGTGGAGTGGGGTTAATCGCACGCTAGCGCCACTGGGTAAGGTACGCAGAAGACCTACGTACTGTGTTGAGGAATGTTCTAAAGGGGCTCGTGGCTAGATAGGATCTTTTTTCCAACAGGTGTTCAAACTATGCTTGAAGAAGTCAGTCTGCCGATGGATATATTCAATTTTGACTTTGACCGCTGCTAAAAACTGTCGATTCACACCTTGATTTGATTCCATAATCGGGCAGCGTTTATTAGACTTGTTAGGAATTTATTAGTGGCTCACCCCCTGTTAGTACACTGTTCAGTCACATTTGGTTACACTGGAACTATCCATAGACGTTTTCAGCATCCCTGCTTTGTTAGATTCGCATAATATGTTAATAGGATATAAGTAATGTTTGGACTTTAGAAGAGACCGTGTTCCTGAGTTTGTTTCAGCATTTCTTCTGAGTGCAAAAGCCGGCGCCATCTTATTTTAAAATTATGGTCCATACATTGACGTGTAACAATGCCTTGAAATGTCTATTCATACAAATAAATATCACTTGATTTCAGACTGTTTTGGAAATGGATCTTCTGCATTCCCTATATCCACACATGTGTGCCTACCTAATACCTATGTACGCGAACTACAACTTAATGTGTTATACGTGTGTGTGTGTGCGTGTGTGTGTGTGTGCAAAGTAAGTTAATGTTACGATGGCTATCAGATGGGGCGAGCTCCAAGCGATCGTCTTTTGTTAAGAACGATCACGAAAATAGCGTGTTTCTTAACGAAACGCTTTTATTTTCTTATGGAAATGGGATCTCCAGGCGATGGCTTATGAGGGATTGGTTGTCGGGTGTTATAATAATCTTGGTGAGTAGTGTGGCTGCTTAAGGGTATCTCCTGAGGTGTCTGACGCACTTGTTTGGTACTTTAAAATAATTTAGGTATGTTTGCGAACGCACTCGGAAGAGAGTTGTGTCCCTGATGCGCCGCATACGAAGCAGTTCCAACAGCTACCTTCAGCTGCTTGCAGGATTGATCTGGATCTGGATTCCCCAATAATGCGGTACTGGACCAGGCTGCATCTTGAGCACTCTGTATCCAAATCCAAATTTAGACTTAGACTTTACATTTTCGTTATTGTATAATTTAATTTAATCAAAATATTCTTAATTGAACAATGTATGGACTAGTTCTGGAAAAAACGTATTTAATTTAATAAAAATTACCTGTTTCTCTGACTGCACATCGTGTTATAACCCACCCCGCTCACGGGATGTTCCCGCGTCACACTTGTGACTATCGCTGACATATCTCACGGCGCCTCACACATGGGCAGGCCATAAATCCCGAACTTTGCTCACGTTATGTGCTCACAAACGAGCTACCAACCTTACGTCGAAGTAATACCAACGTCACGGTAGTAAAACACGTTTATTTTCATTTTGCCAAACGTTGGAATAAAGAAGTTTCTTATAGGCTTTTTATATACACCTTGTGAACTGTGACTTGCCTACTGTTTGTACTGGGGGGTGTCGGTATCTTTGATGATAAAATATTTAAAGTAAACATCAGTCACGAACTACATACTACTTACAGAATGGAGCGAAGTCACTTTTTCATGTCTATCTGGTGACGTCAGATGGCAGCCGGGCTAACTCTGCTTAGCATAGACTTTAAAACTGTGATTTTCTTTGTCTAGGTTTCGAAAAACCTAGAAACCTAAAATGAAATCATTCAAATAAAATTATTTCAAAAACATACGAATAAAATGAAACTCTTTATTTGCACATACGTGAAAACTAAGGAGATTTTACTGGATGTAACCCTCCCAAATTACGGAGCGCACATTCACAGCTGTCGCTTTACAACAATACTACTTCGCAATTCCACCGGCTTATAGCGCGTCCGAAAATAAGCCGGTATTAAATGTGGTTTATGTTAATACCTAGTTACCGCCGGCATAGCGCCCGCTGTCCTGTGGCAGCCGCGCGATGCGAAACGACTAAAGACAAGGAGTGATCACTAAACACCATAGTTATGGCGATCAAGTGACAGACCACCATAAGATCAGCGGAGTAACCGCGTGACACACAACAATGTCAATGTTGACAATGCAACAACATTCATTGCTTTATTTTAGTGGTCGGGCAGACGAACAGTTCAAACATATGAAGCAATGGATTTATTCCTTCAAAATCCTTCGAATAGTGATTTTAATAAAAAGTGTGTTATTGAGGTGGTGATTAGAGTACAGTATGATGTTGACCTTCTTTTGTTTCCTATTGGCTGTTGTTTTTTTACGAAAAACAGTGTTTTGGAGCTATCACATCACCGTTTCTGCGACTAAAAACTTATTGATAAACGCCAAGATAATAATACAAAGAAGAAATAAAGCTACTAACGACTGTTTTGATTTCTTGTTAGTTTCTAAAAGGTGAATTTAGAAAGAAACTATTGTGTTGTATGCAGACGATGCTCTACAAAACCATTCTATTTCCAAATGTCGATGTGTCATATTAACTACCGGGTACTATTAAGTTAAGCGCACATTTTAACCGCATCAATCCGCATTCCAAAAAAATACTGAGCGGCCCGACTATAGTGTGTGTGTTGTAGCTACATACTACCGTAAGACGACCAAGCTTAAACTTATGTGTAAGTTCACTTAATATTGTATCGCTTGGCATAGCTGCCCTCTCGGTGGACGCCAGCCTAACAGAACGTGCGGCTGAATCAAATGAAATTGTTAATTCAATAGTGGCAAGTCTGCGGAGATTATTGTTACTGCATATCATTTGAATGATTTAGTTGGTGATAGTCCGGGAGGACACTCCAGCAGTTATGTAAGGGCTTTGTTTTGAGAGGACCACTGAGATTCTGTAACAACCCTTAGAGGTATACTTAGGTACCCAGTAACACAAAAGAAGTCAGTTCTTTTAGAGCAGAGGTACAATCTCTAAAAAACTAAGCTTAACTAAACTTCTTGGGGATGATAATAATTTATAACTGTAATTAAGCATTAGGTCCTACTTTGATACTAACTTTGTCCGCGACTTCGTCAGCCTGGATGTCCGATTGTTTCATCCAGACTTCATCAACCCAATTCACCTCTTTAGAGGTTGTTTATTACTCTGCATACCTGTTTTCAGCTGCCAGCAGGTGCTGCTACCCCGTAAAAACTTGATAACGAATCAGACAGGTACCTATTGAAATCAGAAAACATTAAAAAAATCTTCAGAGTTACCATACATCTTTCAAGGTTTGAATTCGGCATAATTTTACAACGAGTAAGTATATTAATTAGGTGATTAGAATAAAGCTTAAACGAGTAGCTCACAAGAATGTGTCCATACAATTATGTAAAGGACAGTCACACGTCCCCGCCCGCCCGTCACCCACAATGAGACCCGACACAAACACCGAACTCCCGACCGTCTGCAGCCAACACTTGCGCGGATTTATATCGGTTTTCAATAAAAGAATAGTCTCCATTTGTCGTATCGCCGCGTCCCGCCAGCCCGCGCGGCTGTCGCGCCCGATTCTACTCCAAGTAAATAAGGGTTACTCCCGTTCTAACAGATCTGCTAAATCAGACGTAAATACGAAGATATTTTACTAGTCGTCTGCGGTTTATTTGAACGGTAAACTGTGAGAGGTGTTCAATAAATTTTGTGATAAGAAATTAGATACCTATTTGAAAACCTTATATTATGATTATATAAAAATCACATCTAAAATTGCTGAAGCGTAAGCAAAGGAGTGTGATAAGATGTAATCTCCGATAACTTAGGTGTTCAGTAAGTACCTGGCACAAAATGTCCCATCAGGAATTACTTAGCCGAGTGGTTAAAGCCGCACCTCTCATCAATGGAAATAGGTACATACGTACTTCCTAAATTTATCTGAGACATCAATGACATCGATTAGGAGCAACATACGATGTTGTTCTGTTGAAAACCGGGGCTTTATTATAAATATAAAATTGAGTTCGCCAACCGGCCTTGAGCAAGCTTGGTGATAAGCGCGTGCCCTCCCGAGCTGGTATTATTATCCCGGAATCTGGGTTTGCACCCGGATAGTTAGTAATAACATCAATAATATCGTTTCTCGATAAATCAATATTGTTAGAGTTGTGATTCAGTTCGGTTCCGTCGAGTCGATGAACGAGTTCTACTCTTTCAGTTCCTCCGTTGAAGTTTGAAAGTAAACAGAGTACGAGCTGGCGCCGCATGTGAGCGTCGAACGTACACTTTCTGTGGATTTTCACAGTAGTGATTATCTTGCATATCTTCCTTTTTACACAATCCTGTTTCTTGTTTTATCTGCAATTAAACACAGCTACATTTTATGTAATGCTCAATTGTGTTATTTCTATTGTATTTGTTTTCTTCCTCTCTCTTGTCATTTGTTCTCAATGCTCATTTGTGTTCTTCTTTCTGTTAAATAAATGTTGTTTTTTCTTGTTTGTTTATTTTGTAATGCGATGTGAGAGATTAATCTGATTAGTTCCTCCGTCAGATCGGGCTGGCTGAGTTAGTGCACTCGATCAGGCAGCTTGACATCTACGAGGTACTCCTAATACTTAATAGTAACCGGCCACGTTGATAATAATCCACCTTGACGCCGCGCCGTCACAGTTTTGACCCACTGACTGTCTTGCTGACTGAGCTTTAAGTTTCAATGAAACTTCAGCCGTGCATTACATACGTGGTTATGTACTTTAATCATTTGCATATTATTTATTTACTGATTTGACAAACGTTTTGTTGGGGAATGTGTTGCGACTCTTCTTCTTTCAAGCAAAGCACAAGAAAGTGGTGAAAGATGGACACCCTTTACAACTTCCTAGTGCTTTTTGACATTCAATAAATGATTTTTGACTTTGTGTCTTAATAATCATCCGTCATCCGAAAGAGGTGTGCCTCGCATCTCAGTAGACTGTGTGCCAGTTCCCACAGAATCCTGAGCGAATTGCGTGATAGTTGAGATTGACCGATGCTAGGACACTGGATACGATTGCACACGTAAACAGTTTCACAACCTCGCACCTGTCGGCGTTATTCAGTTACGTTTAGTTACTAACATTAGGTTAACTTATTGTTTTTGTTCCGACTCTAAGTTAGTTAACGTCTGAATTAAACATTATATTATTTATTACTAACTTGATAGTCTCGACCTCCACCTTGTCACGGTGCTCACTGGCCAATTTGTCACTACAGTATGTCAATGTATCCTTATATGAAGCAGATGTAATCGCTCTGCATCCACGTCAGACATCAACCACTCGGTTATAGTTCCAACTGGCCAAACTTTCAGTCATTGATATTCCGACCAGTTGGAGTGCTGCGCTCACTTCATTGCTGAATTTATTGGAGAACTGTTCCTGTAGCAGTGGTACCACAAGTGGGTGAAGATGAGAAGTTGCAAGATGAAATAATTATTAATATTTCCAAGCGACTTTTAATTATTTTCAAAAGGAACCAAGTTTTTTTTTGTTTTATGCATAACTATGGCTTTTTGCTTGGCTTGGTAATATTATTAAAAGGTATAATCGTAACGGCATACTGTATATTTCAGCTTACGCAATTATCTTTATAAGTTTTTTTGTCCTCATTCTTCATAAAACGGAACTTCAGAATCTTATGTTCTCCTTGAAACAAAGAACGTGGGAAAACAAGGGAAAACTTTTAATTATTTGATTCATTCCCGAAAGTTGTAGGCAAATAATGAACACGTGATATTGAACGAATTAATATTTGAACGTTATCAGCTAGTGAGGAAGTTCTGTAGTTTAGCCATGTCCTTTGACAGATTCGGGTAGCTTTATGTGCAGGCCCCTGTACACCTCTGTACACCTCTGTACACCTCTGTACACCTCTGTACACCTCTGTACACCTCTGTACACCTCTGCTTAACCCATCGGGGAATATAGCCGTGATGCTATGGATGACATACCATCCAGTCGATTTTTTGGTCGAAATTAAGTTGCAATTTTGCGAAGTCATTTGGTATTTTAAAGATATGAACTGTGACATGAGCCACCGATCACTTACTCCGCTCGTTTCCTGACACCTGCACGCTGCAGGATTTGATAGAAGATACCGATGACACAAAGCCCGTAGCTAATTTCTGGGCCAAGTCTATAGAGATTGCCATTGCCACGCTAAGAAGAAGAAGACTCCACTCATCGATATTCATTATTCTGCTCACCCCTGCACGTTGGCAGCTGCACTATTATGCACGTAAAGCTCGCAACGTCGCATCGCGCGATGTTTGACAACGTCGCGATTTGCATGCGCCGCGCGTCCCTCCACAAATTCAGAGGAGACGTGTCTTTTCTGTGTCAAACGTCTTTCCTACGCTTTGATTTAAACTTAGATTACTGCACGGAAATGTGGAGAACGCTGTTCAAAGGAATGTTGGCGAACTGGAGGAAGGTGAAGTATTGGGAACTTCAGCAGGAGATAGAAGTCGTGGCCTGGATACAAGTGCAGTTTGGTATAAAAATGGTCACCTAAGCCACCAAAGATATTCCTAGTTTCGTTATTAAGTTCAGTAAACATAACATTACGCCTTTATTTATCTAAGGTTTAAACAGAGGTGTACTTCTAGTACACCCACAATTTACCAGTTATGTTGAAGTACCGTGGAAGAGTTGTCAACTGAGCACAACTAGGACCTGGAACCTGCGAAATTCCAGATGGAGAAACCCACCAATACGTAGCAGTAACTTTGCCGACTACTAGATCAACAAGACGGTCCCATTGTATAGCAAAAGATAGACGGTAACACAATTGCTGCCATCGCCGGTCGGTCTAGACCAAAGCTTAATAGGCCATTTTTAGCAACTTTTACCGACTTCAAAAAAGGTGGAGGTTTTATGTTCGACTGTGTGAACCTTTGCTTCTCTATATGCTCACCGATTTCTCCGTCAATTACAAAACGAAGAAAAAATTTTTTTTTGTTTGAAACGGTTTAATTTCCCATTGGGTAGTTTCATTGTCACCAAATCGAGATCTCATGATGGGATCTTGGAGAAAAAATATTAGTGCCACACCTGTAGCGATTTGGGGCTTTTTGCAGTTACTCGTTCATTTTTACTGCAAGCACCATTTGGTGAAGTGGTTCTCATGACGGAGACCACAGATGGCCACTGGAACTAACTCAACAATATACGACCCTGCATCGAGAAAAGCAATATTTTGTTAAAGTCATTCGCCACGGCACCTATTCTCATAAAGTTACACTCGATATGAAATTAATAATTAGTAACAAAGTACTGACGAACAAAACCGAGCAATTTCAAGCAGTGCCTTACATCAACGAGTTAATTTGCCCGATGCCGCAGGGTGCGGGGGTGCGGGGGTGCGGGGGTGCGCGGGTGCGGGGGTGCGGGGGTGCGCGGGTGCGGGGGCGGGAGGGTACAGATACGTTACTATACGCGGCTAATGTGAACGAGGTTTACGATGTCGATGGTGCGTGCAGCGTGCGCGCCAGGGTGTCAATCAGACAAGCTCTATAATATCGTTGTTATAAAGTCATAACCTAATGTTCCATTGTAATCGCTTATTAATAAATAGGCTGCTATTTTACATAATCAAACAATATATAGTTCATCTGAAGATTGCAACTTTACTTTGCGTTAACAAAGGCGTAACCATCTCATTACAGTTCTAACTTTAGTACAAACGATAAACTTTAAGCCAGTTATTGGATTTAGTACTTAATTCAAAAGCTTCCGATCCTCCTTATACTATATGCTCGGCACTACGTATTTTGGTGCTTGTCCCGGGTCTGGCTGTTCGTGAATGTGAGTTTAAATGTTGGTAACGCAACCACGATACAGGAGAATTTTCTAGTGTAGCGCAACGTAAAAAAAGATAAAAAAAAGGAAGAAAGTACATTAAAGAACTGGTGCATATACATTGCGGATAACATATACTTGTTTTACACAGAATTATTTTGTGAATAGTTTTCATCTTAGTACTCAGTCGAAGACATCTCAGTACTTTATAAACATTGAATCCCAAGCTGCATACGTTTTAAAGTTTGTCTTATTCATACCCTAAAGCGCCAAGTAATCCCCTATTTCCAAGTTAATATAATTATAAAGGGGTCTGCAGAGTCAGCAGACAGACAGATACAGGGTCTGACAGACCCCTTAGTGCAGAATAACATTGTCGAATTGTAAGTATTGATTGTGATTGTATTCCCTATCGGGAGTCAAGTGGAATAGAACCGACAGCGCCGTGTCACCGACCAATTTTGATAATAAATTACATGACATATATACACGCCGGAGTTACAGCATCTATTGGATTACAGTTAGAGTACACCTCTGCGTAACCGTTCGGAGTTAGGCAAAGGTGTACCTACAAGATACCCAAATTTCACCAGTTATGTTTAAATTCCATGTAATTAGAAGCTGGAGAGCATATTGCCGTGCAACACCCTCTGATCTGTTTGAAAGAATACAAAAGCAATGTTATAAATTAGGCCAGTTAAGTAGGCGGACGGAATTCGGAGAAAGTTGAAACCAAATGTCAGCTCATGACTTGACATTTGGTTCGGGTGACCTTCAGTATTGTTTCTTGGAACACTATGACAATGAAGGTAGCTAAGTAGTACCAGCCGCACGGGTCGATCTCTAAGGTTAAGTAACACTTGGCTAGGTTGGTCCGTGGGTGGGCGACCATCTATTGCACACAGGCTCCTCCACGTTTTAGAAAGCTTGTGGAGTCGATGATTCCAGCCGCCTTTTGTAGACTTTCGACAGTAGTCAGAAGTCCGAAAATATGACAAACAGTCTTACCAAGGAGTATTGTGTTAATCTGTAACTGGTATATGGAGGTCAGACAGCCTGCTTCCGGTTAGACTGGAGGCTGTTCCCAACACACTCGCAGTTGGTAGAGGCATGCTGGTAATGAAATAATAATAAAGGTCCTCTGTCTACGACCAGACTTAATATAACATCACGCTTGTTTTCCTTCAGAAGGTAGACACCACATTTTGCTGGATACGTTAAACTTGTAGCAGCAGCCGTAACAGACTGGAGATTGTGAAAGTAAAACCAAATCAAATTTTAAAACATAGAAAATATAATGGTAGACGAGTACTTAAGTCATTATCAAATTAGCTTGAGTGTGTACACCAGGCCACACGCCAGTGTGCCTCGCACTTTATTGAAACTTAGTTTAAATAAAGCGCGGGGCCAGCTTTTAAACATGGAGAAATAAACAGCCCCCAGAAAAAAAATACCATTTAGTAGAAAGAGACTAAGCGACTCTGTAACACTTTCTTGCCTGTATTTATCGCACAGCTGTACAGGGAACGCTCAGTCCATTTCTCTATGTCTATGGGCCAGCTCGAGGTCAAAGCGCTGACGTGCGCCCGACTGTACCCACATAAAGTACAGCCATTTCGTTTAGATTCATAAGACGCCAAACATGAATTACTTTCCGATTGTTTGTGGAAAACAAGAGCTTAACAGATGGCGTGTGCTGGCTCGGGATGGCGCGGGATGGTGAAGGAAGGCACAAGGATCCAACACTTTTCTTCGTTGAAAAAAAAAAATATAGAATCACGACGCTTGTGACCACTAGACCAACTACTCAAAAGACTGTCTGCGGGTCTGACTGGTTGCGGGTCTGACTGCCGCCCCGAGGTGAGAAAGTGAAAATAATTGAATTTCTGATGATTCAGTTACAATAGTTACTCAAAGTTTAAAAATTATACCAAGTGTACAGAAAAAGAACCGCCAGTTTTCATTTTCACCTTCACACCTGATGATCTCTTGGACGAACAGCGGTGTGATGTCTATTTACTTACAGATCTACTATTCATTGTTATAACAAGAATAAACTCAAAATTCAATCTAGATTTCGTTTCAATAATTAATTTGGTAAAATGGACAGAATTCCTCAACAAACTGAAGTTTCCAATAAACCACAAGTTTACAGATTAATTATCTACCTGTCGGAGTGAGTTGCTAAACCACTTTCAATTTCAAGGTTCAGTAGTCTTTGAAATCAGAAAGAAAAACAAATCGGAAAATCATCACATTTTGACTAGGAATCCTTGCAAGGACACACTCATTAAGAAATACATACACCAAAACCACTTCGCTTGTACATCGCAGCACGTGGGGCAATGTGTCCCGTACTCTTTATTTTAAAATTCATTCGTACATTTTGAAGACAGAAAGACTCTGTTACGTTATACACAATCAGTGATCAATAAAAAACCGCTTGTGTCCATTACCGCAGCCAGTCGATTATTTAAGAATCTCTCGGTGGAAACAGTAAGCTGGCGGTGTCGCCCAGCTCTAGTAAGATACTGACAACCAACTTCACCGCTCATCTTACCTAGGGTTTTACGGGAATATTTTTTTATAACATCTCAAATCTTCTGCCCAGCCCTTTTCCTAACTTTGTTGGAGTTGGGTTCCAGTCTATCGGGATACAGCTGGATACCAGCATTTTATATGGAGCAACTGTTACTGGGCAACACAATACCATTGGAATGACTGGATGTCAGACTCTCGGGATCTGACAAATGGTAATAACTGTCGAAGATCTACAAATGACAGCCGGGACCAACGGCACTCTGCATCTTAAACCGGTGTACAATACCAACGTTTCCAAGAACTAAAGAAAACGAATTCTTGAGACATTCAGCTGCCTGCACTGGATCGGCGGGATATCCTTCTCCCTCTCCCAGACTTTAGTCCCAGCAGTGTACCCGAGTAATGGCAAGTGAATCGTCTACATGTCAGAACGAGCGTGGTACAGTAGACCACATGTAAACGGTGGGTAGCAAGTAGCTGGCTCCTTATTCTACTGAAACTCCGCACCACGCTAGGCGAGCTCAAGGTCAAAGTGCCACCATCGACGTGCAGTACACTTTGCAAGTCAGAAGTAGTCAGATGTAGAGTAGATTTGAACAGAGTAGAGTGCGGTGAGTAAACAGAGTACTGAGTAATGGCACTCTCGTCAGAGCGATTCAGTTAGCGCATCAGTTGGAGAGAACAATGATGTGCCACTGTACTGGAACCTGGAAGTGTCATTTAATCGTTCAACGTGTACGTGTTTCGGAGGTTGATTTAAATATCTCTCTGTTCCCAATTATACCTCTGACATCATTCTGTTGACTCCAAAATAAAGCAATTATTATTCCACACTCGCATCACCACAAACGTAAGTATTATTTTTATCTTCGCCCCCAATAGTCAACCACTATTCAAATTGATACTTTTCTTTCTCAGAATATAAATCAACCAGATTTAGCTTTGGTACATTCCCTATTTTCCTCCGGTTCCTTCATATATCTCGTTTCCAGTGATCGAAGAATAAAGTAAGAATATTTGATTCGATTTGTATTGAACACCGGCCACCTATCGACAAATAAGTAGCCCCTAGCAACAACTCGGGCTGACCGCACACCGCGCCGCGCACCACGACGCACACCGCGAGCCCGCTCGGAACACTTCCAGGCCGCCAACCCTTCGCACCACCAAATTCTCTCGGTTTCAATTTTCCGTCTGATTTTTCGTCAATGAAAGCTGTCCTCTCCCGCCCCGCCCCGCCGCTGCCTCTGCACAGCTCTCCCCGCACCCCTCTCCTCCCTGGCCCGCGGGTCGCGATGATTCCCTCTTTGTGGCACAGACAGTAGGTCCCACAGACGTAATTGCTTCTATACATAACACGCAAATTGAATTCCTACACAGAATGTTGCGGAGTTTTAGGGCTGTCGTAGTGAATGGGAGAGAGTACCGGGTTTGAATCCCGGTGGAGTACTTGTTTTTATACATGTTTTTATCCTGGTGAAGGTTACACAAATAGATGGCCAAATGGTTTTCAAACTGACTGTCGCGACGGCCTGCCGCGTGTCCGCTGTCCGACTGAATCTAAGCTAATTTTTAGAACTAAAACCTAAACTTAGTTTCATACGCAATATCATGACTGTATTTCCCGAACGGTTTGAGCAGAGGTGCAGCTATAATACAAGCAAAGTCCCATGAAGTAGTAGTAGTTTCGTATGATATTATTCATAAGATTGGTCTGCCAATTTATAAACACTGGTCTAACAGTCTTAGCAGCATAAGTAATAAGCACTAAGGAAAATTAAAATCTCTTTGAGATTATAAATTTAATTCCTTAACTTATTTATTAAAAGAGTGAAGCACCGCGGGTACTCCCTCACAGGGCGACTCCTGCCCAACGATCATTCAACAGAACACCCCATTGAAGAAGTTAATGGAATCCAAAACCATTCTCTTGCGACCACAAAACCCTTGCTCTGGTTTTTAACTTCATTTAACCTCAGGCTCACTTTTAAAATATATTTTTTTTAATTCTAGTTACATCCTCATCACATTTGATCACACATAATATAATATCACGCCTTTATTTCCCGTACGGTTAGGCAGAGCTGCCGCTATAGTAGGTACACCCTCATTTTTCCAGTTTTACGTAGTTTAAGAAATTTTATTATACCACCCTCTGTGTCAGTTTAAATCAATTTAGGCACCCCCTTATGACATGGATATTTGTAAATATGGAAGTACAACACTCACCTCTGGTAACCCCTTATGGGTGAGCATGATGTTATGTTTTTGGCTGTAGCAATCACAAGAACTAACATGCAATTTGACGGATGCACTGATCAGAGACTAGATCAGGGTCCCGTAAGGTCAAGGCAACCAGAGACAGCCAAGTGACGAGGGTCCGCGCGTCACACCCACTCGGTGAGACGCGGAGGACCCGCTCAGATGACGGTGAGCTGAGATGAAGGGCTATTGAATAAAACCTGTTAATATTGTGGAGAGACGGGCTGGAACCCACGAGGGCTGTTCTGATCGAAATGACACTTGGCATCAACTTTGATGGAAATGATTCTAAGAGTGTAGGGCTGATAGATATACCTATAGAAACTTTTTCTACTGAATAGCACACAATAGAAGATAGCATACATAACATGCCAGATGGGGCTCGTGGCTAGGATAAAAACAGACGAACGGGTGGATCGCTTGTGTTTCCAAAAGGTACTGCAGTTTTTGTGCATGTAATGTGTGAGACACCCTCACACATGGCATGTGTTTATGAGTACGGCGATAAATCTGAAGGATTCATAACGTCCCCCTCCGTCAGTCCGGGGGCGCACTGACACGTCCTGTACAAATATCATGACAGACTCCGACATTGCTTACGTTACGTGCGTACGTGAAGTTTGTGTTTGCGACACTTAGGCATTAGCTACGTACATATACCCGTTTTCACAAACACTAAGCGTCGCCTAAATGAATACCTGTCAACGAATACATTTTGATATTCCAAAACTCTAGGGTATTCATGAGACCTTGTCAAAGAATCAAAAGCCTTATTAATTATTTTTCATCCCGCTATTACATGGGACTTATAATGTACTATAGGTAAGCCTCTGCAGTACCCTTCGAGGAATACAGGCGTTATGGTACAGAATGTGCCGACAAGCAATCGATCCCAGCTCGTACGATGTTATCAAAATAAATTCCCGGAGAAAAAAGTTAGAAACAATCGTTATTAAACTGAAACAGTTAGAGAACAGTTTGTGCAAATAGTTTTAGGATTTATTTGACGTCCATCCGTAGTATCGGCACGTGCGGCCGCCGGACCTCGGCCAACAATAATAAAAACCGACATTTTTCTGACATAATTTGTCAGAAAAATGTCAGAATGGTTTAAAAAACGAACAAATTTAAAGTAAAATGTCGGTTAATAAAATAAATAAATAATTTATTTATTTTGAAACTCAAAAATACTGTTATTAATGATAATGTAATTTTATTTTTTTATTTTTAGGTTTTATGACTTAGATTATTAACTTTTTGCTGTGCCCTGACAGGGTCTACAACGGCTCTTAGCTTTAAGCATTTTGTTAACATCTTGTTTTACCTTGTGGAACGCAAATAAATGAATATGAACTGGTGGGACTGACTCACCGATAGTCTGTTAGCAAGTATGGACTGGACATCAACTGAATTCCCGAAAGATTTAGAAAATGACGAGCACGGCTTTTGATTTTTCACGTTAAAATAATAATTCTTATGTTAAAAAAAATCAAAAGCAGCAAAATAAGAAATCAAAACAAATTAAGTCAGTCTATTTGCAATAGTATGGCACTTGCCAAGGATGTTTGTAATTTTCTGTCAGCGTAGTTTCATTGGTAATGATTTCCTTCAGATTATTAGATTCAATTAAATACTATGTTGTCTTATGATATTTTTTTTTTTAAGTGCTACAAGTACTTTAAAAAAAATTACATAGGACTCGAAGACTAGTATTTGGTAAAAGATTACACATTATAGTACTAATATAATACCATACATAGTAATAAGTGTTTAAATTTTATACACAAATGTCACTTTCATTACTTAAGTTTTTGATGACACTGGATGTCAGACTTTCGGTCCGGTCTGATGTCTACCTGTAACGACTGTCAATAATAAAAAAAAAACAAAAATAAATAAAAGGTTTATTGCAGAAACTTGTACAACTTTACAATAAATCTTACATGGGGACTTACTTTTAAGTAAAAGATATACCTGTGCTAGAAGATCCCGTATAATCTCTGAATTAACGTCGGAACCAACAGCTTAAAGTGCTTTCCGAGGCATGGAGTAGTCTCGGTATGTAATGAATGGTCACCCATCCACGAACCGATCTCGGGGAGTGGTACCTAACCATCAATCAATCCGGGCGGCTGTTATTGTTCAGCCACGTTTCAACAATGCCTTAAAAGCCTTTTAAAATGTCTGTAAGTAACCACCTAACTGTATAAACATCGTTCGTTTTGTCTAACAGAACTGATGAAATAGTTAGCTAAGTAGGTACTGAACAATACAACATTGTTTATTGTTATTTATATTGTAATATGTGTCCCATAACTACATGGAGATTAATAACCCGCGAGATAACACTCTGTCCCACATTTGAAACGTTTTTCATTTCCCCCGTGTTAAAATTTTCAAATATTTCTGCATTCGTTTTTAATATCCCACAAATAAAACGCAACCTTATTCCAACACAACAAAGTTCAACTTTAAAATAACAGAAGTAAGTACAGCATTACATGTGACGCGCTGTAAAACAAACATTATTTTTTTTGACACAAAGTTGATTTTCAAATGTATTAGTGCTGGGCAGGTTGTCATGTGCCTCACGTATTAGATTAGGCCACGCGTAGTTCGCGCGATTCCGCGTCTAGCCGCGTCGCGCGTCGCGCGCCAGATAAATATGCTGGTTTATAAGGCGACGTGCACAAGACGCGACAAGCGCGACAAGCGCAGCACGCACCGACACGCCGCAGTCGCAACATATCCTCATCACAGTGTGCAGACGTCACACGAGTCCTGTTTAATAAGATGGCGTCGTTAACATAAGATGAGAAGTTCAGTTGCTAGTTTTATCGCTGTCTGGGAGATGTCACTTGAAAAGTTATAAATTTAACGTTGACAAACTTCGGGAGGTAATATAACATAATGTTGTGTCTTGTCACTGTGACTGTGTGAGATTTTCATTTGATCCTTGAATAAACAAACTTTCAAATGAACCAGAACATAATCATAATGTCAAAAGTAGGTATTTGAAATACTTACTTATCACATTATGATTGACTGAGCAATGTATTACCGTATTTCATTACTCATTCTATTCACAAAATAATTGAAGTTATCAAACACAAACAAACCACAGCAAGTACAATTAAACGCAAACAAGCTACAACTCCAACTCAGTCCAAACAAATTGAATCACACAAACTTGGACATACTCGTACCTCTCGCATTCGCAATAAAACCCAATAGCCTGAACATTTCAAAACTAATAACACTACAAACACATTTGCGAGCTCAGTAATAACGATAAAAAATGCATCCCAGACCCATACGATAACCATAGAGATAGATATTTGTCCATACGCCTCGATATTTATGGGTTCGCGCGGTTATAAGTGCCATTGGGCACACGTGACGCGCGAGGCGGACGTGCGCGTGCGCGTTTAAATTTACTCGCGTTATGAAGGGATAATGCATTTGTGAGAATGGTGGCGTTACATTATGTCGGGGGCGAGTGTGTGCGTTTTATTTGTTCTTGAGCTACTGACTTTCTTATGAGGAAGGTTGCGTGAAGGTTGTGTTCGCTATATTTCTCTTCGTTATGGGCACTTAACTTCAACATCTGAATTTGTGATGATGTCGGACGCCGATTGAGATTTCTGCCAGTGTTAACGGTAACTTTATTATTATTTATACCTCTCTTTGAATCACAAACTAGTCTCAATAGAATAAAATATATCTATGTCATATTTCACTCCGGCCGCGGTCCATCAGATTACAATATCACCGAAAAACGCGTCGCTACCAAACCTGAGCGAGCTAAATTGCCCAATAGATCAGCGTGCGTAGTCTCCACGCGTCTTCCAAATGGGAGGGTCGACGGTAATAAAGCGGCTGACGTATGGAGTGTCAGTTGTCGCGTCGATCGCTTCAATATAGACGCGCATAAATCGCGCGGCCGTGATTTAGGGGCCACACTCTGCCGCGCGGCTGCTCGTGGACGCGCGCGCTTATGTATGTACATATGTATGCATTTTAGAACCAAAGCTGATGTTTTAATTGTATACATAAACATTTTTCATCGATGTTGTGTATTTCGATGTTTCAAAAATACTGACAATCGAAAAAGTATCAAGCATTATATTTTTATATTTATCCAATAAGCTATCAGTCAGATCCATAAAATAATACTCACCACAGTAGCACTCGCTAAGCTTGTCCGAAGCATTTTTTGGACTTTACTTTTTCATTAGAAAGTAGCGAGTTTAATTCAGGCAGCAAGTGTGTTTTAAAGCGTCGTCAGTCTTAAAGTGTCAACTTTCAAAAGTAAATCAGCCTTCTACTCCAAGTAAACTATTCTCTTACTGTTAACCAGACGCACATTGACGACACTTTGACAGCGCCTCTATTCCGTACCAGCTAGAATGGTCACCAATACCAATTAAAAGTACCAAAGTAATATGAGTTTTTCAAATCATATGTATTTTCTTACTTTATCTTAGACATTATACTGACATCGGTGTTGGAAAACATGGTGAGGAATCCTGGACTAATGAAATCGCCAACCCGTATTATGCCAAAGTCATTATTAATAATAATAATAATAATAATAATAATAATAATAACATTTATTTCAGACCATAAGTCCATAGAAAAACACACATTACAATATTATACACAAAACATCAATACATATATGAAAACACAAAACATCTTATTTTAAATATTTGAAGGAAGCACGATGACTGGTCATCCATTGCCACATCATTGGACTATCCATCCTGTCGGCTACTATAGCCACCAAGCTGTTAGAGCTGTCACGCACTCGCCGCATCAGGGATGCTATCCGTGTCCGCATCAGTGCGTAAAAATCTGGCACGCCATTCTCCGCAAACATCCCCGATGCACTGCAAAAGCGTGGCAGCCCCAACATCACTCTGAAGGCGTTATTGTATTGGACTCGCAGAGCATTGTACGAGCTTTTTGTATAGCTGACCCATAGGGCACACGTGTACATAGATTAATTAATGCTCGTGCCTTCTTTGTCTTGGCGTTGCCCCGCACTAGGAATTTCTCCTGTATCGTGGGTGCGTTTCCAAACATTTAAACTCACATACACAAACAGTCAGACCCGGAACAATTACCTCTAGGTCATACAAATATTTGTTCCGTGCGGGGATCGAACCCGCAACACGCAGCGCAGCAGCCAATGGCTCAACCACTGCGCCAACCGTGTCGTCCTTTGCTCTGGTATTGTAAGGATGTTGTTTGTGCTCCTCGTGTTACCACTGATGTGCAGTTGACTGTACTAATCCATACTTGGTTTAGGAGCGGGTGACGTCATGGTGCCAAATAACTTGTCATGTTATGTTTATAATACACTTGGACTAGTTGTATTACGCGGATTACGTATGCAGGACGTTTCTATAAGCCGGCGCTCGCTGTGGCTACTAAAATAATAAAATATATATGAGAAAACTTTATATAAATGCTAATGTGATCCAAATACTCGTTCATACAGTAATACGAGGATTTCTGTACGAATAAACATAACTTTATACTTTCATATTAAATAACAAATTTGTTTAGCTTTCAAAGAACAATTTTCTTTGAATCCTATATATATTTTCATTTTACATGTTATTTCTTTGTTACTAAATATAGACTCTTGTAGAAATGTTCAACTTTCAATTACTGGATGATTATTGCAGCAGTTCATTAATTAGATTTTATTTAACGGAGTAATTAAGTCAAACAAATCAGTAATGGGTTTTCTATTGATTTGCAACTATAAAAAGAACAAATTCTGCAGCAGTCCATATAGACCTCTCTCCAAAAGCCATCAAAAACAATTTCAAACAAAAAAAACGCCCAATTATAAAATAATATCCTCGTTTCCTATTTAAAATCCGATTTGTACTTTTTCAACGGTTTTCCGTCCCAGTGCGTCCGCCGGGGCCCGGGGCCGGGGCCCGGGTATCGTCCGCAAATAATAAAATATTCCCAGGAAATAACCAGTACGCTGCGAGCGATCCTCTTGAACGACCAGTGAAACGCTGATCCCTAAAATTGAACTTGAAACTTCGAACTAGAGTTCAAGTCATACTGGAGTATCTGAACGCTAACCAGATTATTATGACCTTCGGTGAAGATCTTTTGATACTACGATACCACCATTTTGACAAGACCTCCTAACACCATACAATAGTTTCTAGTTAAGGGTCAGGAGAACCTAGTCTTTCGATACCACAACCAGTTTAGCATGGTCCTTTAGTTCTATATTTTAGTTAAAGTCTGTGGGTCACGAAACCTGGTCCTTTGGTCTCGAGCTTATTGACTGGGATACCTGCGAAGTGCTGACGGGTCCGTCGGCAATCATTCAATCTCGACAAATGCTTTTGTAAAGCGTAGTTTACACGATATGCATGGAATCTAGATGAGCCGATGTCTGAGGGATGGTTCATAGCACTTTATTTGATGCTTAATATTAATGCGAATATTTCTTTGGATTATACTCTAGAGAAGTTTACTGCAGGATCTATAATGGGGGTAAAGAACAAGATGATAGCGGTTTATTAAGGTGCTCTATATTGCTCCACTATGTACCTGCGGCAGTAATTAAAAACCAATACCCGTGTACCTTACCATTCAAAGAATAGCCACTTTGTAACCCATCTATTTACCATGGGTTACACTTACATAGGTAGTTTTAGGTGATTATAGTTTGCTATTATTAACAGCATATAAAATACTGCCGTAAAATAATGATCGTTCACCTCAAACAGAAAAAGAGAAGCAAATTTTTCATCATGAACAACAAAAATAATAAAAAGAAGATGTAAAAATATCTTTATCTTTTGAAAGAAAGCTGTTGCCCCGAGCTTTATTCGCACGGAAATAATTTAGACATGTAATTTAGAACGGCGGCTTATTCGCCCCTTTTCTTTCGCTTAAAAGGAAAATCCTTCCTTTGCCTGCTCCGAGCCTGCGAGGGCCGCTGCTACCCTGGTACTCGGTACTCGGTACTCGGTACTCGGGCTGTTGCGACAGGGTGGAGCTAAGCGACTAGGCAATTGTGTTTTATTTATGTGAAGACGGCCTGGGTACCATTTTATTATGGGATTAATCGTATTGAGGACTTAGAATAAATTGGAAACTGTAGCCAAGTAGTTTTTCTTGATCCAAATAGGTGATATTATAAGTTCCCCACGAAATTCAGATGACATATTCATAGTGTCGGTGTGAATACTTGTTTACAAGTAATTTATCATCGACACGTCGATCGAGTACATTAAAAATATTGAATATTGTAACGTCATATCTCTCTCGCCTTTATTCCACGAAGGGAAGGGCAGAGGTGTATACGGAAGTCGAATTATTATTTTACTAGCTTTTAACTGTGGCGTCGCCCGCGCGGATGTCTGTAATCATCCCACAATAATATACTACCAGGTTAAACAAAATACCTATGTCCAACCAAGGATATGGTTCCGTATGCCAAAATTTATACAATAACCTTTTAGCAATTAATTCGTGAAAGCGGACGTAACTAACAAACAAACAAAGGTCCCCAAGACACAGGTATGTACCTAGTTTGGGGAACGCCGTCCAAACAAATCTAGTTACATACTAGATACTTAATAACAGATAATTTTGCTATATAGTGGTAAGACATTTACTTTTACTCTTATTTGTAACAAAGATACAATAAATTTATTCTTATTCTTCATTCTTATTCAACGCACACATTCGCCTTTATAAAATTAAGAGTTAAAAAGTTATTTTTAAGAATAGTTAGGAAGTTAGGATAAAACTTTACTAAAACCTTGTGTTTAGTGACACCTTGTAAACACACAGTGTTGCTGTAGACGAGCCATTGACATCACTTCACCAGACACACTGCGGAGCGGCTCAGCCTGGTAGTGTCTGCAGTAGTGTGGTGCCCCACTGCGAGGACATGACCAGCGCTCTGCAAAGTATCCATACTGTTCCCATGCCATAGATACCTACAGTTCCGCTGCGTTGTTTTAAAACTATTAACTGATTAAAAGTGCATGCACGTTCTGGGAGTTGGATAATGGATTACGTGAGATACTGAATTATTCTAGAGGAACTAGTTCAATCAGCTAACAGTAATAATTTAATATGTAATATAGTCACACACAGTCAGTTTGACGGCACGGTTGGCGCAGTGGCTGAGCGATTGACTGCTGCGCCGCGTGTCGTGGGTTCGATTCCCGCACGGAACAAATATTTGTATGGCCTACAGGTAGTTGTTCCGGGTCTGGCTGTTTGTGTATGTGAGTTTGAATGTTGTGTGTACAGGAAAAATTCCTAGGGTGGCGCAACGTTTAAAAAAAAAAAGAAAAAAAAAAGATCTGCATCAAATATTCAAGGGCCAACAAACTGTTCAGAATTATCAAAACCACTGACATACCAGCCGGTCAATAGAATGAAAGTAGTCGACCTGACAGTGACTGTTTATTGACACGGTATTATATTAGTTGTTCCGATCGTAACAAACGGTGTGTTTGATGTTTGTACTTAAATGTAATGATTCGATTTACTAAGATAACGTTCTACTGTTTACCTAACAGTCTTAAAATAGTAATATTAATGTGTTACATGTATGAAAAGGGAACAAAATATGTATTATCTTTCCATTCAAACCCATCACTGTCAACGGAAAACGTGCCTAATAGGATGGCAGTATTGCCACGTTGAATGGCAATGCTGATTCTTTGGACAAAAAAGTCTAGCCCTCTGGTCAGGTGGAGTCAGCCAACCGAACGGCGATGTTCCAAAAAACTAGGTGGGTACTAGGACCCCATGGACTTAGTGTTTTAACCAGTAACGAATCAAACGTATATATCTACGAATAAGGTTGTTATGTTTTCATGGTCATTTTTGTCTTTTTATTGTACAAGATGATTGTACATATAATTATGAAGACCGATGTGGCGCGGCGGGCGAAGGTCCGCCTGCGACGCAGGAGGTTGCGGGTTCGGTTCCCGCCTTGGGACAAATGTTTGTACGATATACAAATTTTTGTTCAGGGTGTTCTGGGTATTTGATATCTATGTATGTAATGTATTCTATTAAGTATATCAGTCATCTAGTACCCATAACACAAGCTCTGCTTAGCTTGGGGCTAGATGATGCTGTGTGGATTGTCCAGCATTATTTATTATTTATTTATTATTCATTTATTATTTATTATACAATAATTTCGTGTTACTAAAGATAAGTTCCAGTTGACCAAGCCCATTAACACGGCCCGACCTGGGAATTGAACCCAGGACCTGATATGTTCATTTATAGCAGTTGCGATGACTAGATAAGCGTGGCAGTACTGTGAGTAAACATATATATATTGAACAAAACAATCTGATTATATGTAATCTGCTTACTCTATAACGTACTATAAGGGTGACAATCTGAGCTCGGTCAGTCTATGTGATTGAACACATACAGACGAGGGCGAGTGGGCACCTCGCGCCCACGCCGCGCACGGGTGAGCACAGGGGAACACACATTTGTTTTGTAGCCGTTTTGTAGAACTTGTTGGAACATGTCACGAATGTGTCATGGAAATCGTCGCTCAATCCCGTACCGTAGTAGATGATCAGTCAGCCAGCACTGTTAGTTGCAGGAATGTCCTAATTATTAAATTAATACATGAAACAAAAACTTCCGACACTGCGTACAGAGGAGCGTGAGATTTGAGATAGGTAAAGTTTATATGGAGAAGGAGTGCGGAAAGCTAGATCTGTCGAGTTTCGCCCACTTGTCGACCACCACTAATAATTTAAAAAAATATTAACAAATCATTTCGACACCAAATTCATGTCTTGACACTTTAACCACATAAACTTATTACATTTCTTGTTAAATACCATTACACATTTGTTTTATTAGTATTATAAACTATGCATACATACATACCTCGTTGGTCTAGTGATCAAGGGCGACTGGTAAGCTTGAGGTAATGGGTTCGATTCCATGGATTGGATTCGATGGGTCGAGCAAAGTCTAATTGGGTTCTCCCATCTGGAACTTCCCAGTAGCAGCTTCGGAGTCTGGATTTGTACCCGTTTTATGCTCGCTCCCTATCCTGTGGTACGTAATTAAACATAAATGGCAAAATGGGAGTGTACCATACATAGATACCTCTGCCTAACCCTTCAGGCGTGATGTTATGACATGGCAAAAGACTAACTATTTAATTTTATATTTTGCTAGTGTAGGTACTTAAATTATTTTCAAATGTTGATTTTGAAACTTCTCTCTCTGTTTTTAGATGCTCTTCTTGTACCCGAAGGACCACATAAATATACGTGGAAAACGAGAGTTGCAAAATACAGAAACATTTTATATTTTCTGTGCAGATTGAAGCAATCCCTGTTTCCTGGAACTGTAACTAGCATGCGGAACAACATTTTTACTCTTTTTCTTCATTTGGATAAAAAATATGATTCCGAAATAGTACAGCGGGCTGCGTTCTCATGTTGTCACATGTTTTGCAAATTAAAATGCATAAAATAGGGCCGCGGGAACAAACGGAAAACTGTAACTCACTCGCCTGCAGGTGTCGCAGAACGAGGGAGCGCAGAAGGACCACCACTAATACTGGGTACTTTGTCAGGCCAGGGAAATGAGCTGTGGCTTGAGACTGCCTTTTTGGTGTAGCTGTAGTTGTTCTCAATCTACTGCTTGACATAGCGTCGTTAAATCTTCCTATTGGAATTGTTCAGGAGCAGCTCGGAGTCTAAGTGCGTGCTCGGTTGATAGCGGTAGATTCGCTCCCATTTTTATAGGGGCTTAAGCCTCATAAAAAGGGGGCGTTTGATCTATATATTTTGACGACCTATGTGGCGCGGCGGGCGAAGGTCCGCCTGTGACGCAGGAGGTTGCGGGCTCGATTCCCGCCCTGGGACAAATGTTTGTACGATCTACAAAGATTTGTTGCGGGTGTTCTGGGTATTTGCTATGTATAATAAAAAATGTCTATCTATGTAATGAATTGTATTAAGTATATCAGTCATCTAGTACCCATAATACAAGCTCTGCTTAGCTTGGGGCTAGATGATGCTGTTTGGATTGTCCAGCATTATTTATTTATTTAATTTAATTTTTTTATATTATTTTATATATTAAGTAAGTAATTGTAGTTCCTTACAAAATATACATAAATGAAATACACGTCGTCCTACAGTGAGGAATGGGGGATACAGACGTGACGGTACGCTGTGCTATGTTGGAGCGACACATACGTTCTGTGACATCTCCATGTCATTCAGTTTCCTCCTTCCGTTCAGCCGAGGTATGACGGAAGTGTACTAGTATTTTATTATCTCCCAGCTATCAATGTGTGTGTACCTTGTTATCTCACATGGCTGCTATAAAACTGTTCTCCTGAACGCGACCATTTCGCTCATAAAGTGTCGCTATGCGAGGGGTGGGTAATCCAGGGATCGGCGCGATAAACCCCGGACAACGGCACGAGAGGCACGAGAGGCACGAGAGTCCGGGACGAGACAATGCGCTATTGTTCTCAATGTATCGCGGCTAGTGGCGAGTGCAGTAGGACAACCGGCTGAGTTTCTAATTAAAGGATTTCATTGGAACCAAATACTCGTCCAAGTGAGTGTGTTGCCACAAGGTGCGTTAAACTTATTAGTAACAGTTCTATCGAAGGTGAAACTAAATTACAGTCATTGGATGATATCGAATTTTCAAAGCGATCAACTGCGAATTACCAACAGTTAATCGACGGATTATATTTGAGGTCAATCTAGTGGCTGTCAGGCCGTGTAGTAGCGCCAGTCGGGCCGAGCTGAGCTTCACTAAAGAAGAAAGACCGCACAAGTGCGAGTCGGACTCGCCCACCGAGGGTTCCGTACAAATTTGTTACATAATATAAAAAAATGGGATTTTTTTCAATCTTCGTCATAAATTGAAAACTACATATACATCATAAAAGTAATTAAAAATCTGTTTAAGCTTGTGCCAATAAAGCCCTTTCATACGATACCCCACATGTTACTGTTAACTTTTGAGTAATGCTTTGCATAAAGACCCTGTATTTTTATCATTTTCAGATCTTTCCCTATACTTGTAGTATAAGACGGTACTACTTGCCAAATTTTTATTCTGAACGAAAGTTCTGAGATCGGACACTTAGTAAGAGGGCCCCGCTGGGCATTGCGGGCTGATACTATTGGGGATGCGCGTGACGTGTATCTCCCGACCCCTCTACTCATGGTACTAGTGTGAACTGTGCGCTTTTAGTCGATAGGAGTACGGCATAATCCTACGACGCAGGGTAAAAAAATTAACCACACAATAATATTTATTTATATTTATATATGCTAACACGGGTCTAATATAAAGCCTGGTTGTGTCCACATTGACTTACTGCAGTGCCCGGCACTGGGCGTCACTTCGACACAACACAGTTAAAAACACGACTCTGGTGTATTGTCGCACGTTTTTGTCGCAAGTCGTATCCACATTGACAGCTAATGCCAATGGAGTAACCACCTTATCGTACAGGCATAATGTTGACAATCGCTTGACATTTTTTGTCAATGTAATTTAGAACAATCTACTTGAATAAGACCTCTATTTTAGAGGTATAAGGTTGAAAACCCCTTGGAAATAATTGTTGCAAGTAATATGTTTGTCAGTTGTAATTCAGAAAAGCCATTATTAATATCTGTGATGATCTGCTAGAAGAAATACAGCGCTGTAAGCCGCTTAGCGATATAATGTGAGTCAAAGGCGCAAAAACTGGTTTATTTCGTGAGCAGCGAGTACTTGACGTTGATTGTAGTAAAAGTGGCGCTTTGGGCGACGGATTGTTGTTTTTGTTTTTCAATAAAGGAATCCTTTTGTCAATTTATCTGATACACAGCCTGCCTGCCGCACCCCACATATTTCTAGAACAATATTAAGGCAAAAAATAAAAAGTGTTAGTGGGAGAGTATTGTAAAAAGTATTGTTGATACGTGTGTGTATGTGTGTGTGTGTCGTGCATGTACTTCTAACAGCGCTTTGTGCAATCAAACTCGCTGCGGTTTTTATATCCCTCTGTGTGGGTACCGGGACACACCGTCCGTGTGGCAGTAGGACCACTTCACACAGGAACCAGTCATGTTTACATACAATATTATCATTTTGGGTAAGGTACGGAATCGTCTGGAACTCAAATTGTAGTTATTTTTCCTTTATAAAAGTCGTGGTTCTAGAAATGTAAATTAAGAAACATTTTGAAAAGTTTTACTAACTTTAGCTTTCTTTTCAACGTGATGGAACACAGGCACCTCCTGTCTCCGCCTTGGGTGAAATGAGAAAAGAAGGCATGATGTCTGATCGAAAAGAAAAATGCTTATGCTTATTTGATTCAAAAATCAAACTTATGATAGATATCATCATCATCATCTTAGCCTTTTCCATACTAAGTTGGGGTTAGCTTGCAGTCTAACTCAATGCAGCTGAATACCAGTATTTTACATGGAGCAACTGCCTATCGGAACTCCACAACCCAGTTACTGGGTAACACTATACTCGTTGGAAAGATTAGTTTTCAGACTGGGCTTCTGACTACAAATGAAGGCTGGAACCAACGGCTTAGCGTGCTTTCCGAAGCACAGAAGGGTCTCTGTATATAATGGATAATGATTACCCATCCACATTAGCCCCACGACATTTAGTGCTGTTAATAGATCTAAGTCATCGTGTCCCCTGTTCATTTAAGTCGACTATCATGTTAGTTGTTGTGATTATTTCACAAACAAACTGTCAACCCATTATTTTTATTGATCTACTGATGTATGTACACTGTGGTGAAGGCCGTAACAGGGGCGGGGAAGTGCCAATCAACGATGGCTTTGTCGGCGCTCAATCAGTCATATCAAAAGGTGGAACAATTTACACACAGTGGCTTTTTATTAATTTTGTTTCACAACTATTGTATGCGAATACTCTGTTCTCAATAAAGTTTCAATTTCCTGTTATGTTTTCTTATCTTTGTGAGAAATGCCATTTTATCAAGTTGATGCAGATACTGCCATAAACATGTGTTCACGGTTTTTGTTGAGAAGTTTTTTTTTTTTGAAAAACTATGCCCCACACTAGGAGTTCCTCATATATCGTGGGTGCGTTCACTAACATTTAAACTCACATAGTCAAACAGCCAGACGCGGAACAACTATCTGTATTCCATAAAAATATATGCTCCGTGTGGGAATCAAACCAGGGACATTCAGCGTAGCAGCCAACCGTTCAGCCTCTGCGCCAACCGTGCCGTATTATGGTCCGTTTGATGGCAAATTGCTTACTGGGGGTAAGCGTGGCATAGAACTTAAACATATCTGGCGAAATGTGAGTGTAGAGTACTCCTCTGTTTACGCTTTCATGGGTAACAGGCGTAATACTATTTTAAATAGATCCGTAATATGATTATCTAGAGCGGCCCCGAGTTTCCACGTTGCCCTTAGTTTATTTAGTCCATAAGTTAGTGTCAAAATGAGCGAATTGTGAGTAGAATGGTATTTACCGGTTCAGTCTAGCTTTTACACTGTGAGTCAGTGGTGAAGTTTGTTGGTAGTTGTTGAGACCGAGCAGATCGCGCAGACCGAGCAAATCGCGCAGACCGAGCAGATCGCGCAGACCGCGCAGACCGCGCGGACCACTACTCGCAACTCAGCTTTATATTATTTGTGATAGTTCAGACTGTGTGGCATGACTGAAGACTTTCGTATGAACACGTTTGGAAAATGAAATTCAGGTTATCGTTGGAAACATTCATTATCTCTGGCTCAAAATCAAAATCAAAATTCATTTATTCAAATTAGGCTGAGAATCAGCACTTTTTGAACGTCAAACCGTTTACATAAGACAGTCCCCCAAAACGCCCACGCCAATCATTAAATTAAATAATTTGCCACATGTTAGCTTGCACACACCAATATGCCAAAATAAAATTAATGAAAAACTAAAATATACCAAAATCACCAATTAACTCAACCAAAGCCTGCTAAACTGAATAAATAAAAAGCCTCCAAGGGCGTGCCCGCTGACATATGCAATGCAAGATTATGCTATAGGGCTGTGACAAAAGTCACTAATCATAAACTAATGATAAACTAGGATCATCTAATTGAAGATAATAAACAGTAAATTTTTATAACAATTTCAAAAACCATGGCCAGCAAGACGATCAGTTCCCAAGATCAGTTCCCAAGACCTTTCAATGGAGCATTCTACATAGACTCTTTTCACACTGCACTCAAACAATCTGGCACACTGCAAAAAGAATCTCGTGAATGAATAGAGGATTCTCGTAGAATGTTTTAGATCTCGTAGATTCTCGTTGGTTCTCATAGGGATATCTCGTAGACATCTCGTAGGTATTTCCCGTAGACATCTCGGTGGTATTTCTCGTAGATATTTCTCGTAGGTATTTCTCGTAGGCATTTCTCGTAGACATCTCGGTGGTATTTCTCGTAGACACCTTGGTGGTATTTCTCGTAGATATTTCGCGTAGGTATTTCTAGTAGACATCTCGTAGGTATTTCTCGTAGGCATCTCGTAGGCATCTCGTAGGTATTTCTCGTAGACATTTCTCGTAGGCATTTCTCGTAGACATCTCTTAGGTATTTCTCGTAGACTTCTCTAGGTATTTCTCGTAGACATCTCGTAGGTATTTCCCGTAGACATCTCGGTGGTATTTCTCGTAGATATTTCTTTAGATATTTCTAGTAGACATCTCGTAGGTATTTCTCGTAGGCATCTCGTAGGAATTTCTCGTAGACATCTCAGTGGTATTTCTCGTAGATATTTCGCGTAGGTATTTCTAGTAGTCATCTCGTAGGTATTTCTCGTAGGCATCTCGTAGGCATCTCGTAGGTATTTTTCGTAGACATTTCTCGTAGGCATTTCTCGTAGACATCTCTTAGGTATTTCTCGTAGGCATCTCGTAGGCATTTCTCGTAGACATCTCGGTGGTATTTCTCGTAGATATTTCGCGTAGGTATTTCTAGTAGACATCTCTTAGGTATTTCTCGTAGGCATCTCGGTGGTATTTCTCGTAGATATTTCGCGTAGGTATTTCTAGTAGACATCTCGTAGGTATTTCTCGTAGACATCTCGTAAGTATTTCTCGTAGACATCTCTTAGGCATTTCTCGTAGGCATCTCATAGGCATCTCGTAGGCATTTCTCGTAGGCATCTCGTAGGTATTTCTCGTAGATTAATGGATATCCATTAATCTTTTGAATCTTCCTATTAATCACCCTTGTAATCACCAGTGTGTTTAGACTTAAGAGAGTTAAATACATTTACTATATCACGTGTACATGTTTGAATCTAAATAAGCGGCTACATTTAGATACGCTACTGAGTAAAAGCCTTAGACGGGGACGAACTTAAGGAGCGAGTCGTGGTTATAGGTATGTTGGCAAAATAGTCATTAAAGAATAACCTCAAGTTGACTTACTTGTTATACCGATTTACCCATTTCATTGTTTATCATTTTCCAAGTGGCTTTTGTTTTGTTACTAGATTTTTTAATTGTTTCGATTTAAAATTTAGATTTACCCGTCATACAAATCTTTTTTAATAATTTTGAATAATTTTTGACGTACTCTAAAAAGGGAGTATTAAACTTGTATCTTTTTAAACCATATATGTATGGTTAAAAAAGTTTTATCTTTTTAGTAGAGCGAGACTATAAGAGTTATAACTAGTATAGTCTCGATCTACTTTTATAAATACCAGGAATAGCCCATTGTTTGAATTCAACAGAGGTACCCGAAACGTTAACAGTTTGAGTTTTAAAAGCGAATTTGTATAGCGAATATATTTCATTCAGTTTCTCGTGTTCTACTAATGCAGGTATAATTTTTAGAGCTACATTTTATCTTTAAACTTGTTGCAATGACTAGTTGTATACGGCCTGCATTCCATTTCAGGAGGTTTCTTACGTAATGGCACAGGAGAGCTAGCTAACAACCCACAGTGGTCCGACGTTAAGTCACATAAACTAATTTATTTACGGCATCACAATCAATAAATAACAAGACAAGTCGAAGAAGATGCCGTGATCCTAGTTGGTTCAAAAAACAAGTGAAGTAATTTTAAGACCTAAACAGATTTAAGTACTCTTATACTAATGGAGTTACATCTAAAGTATCTTAGTCAGCAGCACCTACATGTATAAGCTTTAGCTAAGCCACATGAACAGAACCGTGTATTTCATCAACGTTACTACACTAACACACAAATAGTAACTTTAACCGACTAACGACGTAATAGTGTTACATTATAATTTGCGAGTCAAGTCGACGCGGTTCTATTGCGGCTTAGTGGTCGCGCCGTGCGGAGCGCCGGCGTGCACTTCATGTTTGAACGCTTATGACTATTACTATTAATTGCTTATAAGAAATTGGTCGTGTAGTGTGTTAGTTAACTAACATCGCTTTTGTAGTACATTGTAAAGGACTTGTGTCTTGGTTTGTTTTTCGTCTCTTTCGAATGAGAAAACTGTGAGAAAATGGTAACTTACATAAAAACTTGTAAAATAACTGATTTTGTCCTCTAAGAGTCGCGTGAAAATACAACACTGTTGACAACATAAGTTTCAGACCGTTTTTTTGTCATCTTTTTAATGTGAATAATTCATTTTTCTCTACTTCGCATCACACTGTAGTCAAAATTGATTTCTGCTTGAATGGGATGTATTGTGTTTTGGGGATCTCCATATGGGATAACTAAGTGGTAGTCTGGAATCTGGAATTGTGCCCGGTTCATGCCATGGGCTTGCCTCCTATCTGGCAAAATGTAGGTGTACTTAGCTAAACTTCTGCCTACTTCTTTGGGTATACAGGCGTGATGTTATAATGTCGTTAACTGTTTCTGCATTCTTTTTATACCGTTTATTGCAAAATGCCAACAAAAGCTTCCAAGGTGGTTAAACACATGTAATTTGCTACGGCGTGCTACGCGCTACGAGCTACGCTTTCGTAGCGCTACACAAAATCCTTGAGGATAAAAATGGCGCTGCTCTTTTTATTTGGAAAAATAAATGTTACATGCTTTGCATGGAAAGATTATAAGTTGAACCATTTGTGACATTCATAATTATATATGTTAGCACAACTACAATTAAGGAAAACGTTGTTAAACTAAAATCTTAAGTAGGTATTTGTTCGGACAAGATTGTTTTAGGGTTTAATTTGTTAGAGTACAACGGTTGTAGTAAATAACTATAATAGTATTGTTACTGTGTCTCGAGGCCGCCTAGTGCTATAATTGTCAATTTTCTAACAAACAAACTCAATTTAACTTGTGTGCGTCGTGGGACTCGAACCGACGTCCGAAACATTACAGTATTTGTTTGACACGAGTTTATCACTCAGAGATTCTAGACAACATTCTGAGTCAATCATTACTCTCGTTTGTTGTTCCGTTGGTTAAGAGGTCACAATAGCAACCGCTGAACGTAGGCTCCATGGTTGGATTCCCAAGTTATAGGAAATGTTTTACCTTCAGGAGTTTCTCAACGGCAGTTAAAAGTCTAGATGTTTGTATACCTCTACTTACCCCCACCTACTTTCCTACTTATGCGAGACAAAGGTTTAGTGCCATGTTAGACTAGACTAAGTGGCTTCACGAAGTTATCCATTGAAAATGGTCACATTTGCGTGGATGTACTTTAATTGTAGTATTCAAGTTGGTAACTCCAAGCACGGCACTTAAGTGCCCCTGAGCTACCACGACAGGTACGACACTGTTACTGTTACTAAATTACCCGATTTAAACAAAACAGTCCTTCAGCGTAAGTATACAAGGTATAATCCCAACTCTATTAACTTTAATATTCCCTTAATCGACCCTCCAAATAGCTTAGGAACACCTCTAGTTAAAACTATCCACGAGAATGTTCACTTAATGCCCCGAAATGTGATCATTATCGTTTTAAATAATACTATTTTATGATACGATAATTGCCCGTCAAGTTGGCGGTAATTGGCTTACGTGAACGGCCATGTTTAATTGCTCGCCGTACATTACGCGGTCGACTAATTAAAACAATTAATTCAGACTTTTCAGTATTTATCAGCTATTTTGGAGTCGTTTTTAATCTTTTTAAGTAGTTGTGTGAAGTGACCTGTACAACTCAATTACTTACTGCAGTGCTCGACTGTCAATACAGCATATCATAATCATCATCGTCATCGTCCTTCCCGTATTCACGTTGGTTAGTGGTCGGCGCAACATGTCTTCCGCTTCCATACATCTCTCATACTCACCTTCTTTCTATCCATATCATCTCTCACACAACATATATCACACACAACTTCATGCTCTAAACTTACAAGGCACATCTATTTATGAAAAAGTTCGATTTTGTAGATCGTTATCTCCGGTACCCATAAATAACTAAACAGTTGGGTCTCTTTCTATACTAAAACCAACGTTTGGGTAACTCAGATGTGAAATAAAATGTTTACGGATCCAAAGTCCAAACATTCAAAAATTCCATTACAAAATGTGATTTCACCTCACAAACCTATCGTTTGCCGTTTAACAACGAACTGCTCAATAATTACCTTTTGCGCACGTCGACGTTCAGTTGTTCCCCGTCCACTGCCGGTTGCTCTGATCAGCGTCGCACGATTACTATCATCTGTCGTGCGCGGAAATGGAATTTGATGAATTTTATACGTCGCTGCCGCGCGTGTGGCGTACTGCCACACAGCAGGGAGATGAAGAAAGACCACTATTTAATTTTTGTTTTTAAAGCTGTTATCTAGAACTTTAAGGAGAGTGTGTTTTATGTTAGCTTCATGCAGCTGTTATTCTACTGTTCATTAGACCAGTCCTCCGAGTTATTAGTTTACAAATACAATAAATTAAAAACTAAAACAAATCCAATAAAGTGCGTACCAAATTACTTTAACTCATCGGCCCTCGATATCAAGGAATCTGTCCTAGACAATCACTTATTCGTTAGGTTTTTCCTTCAGTACATTGTCGCACCAACCAGCTATCTGGATTAAGTTAGATTTCTGAATCTATATTTAATAGGAAAGCGAACCATGCAGCACTTGTAAAAATTAAATCCAAAAGGACCAAGTTTTTATTGGTCTTTTTGTTCGCAGAAGTTTTTATTGGAGAATTCTGTCCATCCTTTGTCGTAATATATTCTATCTCGCTTTCATATCGTACTAATGACAGAATCGAGGGAATTTCAATTAAAGTAGAAAGGGATGGAATCTTTTTGACCGTCGCGTCGCTATCAGCAGACTAGACTAATAACATTTATTACAAACTCTCTGGTACTACAAAGACGGTTACAATTGAAATATTTGAATTATACTTATTTTAGGTATTACAGGAATGTACCTAGATTGATTCATTTGAATATTTTTCAGTCTGAGTATTTCATCAAAAAAACAGAAAAATTTGTGAGCTTAAAAGTAATCCTTTACTTGTTTCTTAATTTGAAAGAGAAAACGGTTGGCGTTTACCCAACAGTGGGACACACTCCCATGTACCACGCACGATGTACCATGAAAGTTCTCTGGGACATGTTTGTTGTTTTTTCATTGTTACCCACAACTCCCTCATATTTCAGTGTGCAAGCCACATCACGCAACAACACACCCGGTACGTCACATCATGATATAGCACGTACATCACTGCCCAGCGAACGCGTCCCCCGGGGCGCGGGGGCGCGGGGGGCGCTGGGGCGCGGGGGGCGCGGGGGCGCGGGGGGCGCGGGGCTGCCCTGTTATTATAAATGGCCAACGATTGAGCTCCCGAACTATTATGTCATTTGCTAAATTAACTACATAGGTCAGTTAAACACAAGCTGTGCCCGCGACTGTGCCTGCGTGCACGTTGAACAATCATAGCGGTGTGCAGTGCGGCGAGTTCTCATTCTACTATTGTTATGAGAAAGCTTTCATGTTTGTTAGCCAATCATCGTGATGGCGCAGTGGTTAAGTGGGTTTGAATCCAGCGTGTACTTATGTGCTTTTTCTATAAATTTGTCCTGTTCAAGTTTACAGTGTCACCAATATCGGATGCATTTTTTACTTTTTCAATTAAATATTATACAAAATTTCAAGGAAACTTGGCCTCATCATTTAAATTACGTTGCATGTTAAAAGATGCCTTCATGCCGTCTCTATGAGAAGTGATCATTGTCTTGCAGTTTCCGGAACAGTTGTAGGCTGATAATATTCAACCATGTTTAATCGACTGAACGTATTTGAATGAAGGTTTGTACTCAGGCAGACTTTGGGCACTTTAAAAGACAGATTAAAACAGTTATCACTAAAATTACGTTTAATTTTGCTCTGTTTGAAGCTGATTCCGTAACAGAATGATAAATCTTTCTGAAGCATATTCATTATGTGACTACATTGATCGATGGTCCAATGCAGTCCAATTAAAACGTGGACATAATACAAAAAGCAACTTCCTACCTTTATCGTATAACAGAAATTATTTCCCGCCGAATTTCACAGAAGGTACTCTTACTTTATATGACTGACTGACTGTACAAGAGGATCTACTCTTTTGCCTATGCTCTGTAGAAAGTTCTTGTAGTATTCAGTACTACTACTAGTATTACTGTAAGATAACAATAATATCTACTCATTTTTGTTGAAATAGTGAACGTCAAAGATGTTTTAAATGTTTTTATTCTTGTCTATCTTATCACTTGATGTCACTCCGCAAACTTTACCGGACAACAATCATTATGTTGATACCGAGCTTTCAATTGATTTCCCATAATTTTCATTAAAAAATATTGACGCTTCGAACATTTGTAGTCCGATTAGGTGTTTTTTTTTAATGTGCAAATTCATTCATAAACAGGTTTACTAACTTTTCATACTGCAATTTGTACTTGACACTCCTGTTTTTGCATTGAATTATCTTTTATATTCAACTAGCGGTGCCCCGCGGTTTCTCTTTAAAGGGTCGCAGTGTTATGTTAAAATATAGCGTATAACATTTCTCAAGAATGGGGCCATGAAACGCAAAAATATACTACTGACGAGTAACCCAGAGATTAACGCGTTCAAACAAAATAACAAACAAGCTCTTTCAACTTTATAATAATAGTATAGTACAAATGAATGCAACTGTCGGACTGTGGCCGATAAAGGGACTTCCCTACGGAGCGATGTTACGAACCGATTGGTGAGATAATATCGCGATGTTAATGTACAGGCGAGCCATGTATTACCTGAGTATATGTACATGTGTACATTATACATGAATATATCGGATTTACCTGACGATGCTCCAGGGACTATCGGAGGGGATTCGATAACCGCATGATATGGATATTGTACGGGTTCATTTAATCGGGTAAGTGGCTCGTAGGTCAGTGGATTCAAGTGCGGTTGGCCAAAATGAGGTTCTTGGAGCGATTCCCCGGTCGGAACAAGATTTTGATCAGCTCATAGTTTAGTGAGTCCTGCTTTAAATGGTAATAGACCCACTTGATAACATACAACATTTCACGAACAGAACGTATATTGTCCTCGTATTTCCGCTCATAATTCCAATATGTCTGCGTTATTTCATGAACGTCAGCAGTTTTGCTAGTTTTAACGGAACTAGCTGAAAACAAGCAATTCAGCAAGTTACAGCATTCCATAAAATGACGTAACGAGTTCCGAACAGCTGCCCAAATAATAACTGAGCCAATCTCCACAGCGGAGTGCTGGAGAATCGATTTATTGTAACGGAGGTGTCGACACCACGTAGACATATGTATGTATGTATGTATGTGTGAAGGGTGATCACGAAAAAACTATTAGCGCTGTTTCAGTACCATCCAAGACTTATTGAAATCTTTATTCTTATTTTCTTTGCGAAAACTACATGCTTCTTCGGAACTTGTAAAATATGGGTGTAAGTACGCAACGTGTCTACTCAGCACTTCCAGTAATCCGGTGTAATGTTACATAATGTGTAAACTATAATAATTTAATCTAACTGACACAATCTGTTATTTGTCCGCAATTCGAGAGAAATGAATTTTTAAATATCCTTTGCCAGAGATCAGTCAGGTTTGACTAATAAATATATGCCAGTAAATACACAGTCACAAGATAACAATGAGGTTACTCTGAACACCGTATTTGGATTTCCATCCTGCCGCTGGAATCCTCTGAAATAAATGATCCAATCTCAGCGAGCCAGTGTTTTCGTTGCAATCAGACTCTTTCCAATACTACGAATGGCTGCTACAGTCTTCATTTTATAGAGTACGACCTTATTGGTTTGTAGTAACAAGCTCGCCTGTTTTTGGAAAAAAACGTTATAACATATTGGTCCTCGACTCGGATCCCGGAGCGCAGAAATTACCAGCAGGCGCACTGAGCGACTCTGTTTGGTCAGTTCTAGGAGTCGGCGCGTTTGACCCTGTTTCCATAGAGCAGCTTGTTTCCTATATGTTTTTTAGTAATTGCCTACTTTTTCACAGTGTATAGATTTCAACGGGAACTTATAATGACAATAGACTTATAATCGTGCCTACTAGTTATCAAGGTCCCATTATCAGAATCGAAACAGTTTTCATACTAAGAATTAATTACGCCACTGTGTTACGTTTTCTTAATTAATCATCAAAATAAAAGAAACAGATAAATCTGTATCGCAATCGCCTGCGGGCGCCATTAATACAAAACGACATTTTATTATGACATTTTAACACGCCTGTAATTATTTGCGGAACAAACGTGAACGTGCTTTATTGTAACAATTAAAATTACGTTCATTCACGTTAATATTCTGGTTATAAACGTGGTAATTGCTTGATGGGTGACGTCATGCTACATTTGAAGGTGATTGTCTTTTGTTTAAAGCAATTGTGACTTCTTATGTAGACATTGTGCCCAGGTGAGGTTACGGTAAAAACCAAATAAGATATAGTATCTAATTATATGACAAAAGTCTTTGTCGTAGTTTTCGTGTTGACAGACCTTTCATACTATACAAATCATTACATTTAACGCCAGCTTTGTTTCAGTCTCCTGCAATAGAGGATGACTCTGGCGCTACTACCTGGATATTAATCTAGCCTCTAGGCTGGCACTGAGCATTTCCTATAAGAGAAAAGCAGTCACACTTGGTTGACCCTGGGAATCGATCCCAGTATCACACAAGCTAGCTCTAGCCTTTTTTAGGATTTGTTGAACAGGTTTATGTTGACAAAGGTAAAACAATAATTCCATCAATATTGACACACAACATGAAGTGAGGGGTGTGCGGGGGTGTTGGGGGGGGGGGGTGAGCTAGCGTCGTCAGGACATCAGATTAAATAACACGAGTGGGGCACATGTGACGTGCTTGTTGACTCAAGTCGTTTACTGAACACTTGTATAAGAAACGACAATATTGAAGTAGCTAAAGAAATATACAAACGTTCGATTATTTAGTTTACAGCTTTATGTTACTTATTGTTTAGAAAGGATTCTTTAATCATAATATATAATGCTATGTTATTGAAGAAAAGTAGGCATGGAATGAACAATTGATGCGGAGGAAAGTGTATTTTATTATTAAATACATAACGTATAGATAGAGCTTCTGAGCTACTGTGTTCAGTCACAACTTCATCTGAACCTTCCAGCCTCACATCCCAGAATCTTTGAATGCCATTTCTATCGTCATAGCCTTCACCTCCATATTTCATAATGTAAGCCCTAGAGCACACCGCCATGATTGATGGCTCGATCTGAACTTGAACACTACAGCGAAAGCCCTTTATATGCGATGAGTGATCGATCGCAAGTAGGCCAAGCTTCATGTGCCACGCGGAGGCTTTTATTACTTGCTTATTGACGCGTCTGAGCTGAACACTAATATTAAATCGTATATGTACCTACTTTACAACCTTGTCCGAATTTGATGGTTGCTGGATTTTTTTATCTCTATTCAAAGAATTGTCGCTGTCATCATTCTTCTATGGTCGGTGCAGCATGTTTTCTTCTCCATACCGATCTCTGGCTTTCCATTTATCTCGGTTACGCAATTTATGCATCGTTTCTTTGATCTCCTCCTGATTTTATTCACTCAAAACATTGTTGTTTGGTCATGTCCATCTTATACCTGCACCTACATTAATAGGAAATAAAGTCCCGAATCGAATTCTGAAAGACTTCCAAATCCTGCGAATTGAAAGCGATTTTTTTCACATTTGGTCTGAAGAAGTACTCTCGACCAAATAGCAATCAACAGAAAAATGGAATATATTTTGTGTCTTATAAATAAATAAATAATGCTGGACAATCCACACAGCTTCATGTAGCCCCAAGCTAAGCATTACTTACTCTAAGGTATCCCTTTAGTTACCCACATGTTGTTCCAGAATAGCTTTATATACTATAATACCAACATTATAAAAGCACGACTTGTCCCTCTAACAGTTAACAGAGTCAAAGGTAAAGTAGCTGCAATGAACGTCACAACTACGTGAGCAGCCATTGTTGCAACTACAAAAGGAAAGTGGACACCTTAGCCGAGCTCGTAAATAACTATCTGTTAGAAAAATAACCTTATGCCAGTGGACTTAAGAGTCACACGGTCCGGTCGCTTGGAAAATCTTGCCTTTGTAATTTCAACCTTATTACAATGGAAATAGAAGTTACGAGGCACCGATCGTAAACAACGTTTTGTGAGCGCGGTAACATTTCACACGTGATTTTGGTGTAAAAAGATACACGAGTGAAATAGTGGTCCGTTGGTTGGCATTTGTTTTGAAGATTTTAGAAATACTTCACGTAGGTATTTTGAGAGAGGGAAAAATTATTGCTGAGCGAATTGACTATGGAAGTTCATTGTTGTAAGGTAGTTGTAATGTCGTACTGCTGTCATTACTTGCAAATCAGTCGAACAAAAATCAGCAAATCGACAGTGTCCAAATAAGGTTCCACTAAACAATTGGTCTCTCTGACTGTACAATACATGCACTGTTAGAATTAAGTACGAGTATGTGTGTATATTTATTCAAATGACAAAACATGACGCTAAGATTTTTTGTTTTAACTCAACATACAGTCGCAACAAAAGTAACATTACAATGCAGTGCCCACCAGTTACTGAACTGTATTGTTTTTAAACGCTACAATAGCGGAGTCATAGCGGACTAAAGGAGCACTCACAAATAAACAATTTAGAGTACTTCCCGCTCGCCTCCACTCACTGGATATATTCATAATCCAGGTGTGAAGCCGCGGTTGACGGGATGTGTGTGCTGCGGTCCGGAATATTATAATGTTACCCGCGTTATACCGAAACTAGCCACAATTTACCACTGAATTGGATTTAGGTAATAATGAATGTACAGTTTACCAAATAATTTCAACGCGGGTTCGGTATTTTGTAGTTTGTGGTTTAGTGTTTAATCTTTCTGATATTTCATTCATTCATTTAAAGTGGCGTTACGTGTGTAGACACGTAACGCCACTTTAGTAATGAATAATGAATAAGTTAATGCAATGTTTTGTTCTGATTTTCTAATCTTTATTAAACTGATCTGTTTACTTCTGATATTATACGAGTACTTAGTTGTCACACATGTCAATACCATTGCATTCTATAAGTTGGCAGATTGCCACTTTTGCCATTCCATTCACCAATAAATGTCCAATGTGACATGATTGACCAGAGCCAATCAATGCTGGGTGAAGGCCGGTAATATAACAGAAAGTGGCGGCCATTTATAATTTGTTCATTTGACAAGCATTACAATTAACAAGTCACGTTAATTATTCAGTTTTGTTAACTGGACGAGACTCAGAGGAAAACTTAATTACCTCTAGTCAGGTCCAGTTGGAGGCAGCGCCAGGCGTTATAGTTGTTGTAATGTTTGTTGAACTGGGCCTATTTGACGCGCAGATAATTTTTGGACATGTAATTATTCACTGTCGTTTTGATTTGCTTTTGTCTAGTGATGTGTGTCTGAGCATGTCCTAATAAATAAATGCTATTCATTACTTTTCATTTTTTTTTCTCGAATAACCTTATAATGTCGCTTTCTAAATAATGATCACTGCCATAATAACAGTAGAGCGCGTTTACTCCCGCCGAGCACTCGACAGACAATAGGTGCTCTCACACCCGTTCGTCAGTTTAACGAGAGTTTAGCGCCGCCGCGTGGAGGAGCAGACTTACGGCTGTTTATTTAGTTCCCACTTATAAACTACTGACGAACACATACGGACGGACGGTCGGAGGCTTCCAGTGTGAAGCGATATATTGGTTTAGTATTACGGTCCCTTCAATAGCGACGTACACGTATGGTATTGAGGGATCGGTGGAGCCGAAGTCAAATAATAATAATAATAATGGGGGATACTGTTTGCTGAGGATCAATGGGTTTGAATGATGATGAGATGTTGAAGGGTCTTAGTTCTATACTACTGTATATAGTGCCGAAGTGAATAATATCTCACTCGAAAGGCTTACAGGAGGTGAGAATTTTAATTATGTTGCAATGTGTTGAGTGACGTAATTTACATAATAACTGACAGTGCCCTACTATACGATAAATATCCTTGTGAGTTAGAATGCACAAATTTCATAAATGCAAGACTGAATATTCGGTACCAAGAGGCGTTTTATATCCAAACTTATTGCGTACTGTTTGTTTATGTTTCAATAACAGTTTATATGAAATATGTATGATAATAATGAACGCAGAAACATTAAGTCCGAAGTTACTGAAAGGTACCTTCCCCTTCTTTACAAACTTGTGAGAGCAGAGGGTCCCTTCCGCCAGCAGTTGTTTAGAAAACATTCATCAAACTATCGTCGCGCCCTCCAGCAAAAATCGCTTAGAGGGTGAAACTTACAGTTAGCAGGTACCCGGGGTAGGCAGTTGTCTGTCGACACTTCACGGTCCCTACGTGGGTGTTGTTCTTGGGCAATAAGCGGCCATCCCGGCCATTCTCACCAAGATCGTAGAGAGGACCACTCATAGTCAATTGCCTGCTTCTTGGTCCAGTGGTCGCAAGTAAGACTTAACAGCGGGGGGTTCAATAGCCGTTAGTTTGCGATTTTAATGTTCGATATGGCTTATTTCCATGGAAGATTAAGTTTTATGGAAGAACAACAGCATCAATCAAAGTAAAAAAAAATAAAAAAAGTTAATAAAAATCTTCGATAGTTGAAATTTGTCGGTGCCGACTTTGTTTCTGAGATTTTACACTACTTTTATAAGTTACTTCCAAAGTTGCGTTAGAATTAGTAAGAAAAATTAATCTTTGTTGGCTCATAACTTCTTAATGGTCTTTTATTTTACAGTTCTTAAAGAAAAACTGCACAATGTTTATAATAATAATATTAATATTCAGTAGCGATGTGGTTGCGCCGTACTCTCCAGAGACACTTACAGCTCTGGAGAGCAAACACCCCGCGCCAGCCGATGACCTCATCTTCCCTGCCCCCCCCGATCCAGTATCCAACTCACTTGTAATTACAGCTCAACAAGTGAGTGCGGCCGTGGGCTCTTTTCGGAGTAGCTCCGCTGGCGGACTCGACGGCTTAACTCCACAACACCTAAAGGACCTGATGAGTTCAAGCGCCGGGGAAGCTGGTGAGTCCCTTTTGAAGGAGTTGACGGCCCTCATCAACCTCATGCTCTCCGGCAATGTGAACGAAGACGTCATTGATATTTTGTACGGGGCAAATCTTTGCGCCCTGCGCAAGAAGGATGGCGGTATTCGTCCCATTGCCGTAGGGTCCACTTACCGTCGTACCGCAGCTAAAATTTGCTGTGCTTTCTACAGCGAAACTTTGCCCAGCAAATTCCAGCCCCTACAGCTAGGCTTCGGATCTAAAGGGGGCTGTGAGGCTGCGGTACATGCACTCTCATCATACGTCCATAGCAATGAAGGTGAGGTCATCCTTAAGGTTGACATTAAGAATGCTTTTAATTCCGTAAATAGGGACACCTTATTGACAGAAGTTCAAAAGGAAATACCCAAAATTTACAGTTTTCTTTATCAATGCTACAGGCACCCTTCTAAATTACTTTACAAGGACAACATTTTAGAATCAGCTGTTGGATGTCAACAGGGTGACCCTCTTGGGCCGGTCATTTTTAGTTTAGCAATAAATCCAATAATTCAACAACTAAATTCTAAATTCAACGTATGGTATTTAGATGACGGAACCCTAGGAGGTCATGTGGACACAGTTTTGACTGATTTAGCTTTTTTAAAGGAAAAATTCAGTTCCATTGGACTAGACCTTAATCTTTCGAAATGCGAAATTTATCTTCCCCAAGCCACTGACAGGCAGACTATCATAGCAAAATTTAACACAGTAGCACCTAACATCAAAATCATGGAGAGAAATTCTCTCCACCTCCTGGGGTCCCCAATTTTTGACGAATCCTTTCCCACTTTTATTGAGGAGAAAATACAAAATTTTAATGATGTTTCGGAAAGACTTTACAAAATTAACATACATTCGGCTTTCACACTTATTCGATACTGTTGTTTTGGACCAAAATTTACATATAGCCTACGCTCTTCCCATCTTTGGAAGCATCCACAACTTTTAGAAAAAGTAGACCAAATTATTAGAAACACTCTTTCTTCGATCCTAAATGTGGCCTTGGACGACCGAGCATGGCAGCAAGCCACACTTCCCATTCGCCTGGGTGGTCTCGGCGTCCGCAAAATTTCCAGTATAAGTTTACCGGCATTCCTCTCCTCGGTCCATAGTACCGATAGATTAACCAGGAATATTTTAGCTTTCTCACTGGTTGATTTTGAAGTACCGTGTTTGACCGATGCGTTGAACGCCTGGAAAATGGCTTGTCCAAATACGGATTTGCCCGACAACCTGTCTTCCCAGGCGCGATGGGACGTGCCGCTCTGCAGTACTATACGGAATTCTCTGTTGAACACGTCACCTAGTACTGCTGAGCGTGCCCGTCTGTTGGCCGTGGGAGAATGGGAGTCGGGCCTCTGGCTTCAGGCACTCCCGTCAGCCACCATAGGTACTATGATGGATGACACATCGTTTCTTGTCTTCGCTTGGGTGCCCCTTGTGTTGCTCCGCATCGGTGTCACTGTGGTGAAGCGGTCGACAGCTTCGGGCACCATGGCCTGTCCTGTTACAGGAGCGCAGGACGCATAGCACGGCACGCCAGCATCAATGATATTATTCGTCGAGCTCTTGGTACCGCCGGCGTACCAGCGGTATTAGAACCTAACGGCTTGGTACGAGACGATGGTAAGAGACCAGACGGCATGACTTTGTTGCCTTGGAAGATGGGTAGGCCTTTGGTGTGGGACGCAACCTGCGTCGATACCCTTGCGCCATCTCATGTTTCAAGCTCGGCAGGCTGTGCTGGCGCTGCCGCGGCGGGTGCTGAGACCCTCAAACGGCGCAAATACTGTAACCTTATTGGTAACTACAGTTTTGAGCCGTTTGGGGTTGAAACGCTCGGGTCATGGGGTCCGAGTGCACGTCAACTTTATAAAGAAATTTCTCGACGTCTGATCGACACTTCGCGTGACCAGAGGGCTGGCTCATTCTTTGCCCAAAGAATTAGTATTGCCATCCAACGTGGCAATGCTGCCAGTCTTTTGGGCATGTTTCCAGATGACAGCGATGCGGAGGAATACTTTGACGCCTGAGTGTCCTTGTCGGCTTTTTTTTTTTGTTTTTGTTTTTTTTTTTTTTTTTTTTGTAAATATGTATATACCTAGTTAGTTTTATAGTATAATTGTATATATTATGTGAATAAAAAATAATGAAGATCATGTATTAAGGCTAAATAAGTACTTTAAGGGTAACCAATCAAGAAAAACTTAATAAAATATATTATGTTTAACTTTGGACATACAATGTCAAACTGTGGAGGAATACCCCCCGAAATTTGTATGGAAAAGATATTGACTAGTGTAACCTTAAGCATAACCGGTAAAACGTGGTGCTCACCTCTGCCTGCCTTTCAAAATATACGTCGCCATTATTGTGTAAAACTAAAATCCACAGAAGCCTAATACAAATGAGAGCGAGCGGCGGTGCGGCGCGGCGTGCGTCGGCCTGATTTATTCCACCTCCTAAACTTGAGGAATGCGTTTATTGCTTCAGCTGAGCGCTGAACACGACGATGCTATGTCGACTGTTCTCACTAAAACTATACTTACGAAATAGTAAAAATACGAAACCGTGTCAGAAACTGAAAGAACGAAAAATACATGTTTGGTTTGACTGGGGAACCAGTTTTGTTGCGCTAAGCTTATGTTAACCAAAGACACAGTTTAACTTCACAATGTCTCTCGACTTAGTTACCGAACCGAGCAGAATAACAAGCTCTTCTGTTCTCCCCTGGGTGGAAGGGATATCGACGCAATATTGCATGGCCTTAAAATTATACAAAAAGTTACCAAAGGCATACAAAGATTTGAATATAAATAGTTTTAATAAAAGCATGATGAAATTTTTAATCAATAAATGCTACTATAATGTTGACGAATATTTAAATGATGTAATTTAGACAATTGTATTATTATTTTGATTTCTGTACTTTTCATTTAATATTATCTGATTATGAATTTGTACGCCTTTCTAGGCACAACGTGTTGAAAGTTTATTTTTATTTTTGTAATCGTTCCAACTGATTCCTAACCTACACATGTTTTTGACAAATAAAATTATCTTATCTTATCTTAATACCTTAATATCTTAATGCCATGTAGTGAACTCATGGCATCAGTGCCATGAGTTCACCGCATTATTCTGGAGCCCTAGTGTTGAAATTTTGTGCCATGGTGTCAGTTTGTACCTCGATGTTCCCTTCCACCCTTTATGATGGAAGGAGCCGACAAGCGAGCCGACTGAGCCCAGCTTGTGTGGAGTGGTCACCGACGCGCGAGGCCACCTCCATGCTAGAGACGCCGCAGCTGCCTGTCCCGGAGCCTCAGTTCAGATGTGTCGGCGCCTCTAATAACCCTGAACCCTCCTTCCGAGCTCAGCATGTGCTGCACGGAGCGCTGGCACGTTAAACCTATAATAAATGTTTTATCTTGATCCGGGACTCTCATTGCTGCCAGCGACTTGTAGGGTTGTACCGGCACTATGTAGTTCTATTAAGGAAAAGTTTAAGTTGCGATTTCTGAAAGTCTGATCATTGCGCTCAAATCTTTGTTCTTTTTACAAAACATAACTTCATCAGTTCTTATCTACAGCCGTTTTTACAGTTAGTTGAATTGAGTAGATCGTGTTTATTTTGGAATTCGTAAAATAATGACGCGATCAGTACGTTCAGCTCCTTTGTTTCCTCATAATCACATAATATTGCATCCTATGAAGCTGTAAATCTCCCATATTAGACTGATTATTACAGGCTGATCGGGATCACAGTACAAACAAGTGCTCAAGTTCCGGGATCAAGAACGTATATGTTTAGTAAAACTGAACATCTAACAAAACACAGTCTTGCGGTCTTTCAGTACTACGCTTTAAGAATGTAACTTAATCAACAGATTAAATCATTGGAAAGTGAAATTCGTGATATCAAGTGAGCGCTCCACCTCTGAAGACGCCGCACGTCGCCGCATCCCTAGCGCGCACTGCGCCTCTCAGCTGCTCACATGCACCCCGGTGCCAAGTTCCCGCGCTTTAAAAATAAAACGAGAACACCACTTTACAACCACACGAAGCATTATCATAATCTTATTTGTGTTACAGCTTTCTTACATTTTAATACACAAAGATTAGAGATAAGCGTTATTGACATAGATTCAAACAAGCCATCTTTTATTTAACAAGCACTGTGACGAATTTAATCCAGAAAGGGTTGCACACCCCTATTTTCCCAATGATTTTATTAGTCCCATGTGATGAGGGCTATTCTGTGATCTCCCTATTTTTCGAATGCCATTCAGGAAACCCTAGAACGTAATACCCAATCACACTTTTACTCAACTTGGGAATCGAATCTCAATAAGAAAACGTATATTAAGTCTGCAGAAAAGTTGAGTTGCCCAAGGAAGATGTAATAATTCATATAAATTGAAGCAAATCTAAACGAAAAACGACTTTGTCAAAATGATAAGGAACTCCTCAAACAACTTTGTAAAACTCTTAGAAACGCAACATCGTCATAACATTACAGGCGTTACAAGCACTCCGTTCCACCAATAACATCTTTCTCTGTTTACAAGGATTTCATTCTTGGTCCTTTGGCCGGCGCGCGGCGCTCCACGACTCCCGCGAGGACCATTTCATTTTTAAAATCTCCGAGTCGCGGCGATATCAAGTTAATGAGTACAGAAAACAATCTAAATGGAGTCATTGTGAAGGGTTGCTCGTAAAATCAGAGACATCTCTAGGGGGTGGTGATGCTGCGGTGCACGATGAAAACGAACGGTGCGGTCCTTACGTTCGAGTTTGTTACTTTTTCAGACTTATTCTGGTTTTCAATTCGAAAACATTTCACGGCAAAGTGTATGTGAGATAGATGTGTGATACTTTATAATGCGTCTTTTGTTTAATTAGTATGTTTTGCACAGGTTTGTCTCGAGTTTTGGAGTTTCATCATCATTCATCAGATTGAAAATGTGAGCTTAAGGTTAAAAGTCCATCCACTGGTCTTACTAAGGGCTATCATGTTATTCAGTTACTAAGTTAAGTAGGTCAGATAAGCCTTCGCTCTATTTTAAATACTGAAATTCATCTGTAGCCTGTTAGACAGGCTGATCATGATGAACTATGGTGTCGTCAGTAACGAGTTAGAAGTAATGGAAACCGAGCACACCTGTTGCACGTGAGAGTCCAGCACACGAGAACTTGTGGTTACACTGAGTGTCCGGGGCAAGACACACTTTATGTAAAAATACCGGACAAGTGCGAGTCGGACTCGCCCACCGGGGATTCATGAAAAAAAATGTTTTTTTTTTGCATTCTTCATCATAAATCGAAAACTATACATCATAAAAATAATTAAAAATCTGTTTAAGCTTGTCCCAATGAAGCCCTTTCATACGATACGATACCCGGTTAATTCAATTTAAAATTTGGACCGCCGATTTCTTTGCATAAATACACTGTTTTTTATGATTTAACTAAAAATATAATATGGCTTTCAGATGTTTTTCTATACTTGTATTATTTCCCAAATTTCATAGTTCTAGGTCAACGGAAAATGCTATTATATTTTTTGCCTTGAGAGTGTCGAAATTTTATTTTTAACGGCATAAATGACCGTATCTTTCTTTACTTAGAAGTTTGATTTTTTCACAGCTTCAAGAGACTGTAGACATGAATAAATCGTTTTAATCTCAACTCGTTACCTTCACGTATTTTTGAGATAAGGGGTCGTGACACACAGACTAACTTATCCTATAAGGGGTCGTGACACACAGACTAACTTATCCTATAAGGGTTTCGTTTTTCCTTTATAGGTACGGAACCCTAAAAAGGTACTTCTTTTGTTATTTCGCGTGTTTTTTTTTTGCAAAATACACGCGTTTCACTGTTTTCAAGTGTTTAAGCTTGTGACAAGTGTCAGGAAACTCTCCGCTGGGGGTGAAGAGGGGTCGCGTGGTTTGCAGGGGTGGTCCTTTGTCACTCGTGAAAACGAAGTGCGCGCAATATTTGTGGAATCTATTAATCTGACCTTTGTAGTTAGCGAGCAAAACCGAAACAGTTTAGGAAGTCGAGCTTTTTCTTCAAACTGTATTTTAACCAATAAAAGCTACCTTCAGGGCAATGATAGCAACTATCAATGTTCGAAAAAATGACAAAACAACCAAGCTGTTAATTGGTAGAAAAAAAAATTGTTGCTGACAACCATTTTCTTCACTGATCCTGTATTATGAGACCTACAGAACGGTGCAAGTTCTTTCAATAACAGTTGGTTCGCGCATACGGCCTTCTATAATGATAAAGATCCCTTTCCTCCCGGTCCCTACAATCAAAACAAGCAATTAATTCTCCATTCTATTATTACGATTCTTTTCATGGCCGGTCCTGGGGAGCGCCGTAAATCGGGCGAGCTCAAGTGTCCGCCATTGAGCTCGCCCGACGAATAAAGAGATCGGGGGCAGCCCTCACTAGCACGGACGAGTGAGCACATGGAGTAATCATGTGCAATGGTGCAAAAACATAGACCTTCGACCGCCACACATCACCTACCTCTCTCAACTTCAAACGATACACAGAAGTAGAATAACATTTTAAATTTATTCATCGCTAATGTATTTATATCAGTACTCGTGGTTCTCGGAGGTCCGTGAACCAGGAGTCCTGATTTCATATCATCAATGCTACTAAGGTACGAGCATTGCTGATACAGCTGATAATAATCGACGCGTTAGGTTTCATTTTTATTTAATTTTGGCGTGTTCTGCATTAAACGGTCTGATGCGGCGCTTAGCCACATCAGGTAAACAAAGATTTATTTAATTAAATTTTAGTTTACTGCATAACCGTGACACATAGTTCCGTCTTCACCCGCTACTTGTCGCACGTACATTTCCCGCGGGCTATGGCTACGGTTTCTTTACTAACATGCATCTCACAAATGTTATCAAAATACTAATGCGTGTTAGTACTCTATTACCTTACTCCTCCGTGTTCAGGAGCAGAGTTACGAGAGTTTGATGACTTCCGTGAGTGCTCGGCAGTCCTCCGGCAAGTCCCTGATAGTAGGCAGTTGTTCTAATTCTTTCCGAGTTAGAGGCGGCATCACGTGCGTAGGCGCTGAGTTAAAAGTAATGGTTCTTAACTTGGTTTCAATACCATTATACTAAAATAAGTAAAATTGTTGCTGCAACCGAATGTTATTGTAAAACCCTGAGATATGCATCAGTGTGATAAGCAGGATAGTTTAGAGAACTATATCTGTACAGGGTGGAAGGGACCTTGACGAACACCTAGATACCATGAGTTCGATACCAAGAGGTACCAGATTTGAAGCAGCCGCGTTGAAATTCGTCGGCTTTAAAAAGAAAGTGTATACTTATTTTGGCCCTCAGGTAAGTTTTGAGTACCGCCTGCTTGATCACACATAAATATTAGTTTTTACAAATGTTATTTAAATCAAACAACATGTCTCGGGGTGTTCCAACAGCTTGTCCAACTCCATATTATCGAAGTTCAAGCGGTGCAATATTAGCAGACTATAATGTTATAATAACAACTTACTGTAGCCGCTGTGCTTGCTTCCATTATAATAACAACTGTAGCCGCTGTGCTTGCTTCCATTATAATAACAACTGTAGCCGCTGTGCTTGCTTCCATTATAATAACAACTGTAGCCGCTGTGCTTGCTTCCATTATAATAACAACTGTAGCCGCTGTGCTTGCTTCCATTATAATAACAACTGTAGCCGCTGTGCTTACTTCCATTATAATAACAACTGTAGCCGCTGTGCTTGCTTCCATTATAATAACAACTGTAGCCGCTGTGCTTGCTTCCATTATAATAACAACTGTAGCCGCTGTGCTTGCTTCCATTATAATAACAACTGTAGCCGCTGTGCTTGCTTCCATTATAATAACAACTGTAGCCGCTGTGCTTGCTTCCATTATAATAACAACTGTAGCCGCTGTGCTTGCTTCCATTATAATAACAACTGTAGCCGCTGTGCTTACTTCCATTATAATAACAACTGTAGCCGCTGTGCTTGCTTCCATTATAATAACAACTGTAGCCGCTGTGCTTGCTTCCATTATAATAACAACTGTAGCCGCTGTGCTTGCTTCCATTATAATAACAACTGTAGCCGCTGTGCTTGCTTCCATTATAATAACAACTGTAGCCGCTGTGCTTGCTTCCATTATAATAACAACTGTAGCCGCTGTGCTTGCTTCCATTATAATAACAACTGTAGCCGCTGTGCTTGCTTCCATTATAATAACAACTGTAGCCGCTGTGCTTGCTTCCATTATAATAACAACTGTAGCCGCTGTGCTTGCTTCCATTATAATAACAACTGTAGCCGCTGTGCTTGCTTCCATTATAATAACAACTGTAGCCGCTGTGCTTACTTCCATTATAATAACAACTGTAGCCGCTGTGCTTGCTTCCATTATAACAGTTTCCCCTCCATCCTATCATTGTCGACATACGATAGTTATATTGTTCTCTCAATTATACAAATATTAATACCAGGAGGTACCGAGATTAAAAGCAAATAACCTCTTAGAATCCAAGTCTTCAACAAAGACTGGACTGGTGCAGTATTTTTGTTAAATAGCAAGAAAAGTCTAGGCGCACATTTTCCATTCTCCTCGAAAGACCAAATGTTATAACAAGCTTCACAGTCCGACGGATAAAGACGTAAGTTTAATTTAGTTGGGCCTAAAAACGGCAGTGAAGCAAGCCCCAAATCCGGGATTAGGACTGAGGAGAGCTCATGTGCCGGCAGCCCGCCAGCCCGGATATCCCGCAGGATTTGCCAAATTAATCCTACGCTGTATACTTCCTTAATCTGGACAATCTTGGAGTTCGCTTGCCTTTTTCTTAGATACTTGCTTTATCAGTCATCCTGAACTTGGAATGGTAAAACTGAACCGAATGCTGTCCTTCAGTGCTACGTGAACAAGATAAGATAGAAATACAATATAATATAAGATCATCATCCTGGAATATGTACACCATAAGTTTTAATAATTGTATTAAAAACCCCCATCCGTATCGGTAAATTTGTCTAAACAATTGAAGATCGCAAGCTAGCGTATTACCGGAGTGTATCTAGATGAATATTTTTAATGAATGAATTTGAAGAAAATGATAATTAATAACAAACTTAGTTAAACAATCTCATTCATAAGAGAACTGTCAACTGTAATGAGCTGGTTGACCGCTTTGTTAATGTGATGTCTCGATCCGCAGGAGATACGTGGGACTTGTCTCTGGTTTCCATTTCAGTTTAAAACAGAAAATTGAATTTGTGACAACGTTATCACAATTTTATTATTATTTAATTCTACATTAGGATAATTAGGAGCTCTTACTGAAATTGTGCGAATTTATGAAGGTCGAGTGTTTTAGATCGTAAAATATCTACAGGGTGATCTTTTATTTTGGAGATACAGACTCGTGATTACTTCAACTTCTTACTTGTGGTGATAGTCTAGCTTTATCTAGAATTGGATTTCTACCGCGTCAACATGTTATAAAAATAAAGAAAAGTATTTCTTTTTACATATTATATTATGTATTCTCTAAGCTTAACTAAAAATGAGCCCCGCTATGGAAATCGTTAACGGCAAATAGTTTAATGTCAAAATCATAATAAATATAAATATACAGGTTGGGACATTGACGCACAAACCGATACCATGAACTCAGAACATGATTGGGACCCACCAGCGTTTAAATTTTTCGGCGGTTTCTCCTAATTTCTCTCTGTACGTGGAGATTAAAGCCGTTCATTAATTTAAAATTCCATCAAAACTCAGAGGGTTAAAATTGCATTTCATCTTTACCATCACGCCCAAAAAGTGCCCTCCAGGATTTCGAACTCGCAAGTCACCCTGTATAATCCAAAACAAGTAGGAGGGATACACTCGTAATTCACCGACAGACGATGTCCCAATCAAATTAGCATAAAAGCACTCGACAGATAGCTTCAGAAGGTCAACTCTATACAATAATTGAAATCAGGCGCACGCGCACACAGACCTGCACGTGCGGCCATCTCAGACTGATGCGGGTCGCGAGCGCGCTTGCACTCACTGTGCGTGAGGCGTGTCTGTGTGTGCATGCAAGTTTGTTGGCTGTGTGGAGAGGACCTTCTGTGCTATCTACCCTGTGGTAGAAGCGCCTTCGCCGATGGTAGCGCAATTAGTGGCGCCCGCACCACCCGCACCACGCGCCGCACCACCCGCACCACCCGCACCGCCCGCACCCGCACCCGGACCCGGACCTAATGCCTTTTTAAACAAATGCCGTCGAATTCTCAGTAGATTTAAGACTGTTTTGATTTCAGGACTGCCTTTTCCTTTGACCTACGTAAGTGGGTTTACCACGAAACCGTAAAGTGTTTTTTTTTGTTTTGGGTGAAAGATATTTATTTTTACCTAGTAAATAAAATCATTAATTGAGAGTACCTTTACGATATAAAAGTCTTCAACATAAGTATCAGTAGCGAGATAAGTCTCTATTCAAGTCTCCGAATAAAAGCCAAGCTTCAGTACGTAATAGAGAGCTTGAGTATCGAATAAAACGCCTCACAGAGCCCGCCTGCTCTGTATCCCCACAGACGAGCTATACTACGCAGACGATACGATTGTGCCAAGTTTTGTGCCAAGTTTGGTTCAGCACACATTTGTGCCAAGTCTGGCTCGGCAGCAGGCGCTGAAGAAACGACTTGACCCAGTTAGACAGCAACAACTGAAGCATACGTGTGTCGATATTGAGACGTGCGGCCATGTCCTGGGCGGGTGATCCAAGCGACGCGCTGCTACTACCTGATACTGTTTCTGTTTCTCTCGGTAGCCACATGTACTCTGGATTTGTGTCGGGTGATGTGTGATGACAAAAGGTTCGCCCTCCACTATGTTACATTTACATGGACAACTAAAATTATGTTGTTTTTGGGAATTTATGTACCATCTTGAAGTTGACGTAAATTGCTTGATGTTGCGACACTAATTGCCTGTGTATAACTGTGGATGTCTGTCTATCTACTTGGGCACTGAATTCATCTTGTTAAAAATTAATCCTTGTATCTTATTGAACAATATTGTGGCCTGGCTCAAGCGTGTGAGGAGGAGGATGGAAACACATGAAGTGTATCGCAGTGTTTAAACAAAAGACGAGCGAAACAGCGCAAGAAGTGGACGCTAGTGGAACACACACATGGCGGACACTTGTACAGCTGCTACACAGACAAATAGTATCGGAATGACGAGAAATATGAGAGGTTTTACACAGCGCTAATATTTTTGCTGAAGTAGATTTATTTAAATTGGTGCCAGTAATTTATTTTCAGCTGGCGCTAAAGTTTTAAGCGTCGCGCGTTAAATAGATTATTTAGAGTTAATGGTGTGTACAGTGGATTAATGTTGCTAGGCAAAATTATTACAGAGCTAAATTAAAATAGTTTATACGGGAATAATTGGAGAAGTTATTATTTAATTTAAAATTAAACAAAATTCTGCTTTAAGCGTCAGGAATATTATCGATTCTGATTGCAAGTTTCGAGGATTCTCAATCGAGGCTGATTGATAAGCCATCAAAACAATCGAGGCTCCCTATTGGTCACCAATCAGTTTACAGTTAGATAAAAATGTAATTCTAATTAGTTAAGAAACTAGGTCGATAAATATGAGTGGACTGGTTTAATAAAGTACTATATTTTTCTTTGAAAACTTTATGTAAAGCGTGCTCAAGCTCACCTCCAGACACAACAATTTGCATACTATAATAAATCTCGCGAACATTTGCCACCACTTTTTATCGTTGGATGCACCCCCGGATTAAAGGGTTGAATCTCAAGAGATTGCTCACTCAAGCCCTTCGTTAATTTGACGAGGGGAAGCGAAGTGCGTTTACATTTCCTCGTCAAACAATCATTATGAACTTGTTGAAAAAACATCCAACGGTGTACTTCCTAAAGGGGTGCGTGGGTGCAAGTCAATTTTGATACTTACAGGTTTTCGCAAAAATGTCATTCCCATATCTTTTTATCGTGTATACTCAGGAGCTTGATTTTTTTAGGACTATAGACCTCAATATCCGGTATAGATTTCAACTTGCTAAGTCCACCCGTTAATTTGAAAATCGGTGGTGACACATGGACAGACAGACGGACAAGAGAGTGTTTTTATAAAGGTTCCCTTTTTTACCTTTTGAGGTACGGAACCCGAAAAATAGAATATAATTATTTTCATTGTATAACCACGAAAACTTATAAATAATGAGTTTAAGGCTATATTTCTTGTTTCTATTTAAGTCCTACTTATCAGAAAACCCTAAATCACTGCCTGACCGACTCTCATCTAACGTCATCCCTACCGCGGCTGCAGAGCCGACTAGACCAGCGAGGCAGTCCTGTTCTGGTAATTCAAACGTAGGTACATTTTACAATATTTTTGTTATCCCACTCAAATTAATTTGCTGTACGGGATTGAGTTATAACGGTAGTACGTAAATTATGTTGATGTATGTACATAATATTTCATTTGGTAATATAATTTAATACCGACTTTGTTCCTGTCAGACTTTCGTTGGAGCTTTTTTTTCTGTTGACATATGAGTAGTACTAGCGTTACATTCATTGTGGAGCAAACTTATTACTTATAACACGCTTTAAATAACTAGTGGTAGCTAATATTACAAACGAACTACACATAATTTTGTGTTATATTGTAACTAAAAAGATTCTTCATTCATGGAAAACAACCATGACAAGATAAATTATTTATTGAAGCAATTATTATGATTTAAAATCAGATAGTTTAATAGATAATTTACGAAACATAAGTGTCATACTGTCAATGTGGGAAGTGCCTACTCCTGCCGAACTCTGAACTTCTCTGACTGTATAATAAGTTGACAGATACAGTTATATACTTAAAATCCTCCATGAAATTTACGAAACCATTTCGTTTAACAGCTCCGCCAGAGTCTCAGAACAATCAGACCCTCCAGTAGTACGTTATAAATCAGAGCCAAGAGTCCTTCACCCCGTCACCATAAGACGTAGCTGTGAGTGGGTGAGCAGAGATCGGGGCCCATTAACTACTGGCCCCGTAGGGACCCGCGGGCCCCGCCACGAGAGCCCTGAGCTACGAGTACTTTATGAGGTGATAAGTGGTTTACTCCCTGAAAGTTTGGTTAATCTATGTTCGGTATGTTAATAGTAGATCATTATATAGAAATAAACTGGAACGCAGACATTACAGCTATTTCAAATAACTTTTCTGACTGCTCACACTACCCATTGCAAATTCTATTCTATGACTAAATAGAAAAAAACCATTACATTTATTTCATAATGAACATTGTATGCAAAAAAATTTTTTGCATACATAGGATGACTATGTATGCAAAAAAATGTGTGCGTGTACTAGCGTACACTCGTAAGAAGTGAAACTTCTTTATGACGTTATTTTTCAAAAAATAATTTACTAAATGCAACTTTACAGAAATTGGTTAAATAAAGTTATATTAGATAAAGTTTAATAATCGCCTGTATTTCAAAAATGTAACTACTCAAAACGGGCCGCAAAATACATTGGAGACATTTACTAATCCCTACTCCGCTGGAGAAAGTATACTTCGAATCACGCGTGGTAGGGATAAGAAAAAGATGGCGCGTAACGGAAAAATGTGACGCGTAACGAAAAAATGTTACACTAATTTTTTTTCCAACCCCGATAAAGAAGTTTCACTTCAAAAATGTACAAAGACAGACTTAATGTCAACCAAAAGATCATCATTGAAAAAAACAAAAAATACAAATAATATATATTATATAAGTTTCTAAAGCAACAATAATTAGGTTCATACTAAAGTTGGTGATCGTTACGCCGCTCGCCAGAACTGCCAAACCAAAGTACATATCATGTGTACTCACATCACTCGCTGCCAAACGAGGAACCTACTCATTTGTGGTCTGGCAGTTGTAACGCATCTGCTTTTCAAACCCATAAACATAATACATGCAATGTTACTCGTATGCCACAAAAGCTGATAAGAAAATTGAATAAAAGTTACTTGTTAAATGGCATATTATAGACTATACTCAGGTAAGTTTAACCCGATATAACACACCTGCACATAAAATCTATCTCTTTGTAATTACTTCTGAAACTGAACTCCAGTATCTCCGTGAGTCCGATCACGATCGCTCCCAGAATCGATACTTTCCTCGCGAACGAGATATACTCGTACCTAGAAGAATTTAATTTGCTACCTGAAGTCACGCTGCAGCTGTCTGAGCTCACGGCGCGAATACCTGGCATTTGTACTTCTGTTCATATCCAGTTAGCTGGCTGTTGTCTGGTTGACCACATAACGAATCACAGAAATGTTATTTGACATCAGATTTAATTCTGAAATCAGTATGTAACAGTATGTAGATTAGTGTTCTTAATTAATTAAAACTTGCATTCTCATTTTCAAAAGTAGAATTTTAAATTTTGGGAATGACAAAACTGACGGAACTTGAAACTATCGAGCGCCTAGTCCCATATCATTATAACTTAAAAATAAGAAATTCTAAACACAACTCGCTTAAAATAAAATCCAACAACAGCGATCGATCATCCCTAACACAAGAAGAGCAAGTTGTACAACTGTCACTACTACTGAAGCTACATTACCTGTCTGGACTTTTTTGTACAGAGGGCCACTTGATACTATGAGTGTGTGTGGGTGTGTGGGTGTGTGTGTGTGTGGGTGTGTGTGTGTGTGTGTGTGGTACAAGCTGGCTCGTTGCCCGCGCCGGTTTGTCTAGTCGCTATACTACGGAAATATCACTAATAATAGATATGTCCTTGCAGGGCTGCATGTCTGCGTCTCGCTGAAATTTAAAACACTTTTAAAATCGCAATACGGTTATTATTACTGGAAAAGGAAAAACAAATATTTGCATGATAAATAAGTTATGGCCGCTTTTGTGACATAGAATATCGTACATTCAAAACACTATGCTTCGCTACGACTACAATGTGCTATGCCATAACTACATCATAGACTAGACCATGCCTCCAAGAACCTTATATTACCGTTACGTCACAAAGGAAACATGCTACGCCAACACTACGAGCAATGACAAAGGTGACTTACGTCATTGCTACGACTCTACTACGCCACATCTACCACACTGATACAACAATGACATGCTACGTCATTGCTACGACACTGCTACGTTACATCTACGGCACTACTACGCCACATCTACTACAAGGTTACAACAATGACATGCTACGTCATTGCTACGACACTGCTACGACACTACTACGCCGCATCTACTACACGATTACAACAATGACATGTACGTCATTGCTACGACACGGCTACGTTACATCTACGGCACTACTACGCCACATCTACTACAAGGTTACAACAATGACATGCTACGTCATTGCTACGACACTGCTACGACACTACTACGCCGCATCTACTACACGATTACAACAATGACATGTACGTCATTGCTACGACACGGCTACGTTACATCTACGGCACTACTACGCCACATCTACTACACGATTACAACAATGACATGCTACGTCATTGCTACGACACTGCTACGTTACATCTACTACACGGTTAGAACAATGACATGCTACGTCAATGCTACGACACAGCTACACCACTCTACGTCCCAGCTACAAAATGCTACACCGCGACTATAGAACTGCTCCATACGCGTTTTCAGGTTTTGCATAACACCACGGTTACTAACGCGTGGCTGTCCGCGGCCACACTGTGACTAACCAAATAACACTTGTTCGGTACTCGTGTCTCTGGTAGGATAATAATAACACCAACTACTACACATTACACTTTCAAGACCTAAATAATATTAAATGTATAACATACCATATTATGTACGCAATATTTTATTCTCAAATTTTCAACAAAAATAACAAGTACTTTTATGCGCTAGTACTGTTACCACTTGGATCTCTGTACATGGAGTACTCGGAGTAAAACAAATGTTAAGTACTACTCCGACTCAGATGTAGGACGCGCGGTAATCTTCACAAACTCACACATTTCTGCCAACTCTTCATAACTTCATACTCGCACGTATTTTAATCTCACATGAATGTACTTAAGGCCGCATGTATATTGTACAACCTACGAGTATTTTTAATGCTCGAGTTTTTGTTAAATGTACCTTCTTTATATTAACCATTGCATGTACGTGCAGTCCATTTTTTAGTTATTCTCGTGTCATTTTTTATCAGTAACGAAGTAACGAAACATTATCGTGCTATAGCAGCACGATAATGTTTCGTAGTATCTCAATCTGCTGAACACTTTATTTTCCTGACTGTACAACTTATGGAAATGGCTCTCCGAATCAGATATCACTTCACATAAATGCTGCAAAACAGGAATCTGAAATCAACCCAACTAAAAACGGCCCATGTAAACTCGCTCTTAGGATTAAAGTAACTTAATAAATATTTCCATTTGTAACTTATCAGAAGTAAGAAACATTTGAGCAATGACTTCCTCGAAGTTCAGAACAAAATAAGAAGAAAAGTTGTAAACACAAATCCTTTGGAAACTCTCGGGAGTTTATAAGAGACGCTAATTGCCAATTAAGATCAGCTTACACTGGGCAACTGAACGACGCTCAGATAAAAAGATAAAAGTGTTGATAAGATGGGAATCTTCCTCCGGGGACGGCGTCGAAGCAATCTGCGGCTCTTATGTACCGAGAACTTGCCGCACGATCCAAATATTATAGTAACGGTTTAGAACTAAAAACATTGCACTCTCGGCTACCATCAACATCATCTTCCTGCCCTTGTGCCTATTTATTTGGGGTCGGCGCAGCATATCATTTTCTCCCACATATCTCTATTTGCCGTCATCTCAATAGTCGCTTCCGTCCTAACTATATCATCTGTCACACTATCTATTCATAGTTTGTTTGGTCTGCATCCACTTTTGTAACCTTCCACATTCGTAGGTACTAACAACTTTTCTCACACTGCTACGATGAAAATAACAATATAATGATAACCATAAATTTGCATTTGACTACAAAATAATTTTTGTTTTAAGTTTCTTTATCTTCTACTTCTTAGCGTGTCGATAGCAGACACATTTCATATTAGTTTGTGCTAATTTGCAGTGACGTCATGCGTGTGCATGGAAGGAACCTCCCCGAGCGGCCTCCTGCAACGTGCGGCGCACCCCGGGCTAGCCACTCCGTCGATTGGCTAATCCTTTCAGCGCGATGGCAAATATCGGCTTAGTTTTATTAAAACGAGGCTAGCATCTACATATGTCTACAACATGGAGTTTCATTTTTATTCTGTAAGGAAATCTATGAAATGTGCCACTACCTTGTGTAATAAGTGACCGACTCTTGACTATTTAAAACCAATGAATATAGTACCTCATTGAATTTGAAGTTTTAGCATTGACATTTAAATTGAGGTCGACACGTAAAGCTAATCACTTCTATTTTATTAACTACGTACGGACCCCCCCCCTACCAGCAGGGGCCGTGCCCCGCCGCGAGGCCACACAACTAGTGAAGACGCACGTCCGCGTCCGCGTGAACACAGTTTGATAACATCCCGCCGCTTTGTGTACGTGTACATGTGTGTGTACATGTGTGCACGGATACATTCCTACACAAGTTACTCCACGCACTACGTTTTTGTAACATATTTATGTATCCTAACTGTAAGTATACAGGGTGGGTTGTGAGACGGGCCTGCAACACTGGAGCGAAACGATGATTAATGGACAGAACCCAGAGTTAGAGAAGGACTAAAGGAGGTTTTTTGGCACAGATTAAACAAATATTTAACATTAATATTGAAACTATTTTAAAAGCACTTTCCATTATTGAAGCTTCTGGTTATCATACCGAAAAAAACAACAAAATCGATGTTATTTTTTTTTAACTGCTAGTTATGTACGCCATTATTGTTACTTCAGAACAGCACCTGCAACCATCGGGTCATACACGCACGTCGGTTGCAAATACCACACCTGACCTCTTTGAAGAACATCACTAATAAGGTCAGTGTTTTTCCTTCTAGGGTGTCCGCTACCGGCGTTTCCGCTTACGACGACTAACAAAAGGTAGAGCAGATCCTTATACATATCTTTTGTTAGTCGTCGTTCATTCATCTTTTCAACATGACCAAACCATGAGCGTACTCTTGTATTTTTTTTTCACTACTTCTTCTTTTAAACCACAACGGTGTTTAATAACATCATTCCTATGGTCATCAGACTTAATGGTCTTTCTACAACAAAAAAAAATAACATGTTAAATATTCGTGACGTGGTAGTACTGTTTAACTTAATTAAAAAATAATTCATTTGGACATCAATCAATTCAAATTGGTCTCATGATCAAGCTAAATGCAATCGTATCTGCCCTCACTCCGTATACATCGCTTCATATCTCCTACATTCGTACACACACAGTGTGTATAGCACAGTGCTGGCCGCCGCGTCCGACTTACATGTGAGTTCGCACAGATTCATATTTCATACAATTTCATATATCTTACAAAAGTTTCCGGTCCACACTATACAAACGATAAGCAGAAGGTCCAGCGGCGACGCAAAGTGCATCATTTAGCTTGAAAGTAAAGTTATCAGAGCTAAGTTGTTGTTGTCGGTATTTTTATCATATTTAAATCTTTCATTTTGGTTTCATTTTTGACTGCAAAAGAAAAAAATATGCCTACGTTGAGCAGAAAGGTAAGTCTATAACTAATGCTCAATCCTGTCAAAGCCATAATTTAGAAATGCAGTGATATGGTTAGATGAATAGCGCAAAGAGATTATCCAGGTGATGCAATGAATAACAGTCAATTAACTAAAACTGTTCGTACAACTTATATTCAAATCAGTTTGTCATTTTTCAGAGCCAAGGTACTACAAATACTGGGTACTGCAGATTCTTCACTCGTTTTGCTCCAAGTGTGACTTCTGTTCGTAACTCGACACAAACCAAATGTATGGATAGAATTCATCAAGTGTCCGGGCGAGCGAGGGGGGCGGGTCGGCGCGGTGCGGCCCGGGCGGGGGGCGACGTTCAGAAGTTTTTGCCCCACGCACAGCAATATAAATCATCCGCCGATGATATCTGAGGCGTTGAAAAACTTGCGCAAACTTTTACAAGTCTTGCTATTCAGACGAACTTGCAGGGGATCGGAGCGGGACGAGGGTGGACGGGAGGGGAGACAGTGCTGGGAAATTAATTCAATTGAATGTTGTTTATAAATAAAGAGGGGCGAAGACGCGATGAGCGAGCTCAGTAATCTTGATTTACGGTGATTTACTTAATGTTTGTAAAAGAACGTCAGCTTTCGTGACAGGTATCTACAGCCCCACTTGTCCGTGTAAAAAATAGCAAAACTTCAGTTAAGTGAACAAAACTAGCTAGTTTTTTAAGTTTTGTAGCCCCCCGGTAAACTGCTCATCAAAAAAGCCAAACACCAACCAAAAATAAATGAAATCAGATTTAGAATGCTCTTAGACTTGGAACAAACGATTAAAACCTGCCAGCTTCCCCACTAAGCTCTACCTTATCCCAGTTTAAAATCTTTATCCACAACCGATATCATTCGAGATTAAAATCTCAAACTTTTTCTTACAAGACGATATTTCACGAGGACTATATTCAAAGTAAATCCCTTCGCTCGTCGGTAACAAAACGGAACATTCTGTAATAGTCCGGTCACGTGGCGGCTACATCTCTGCTGATCCCGCATTACGGACGAGGCGACATGAACCTCGTCCGGCGCGTGGCGTGCCACACATTACCAGAGGATCACGCTTCAGAATATTGTGGTTATGATGAGATAAAAGTGGCGCTGTAGACAAAAGAGGTGAGGGAGCAAGTCCACTGCGGACCTGGTCAGGGATACCTTCCATGCTCAGCTCTGTATGGGGTGGATGGGTCATCGACGCACAACCAGATACCGTGAGTTCATTACATGATTCTGGACCCCCAGCGTTGAAATTTACCGTCTGCATTTTGATATTTATAACTTTAAAGAAAGAAAATAATGATTTTATCGGGTTGTGCGTTGACATCCTTCCCTGTATCCGACATCCGTCTGATCTGAACATATCCGTACGCTGCGTGACAAATGACAAAATGCCAAAATTGTACCAAATAGGCCTTCAAAAGAGTTTCCAGCAGCATTTCATATTTGTACAACAAACAACAGGAGTGATAAAAAAACTAAACGGATACTTGGTCAAGTCAAAATCTGTAGGCAAAAGCAAAAGAAAGTTACTTTGGGCATATACATTCAATGCTAATACAAAAATATACTTGCTTTTAAAAATTACTCTTTGCTTTACAGAAAAATAAACTCAAGAAGCCCAAAATAAATACTAAATTCAAACTTCAAAAACACTTCGCCCTTCATTATTTATAAGATCCTTAATGTTGATACCTATGTTTAACAAATAAATGATTCTAATTCGAAGCTGCCAACATTGGCTTAAAGTTGGCACCAACAGTCCAACTCAGAACTAATGTTTTTGGCCAAACATTTGGCACAAATGTTTTCATGAGCTAGCGAACCCAGTTTGGCTGTGTTACCGTTTTAAATTGTGAGCGCGATGTTATCTACGTATATTACGAAACACAGCAAATATTTTACGCGAAACAACTCCCAAACGTGTCGCTATATTCTATTAAACTGTGAAACTCGTAAATTACGTTTTGCTAAGTACACTTTTTTTCAAAACTCTTTTTTGATTAAATAAGTGGGTAGGTCTTTTGAGTTCCTCGATCTAGTTCCTCGACCACTGAAACACACCGGTTTTAGCCACAATAACCACATCTTCGTAACAAAAGAAGCGATAAACCAAATCCACTTCTCTTGCTTATCAGACTTGCCACTTTCAATATTTATTTTCTGCACACAATAAGAATGTTTCGTTCCTTGAATAATGATCTTCTACGATGTCTCTCACCGCTCTGGTTACCTTCACTCTTTCTCCTTCGTCCAGGCGGTCTTCCGCGGAATGCGCTCCCTCTGAACATCGGCACAGCGCGGCGGCGCCCAGTCTGTACACATTTAAAGAGAAGCTAACGTGAACACAATCACATACATCTCAGAGTTGATTTGTCAGATAAGGTTTTCTCCATAGGTATACCTATTTATTTAGGTATTTATTTTTGTTTTTTACTTGTATTTCAGTTAGTTTTTAAGTTATTTTGCACCTACCATATTTTATCTCTATATCATGGATCTAGATAATTTTCAACATAAGTTTGTGTGGCCAGTAATCAGTTGGTCTCAATCGCAGAAATGTTAATCATGATTAATATTTCTGTGGTCTCAAAGAGAGCGATACGATGCTACTTATCTCGCTCGGAGATTCAAAAAGATTCCAATTTGCCGCCGCATCCGTTGCCATAGAACTATGCTAATGTGAGTAGGTACAAGTGCTCATTAACTTCTTAACCAAACCATTGGAATTGTGTAAAGTAAAAAATATAACGTCACACCTGTATTCCCCAAAAGGCACAGCAAGGGTGTTCACTAAAAGGTAGACCCACACATTTTGCCGGTTATGTACAAGTCCCTTGCAATGAAGGTTGAGACTATTGCCTTCAACTAGCGCACACGCAGGCTCCGGACTGCTACTGGGAAACCAGACACCAATAACTAATATCTCTATATAGTAGTGATATTAGTTAGCTATCGTGATAGTAATACGCTAGAGGTATCTCCAATCCATCCGCCGGCAACCGGCGTGCCGCACGCACCACCCGCACCACGCGCACCACGCTCACCTCACTCACCACGCGCACCAGCGAGTGAGCTGTGAAGTGGAGCGTGAACAGGCCTCCGCCGTAGCGTGGCGCTTCCATTGCTGACTTGCTAGCTATTAGTAGTTGTCGAAATTACTGTTAGTTTCAAATCATATCGGTGGATTCCAGTTTGCTTATTTTTCCTGAATACTTATACAACCTACAACTCTAATTAACAGTACCAATAACATTACGCCTGAAGTAATCCCTGAAAGGTTAGGCCAACGTGTACCTACCTACAGGACACCCACATTATTACAGTTATCTTTAAATGTTCTTAAAGCACTCCAACGGAATAATTATGTTCGTATTATTCGAACAGCTTTCCTACAATGTGCAAATAAAAGAACTCCCACGCATAAGAAGAAGAGGAGAAGTTAAACAACGGAACATAAGATCCCCTTTTAATAAACTGTTTTTTATTCTTGGCATTTTTAATTACTTTGTTAAATAATCACTGTATTTTTTACCATCTGCATTATAGATAGAGCTGACTGAACAATTACATAAATATAAACAGAATAAAAGGATTTCTATACCCGTTTGTTGGATGAAGAAACGTGCTGACGTTCAGCTATTACTGCGATTACATACTAAATCACAGACTGCATCTTCTTTTATAGTTGTTGTGCCTCGCTGTAGCGCGGCCCGCGTGCGGCGTGCGGCGTGCTGCGTGCGGCGGGCGGCCCGCGTGCGGCGGACAGTCGCTAATCAGTCGATGAATTCTTCATCACAACTGGGTATAAATTTCCTGATAATAATATGCTAGTTAAATTGAAAGGTCAGTCTGTGTATACAGCTGGTCTATAGAACACGGTGTGGAAGGAAAAACACTTCCGTATTAAGAGTATTTTGTTTCCTCATGTTAAAAAGGTTTGAGGTGTTTCCAATAGTTGGCAGCCAAAAATAAACCCCTTGTTTTGTAATGCGTACACCACGTGATCGCCATCCGAGCGCGGTACAGGGGATATTCCAAAGACTGAGGTCTGTAGTGAAAATAGTTGCTGCGAGTGGTGATCGGGGATGGAAAGCCTACTCTTGCTGAATTGTGGAGATTCTTGATCTATTTATACAAAAGATATTGCCTTGAAAGAGGAAAACTATTCAGCGAAATAACGATACTGAGATCTCGTACCCCAGCCAGTATGATTGTGATGCTGGCTGCACAGGCCACTGCCGCGCTCCGAGTGTGAGCACGCGTGAGGGTCACAGTGGATGCGTCACCGGCTGTGGGAAGACGTTACACTTGGTATTCTACAAAAATAGATTTTATACCTAAATTCACATTAATTAAATTTATTCTATGTGAATTTTCATACGTTTCAGTTGATTTAGTTTTAAAACACCAGCGCTGACTTACATCAATCCAACAAAATTTACTGTCCAGTAAGCAATGTTGTGATCGACAGAAACTGGCGAGTCCTTCGTATGTATGTGGGACAGGCAGTGGCCAGCTGACGGCAATATCCTTATATTAGACACGTCTCGAAGGGAGGCGCGTCCGGTAGCGCCCCGGGACTTGCCCCGGGACTCGCCCCGGGACGCCGTCACCCCGGGATTGGATTGATGTAATATCGGGAGACTGCATTTGGTGTTCGTTTCGAATGTAATGAGATTGATTTCTGTTACTGGAAACTTTGGTTGGATTTTTCCTTATCTGTTTCTCAACATTGAGAGTCGATTCGTTGACTTAGAAAACTTTAGTGAGCCAGCTTCGTAGACAATTATGTTTAGTGATCAATTCATTTTGGGATAACATGTTATTTGTTCAAAGATTTTGAAGTTTTTCTCTAGACCGAGTGGAATTCTATTAAATAGAATAAGTTTAATTTAGGGTTATAAACTGTACTAAGAAAATAAAAAATAAACTTTATTTCGAAAAGAGTTTTAATAAACTGTATCTGTCCGGCACCGTCCCCGCACTAGCTTCTACTTCGCAACAAAGACACCGCTTCGTCCGGCGCGTGTCCGGCAGTGCGGACTTATTGGTGTGCATCAGCCCGGTCCGGGCTTTACGAGAGACGGATTGAAATGACATAGAAAGAATAGAACCGACGGCGACGGATGCTGCAACCCTCCGCCGTGCGCGCTCTTTGTATCCACTCAAAGAGAAGATGTAGCGGATCTTAATTAGTTTTCGAAAAGTGATAGTTGAAAAAAGTAGATACACTAACATACTGTAAGGCCTCTCCTGGTGTTGCGACTAGCTGCCACCAGCTCCACGCGGCTTGTCTATGCGATAAGTAAGATGCTGGAACTGGTAGTTAGCAGTGGCCATTCGCTTCGGAATAAATGGAGTAATGATTTTTAATAGTTATAGTTCAGAAATCCTACATCCTGTTCGATTCCCGAGTCAGGGGAAGTGATATTTTGGATTTTTACCTGGAATTTCTCTGTAGCAGCCTGAACTTTAGATGTTGGCCCGGTTGATAGCAATTATAGGCTGACTCCATTACGTGTAACTAAACATACCTGGCGAAATGTAGGTGTACTATAAATACACCTTTGTCTGTGTACAAGCGTGATGTTATGTTAAGTTCAGACAGAACTCGGGCGCGGTGCACCTGACTAAGTACGTACACATGCTTTTCAACACAATAGCAGCATCACACACCTGACATAAATCTCCGGACACGATGTTTACAGAAGTGCGCCGTGCTGCCGTGCTGCCGTGCTGCCGTGTTGCCGTGCTGCCGTGCGTCAAACTGCAGGACGTGTACGGCTCACGAACAAATAGTAGCACACCCAGCTGGTATTGTGGCGCATGCATTTTTAGGAATAGTTCCGTCAGAAGAGTGTCACGACTGTCAGACTAGATTGTTGACAATGTAACCAGCATCAGATGAGAGTGTCATGTGTGAGTGAAACACGTGTTACAATTGAGCTCCGTAAAGAGCGAGTCTACTCCCACACACACAGATCAGATATCGGCTGAGCACAGATCTGGCGCTGAGAGATGAGCTTCATGGACCGCTCGTACTACTAATGCCGCGAAGGATCATGGACGTCACAAACAAGCGGCGCAGCCACGTCTCTCAGATTATAACATAATAAGGACACGCTGAAAGTTGGCAACGTGACTGAAGGCTGTATACAGTGCGCTGTTTTTATTATTTAAACAACAGTACTAAATAAAATTAGGAAATTACACTGTATTAGTTTATGTAATAGTTTTAGGTGTAAAAAAGCAATTAGAAAGTTTCCAACCGCTCTTGTTACACTGATCCCTTAGGTACAGGGACACCTAGTTTAGAGATCAGGGTTTCAGTGTGTGCTACCTAGCCAAGGCTTCTTGTCGTCTATGTATCTCTATGTGTGTCCAAATCTTTAACAAGATTCCTAACCAAATGAAAGATGCTAAGCTACCTTTAACTTTAGAACCATCATTTTATCTGCGAATAAATCTTTGACTTTTTTTATTTGCGAATCCTGATATATTATGTCGGCTTATAACCTCTAAATAATAGGTCTTTACCTATGAAATTGCCGTTTTGTATGAAAAAATTTAAATGAATTTTTTTCATGTATTTTTTATTTGTATTAATCGAAGTAATCACCCATGCAATCAATGCATCTTTGCCAACGCAGTGGCAGTTTATTGATGCCCTTCTTAAAGAAATCAGCTGGACGGGAGGCAACAAATTCTTCAAAGGCATTTTGTACTGCCTCTCGGGTATTGAATTTTTTTCCCGCCAAGAAGTTATCCAAATTCTGGAAAAAGTAGTAGTCTGTAGGCGCAAGGTCTGGTGAGTAGGGCGGATGACGGAGAGCTTCCAACCCCAGTTCTTGCAACTTGGAGACCGTCTGCTGTGCAGTATGAGGTCGCGCGTTGTCGTGCAGGAGCAGCGGAGACGAGCGATTGACCAATGCTGGTTGGAGATGTGCCAGCTTCTCCATCATTGTGTTCAATTCTTCACAGTACACATCTGCAGTAATGCTCACCCCGTTTGGTAAGAAGCTGTGTTGAATCACACCGGCGCTAGACCACCAAACAGTGACCATCACTTTTCTTGGGGTAAGTTTTCGTTTAGGGCATTGTTTAGGTGCTGAACCAGGATCCAACCAACTTGCTGAGCGCTTGCGGTTATCAAACAGAATCCATTTTTCATCGCAGGTAACAATGCGGTTCAAAATTCCTTCATTTGTGTGTCTGTTGAGCAGTGCAAGGCACGTCTCGACGCGTACTTCGCGCTGGCGATCATTGAGTTCGTGGGGCACCCATTTGTCAAGCTTTTTTACCTTGCCAATTTGACGCAAATGGACCAATATTGTTTTGACGCTAACGTCGAAAGCTGCTGCTAATTCAGCCGTAGATTGTGTATCATCAGCTTCCACAATCGCCTTTAATTCGTCATTGTCGACCAAAGTCTTCGGACGACCGCGAGGTTCATTTTTCAGGTCGAAATTTCCAGAACGGAAGCGAGCAAACCAATAACAGGTAGTGCGTTGGTTTGTAGTGTTAGCTCCGTAAACGTCGTTGATGTTGCGTGCCGCTTGTGCCGCGTTGCTGCCACGACGGTACTCATATTCCATAATTACTCGAATTTTTAACGTATCCATGATGACGAAAAAGATTTAAATGCGATGAAAATGTAACACTAATCAATAAACAAATGACTACTTTTGTAAAAAAAAATCCATGTTTTTAAAATAAAATTAATTTGAAATTAGAATTCTTAGCCAAAAAAAAAATATTTTGATTTGAAATGGCCAGTACTGCAGAACGGCAATTTCATAGGTAAAGACCTAATATTATAAATGCGATAGTTTGTGAGGATGGATGTATGGATGGAGGTTTATTTTATTTTATTTATTAGTGAAAACAAACAGTCACACATTACATTTTGTAGAAAAAATACAAAAGATACGGCCAAATGTGTAACCAACAACATTTTCCACGGAATACTCGTAAGAAATTTGTTAATCTTTCACGCTTAAATAACACATAGGCTACAATCTATGAAGATTTTGTGTAATTTAGCCATAATATTAGTATAAGTATCAAGTAAGTCGAAAAAATTCCTATCCGCTGAGATCTATGTTGGCGTGCGCTGCCTAAACCATTGGAGTTACACAAAGTTAATGTAGGGTGAAATTGTATGTCTTAAACAGTTCTAAGTAAAAGATAGCGATAGCATATTTGTCTTTTTATAATAATAATATAGCACACTTTCTTAGAATTTAGCGATGGTACGGAACCCTTGATGCGCGAGTCCGACTCGCTCTTGACCGGTTTTTATGAACAAACAATGCGGGCGAAGCCGCGGGCGGAAGCTTGTCTATTAAATTGTAGTGAGTCACTTTCACGTGACAATAATGTACAGCATAACGTAAAGCCTCGTGCACACCGAGCCACAGTTGTGCGAGGTCGCGGGACCATCGCGATACACACACACAGTATTATAAACTGTTCATATAGAGAAAGCGACACGGCGTGGCGTTGTGGACACGGCGCTACGTGGACAAAGACTGGCTTACAGTATTGTTTCAGCCATTGTGGTGGAATCGGTGCGAGATGACGGATCGTTATTAAACGCCGCCGACGCGCGACGGAACGACACCGGTCCGGTCGGCGACCGGTGCAGCGGTGGGACAACAAAAACAGTCAGGTGTGTATCGGATTTGAATATTATCTGTGGTCATATATTACTTTGACAGCTTCATTGTATCTGTGTGTAGCAGCCAGCTGACAAACATTCGACATTCGCCAATCGACCAGCCAGCGAAATGTTTATTTATACTTGTAGTAAAAAAAATATGTGTATTGTGCAGTAACTATGTCATAGATTAACAACAGATCTTCTGTTGTGTTGATAGCGTGCCAGTCTATGTGTTAGCTATGACTACCTACTTCACATTAATAAATTCGAGAAGAATGCAATATAATTTGATTTATCTGTTTATTCGTGGTCGTTACCACGAATAAACGACATGACACGTGCACGAATTTATAGATAAATCAAAAACATTACATACAGGTGAAATCTCAAATAGCATCTCATTAGAAGTTTATTGGACAGTGAAAGAATAGACAAAGGGAATAAACTTTACTACGAGTGCCTCAACGCATACGTGTGGCGCGTGCGCGGGCGCACTCTCGCTATCCCCTACATTCCCGCTCTTTATGTTATATCTATCGCCGCCATCACAAGAAGTCATAAAAAATGAGGTGAAATCTTCATATCTTAATAGCCAGTGGAATAACAGCGACGTCAGCGTTACCAAACCGTTTGTCAGTTGAATGCCGCAATAAAGCAGAGGCGAGCGGGGGATGGCGGGGTGGCGGGGCGGCGGGGTGGCGACAATAACATACAAGTAATGCGCTGTTCCCGTCGGGGAGTATTGAGATATATCGCTTCATGTGTCGCCTATACTCCGTACGTGGGATATAACGCGAGACCAACATTACAACATGCGGCCATGTTGACATTACACGACAACTTTGCAGATAAGTACATCTAATTGTGTACTAAGATGTGCTCACTAGCCGGGTTAGTAAGCCCATTTTGGTATTCTAATGATATACAAAGGATCAGTGTGCCGAGCACTTATGTTGGACGTACACGTCACGTCAATTTAACAGATTTTTAACGGCATACAGGGGCCATGATGAACGGTTAAAGCTATAATTTTGTATATGTGCTGGGAACAGTTATAACATTATTCAAAAATGTTCCAAGTGTTCCTACCTAGGTACAGTTTATTGGAGGTATTAGTTAGTACCTGCCGCTAAACCCACTAACCTGCCATTTGTGTCGTAAGTGTCTATGAGGCCGGGTGGTTAGAAAAAGTCGAATTAATTTTCCACCCGCTATCGAATTGTGTAGTAATTTCGTGTATTTTCCTCATTTTGCATTTTCTACGGTTAGTCCTTACATTAGGACTAGAAGTTTTTACGCCAACCCGGTCCGTTGTACCAGGGTCACAAACTATGCAAGCCAAATAAACATAGTATTCAAGATTGATGAGTTCTACTTCAAGAAATGGTCGTTTCGCGTTTGGACACCAGAACAATCGAAAAATAAGACATATTCGAACCACATATACACATAACTGTAGAGTAGTGAGTAAAGGGCATGTAGCGCCACCATGTAGCTGATTTGCTCTTGAAAAAGACTATTGCCACATTGAATGGCAATGCTGATTCTTTGGCCAAAACAAAGCCACCCCTCTGGTCAATTGAAGAGTCGACCAATTGCTTCGCGATGTCTCGAAAAACTGAATGGACACACGGACCCCATGGCCCTAGTGTTTCAACCCCAAACGCCTCAAAATTTAAACTTGCCCATATCTTATTATCGTGTTGACTCAGGACCTTGATTTTTATACACTAAATAGGAACTATAGATTTCAGTATCTGGTACAAATTTCAACTTGAGAGAAAATCGGTGATGACACACGGACAGACAGACGGACAAGGCAGTTATCCTATAATGGTTCCGTTTTTACCTTTTGACGTATGGAACCCTAAAATCATGATTTTTACGTGGTTTTATATTTTATTTTTACACAAGCATTAGAAAAATCTTGACAATCTCAAGTGTTCTAAGTGATTTTTTTACAATAATTGACGAGATGTGGTAATTACATCTATTGTTTAAAAACATGTCTTATTAATATTTGACTAAGTAACAAGTAACATGAGTATCGCTTCATAAGATATTCTTTGGTTGCAAACCCTGGTCTGCGGGACGTCGGCGCGGCGGCGCGGCGGCGCGGCGGCGCGGCGGCGTCGCCGCAAATGTGAGACATTTCACGCCACGAGTGGTGGGTTAAGTGTTCCGCAACTCTTTCAAAACCACTTAAAAAAGCTTGTCGGTCACTTTGAACATTTCAAAACTTGGCCAAGTTTTCGGTTTAAAATGGTTCTTAGTATTGTTTAGATGCGCGACAGTGTTCTGGAAAATCACTTACGTATTCGTTATTATAGGGAACACACAGTGTGACTGCTGTTTGACAATTTTCAGCGAGTGATGGTCGACAAACATGCAATGTACACTATGGTATATACTATTGTCTGTTGTATTACATATTCATAGTTGAATATTCTATCTAATTCTTAACATTTTCTTAAGTTCATACGAGAGCTTTGCGAAGGCTGCATCAAAGTAAGTTTCTGCGCTATGTATATACATAATATATAAGCACCTATTGAGTGTTCATACGGAGCAGCCGCTCACGTTACCAGGAAAATCAAAGTCAAATCATTTATTCAAATTAAACTGAAGAAGATTGGATACGGTTCCGCTGCGAAAAACTCAAAAGTATGCCCCACCACGGTACACCACCACGGTACACCACCACGGTACACCACCACGGTACACCACCACGGTACACCACCACGGTACACCACCACGGTACACCACCACGGTACACCACCACGGTACACCACCACGGTACACCACCACGGTACACCACCACGGTACACCACCACGGTACACCACCACGGTACACCACCACGGTACACCACCACGGTACACTACTACTCAAGTATTTCTAAGAATGTCTGTCTCCATCATTATTAGATTGTTGATCATGAACTTTTCTGAAACCGGTTTCTGAGAACTGGGAGCGCTTCAATGTACTTAATGAAATATTACTTTTCTCTGAACTGACAGCGAGGGGAAGCCCCTTGCTCTCGCATGTGAGGTGACGCAGAAACGTTGTGTTAAGGTTAGTGTACACTGCAGTAAAATAACTTTCAATAGTATACGAGTAGGTACTTAATAAGCAAATATAGAACATCACTATTTCGTTTATTACTTACGACTCGTTCAGTACCGATTCTACTATTGCTGATTTATCTAAGCATGCCGTGTTCAGGATACAGACAGACTAAACGTGTCCACTGCACGAGGACGTGAGCACAAGTACGTGGTACGCTGTGTGAGTTTGGCTTTGCGTGATGTGTCGTGCATCTCCTCGCACGGGAGGTATCCAGCTCGTGTAGTTCCCGAGTTGGTACGCTTCGATAGCACGCACCACTGACTCTCCACGCACCCTTACTGAAATTAATTTTATTAAAACCCCTTCTTTATAAGCTGAAATCAACCAGAATGCCCCAGACTTATGGTTCACTTTCCACTGAAGCACGCCACCCTGAAGCTATTCTATCGATGCAAAGTCTATGTGGAGCGATGAAATGAAACTCGTCAATATTTTTGTATCATTTATTTTATCCGGTATACGATTTCCATAAACACATGGCGATGAATATATGGATTCTGTACATTCAATATCAAAGTAAACAATACAATGTATATAATAAAATGTAAATATATATTATGATCTATTAAATTATGTTGGCACCGAGATGCGACACAGTAGTATCGAATGGACGCTAAGTACGAAACTGAGGAGGGAGCGCCGCGCCCGCGCAGCTCTCACGACCAGCGCGGCCCGGCAGCAGAGCCACACACGTGTAGTTACAGAAAGGTTTCTCAGGAGCTCCACTAAGCACGATGTTAACCCACATATATATATGATATCCTCAATACCCTTCACGATATACACAGAAGCGTGCTACTGAGAAGCTTCCTTGCAACGGGTCGGACCGCGCCGGCCACGAGTAGCGCACCTACACTGTACTGACAAGGTTCGTGTTCTTCTTAACGTTACGTCTTGTCGTGATGTTACGACGTTATGTTAATAGAAGTTAAACTTGACTTTTCCAAAAAGCGGTGCCGTTATAATATCAACCGCCAAATTATGGCTGTACAAATAGAGAGCGTTATTTGACACTGTAATGTCAAACACGTCATTTTGCGGTCGTTATAGAACGGCACTGCTGTCTTAGCCACGCTTATTGTCAGTAAAGCGGCGGCGGACGCGGCTAGTAGACACGAGGTGCGGGGGCCGCGAAGCGAACTACTGGCTGAGAGAGACCCAGGGAACAAAGGGATAGTGCCACTCTATGGCCGCGATGGTATATAAAAGGGTATGTAAACCAAAGCGGGCTGATTAGCCAAATGAAGTGGTCACAGTAGTTCGAATAGACCACAGCCATCAGATGAAGCCACGATGGCGCTGCTGGAGTTGACTGAAGCAGTCATAGTGATACAGAGAAACCACAATGAACCTAGAAGGTCTCAACAAACCAAAGAGGCCGTGATGGACTTCAGGGATATCGATCCCATAGCATCACGGCCGGAAGGAACGAGAAGGGACATAGATAGGAAGTGCTAAAGGATGAGGAGAAGAATGTCCGAGAGTGACGACAGATGACGACCTACTAGAATCATACAGCATGATACCACAGAGTGAGACAGTGCACAGCGCTCACTGCTAGCAGCGAGGGCTATCTATAAGCCATGAAGTGTGAAACAAACAGTGTGCTGCCGGACAGTGCGGGGAATGTTTACCTTAGCAGACTGGCACGCAACGTGAAATGAAGAACGACTATTTTGAAGATACAGACAATCAAGGTTGGTAGTCAAATTGATAAACAATCTGTTACACATGTTACATATTAGTCGCATAATTGGTGTGAAACAACGATACAAGTACTAGTGATTAGGTGATATTGTACAATGACACGTTTCAGTCGTAGTTCGCACTGTTTCAGTGTGTGTGCTAGACCTCCCTCATGGTTAGAGTGAGCACTGTGTACTACCTCACTCTGTCACTCAGCGAGCTAGACACGACAGAAATGGTGGGAGCGGGACACGGAAGGTTCTACGTAGCTCCTTAACTAACTACATCGAATTCCGCATGGACGGATCATTATATCATCATCCAGGTACGAACGAAACAACGATTGTTTTGTTTTAGGCGCTATGAGGAGCTGGCGGATGCTGCGGAGCTGCTGGTGAGGCACCAGCGAGCGCTGCAGGCCAACAGCAGACACACTGTTGTAGGAATCTGAGAATGCCGCTTGAAACGCCTGTGAAGTGAGCTTATACTTATCCGGACCGGTGGTACTTTTAACATTATATCTTGGGTTTCAGTATTATAAAAGTAACAACATTAGTAACAGACGTTTGTTATCTCTTTAGTTCCTTCAAAAGTGCTCGTGTTAGCTAGGATTCCTAACTTCCTAATCGTTAAAATAATTCACATCCGCAGTCACGGTTCAACTCAGTGTTACCAGAGCTGTTACATGCTAATGTTTCACAGGTGTTGCCACGATTTATAAAGCAGATATAGCTATGAACTTAATTATTTCATGGCAAGACAAGAATCTCACAGTGAGTGCAGTGCTTATCATCCGCTAGAACCGCATAGCGCCTTTATATTAATTAGAATTATATTATTTTTCCAAACTCATTGTCCAATTGACGATAAACGCTCAGACATACAAAAATACATCTCGCTACAGCTAGTAAACTAACGATACTGGTTACTTGAATAAACTCTCTGTGACACACGGACTCTTGTTAACTTCGTGACACACGGACGACACGGTCCGCCACGCGCCCGCCACGCACCCGCCACGCGCATGCGCCTCTCATCACAATGTTAACAACGACTACTATATCTTTATACTCAGTGCGTGTGATGCGAGGTGACTTTGCACAAGTTGGGAAGACAGATTTAAATTCAACTAATTATTGTGAAAACATACGATAAAACTGGACAACAACAACATTTAAGTAAACACTATAATACAACAAAGTAAGATTTTTAGACGAGGCATTTAAGATAAGTTGTCTAGAATACAAATACTGTGAGAGATATGGGTGAACCGCTACTACGTTGCCTGAAGTGAACGAAGCAGTGAGATAATGTGTCGAGTCAACAATAGGCACACAGTCACCTCGCATGACGCACAAACACAGACATTGGCTACACATACAGACAGCGTCGAGTATCTGAAAAACATAACGATACTAAACACAATCTAACGAACCTAACCAACCAACCAACCAACCAACCAACACCAACACCAACACCAACGCCGAACATTTGAAAAAACCCCTTACACTACAAGATTGTTGCAAAAATTGTGGTAGCAAATATTATTAGTATCTTGTCCATACAAAAAACGTTCGATCTAAACGAACGACTAAAATTGACATCGAAATTTACATCATGATTCAGTTTAAGCTATGATACATAGTATTTATACTTTAAGAATTTGACATCTATATAAAATATATTATAGTTACAGCTAGTGGCGGGCGGCGGCTGTCGCGGCGGACGCTGACGTTGCGGTGCTGTATTTATTGCTTTGCACTCCTGCATCCTCGCTCGTCGGCTTACTAAGCAATACGACTTTTGTGTTGAAACTATTCGTAACCCACCCCGTATTGTGATCCCTTATTTTGTGATGTAAAAGCCGACACGCACGCGCCGTCCTAGTGCGCATTGCGTGAGCCCCACACTGCCGCCGCTGGACCACTCCGGCGAGACAGCCGCCGCCGCGTATTGCTTGACGACCAGCACACGAGCTAAACTCTCACTTACTTACATTAACTTTAAATCTCATAACATTTGGTGTTCACATTGCACTAGTAATTCACATTCCATTAAATTATGAACATAACATTAAACCGACCATATATTAATAATAATCAATATAAGAAAATCTATGTTAAATATTAAAATATCAACAATTTGGCACATTTGATTCCTGTTTATAAATTACGTTAGAAAATAAGAGGATACAGGAAAGTGGAGAGAAGATATAACTCAAGAGATATAAGGATTAGGCCGCACACACGCTCGCTGAGGCAAGAAGGAAGTAGTATCTGATACTAGCGATAGAGAGCTCACGAGGGGAGGCGAGGGGATGCAGTAGAAACAACAAACAAACAAGACCAACATCGAAGACAAAGTCACTTTTATATACACCGACATCGCATGATTAACTGCGCAGAAGAATCGCATCCACCGTGAACTGCACCTGATGGAGTACAATAGTCACTAACGGTAACTGAGACCTGCGTTACATCCACCTCACCAGGGCAACATCGAAAATCTCAGTCCAATGGTGAATTACTAAAAGTGACGTTGTTATCGACTTTTGAATCATAGGAGAAGATAAAACAGTTGTTGCTTCAGCGAACGTGTCAGTAGATACATACGAGTATAGACACGCTAGAGTAACCAATAATGACATAATACAGTAGGTAGCTACGAAGACTAGAGTAGGAGATAGACTGACAAGTCAGCTCGTCTTGGACGAGTAACAATACATTCGTGGGAATGCTACAGTTTGCGGACAACGAGCAGTAACTTTTGCTTTATAGTTCGGCGCACCACAGGGAAGCTTTGGACACTATGATGACGTCACAATCACTTTACTTGCTTCGAGAACACTCTTTTTGATTTTGGACGATAGTGACTTCTTGTTCACTTTGTATATTTCTCACTACACTATGTCGGATACAAATTCTTGCTCCGCATTTCGGACTCCATAGTGAACACTGTTTGTCCAATTTCATCCATGGCGCATGGCGTTCCTGTCTTTCCATCACCTCGAGACAGATGTAGTCTGCCATCGCTGACTTTGCCAGAACATTCGAGGAAGTCACTGGAGTCTCGAGACAAGGAACGCCATCAGGACGAAAGCGACCGGCGGAGTGAGCGCACAGGCCCCGTTGTGCAGCGCTCGGACGGTGTGCCTGGCGGGAGCGGGGGAGGGGTGCGGGTGCGCGCTGCGGCGCGGGAACACGGCCACGGCGCCGGAGTGGCCGGCCGCCGCCACGCACCACACCTCGTCGGGCTCCGCCACGTGCAGCACGGCGCGCCAGCAGTGCTGCGCCAGGTCGGGCGCCAGCGTGGCGGCCGCCGCGCCGCCCGCGCGCACCCACAGCACGCGCACGTTGCGGCCGCACGCGCCGCACTCCAGGCGCCAGCCGCCGCTCGCGGGCTCGGCGCTCAGGGCCGTGGCTGTGGCTCCACCTACGCCAACATTACGATGGACTGCAGCTGTCCTAACCTCATGTCCTCATGGTTAGGAAGACGACGATGTAGGTACGCTTGTCTCAAAGTAGAGTTGCTCTACTAAACCCAGTTGTATATAATTATAGCTCGAGTGTGTTTAACACTCGAGCTATAATTATACAAAACTGGGTTTCTGTAAGTTTAAAAACAAATATCCACTCACCAGTAACTTTAAGAGTGACTCGTTTGAGCTCTCTCAGTCGCATGAGGTCAGGCGCACGCGCACCTACACAGCGATATTCGCCTCCTTCTTGATATAGTGCATCTTTTATACCTGTACACAGAAGAACCAACGTTATGAGAGACTCTTTAAGTGGCTCTTACGTTTTTTTGGAGTACATTAGCTAAAGAATTTACCTAAGACACCGTGAGCATGATGCGAGCCGGCCGGTGCCCAGGACTCACTGGAGTTGCCCACGACGCGGCGCCACCAGCACCCCACACTGCCTGCACACATAACCAGATCACACTACACTGTCAACACCGACAGCACCCAGTCACACAGACATACGTGTGCGCTCCGGGAACTCTATCGTTGAAAAGTTTGACGCACTACGTCAGTTCCAGTTTAAGGACGACAGTTGTGTTTCTAATGAAAGTATGGACAACTAATAATCAGTGATAATCAATACTATTTTTAGCAATAAAGCCCCAATAGAGTTGCGCGAATAGTGAACATTGGGTTATAAGCAAAACCATTATTTAGTCCTCCATGCATCCCCTAAGCTTGGTCTTGACGTACCTTTAGGACAGTGCAGCTGCACGTTTCCTCCGAGAGGAACTTCGACTTTCTGATGATCGGGCTCCTCCGGCTCGCTCTCCGCTTCTGTCACCGTCTCCGTATTCTCTTCCGGAGCTTGTGGAAGTTACAAGCTGTCAGTACTCGAGACACAATCATTTTAGCAAATGTGAGAAGTGACAGCGTAAAGTTAATTACAGTAAATGGCTGTTGCTAGAGCACATTGAGTCTTTCAAACAGTTTGACGTTCTTTCTAATGTTTGATGTGTCAAACTATTAATGCCCAGATATTATAGATTTCTTCAGTGAAAAAAGGCTTGTTACTTTTGAACTGCTGAAGAAATAACCAAATTAAATAAGAGTGAATACTCACACATGACATTGAGGTAGTACCCTATGGAGGAGTACTCGGTGTCGAGCCAAGTGGCGCGGCAGCGGTACCAGCCGGCGTGCGAGCCGCGCAGCGCCGCCCAGCGCAGCGTGGCCGAGCCGCGCGCCGTGTCGTCGCCTGCCTCCAGCGGCGGCGGCGAGCTGGCGCAAGCACACGGACGTACACTACTACTGCCACTAGTACCGGCGCCGGCGCACCGGCTGCACTCACACCCGTATCGTGCAACACGCTCCAAGTGACAACATTTTTCTGCGACTACTTTTGTTGCATTCATATTTTCATTTTCAAAGTAACGAATAAATATTTAGCGTTTATTTAGGATACACAATCGAAAAACAATAACTTGAAATTGACACTAAAATGCGATGTTATTAATAAAAGTCTCCATCCACCAGTGTAGCATGTCAGACTTATGCCAGCCGGACGCTAGTGCTCAATTGGACAATTATTTAAAAAAAGTTTAATTTGTTTTTGTATTTACAAAATGAAAGGGACGTTGTTTCAACCGAGCTACGTAATGAGGCTGTAATTAACAATAAATACCTCTTGTGAAATTGTAGGTAATGAGCGTTAATCTCGCAAATGATATCATATCAAACGGATTCAGGTCAATCGGTCAAGCCTCTGTAATCCACTGTGTAAATACAAGCGCATTTAGTGGGTTTCTGTGATCTCCGAAAACTTACTAATACATTGTTGTATTGAGGACTTACACCCGTCTCATGGAAAATCATCGAGCACGAACCACTCCACTGACAAAGTACGTTGTTTTTGAAGTATTTCCTGGTCCGTATTGTCCTGCCGTCATATAGACATCGTATATTTTACATCAGTAGCCCATACACGTATTTCCATACAAAAACATTCTCCCAAACAAACTTTAATTGACTCAGTATTCAAAACATTACGGACTTCCCAACAACAACAAAAAAACAAGTTATATTAAACGAACAACGTAAACGGGCTTAAATAACTAACAAGTAATGTCCGTATTCTGAATTAAACGTAACTAGACGACCTTGTGGGTAAGGGCGATACTAACAAAAGGGCCCACCGCGGCCCCCTGCCGACCCGCGGCCCCTCGGCCCCGGGGCCCCGGGGGCGACGGATAAAGGGAATAGAGACACGAGGAATAAAAGTGGAGTGTCAGCGCCTTTTGTCTCGGATTGTTTAGTTCACTTACGACAACTTATAATCCACCCGACGGACGCGTTGCTTTGCTTCACATTGTACACAAATTGTGTGCAGAATAGTTGGTTGGAGCTTTATGTATTTTGAGGTTTTGTATTATTTTTACCTTATTCAAATAAGATTTAAATAAGTAGTTACTTGTAAGTAATGTTGGACATTGGGCTCAGTGCGGTACCCTGGAGTATTCCTTTATTTACATAATCATTAAAAACAAAATAAAAATATATTTTTGTCACTGATGGTGTTAAAGAACAAATACTATAACTTTATCTTTTCCAATATAAAGAAATAGATTTATTTTCTAAAAGCTTTTCCAGCGAATGTGTAGTTAGTTCTATTTAGTGGTGTATAGCGATGCATAACTCGATCTAAGGGCTATCTTAAGTCCCTACCTGGTAGGATTGGCGTCGTCCCGCAGCCACCAGGCTCTGGCAGGCGGGTTGGCGTCCACGTCGCAACGCAGCGCCGCCGCGCCCCCTGCCGACAGCGACACGCCGAACCCGGGCCACCGCGAGATCACGAACGATGGAGGATCTAGGAGCATTACGTCATTGTATAGTGTTCGAGTTTTAATTCGACACTAAGCGAAAATGCATAATTGCATCGAATGCACATTCGTTCGTTCACCTAAATGTGGACCAGTTCGTGTTCGGATCTTGTTAGAGCTACACGTACTCAAAACCCTTACCATTTTACCATTACTATTACCATTTTACCATTACCGTTTTACCTGTCTAGTAACTAAGAGTTGTAGTGATTCAGTGTAATACAGTTATTCTCCTTACAATTTGAGACTTTAACATACCATACAAACCATAAAGAGTGTTAGGTCACCATAGCGCCAAACACTACTTTTTACATATAATCAACCGCATGTCTACGGAACAATTTACTATCACCACCGTACGGCCTATTTTAGTCACACGTATATTTTTGCAATTAAAACAATATATACCAACACAGAAGCGAGTAAAGGACACGCTTCAAATAGATAATATTATTATGTGCCTCACCCCTAGCCGCAGAATATTATGACAAACATATGTACAACAATGACTGAACCAGCGTTTAGTCAACAAAACACAGAAATACGCAGAAATGATGGCGCATCGCGGGGCGATATATTCGCGCGGTAACGTTCCCGCACTCCCTCGGGAGCGATCCGAGCGCTCGGAGCGGGCGATGCGGAGCGGAGCGGGCGATGCGGAGCGGAGCGGGCGATGCGGAGCGGAGCGAGCTAAACGTACTTGAACGTCAGAGCTCGCATAATCATACTCGCTAATATTTGAGTTGTGCCAACTTTAACAGAATTTACATAGATTTTCATATTAAGGCCCAACTATCGAACCAATATTGAATATATTATCTGTCTTGTGTGAGTATGGTGTGTACACATTGGCTCTCCAGCATCGAACACAAATAATTACATAATGTTGGTAAAGTTCAGATGTGTAACTGTGTTGTAATAGCTACGTCAGTATTGCAAGCTCTCTAGTGGGGGGCTTTCGTTTGTTACTTCTTCAACAATTATAAAACTATTAATACATGAAAAGAAAAAAAAATTAATATGTAATCACAGGGAATCGAAAAACTTTGTAACTCTATGTTACACACAGTTTCATATCTTCAAGTCAAATATTACAAGAAAAAACAATATCTTGAGGATTTATAATTAAAATAATATGGATTTTAATTTTGATCCTATATAATAGGATAAAACGTTGGTATCAAAACAGGTAGACGACTACAACGAAAACTTAATTGCCGTTTTCGATAGAAGGTTAGCTTTCACGTAAAGTGCAGGGCAGTGCATACCTGTGCACTTGCAAAGTGCATACCTGTGCACTTGCAAAGTGCATACCTGTGTACTTGCAAAGTGAATACCTGTGTACTTGCAAAGTGCATACCTGTGTACTTGCAAAGTGCATACCTGTGCACTTGCAAAGTGCATACCTGTGCACTTGCAAAGTGCATACCTGTGTACTTGCAAAGTGCAAATTTACAAATACACAGGTATTTTCGAAATTAGAATTTAATAATAGGTCTTTACCTATGAAATTGCCGTTTTGTATGAAAAAATTTAAATGAATTTTTTTCATGTATTTTTTATTTGTATTAATCGAAGTAATCACCCATGCAATCAATGCATCTTTGCCAACGCAGTGGCAGTTTATTGATGCCCTTCTTAAAGAAATCAGCTGGACGGGAGGCAACAAATTCTTCAAAGGCATTTTGTACTGCCTCTCGGGTATTGAATTTTTTTCCCGCCAAGAAGTTATCCAAATTCTGGAAAAAGTAGTAGTCTGTAGGCGCAAGGTCTGGTGAGTAGGGCGGATGACGGAGAGCTTCCAACCCCAGTTCTTGCAACTTGGAGACCGTCTGCTGTGCAGTATGAGGTCGCGCGTTGTCGTGCAGGAGCAGCGGAGACGAGCGATTGACCAATGCTGGTTGGAGATGTGCCAGCTTCTCCATCATTGTGTTCAATTCTTCACAGTACACATCTGCAGTAATGCTCACCCCGTTTGGTAAGAAGCTGTGTTGAATCACACCGGCGCTAGGCCACCAAACAGTGACCATCACTTTTCTTGGGGTAAGTTTTCGTTTAGGGCATTGTTTAGGTGCTGAACCAGGATCCAACCAACTTGCTGAGCGCTTGCGGTTATCAAACAGAATCCATTTTTCATCGCAGGTAACAATGCGGTTCAAAATTCCTTCATTTGTGTGTCTGTTGAGCAGTGCAAGGCACGTCTCGACGCGTACTTCGCGCTGGCGATCATTGAGTTCGTGGGGCACCCATTTGTCAAGCTTTTTTACCTTGCCAATTTGACGCAAATGGACCAATATTGTTTTGACGCTAACGTCGAAAGCTGCTGCTAATTCAGCCGTAGATTGTGTATCATCAGCTTCCACAATCGCCTTTAATTCGTCATTGTCGACCAAAGTCTTCGGACGACCGCGAGGTTCATTTTTCAGGTCGAAATTTCCAGAACGGAAGCGAGCAAACCAATAACAGGTAGTGCGTTGGTTTGTAGTGTTAGCTCCGTAAACGTCGTTGATGTTGCGTGCCGCTTGTGCCGCGTTGCTGCCACGACGGTACTCATATTCCATAATTACTCGAATTTTTAACGTATCCATGATGACGAAAAAGATTTAAATGCGATGAAAATGTAACACTAATCAATAAACAAATGACTACTTTTGTAAAAAAAAATCCATGTTTTTAAAATAAAATTAATTTGAAATTAGAATTCTTAGCCAAACAAAAAATATTTTGATTTGAAATGGCCAGTACTGCAGAACGGCAATTTCATAGGTAAAGACCTAATATATGCGTGGAGCCATACATAATATAATTTTATTCAATGACGTGTTTGATTGCTTGGTAAACTTATATTGAATTTGTATTTTGTGCTATTTAACTTATTAAAGTAGTTTGTATTTTCCCTAACATAACATATAATAGCGTAAGCGGTAAGAATATTTAATTTTAAAAATGATGGTCTGCAGCTATCAGTTACTTTTATACTAGTTATGGCTCGTATAGATTTCTTCTGAGCTTTAAATACCGCTTCTTTATTAGTAGAATTACCCCAAAAAATATCAAAATACTTCCGAATAGGTGCAACATAGCCGTTTTAGACTGTTAGTACTGACCGTTTGCTTAAGTTTAAGTAATGCATAGAGAGATTTATTTATTTTTGGAAACATGAGTTACATAACATGGCATGCAGGTTGTCAGGTATAAAATTTGTTCAGTCAAGTTTGGCCTTTACGGCGTACAAATATTACATTGTGACGACACGGTTAGCGCATTGGCTGAGCGATTGGCTGCTGCGCTGCGTGTCGCGGGTTCGATCCCCGCACGGACCAAATATTTGTATGACCTACAGGTAGTTGTTCCGGGTCTGGCTGTTTGTGTATGTGAGTTTAGAGACAATGTTTAAAAAAAAATTGTTTTTGCTTAAATGTTTTATAAGAAATTTAATTTAATTTTATAAGAAAAGGTATTCAATTTAGTGCATAATGTTTGTATATGTTCTTTGAAATTTAAATGATTATCAATCCTTATACCCAGAAATTTAATTTATATTCATGTTTGTTTATTTCTATTTTACTTATTCTACTTCTGAATGTCATGAAATTTATTTTGTCGAGATTTATGTGTCAATTGTTTGATGTCAACCAGTTTATACTGCTATTGAAAGTTATATTTATCTCAAGTTCTATGTGCGATTTATTTTCTCCTGTTTGTAACATCATCAGCAAAGACAATTGTGTTCTAATTTTTAGCTTTTGGAAGGTCATTGATATAAATTGTAAAAAGAATCGGACCCAATACACTTCCTTGTAGAACGCCAAATGTGACCTGTCGACATGAAGATGAATCATTTATGACTTTTTTCGCATAGGAACATACCCTTGTTATCTGTGTTATTTGCGTTCTATTACTTAAGTAAGATTTAATTAGGTCACAAATGTTTCCTCTGACACCACAAGCGTATAATTTGTTTAAGATTATATTGTGGTCTACATAATCGAAAGCCTTTGAGAATTCCCATGAAAATGTGACACAATATATTATGGAGATTATATTCTGCTATATTACGAGTAATTGATTTATTTTTACGAAAACCAATCTGTTCTTTACAAAATAAATTGTTTTTCTCAAACTAACTATAAGGCGCTCCACCCACTGCACCGCGCCGCGTCGCGTAGCGCGGGATGGCAGATATCACCATTGTATGCAAGTATGCCTGCGCCAGTGTGTTGTGCTAGGCGTGATTTCTATATAAATTGAGATACTTGCATGTACTTGTAACTGTGCAGTATTAGCATAAATTCAATTACATCGCAAGTTTTCTTAAGCAAGTTTATATTTAAGTCGCCACAAATTATGACTTTCTTTTTACCGTAACAAAACACTTTACAACGAAACGGTTTCCACAAAAACAAATAAAAAAAGTATAAACATAAATTACTATATACATGTATCGTGGATAATGATATCATTATTAATTAAAGCTGCTCAATAATAAATGTAGTAGTGGGGCAAACTCCGTGACGTTATTTTGTAATGGCGGCACGTGGATAGAGTCGTTTTGCAAGATGGAGATTCTCGAACGGACACATCGCATCCAGACGCGGTGTCAAGTCATTTGTCCAAAATGAAACTGTCAGTTTGCCTAGTAACAATATTGTTAGCTATCATTTTGTTTATAAAAGTGTGGTTATATTTGTACTTTGTGTATTTCTGTGGTTATAGATAGGTCAGGTGTTTCCACTTACATGTGACGTGTATCTCCAGCTTGGCGGCCATCACATGCGCGGCAGTGGCGCCGGCGGAGGGCACGGTGGGCGCGGAGTGCGCCGGGGGCGCGGGGGGCGCGGGGGGCGCGGGAGGCGCGGCGGGCGCAGGCAGGCGCGCGGGCGTGCGCTGGCGCGCCTCGCACTGCAGCGTCGCGTTGTGCAGCTCTCGCGCCGCCGTCACCACCGCGTGCGACACGGAGACTCCTTCTGCACCCGGTGATACAACACTCGTCTTATGATTCTGTGCACTGACATAAGCCAATCCACAACCTGGTGCTACTAGGCACCGCTCCACTTAGCCTGAGGAGTCCTAACTAACATCTTCCGAGTAGCAGTCTTTTCTCATGAATACAACATTTACACGCATAAATATAAATCCAACGGAGCATAGTTCTCACTTACCGATGGAGTAGTTGGTGTGGTGTATCCTCAGGTAGGGCCGGTGGTCTAGCGCCGGCTCCAGTGCCAGCAGGCGCCAGGACAGCTCGGGGGGAGGCACACCGCCTGCACGGCATAACGATGTAGGGTACACACATAATGGTTAATATTTCAGAATAACAATAGTAATCAGTGAGCACAGCTACCTTCAGCGACGCAGCGCACCTCCAGCTCCGTCTTGTCGCGCACGGGCACCCAGGTGTTGCCGGCGTCCAGGCGCCGCCCGTCCACCGCCAGGTACACCGAGCGCACCGGCTCTACGCAATACATTCTATTTTCATGATGTTTTGTTTGTGATGAAAGAGTACCTACTTATTAACAAAAATACTAATCAGTACAATGAAATTTCCAATTTTTGTTTCAACGAAAAACAACACCTTGCTGAGACGGCACGCAATCAGAAGTAAATAAAGTTCCCGCAATGTCCTTACCATAGATGAGCAGCTTGGTGGGCTTGCCGGACAGCGTGGCGCCGCTGCGGTCGGTGTAGGTGCAGCGCCAGGCGGCCGCGTCCCCGCGCGTGGCGCGCCCCACCACCACGGCGCCCGCGTCGCGCCACACGCCCTCCCCGCCCTCCCCGCCCTCCCCGCCCACCCCGCCCACCCCGCCACCGCCGCGCGCGCTCGCCAGCTCGCCGTCCTTGTACCAGCGCACGTCGCTAGAGTTGCTGACGTCACACTCGATGCGCGCGCGCGCGTGCGCTTCTACTAGTAACTCGCGGTCGTATTTGGGGGCCTGTAGGACAACATGGTTTACACACTGACACTAAGGTGCACCTACATCGTAGTCGACCGCCTCGCTGTGGAGGCGATCTGTGTCGGCTGGTAGACCGACCGTCATCGTCAGTGCATTACATCGGACAAATTAAACATTAAGTATGCTTTACAAATTTAGTTCCCATTTCCACGTTCATGTACCATCATCTACTTCTACACTACGATCTCCGAGTTAAAAAAGAACATAGAACTCAGTGTGCATCTGTACTGTTGTGAAGAGTTGCAGACTGGTGCCGAGGTTTAGGGTAGACCTCTTTACCGTCTCCTCAGGGATGTGCCCTAACAGGCGTTGCACAGAGGGGGTCCCGGAGTGATCTCTTAAGGTAACGGGGCCCCTTCCATGTGCTGATGGTGATCACCGGGGTGGTTTTAGTGAGGTAAGAATCCCACACTCCCTCCACTGGTTTTTTCCTCAAAAGGTTTGAAAGCTTTGAAGGTTTCTCCCAGTCAAAAAGAAAAAAAAAAGGCACAGAGCTCCGCGACATGCACTCATCTCAACACAATGGTATCGCGCGGCTCTCTGTGTACTACTGACTGTGTAATGAATATACTTGATCAAATGTGACGTGTAGCTGTAACTTATTTTTTTAATAACATATTGTTATTAAAATTTCGTACCCAAAGAGTGGTGCCACAACAATGTACTCGTATATTTATTACCGTATCAGGAAGGCATTTAAAAACGATAATTCAAACAACAAGTAGCCGAAGAATAACTGTAAATGGTGGCGACAACTTACATTCGAACAAGAAAAGGTTGTAAAAACCAAAAAACCCGACTGACTGTAAAAATAACTAAAAAGACGTAAACAAGAACACATAGGACTGATGTACCTAGGTATCTAACTGTCGTGTCAATATTTGTAATAACTGACAAAGTATAACTGCCACAATACTCTGACCAACATGTAAGGGTAAGTAGGTATATTATTAGTACAATAGTTATTTTTAATTAGCTTTACAATCTACTCGTCAAGTTTTAAACAATTATTATTCTTTATTTTTATCACATGTAGAACCCTTTATTTTGACACCCCATACGATGTGATTATATTTTAACTACTTTATGTATTTACCCATATTAGCGAGTAAATGATTTTAATTTGAAAATGTTTTGTGGAACAACGTTTTTGAAGACACATACTTAATACAAAATCAGTCATTTTAAATTTATATTATTATGATATAACCAGTCTGTATCACTCTCAAAATTAAGAGGTTTCTTACGACACCTCTCTAGCTAAATCCGCCAAGCTGTTGAGACTACAGAGCGTGCCAAAGAAATACACTATACATACATACATAAGTACGTACATACATAAATACTCTCGAAAAACATATATCCCACCTTCTGGCTCAGTCGGGTAAAAACCAAAAGGTAAACAGTATTGATTTCGATATTGGAACCTCCGGTGCGCAATCCCAACTCGGACTAAAGTCAAAATCCTCTGCGCTCAAAGTTCATCACTGTGACATTCGTACCTAATGAGCGTCAGAACATTTCCAAGAAACATAAATTCAAGAAAATTAAATGTTCGAAAGAAAAACAGCAGAATTTGTAAGAAAAACATCTCCAAGATTAAATTAAAACGATAACAAATAGTGAACAGCTGAGAGCGACAATCTGCGCGGATGTAAATCAGGCGGCACATGACACATAGTCGCAGCCTCCAGAGAGACAGAGAGAGAGAGAGAGAAATAAAGAGAGAGAGAATCTCGCTAATTATGTTATGGCTCGTAATGAAGTCCGGCCGAGAGTCGCGAGGAATAAGAAATGACAAGCTTACACGTAAACGACGCGACAATATTTACTGAACGAGGAAATAAAGGAAACTAGGCACGTCGCACCGAGCCTGCTCCCAGCGCACCACATGCGGCTGATGGTCTGCTGGACGACAGCCGCTTGCTGGTTGTGTTCATGGGATCCCTCACTTGATTGTATGAAACATGATAATATGGCTAGAAAGGCGGTGACTGCTGAGTCGATAGCTGATAGAGATGTTTAGATGGAGACACGCAGCCGGCCACACGAGGCCACACATACATTGGCATAGCAGCAGGAGGAGGGTGATAATGCAGTACCTGCTGCACGGGCAGCGGCTGCGGCTGGTCATGCTGCGGCTTGCGCTGCTGCTGCGCCTGCGCGGGCCGGATCACGAATGTGTCGAGGCGGGAGGAGGCGCGCGGGCCGGGCGCGGCGCCCGCGTCGCCGATTGCGTCCCGCACCGCGCCGCGGATGTTCAGGATCGTGTCGCCAGTCTTAACTCGCCGCTCCGACACAGTCGACTAGGGAGGAGAGACAAGTTAGCGTTAGAGGAACACAGCACAGGGGCCGCACTATTGCACTCGGCCTACACGCAGGGTATTGACGGTGGTGGTGACGTGATCATTAACACCTTCCCTGCGTCTCCGCCACTAATACTACTTACTTTAGGCGCTCTCTCCCAGTCCTGGCCACTGCTGCGCTTGGTCCGCACGTCGTGCGTCTGTGCTGTCTGTGCGTTGGTCGCGTGTTCAGTCTCCCTGGCTGCCGCGCCTGTCGCGTCGGCCGCGCGACTCGTGTCGGTCGCGCCTGTCGCATCGGTCGTGTCGGTGGTGTCGTCGCTCAGCACGGGGTAAAGCTTGGCATCGCGCACGGCGTCGGCTGCGTCCGCGGGTGCGGGGGGCGCGGGAGGCGCGGGGGGGGCGCGCTCCGAGCTCGACCATGATGCGCGCGCCAGGGGAAAGCCTATGCAAGAAAAATTACAGGTGAAAATACTTCACAGCTGTTATGTTTATTGCTCCGGCCTTGACCTGCTCAACAAACTGCCTTGACCTTGATCTTGGCGTGCATCATAAGTAATGTATTCAGCATCTTGAATTGCGTAACACAGCCGGAATGTCGGTTATTTTCATTTAGACAGAACATCTACATTGAGAAGAATGTTCAAAGTAATGAAGCAATCATGTTAATCGTGAGACAGCGTGTACCGAGCTGAGGTTTTATATTCAAACTGTAAGGTCGGACAACAAAACTGTGAATCCAGGCGGCGCGGCGTGCGCGGGCGCCGCGGTAGTTTCTCTCCTGCGGATGCGCTCGCACCGCGTGGACTGCCTGTCACATCATTTATCCACGTGATTTTAATGTAAATGACGATAGTATTAAGAAGGCAGACTTTAATCAATTTTACTTAAAAGTGGTAACTGCGGTATTACGCTTACATTTGTTGCACCCTTCTGCAGTATTACAAATACAAAGTTTATCGTGTTTATAATGACCATAGAAACGTTACGGTTCAGAAACACGGCAAATTCCATGGCTCTTAAACTGACTTAATTAAATGCTATCTGACCAATTACTGGATTTTATAACTATAACATAGCGCAGTACGCTGCATTCAACATTCCCATCTGCCTAGTAAACCCACATCATTAAAGATTACGCGGTACAAATCAACAACTCATCAATATTTCAGTTAAAACGTTCCAAGATGTTTGCTGTTATTTTGGCAACCACTTAACCACGTCTAACCCTTACCCGCCGCGCGCGAACCCGCTCAGCGGCGCGGGATCCTCGACGTCAAAAATACACGAAGGGAAAAAAAACGACGAAATTAGAATATTTTCAAGTAATTTATAAGGAGTTAACAACCAGTTGGCAAAGTTAAGGTTTAATTGGAATGGCTTGAAGGAAGAGTTACTGCAGAGGTAGGCTGTGTTACGGAGCAATGAACAGCTCACAGAGCGGTGCGAGCCATCATTAATAGCGGCCATCCATCCGAGACGCCGCGCCTGCACTCTGTGAACGGTCCATTCCATACAATTGATGATAGTAAGTTAGAACACAAAAGTATTGATCTATTGAGCAATAACTCAGTGCTGTAATGGCCCGGTAACGCTACTGATTATTTTGTTGATAGGAACTAATATAATTAACTTCTTGGCTGTGCGTATAACCTTTGTGAACAAAGGGTCTTTGTTACTTTAATGTTAAAAGTCAAAATAATTATGAAGTATAAGGTCAGAATGGATGTTAGCTCAAATTAAAACCATGTGCTAGCAGAGCTTTGAAACCACAAAAGTGTACCCAATTAGTAGAAACCCTCAAGGTAAGAGTAGTCATTAACTCGCTTATTAAAATTCTATTAATCAGTTTAACTAAATGATATTTGTAGGTGAAACTTATACATTTCAACGACAGTCGAGGTTGCTCCTGACGGCTTCGAGCCACAAGGGGTCGATGTATAAAGAGCGATCTGCCGATTAATGAGTGGCATTAATCCGGGCCACACGTCCGCCACACGTCCGTCACACGTCGGTCACATGTCGGTCACACGTCGGTCACATGTCGGGCGCACGTCGGTCACACGCGGCGCCGATAGGGTTAATAGTGTCAACATAGTTTGTTAATTTAAAAAGTTTTGTCCGCCCTCGCGCTAGCGTGTCAGCAGCGCGAGTGATTACGCAGATTGTGGAATTAGTTGATACGAGCGACGCATTGTATGTTACAGACAACTTTAAGCAGGAATTATTTATGTAATTTACATGTAATTAAAACAGTTGAAATAGAATAACATCAAGATAATGTTAAGGTACAAAAACATAAAATGATAACCAACACTTTCAAGAATCTGTCTCGCAGTACTTCCGACATGCCAATACAATGTTCTTCCGTTCATCTGCAAACAGATTGCTCGTCGGATTGCAATCCAACAGATCACCGATTGCGGCCGGAGTGCGGGCGCTGGCTCAGCCCGGGCGCCGCCGCGCCGGACGGCAGCGCGCAGCTGCAGCGTGCAGCCCGTGTGTGCAGTCTTAGTTAATGCTAGTGCAGTGACTGTCTTCCGCAACCGCAACGCAGACCCAAAAAGTGTGCACATGATACATGCTCATTCATCCTCCTTCGTGAATGTGAAGTAAGGTGGATGTAAAGCTGGCAGCTTGTCATTTGGCTTATTTATCTTGTAGTGTCAATTCATACCACTGATAAATAATGGCGGCTTGCTGTTATGATATCCGGACTATTCAAGTTGCTAAACAGTTGTATATTATCCGTCGGCTCGAGCGTCCGACCCGCAAACTCATAACATCCACCATTTTACGATTCATGGTTCACTGACTCGATACCAGCAATATATTTTGATAGCGAATATTTTAACGTGCAGCGGTGTGCAGCGAAAACAAAAGTAATATTTGCTAATATTTGAAGTCCGACTGCCTTGTTTCTCCAGTAGTTACAAGCGTTACTGTGCCGAGCATGCAGTCCTGGGTTCGATCCCGGGTTGAGCAAAGTGTTTGGTTTTTCATTACCAACGTGTCTGCATTAATGCTCGGTGCACACGTGAAGTGCCAGACTACGAGTTAACTTGTAGGTGTTAACAATAGTTTTCCTATTGTGTACGGCGTCACAGGCAATGTGTTAAATCCCGCGCCAGTGGCATCTGCTACTAGAGGTCACATTTTAGATTAGCTACGAGTACATATAACGTTAGTAAGTGTTGAGACGGTCACCGCCGCGTCTTTTCGCTTCGCAAAACATTTTATTAGTAAAAGTGGGTGTTTTAATATAAAGGGGTCGACAGATAAGCGCGCGTGATGCATGGCTGTCCGAGTTACGGATGGCAAGCGATTAATACAAGTGAGGGGGGACCGGCGGGGGGCGGGGGGGCAGAGGGTGGGGTTAACAAAAACGAGTAATTATTCAGAACAAGGCCGCAACACGCGCTACTCTACTGTAGCATTATTTTAACATTTTTTGAAACAGAGAGAATGGGATACAATTAGTTACGCGGAACAAAGAGGTGATCATGAACTACATTGCCAAATGGAGGCCGTAGCGTGCCAATTTCATTAGTTCGTGTTCGATTAGGTTGGGACCGAATTTGTCGATGCATGGATGCACTCGGAATCACTATAAAATCTTGTGTTCACTTAACTGCACAAGTGATCTTACTACGATTCCATACAACTCCTGACTTCATGTCAACACATTCTGTTCCTGCAGGTCACAGTGCGTGCCTGCGGGGTACCGTAATCGTTCCGCGGCAGCTAATGTTGTTGTTACAAATGTTTTAATGAAGGAACTGTACCAACACTCGCGCCGTCCGTCAGCTGCCCCCGCGCCCCCGCGCCCCCGCGCCCCCGCCGACACGTCCCGCGGGACTCATCCACCGTGTTGACACGCCGCACGACACGCACACACACACCGCACCACGAGGACGCGATTTTTATCTAGTTGTATAAATGTGGAGGCTTCCAATGAGCAATCATCCCTGTCCTCTTCTTTTATTTGTTTTTGTTTTTAGTGTGTTAACTTTCTTTAAAATACAGTAAATTAGTAACATAATTATGTAGATTATGCAAGACACTGTGAGTTCTGTAAGCATTGTGAGCATGCAACACCCGGTGTGGAATTAACGATGTAGGCTCGTATGCGATTTACGTCAAAAAGCTCTCATTTGTATGTCATGAAAATAGTGCAGCTTCGCAATAAATCTGAGTAGTTTTTTCCAAATTTATTGGGATCTTCTCTCAGTTTAAAGAGATACAACTGAGTACCAGTATTTAACAGGGAGCGACTGCTTGTCTGATCTCCACAACTCAGTTACTAGATGACTGGTAATACACATCCTGCTCACACTACATGTAACAGTAAGCGACATCGCTCGTGGAGGCGTCGCACCGGCGTGACGTGTGCGTGTGACTGCCTGTGCTCAGTACATCAGACTCTGTACTCATATGCCTCTGCGCATTTAGTGCTAACGAGCGACACTTAGTGGGCACTTGTCGCAAGCGCCCTCCAGCCCTCCCGGCGGCCCTCCGCCCTCAGTGAGCCGTCCGTACTCCCCCCTGAGTGACAAAGGAACGAACACTAAATGCGGTGGCGTTCATTACTCTTCATCTCACTCCAGAGGGTACTTCAACGATTATATGTGGGAAACAACGTAATTTGTAACTACTAAACAAATTAAATTTAGTTTTTTGCTTAGAAAGGGACTCACTGATTAACAGTAAGTAAGATTAAGTAAATTATATTTATTTCTGTAAATAGCTTCTGAAAGGATTGGTTTAATAATGTTTAAATAGCCGCTAAACACCAATTGATTTAATAAAAGGATCACAAGTTATGGTCCTACGCGTGAACTCAGGACGGACGTGGTACAACAGTTACCGGATGTGCCTGTACGCGCCCTGCGCTGCACTGCGATCACTTCAGGCTCACTAATGTTGCAGAATCGATCCTTATTTACAACTTTAATTTATCTACCAATATAAGGTGTAGATGTACGAGTCACCACACACACACACACACACACATTTGTGACACTGTAATGTCGTTGTCGGTATACCGTGATCGTTTGCGTACTCCAATCAATTCCTTTGTATCTGTGTGTAGCCATGCGGGGCGCGCAGACTGTGGAGCCTGGGAGAACAAATAGGAGGGACACTAGAACTAATTGATTGTTTGTTACATACACAGCCCGACTAGATGACACACACACACACACACGTAGACGGTGTGTACACTCGTTTAAACTCCGACGTGAACATAAAGAAGAAATAAAAGTGTGACCATGATAGGCCAGGTAAATTTTGTTGAAAAGGTTGTTGAATTAAATGCGTAGTGAACTAGAGTTGACTTAGTAGCTCCAGCCAAGCCTACACCGCAGCTACGCCGTAGTCTCTATGAAGTTAAATACTCGCTACGCCATAGTCCCTACGCCGTAGGCTCCACGCCGTAGGCCCTACGCCGTAGGCCCTACGCCGTAGGCTCTACGCCGTAGCGGCTACGAGTAATGCCTTCATTCTTCCGTCTTCGGTCAACCTTTTTATCTTTAACAGTGCATGGAGACTTTTAAAAGCGATGCTTGCTTTGTTTAGTTCTAAATTACTAACACAAATGTCAGACAGAAATAGTTATGTATCCTCGATGTAAGGTCTAATAAGAGAACTACTATTAACGTAGTACATATTTTACTATCTTTATTATCGTCCGACATTTCCGAGCACTGTATCGCTTTCTAAGGGCACTCCGTCACCTCGCCACTGAGACATGACACGAAGGGACGGCCCGACAATGAGCGTGAATAAGTGAGGAGCACTCCCCGCCGGCATCCATCACAGCTCCCGCCGACTCCACTCATTACAACATGTCTTCTTTATATTTAATCAGCTGAACTTATCAGTGGCCTAAGATTACTACATATGTTCACATAAGAGCTACTGAAGAGTAATTCCCATGTTTTTAAGAACTATCGCATTCTAATCTCAGTGTCAATCCGTCAAAGTCTGTACGTCTAATTTCCCTAAATTCATGACAAGTTTTGGACATTGACTGTCGCTAAGATGAGACTACATTTTGAACGATTCAGATCACGGGAATTGATTTCTGATAAAATTTATTAATAAGCTAGACGTTTGTGCTATGAAAATGCCAAACCTATCGCTGTAGCCGGGTGTCGGCGTGCAGACATGCGAACACGACGCCCCCCCCCCCCCCCCACCAGCGCGCGAGCGACCTCACGTGGTGTGTCGAACAAACTCATTAGCACCGAACCTTTCTACTTGCGCCTCACACCTGGCGAGAGATTACCAGTAGAAGGACCACTTTTATAATAATATTTATTATTACCATTTGAAGCAAAACAATCTTAACTCTCGCCTCGACTCGAATTTCCACTAAATTCTGCTCTATTTTGTAAGTGAAGGAGGAATATCCAGCTTCGGCTAGTTAATGAAAGTGAAGATAACAGTAGATGTTTATAACATTTCGAATTCATAATGAGAGTGAAACTTCTGCAATATCTGGCTCGGTGGGGCGATGTTGTGTTCTTGTTCTTAGACAGACAAAGCAACAAAAGTATATCCCGACATGAATGTGACGTCAAGAAACAATAGACATTCGCAGACAGTGAAAACAGAACGGGGCACGGCGTGGCGTGGCGAACACTAGGCATGTGCACACAATCAGCGTTCTGTGTACCGCGCTGACGGCTCACGGTGACGTTAGCTATGTATGTGAGGGCTTCACAATTAGCTTGACGTGAAAAGGTCACACTTTTACGAGGAGGCTCGAAATAGTCTTCTCAGAATGAATTGTTTCACAAAACAAGCACAGGGTTCCGCTCGCATGGCCGGTGGCGCTGGTTGTTGTGGCTGTCAGACGGGCAGCACTGGCTGCGGCGCGCTACTCAGTAATAGTCAAAAAGCGAAGTCTAATAATTTATTTTAATTTAATTTAAATTAATTAAACTTTACTTTCAGACTACAGTCCACAAATTAGTTAGTTTTTATTTTTAAATTAGACCATTTAAAACAAATTTAAGAATTTGAAAACCGCGACACGTGAAATAACGAATACGAAAATATATAGATGTATATATACTAATATGAATTAAATTAAATTAAATTGGCCTTTCAGGTTAGATGTACATTGCTATTGATTGATTACAGGAAACAGGAAGCTACTAGCAGCTATCCTTTCTACAATAGTTTCACGTTTGCTGGGCAGTCATAAAGAAGAATCTTTTTACTAACATTATCATTCGAATTACCTTTTTCTAAAAGTTTATTTTGCCAACCTGCTATTATTTTATGTTTGTTGTATCTTAATACTTACAATAAGCGTCCTCTGTGGCAAATAAACATTTATTTTCTTTCTTTCTTCACACTTACTATTTTGATAGTAAAACAAACTATTTCGTTATCTTAAAAATAAATAATAATAATAATTGTTTGCCGACGGTCTATAAAGTTCTTACATCCATTTTGAGATCTAAAATAAATAACCATATCGACAGTAATTTGATCATGTCGTTCTCTCAAAATGGATGTAGGAATGGGTCCCGCGGTACTAAGGAGCTACTCCTCATTGATACTGCCATTAGCCAACAGGTTCGTCGTTCCCGAAAGGATCTGTCGACGTGCTGGGTAGACTACAAGAAGGCCTATGACTCCGTGCCACATACATGATGTCATGTATGGGGCAATGGAGGACGGTCCTTCGTTATCCAGGATGTCAGCAGACCCGAGAGAACAGTGAACCGATAAGGATCGAGCGAGGTATATTTCAGGGTGATAGCCTCAGTCCATTGTGGTTCTGTTTAGCCCTGAACCCTCTAAGCACACTGCTGGAGGGTTCTGGTCTAGGCTACCGGTTGAGAACAGGTGGTCAGGTCATATCTCACCTTCTTTACATGGATGATCTGAAACTCTTTGCCCCCAACAATTTACAACTGATGGAGCTACTGAAGGTAACAGAAACTTTTAGTAGCGCCATCAGGATGGATTTTGGTGTGGACAAATGTGCAGTCATGCATGTAAAGCGGGGGGAGATTTTGGAATCCGTGGGAACACAACTCTCGGATTCCATATACCTTAGATCCCTCTCCTCAACCGAAACCTACAAGTATTTGGGTATGTCGGAAGCGTTGGGCATCAATGCGACAGACATGAAACAATCTTTGAAGGAGCGCTTCTTCTTCTTCGCCTGATAAAAGACTATTTAATAAAGTATTAAATAGTCTTTTATCAGGCGGTAACAAGGTGCGCGCCTTTAACGGTTGGGTCATGCCAGTATTGATGTAATCTTTCGGCATACTCAAATGGACTCAGACGGAACTTGATGCCCTGGATAGGAGGGTCCGCACATTGTTAACTGCAAATCGTATGCATCACCCACGGTCATCGGTGATGAGACTATACATCCCGCGGAAGTACGGAGGTCGAGGCTTCTTAAACGCTAAGACTCTGCACAACCGCGAGATTTGCAGTCTCAGGGAATACTTCCTGAAAGCCGACGTGGGGATGCATCGAGATGTAGTTGCAGTGGATTAGACCTTCACTCCGCTCTCCTTAGCTAACAAGAACTGGCGCAAACATAATTATATACTGCTGACCGCATGGAAATATGGAAGAGTAAAGCGCTTCATGGGCGCTTTTATAGGGTCCTACATGGACCTGATGTAGACTTGGCAGCGTCCATATCCTGGCTGCGCTTCGGTGACCTCTTCGGAGAAACCGAAGGTTTTGTCTGTGCGATTATGGATGAAGTTATCATGACGAATAACTACCGGAAATACATTGTGAAGGACGGAACGGTTGACATCTGTCGGGCATGCCACCGACCCGGAGAATCAATCCGTCAAATTATTTCTGGTTGTTCTCGTCTAGCTAACGGAGACTATTTGCATAGACACAACCTTGTTGCCAGGATAATCCATCAGCAACTTGCTCTGAAGTATAACCTTGTGGACTTAGAAGTACCGTACTATAAGTATGTGCCCGACCCAGTTCTTGAAAATGGCAGCATCACATTATATTGGGATCGATCTATCATCACTGACAGGACTATTGTTGCCAATAAGCCTGACATAGTGGTGATAGATCGATCAGAACGTCGCACAATGATTATTGATATTACGGTTCCACATGACGAGAACCTCGTGAAGGCTGAGAAAGAAAAACAGATGAAGTATCTTGATCTGGCCCGCGAGGTTGTCGACATGTGGGATGTGAATACAGCAGTCATTGTGCCGATAGTCGTGACGGCCAATGGCATAATAGCCAAGAGCCTCGATCAACACCTAAAGAGGCTCTCGTTGGGCAGTTGGATCAAGGGTTTGATCCAGAAAGCAGTACTCTTGGACACGGCGCGTATAGTAAGGAGGTTCCTCTCTCAAGAGCGCTGACCACCGGTAGCTTGGACCCTGTTCCCGATGCCGGTGGGGTACTATTTTTTATATTTTTAAATGTTTTTTATTTTTTTTATACTGTAATATTTAAAAATATAATTTGTATGTATAAAGAAAAAATAAAGGAAATAATAATAATTTAAAGTGTAGGTACATGGAAAAAGGAAAATAAAGTATCACTGGGCATCGCTGTAGTGCAAGTGCCCATAAGGCTGGCAGCGCGGTTGGCATTGCCACGTTAACTGACAATGCTGATTGTTTGGTCAACAAAAAGGCCAGCCCTCTAGTGACCTGAAGAGTCAACCGACCGCGTGGAATGGATGTCTCGAATAACTAGATAAGCACAAGTTAGGCTATTCAAGAAGAAACTACACTGTTTTCTCATAGATAAAGCATATTATACTTTAGGCGAATTTATGAATGATAAAGACAGACAAATGTAAAGGATTAATGTAAATGTAATGTAATGTAAAACTCACCATCATTTTATTTTAAATATGTGTACCAAATAATATATTATTATAATATACAATAAATATATAAATAGCGATAATTTGACCGACTTTAAGAACGAAATTAGGGACATGATTCGAAACATGTCTAGCTTACAAAATTCTCGTATGGACAAACTAGAGAACCATATAATAGAAATAAAAACCTCTAACTCTAAAATCGAAGGGACTTTTACGGAAATAGAAAAATCAATGTCTTCCGTATCCGATCAGTTAACCTCGCTTGAGTCAAAAATAACTGGCCTTGAAAAGGAACGCAAATCCATGGTTGTTAAACTAACTGCGCTTGAAGAAAAGGTGGAGTATTTTGACCGTTCCCTAATTAAAACATGTATCGAACTTCGAAACGTACCCAAGCGAACAAACGAAAATAAGAAGATGCTTTATAATGCACTGCTAGAAATATCCAAACAACTCGAAATAGACTTGCAAGTGTCTGATATACGCGATGTTTCACGACAGCCATCTAAGAAGGAAAGCCGAAACTCAAGTATTAATGTCGAATTTACGAATACACTGATTAAAACACACTTTCTGTCAGCTGTTAAGGACCACAACAAACAAAACCCAAACAATAAGTTAAATTCAAACCACCTGGGTATACAAACCCCGAGAGCACCTATTTATGTGGCTGAACAATTAACTTCCTACTCGAAACGACTTTTTTACCTGGCTCGAAACTATGCCAAGCTAAACAAGTACACCTATTGCTGGACCACAGACGGGCGCATTTTGATGAAGAAAGACCCTGACAGCCCCTCCATTGTTATTAAAAGTGAATTACAGCTGCAAAACTTATCTGCACCTAACAACGAATGACTAATAGTTAGTTCTTTAGAAAGGTTACAAATGCATTCACTGTTTACGGCTAGTGCCACAATTGAATTTTATTTTGTTATTACTTATTCTTACTACATAACTATGATAATTATTGTAATCAAACACTCACCTAACTTTTCAAACAAACACACTTATTACAACTTACACTTCCCTAAATCTACTCAAAATACAATGTTTAAACACTACATCATCACATCTACCTCACCACTATCAACTATTTGCGTCCTATGTTACTTACTGTCCCCTACTTTTAGACTTACGTCCACCCTTACACCCTTAATCTCCTATAAAAATGACTAATTTCATTAATGATGTAATATCAAATGTCGACCAATTTTCTGTATCCGAGTCTCACATATGCACCCCGGAAGAAACCCAATTATATGTTAAGGACTCGAACACCTGGTTAACGATTCTTTCCCAAAACATCCGGTCTATTAACTGTAATTACCATAATTTACAAACACTCATTTACCGTATGAATATTGAATGTGACCTGCTGGTTCTTACAGAATGCTGGCTATCGTGTTCAAGTAACTCCTATATACCTATCCTACAGAACTGTACCATATACAAAACAACCAACCACCTCAACCAGAGCGATGGGGTGGTCGTTTATGCTAAGTCTGCCTTAACAACCGTATGCGAAGAACCCAACTTTCTCGGATCAGCTTCTGGCCTGCTTGTGAAGGTAAATTATGAAGTAGCTTTACTCTGTATCTACCGCTCGCCCTCTAACGCCAACATTCAGACCTTCCTTACAGCACTCAACAACATTCTTCCAGCCCTTGCAGCCTACAAAACGGCTATTATAACTGGAGACATAAACTTGGATATTAAGCCTACTACCCAAGATTCACGATCTCACGAATATCTTAGTACTCTCGCATATCACGGATTTCTACCGGCTCACACCCATCCCACCAGAGATAAAAACTGTTTAGACCATATTTTGATCCGAACTAACACCTTAGCTCTGACCTTACTCTATGATACAGCGGTGACAGATCATTGCTCTTCCCTATTATGTTTAAAAAATAAAAAGACTAAATCAACACCACAAAGAACATTAAGGAAGGTCAACTATGATTCACTAGATCTAGCTATTAATAACCTAGATTTTGCCCCACTTTTCCTTATTACTGAACCAAACAATGCTGTAGACCAATTTATAGATTTAACGAAAAATGCCATAACGAAATGCACAACAATTTTTAAAGTACCAGCAAGTAAAATAATACTGAAGCCGTGGATTACCCCAGGTTTACTGCGGTGCATCCGCCACCGAGATTCCCTACACAAAAAAGTAAAGCAATCACCAGACAACCAAACCCTAATTATAACATATAGACGATACAGAAATTTTTGTACAGCCCTTATAAAAAAATCAAAAAGAAAATTTGACTCTGAAGAATTAAATAAGTCTATTCACAATCCTAAAAAACTATGGGACACTATAAAAACTATTACTAACACACAGAAAATCAAAAACTCCTCCAACCAACTCCTAACTCACACACACTCGCCCTCTCAGTCGTGTAATGATGTAAACGAATACTTTATAAATGTTGGAAAAAATCTTGCAGAAAATATCAACAATGCCCAAAACCAATCTCCTCCCCGTCATACCTCAATATCCAATAACTCTTTCGTCTTAGATCAAACGGATCCAGATGAAGTTGTTATAACTATAAACCTGCTTAGGGTTGACGCTGCTGTGGGTTGGGACGGCATATCCCAATCTTTCCTCAAACGGTACGCACGGACCCTTGCGCCTATACTAAGCCATATTTTCAATCTTTGCTTTCAATCAGCTATCTTCCCCACATCCCTCAAAAAAGCAATCATTCATCCTATTTTCAAGGGTGGTAACGGGAGCTTGCCAAATAACTATCGCCCAATAGCGGTACTAAGTGCCTTATCTAAGGTCCTTGAACGCCTCATAAACAAGAGACTTGTCTACTATCTAGAATATTTCAAACTGCTATCACCTCAACAGTTTGGATTTCGCAAGAATAAATCCACTTGTGAAGCTGTCCATGTGCTAGTTAACCATATAGTAGAAAACCTAAACTCTCACAAAAAGGTTCTCACCATATTCTTGGACCTTGCGAAAGCATTTGACACCGTTCCTGTTTCCACTCTTCTACTCAAGCTTGATAGTGTAGGTGTCAGGGGATCTCCACTCGATCTTTTTAAGAGCTACCTTACAGATCGCTTACAATCTGTTACTATAGAAAACTACGTGAGTAATGAACTCTGCACTCAGTACGGCGTGCCACAGGGCAGCATTTTAGGGCCAACGCTTTTTCTTGTGTTCATTAACGACCTTTGTAATCTAGAAATCCCAAATGCCAAGATAGTCTCATTTGCAGATGATACTGCCATCACTGTTTTCGCAAACTCATGGTCGGAACTCCAAGAAACTGCTCAGGACGGTTTCAATTCTGCCTTGAAATGGCTTTCCTCTCACACGCTGACCCTTAATACTAACAAAACTAAATTCCTCACTTACTCAATTACCAACGTCTCCCAACCAAAAACGGAAATTTCAATTAAAGCTCATTTTTGTTCCACGCCATCACAACTAAATTGTCAATGTCATGCTCTTAACTCAGTAGAATCAATTAAATACCTTGGAATAATTTTAGACAAACACCTAAATTTTAAACTTCACATTAGCACCCTTTCTGGCCGCATACGGAAGCTAATATACATTTTTAAAACCCTGCGACTTGTAGCCAGCCCTATAATCATACGGAACGTATACCTTGCACTTTGCCAATCTATCCTAATTTATTGTATCTCTTGCTGGGGCGGAGCTGCAAAGTCTATACTCAGGCCTTTAGAGATCGCACATAGAGCCATACTAAAAGTGGCTACTTTCAGGCCGATACTATTTCCAACTACCGAACTCTATAAGTCCTGTAACGTACTTAATGTCCGGCAACAGTATATCTCACACATGGTACTACTTCAACACCAAAAAACTCCATTCCATCAAATCTCCAAACGCCGCAAAGACATAATCTGCACTATTCCACCTGCTCGTACATCGTTTATTAAAAAATTTGCTATCTACCTTGGTCCATCACTATACAATAAAATTAACAAAAAAATCCCAATCTATGCTTTAACATATTTTACTTGTAAAAAGACTGTTCAATCGTTCCTAAAAAATCTAAACTACGACGAAACTGAAAAATACATAAAGGAGTGACAACACACAATCTCTCATCACACACTAACACACACACAAACACGCACATTTTACTTATACTTTAAAAACTGTAGTTATTGTTGTATATTGGTTTCTATTCTACCTACTAATTACTATTGTTACTCATCTCTAACACGTACACATATTCAACCCTAAAAACAGGGGATCGGAACTGTATCTCTTAAACACAGGCTACTCCGTAGCCTATCTAGGAGAGCAGCACTCCACCCAATAACTAGATTAAGAAATATGTATGTGTCTGCCTTTGCTACTTTCAATGTATTCAACATAATCTGGTCCAATTTAACAATAAATCTTTATTATTATTATTATTCTCTTTATTTTTTGTATATACATATAAATTACATTTTTAAATATTTCAATATAAAAAATACAAAAACATTTAAAAATATAAAAAATAGTAGTCCACCGATGGCAGGAGCAGGGTCCAAGCTACCGGCGGTTAGGGTTGCAGAGACAGGAACCTCCTCACAATGCGAGCCGTATCGAGGAGTACTGCCTTCTGTATCAGGCCTTTGATCCAACCGTGTAACGAAAGCCTCGACAGATGGTGGTCGAGGCTTTTAGCCAGTAGGCCATTGGCCGTAACGACGATCGGCACAATGACAGCCGAGTCCACATTCCACATGTCGACAACCTCGTGTGCTAAGTCAAGATATTTAATCTGTTTTTCTTTCTCGGCTTTCACGAGGTTCTCGTCATGTGGGATGGTGACATCCACTATCATTGCGCGGCGCGCTAATCGGTCTATCACTACTATGTCAGGCTTATTGGCAACAATAGTCCTGTCAGTAATGATAGACCGATCCCAGTACAATGTGACATGGTCATCTTGGAGAACTGGGTCGGGCACATACTTGTAGTACGGTACCTCAGATTCCACAAGCTTGTACCTCAAAGCAAGTTGCTGATGGATAATCCTGGCCACTTGGTTATGTCTATGCAAGTATTCGCCGTTAGCCAGACGAGAACAACCAGAAATAATATGTCTGATGGACTCACCCGGACGGTGGCATTGTAGTTATTGTTGTATATTGGTTTCTATTCTACCTACTAATTACTATTGTTACTCATCTCTAACACGTACACATATTCAACCCTAAAAACAGGGGATCGGAACTGTATCATTATTATTATTATCCCCTTTATTTAAAATCTTTCTTATAAATTATATTTTTAAATATTTCAATATTAATACAAAAAAAAAAAAACATTTAAAAATATAAAAAATAGTGGCCCACCGGTATCGGGAACAGGGTCCAAGCTACCGGTGGTCAGGGCTCCAGAGAGAGGAATCGCCTAACTATACGCGCCGTGTCCAGAAGAACTGTTTTCTGAATCAAGCCCTTGATCCAGCTGCCTAACGCGAGCCTCCTTAAATGTTGGTCAAGGCTCTTAGCTATTAAGCCATTGGCTGACACGACTATCGGTACAACGATTGCTGAGTCCACATCCCACATGTCGACAACCTCGCGAGCCAAGTCAAGATACTTGATTTGTTTATCTTTCTCGGCTTTCACGAGGTTCCCGTCATGCGGGACCGTTACATCAATAATCGTTGCGCGCCTCTCGATTCGATCCATCACCACTATATCAGGCTTATTGGCTACAATAGTCCTGTCAGTGATGATGGATCGGTCCCAATACAAAGTGACACTGCCATTTTCAAGAACTGGGTCGGGCACATACTTGTAGTATGGCACTTCCGATTCTACAAGACTGTATTTTAGAGCAAGTTGCTGATGGATAATCCTGGCTACTAGGTTGTGCCTATGCAAATACTCTTCGTTAGCAAGACGAGAACAACCAGAGATAATGTGGCGGATTGATTCGCCTGGACGGTGGCATGCCCGACAGATGTCAACCGTACCATCCTTCACAATAAATCTCCGATAGTTATTCGTCATGATAACTTCGTCCATAATTGCACAGACAAAACCTTCGGTTTCCCCAAAGAGGTCACCGAAACGCAGCCAAGATACGGACGCTAACTGATCTACATCAGGCCCATGTAGGGCCTGGAAAAAGCGTCCGTGAAGCTCCTTACTCTGCCATACTTCCTTGCGATCGTTAGTGTCAAGTACTACAGGTTTGCGCCAGTTCTCTTTAGCCAACGAGAGCGGGGTGAGGCCCTGGTCCACCGCGACTACATCTCGATGCATCCCCACGTCGGTTTCTAGGAAATAATCCCTGAGACTACATATCTCGCGATTATGGAGGGTCTTAGCATTTAAAAAGCCTCGACCCCCACACTTTCGCGGGATATACAGTCTCATAACCGATGAACGTGGGTGATGCATTCGAGATGCCGTCAGGAATGTACGGACTCTCCTATCCAGGGCGTCAAGTTCTGTTTGAGTCCATTTGAGTATGCCGAAAGAGTACATCAAGACTGGCATGACCCAACCGTTGAAGGCACGCACCTTGTTACCGCCTGACAAAAGACTATTACATACTTTCTTCAGGCGGCCAAAGAAGCGCTCCTTCAACGATTGCTTCATGTCAGCAGCATTAATGCCCAATGCTTCCGACATACCCAAATACTTATAGGTTTCGATTGGAGAGAGGGCTCTAAAGTTTATGAAATCCGGGAGTTGGGTTCCCACGGATTCCACAATCTTCCCTCGCTTTACATGCATGACCGCACATTTGTCCACACCAAATTCCATCCTGATGGCGCTACTAAAGGTTTTTGTTACCGTCAGTAGCTCCATCAGTTGCAAATCACTGGGGGCAAAGAGCTTTAGGTCATCCATGTAAAGAAGGTGAGATACAACCTGACCACCTCTCTTCAACCGATAGCCTAGACCCGAATCCTCCAGTAATGTACTTAGAGGATTCAAGGCTAAGCAGAACCAAAGTGGACTCAAACTGTCACCCTGGAATATGCCTCGCTCAATTCTTATTGGTTCGCTATTCCTCTGAATTTGTCGACATCCTGGATAGCGAAGTACGGTTCTCCATTGCCCCATACACGACGTCAGGAAGGTGCGCAGAGTTGCATCTACTTTATACAACTCCAGCACCCTCTTGAGCCATGTATGTGGTACCGAGTCATACGCCTTCTTGTAATCTATCCAGCATGTCGACAGATCCTTTCTTGAACGACGAACCTGTTGGCTTATGGCAGTATCAATGAGGAGGAGCTCCTTAGTACCGCGAGACCCATTCCTACATCCATTTTGAGAGGCCGACATGATCGAATTGCTGTCGATATGGTTGTTAATTTTAACTCTCAAAATGGATGTAAGAACCTTATAGACCGTTGGTAAGCAAGTGATCGGTCTATAATTTTTGGGTTCCGCAGTACTACCAGATTTGTGGAGCAGGTGGGTAATTCCAGTCGTAAGGAACTGGGGTAGCGATCCAGTCTCTAAGGCCGACTGGAACTGAGATGCCAAACGAGCGTGCGACTTTTGTAGCCATTTTATCCAAAAATTGTGCAGCCCATCCGGCCCTGGCGATTTCCAGTTCGGCAACGGACGGACTGCACGAGCTACATCTTGGGGGCTGATGGTTATTGCCCCCATTTGCGGTATTGGATCGCATGCTCGTTCGACCTCTCGAGTCCAATCACCCTCTGTGTGACTGACAGGCACCGACCAAATGTTACGCCAGAAAGAACACATGACGTCATCATCCGGTAGGTGCGTATCAGTCACACCTTGGACCGGTCGCTCCCAAGCTCTATACACCCACCTCTCATTGCTCTGGAAAGTGCGATTTTGAGTGTATCGCTCCACTCGCCGTTTGTACCTACGAATACGGCTTGCCCATGCATACACCTTCTGCTTCAGGAAGTCGATGCGCTCTGTAACACGGGACATATAGTCTCGAGGGCTGATATCAGTCCCCAAGAACGCCCGTCTTACATAGCGCATCACTCTAGGGCGAGTATTGCCCTCCCTGTAGCAAACAAGCTTACCGATGAGTGCTCTAGCCCCAGCGATGCGACGCTCAATCCTGCACTGCCAAGCCGGTACAGCTGGTTTCGGTCGTGTAGCTATGTCATAAGGAAATTTGACGTGAGCTACACGACATGCCGCTACAGCCGCGCAGTACAAGATTGAGTGAGCATCGGTGAGGTCATCGCAGTTATCAAAATAGTTTGACAACTGCGAATCCAGAGCAGCCACCAGCGCCCTATTTTTATTATGCATGGGCAAACGGGGTAAGCGTGGTCGTAGTGCGGGTAGCATGAAACGATATTCCCGAATCGCACCTTCCAAAGCACTCCTCAATTCCTCATTGTATTGGGTACTTACATTTGTAACCTTGTCACTACCCTCTCCGTCAGCAAAACTAGATAATACAATGTTGTACTGTGGTGGCACTACAGTGTGCGACGGCGAGGTAATGACACGGCTACTCTGCATTTCCGTTCGGAGGCGATCAAGTACAACGTCATCCAACATATGATTACGCTGAATGACCCGCACCTGATCCGAAAGTCGTTGTGCCGATACGTTGACAGCTGGCTCAAGCACCTGAAACAGAGAGAGCATCCGAACACGGTACGCGGTCAGGTTACTTCCTCCCTCTGTAGCCCCATAGTATGAGCGCATGACGTTTTCGTTGATGGATTGTGTCCATCGCATGCGCTGCACACTTCCGCCGGGAGCTGGGACCCTATCAGAGGCCGGAGGGCCTCGAGGTCCTAAGCCGTCCGGCGGCCGGCGTCCTCTCCGTCGACGTGCAGGTGGTGGCGACGTGGGCGGGGAAAAATACTCGTCGCTCGAGCTCGACGCGACTGGCACAGCCGGCTTCACAGTACTCACGATGGTGCTGGGTTTCGGCGGTGACGAGGCGGAGCTGAGCGACGAGGCCGGAGGTGGTGGGCGTGCTCGACGTGCTGCTGATCTTGTTAACATTTCATCAACTATTATAAGATAATTTTCTTTGATTTGACATCTGTCAATTTCTGTTTTGATTTTGTGAACTGCATTGTTGGTGAATTCTTGGACATTTTGGATTTATTTAAATTTCGTGGTTATTTCCGTTATTCTTCTGGTGGTGTATAAATAAACTGCGTAGTGGTAAATGAAAATTAGATATAAAATTTGCGGAAGAAAATTTCTGAGTGATGTCAACTGTTATTATTATTATTATTATAAATAATCTAAATTCATTTTATTTTAATTTTAATCGTATGACTAATCTAATGCAATTGAAGGACTTTAACATAAGTGTAAGATTAACCAAATTCTGCATGCTTATATATTATATAGGCTGAGTATGGTGAAACAACAAACAATGTAACATCTCCTGAAAAACCCATATTATGCAAATAAAATGATTTGATTTGATTTGATTTGATCCTTAAAAGTAATGTGAAGGCGATCACGTGAAGTTATAAGTAGCAGAAGGCCCACCCGAGTTACTAACAGAGAATAACTGAAGAAGGTACAAAATGTACTACATCATTGTTTTGTCTATAGAAATATCCCATTATGATCCATGACCGAAGATATTCCCGTGATCAACACACACAACAAGCTTCCAATGTGTCTACAGGGGAGGGGGTTTGTCACACATTTTGCGGACCTTCTGTACTCATCTACAGGGTATTTAACGTCTCAATACAATTAGTCAAATATGGTCGCCGGGCAAATAACTAGCGGGCGGCGGGCCGGAGGCGGGGGGTCAATGGCTGACGCACTTTGGGACACTTTAGGCTAGATCGTGTCATAGCTTTGTCAAATACCCCTTCATCGCTTGGTTGAGACTTACAATAATGAGTTTAGCGTAATCGACATACTTTTCCTCAGTGAAAACGTATTCAGGAAGCAAATCCGTTCAATTCTTAAGGATCGGCAGTCGACCATTGTGATGTAATGTGTGTCAAGATATAAGTCTATAATATGTATTGTGTGCCAACTAATGTAACGTTTTGTATATTGTGCATCGTGTATTGCTTATTGCAAAACTTTTATAATAACTGTTATTTTAGTTTACTTCATAAACAGTTTAGTCTCTCTAGTTGTATAATTATTTTTAGTAATCTGTGGAAAACGTAGTGGGTAGCATATTTATAATAGTTTAATATGTAATCCTTATTTGAAACCTGTAATATGTTACTGTTTGTTTTTCCTAAATAAATAAATAAATAATTATAGCCATTGGTTAAAAAAATAATTTGTATTTTTCAGTTACAACAAAAGTGCTCACAGCTAAAATAACTTCACAAATATAGTATCAAATTATACCTACTTATCCGGAATGGAAAGAAATGTAGAAACGGGAATTTCTTTAAATTGTAAATAAGTAAAGCGCGATCCCGCGTACGCCCGCGCAGCCTCCCACAGTGTGCGGCACAGCTCGCGAGGACCGTTACAGTAATGTTGTTAGAGCACGAAAGTTATGTCAGCGCACACTTCAGACAAACTTCACGAGAGCGGCTCGTGCGTCACCCACAGTGATATAATAAATAAATAAATAAATCACTTATCACTTATCTCTAACTGCATCACATTACGTCTAGTTAGGCTTCACTCAGCGAGCGGCTTGCGAGTTTGTTACTATTACTATGTACAGTCATGCACATACACTATTTAGCTAATTGACTATCAACTGTTGAGTGCGGAGTTTCTTACCCAGTATCGTCCACACGAACACCTTGGAAGGGACAACTGGAATAATGTTAGTATTTTATTTTTATTGTAGATGTGTCGTTCAAAAGTCGCGTTTTAACTCTGATTGAAATAAATTATTTGACTTTTTGGCTTTAACTTTAAACTTAAATTATACATAACTATATTCAATCGACAACACTACTGTCGTCTAATTTTGTATTGTATTGAGTAGGCTTGTTATTGCGAGCTTAAGTGGCGGATGTCCGTGTCTGTGTACTTCACAAAGTTCTGTGATCCTCACGAGTACCGTGAATGTATCGTTAGCCTCGACACCGTGTCGGCGCGGCACACGTGTCTCCCTGGGCCCACACGCGTGTCACAGCCAGCTATCGATCGCTGCCTCATCACAACATCACGAGGGACTCCATCCATCAATCTGAACGTATCTGTCATCGACAGGGGCGATGGTGTTCACCGTCCAACGCGAGCCGAGTATGAGGAGCGGTGTGAGGATAACGTTTACATGTAGCAAGATATAGCGACATCAGCGATAGATTATGATGGCATTGATACTTATGTGCGTGAGCAAATCTTGTTTATGTACACATTCAATAAAGGATACTTTATCATTAAATAGCACTCAATCAATATCGTTTGCGACTGAATTGTACAAAACACGCTGACATTTAGCTCCCCTCAGTTGTGAATAATTCACTCGCGGGCTAAATGGGTAGGCCGCGCGTGATTCGAACGATACTACCAGAACATGATACCGGAGTTAGGAAATACACAACATGCGTGATCGTGCCCGACCGTGCCCGACTGTGCCCGACTGTGCCCGACTGTGCCCGACTGCAGCCACCGCTAGGATCGATAGCACGCCGATCTTTCCATACCGTGACACACGACGCGGTTCACGGAAGCTTGGAGGCGTGCTTGACATCTACGTTAGCAATCTGGCGACATCCCGGCCTCGGCCCGCGCGCGCTAATCCGCCGCTACACCCAATACGACGTTGAAATCTGTGCGTGGCGTCCTCCACAAACGCGATATTAACATTCCCGACGCGATCGGATCCGACACCCCCTCCCCCCCCCCCCCCGCCCCCGCCCGCGCCCCCTCACACGCGCGACTATCTAAAGTGGCTTGATGTAATCTTAAGAGGTCGGCCGACGTCCGTCATACCGGAGGACGGGAAGGTCGCGCGCCGGCCGAGCGGCGCCGGGCGGCAGGCGGAGACAGAGAGCAGACACATGTGCATGTGTTGATGACGTTATATTTTTCGTTCAATAATGAATTAAAAGGTTTAGAAAATATTCTGGAAAGCGTTCAATTTAGGCACAAATAATGGAACTATAAAAAAGTGCCGTCAGAACGTTTCAGAAGTTGGTATACAGTAGTTTGTATGTGATGCTGTATGATCATCAGTTTGTTAATCAATGACAAATGAATTAGGACACATTTATGAAGTCGCCATTTTTATCGTATTGAGACGGTTCTGAGTACGGTGAGGGTATTCGTTAGTGGGCCGCACCGTGTGGTACTGCTGTCTGCATGCCAGCATGCGCGTCCCGCCGCGCGCCGCCCGCGCAGAGCACTCGAGTGAGCGACTAAACGGATGATATTTGAGCGACGCTCTTAAAGTCATGCCAAATTAATGAGCGATCTGGATGTAAGCAGCGCGCGCGCAGGCGTGCACTGTACACACTGTACACCGCACAGGACACCTTGCTTCCAACGCGGCTATCCTTACATTTATTTATTTCTATTACTGTCGGGAAAGGTTTAGTCCCTGTCCATACAGTACCGGGGTACGCACAGAAGCTGATTATTTGAAAAGGACTAGAGAGTCGGGGTGAGGGTGTGAGCAAGCCGAACGTGGTATTAATTAGCATTCCTTAATTAAAAGTCCGTCCTCAATTAAGAGCCGTACCTACGTACCACGAGATATATCGGTACAGAAGGTCAGATACATACAACGAGCTAAACTTTGTCTGCTTGCGCTCGTTTTACGGAGCCGGCCTACTGCACATACCCGCAGCATGTGCCAGCCCACCAGCCCGCCAGCCCGCCAGCCCGCTAGCCGTCAGCCTACTGTGGGTGTAATTAATTGTAGTCATTATCAACGAGGCTTTGTCATGTCAACCGTAATGAGAAAACTTTCTATTAGCTCATATTATATTAATATACGAGGTAATAGGTGGGTCGGTACGTACATCACACAGCTGTGGTAGACTGCCTGTGTGATGATGTGGTGTTACTTAACATAGTCAAAGTTTGGATATTAAAATACTCACAACGCAACTTAACTCCAGTTTAGGTGGTTCTTTTTCATCTTGAGTATTATATTTTCTTGGTCAAACACTAACAGCCTTATAAATAAAAGTCGCTGATTCAAACCGTAAGCCGGTGTATAGCTCGGAGTACTCACTTCGTCATTATAACGTCATTAATAAACCTGGAGTAACCTCGGATAACAATACGCGTGCTCCACGGTACTCCTGTTATATTCTAGATTTATGACCTCATCTAAGTTATTCTAATTGAATATATACTTACTCAATTTTATGACAAGTGAGTGTGCAAGCTGCCTGGCAATAACCAACACGTAGATTGAAAAGAAAGACAAGCACCTGATTACTTAGAAAAATGGCCACCACGCGACACAAATCGACGACTTCCTGGTAAAAAGGATTAGTCTGATTTGCGTTAAATGCTGTAAAGTGCTTTTTTTTAATGAATTGTCACACAAAGTTAACCTAAGACGAGTGTCCTAACGGGTGCGCTCCTAATCTCGGCGTTATCATATCCCCGCGTCTCGGTGTCGTCAGCTGATCGACACGACCCCCAGCCCCCCCCCCCCCTGCGGCGCGGGTGTCCCCGGGCGTAGTAGTACAGTTTGATGACGTCAACATTCAATCACTCGCCACTCGCCACTCGCCACTCGCCACTCGCCACTCGCCCCGCCCGCCGGCGCGGCGGCGTCGTTCGTCAACTTAATGAAACCGCGCGGATGTCGCTGACAGCGACTCTCGTCTAATATTGAAAAGATTCCAAACGATATTATTATTATTATTGAATTAAGGTTCCGTATCAAAGGTCCTCATCGATGAAGTTTTCGAGTAAATTATTTAAGCTTTTGCGGTAGATTTTGCGATTGATATAACGACGAGTATTCCAAAAGGTGAATTCACACATATATGCAATGGGAAAAGCAGTAAAAATAATGTGAAATCTGTAATCCGTTCTCATTTATAATAGTTACGTATTTGCACACCGGCGTTTGCTCGCAGCTATATTAATAGTTGATAGATCGAGGTGTTGAAGGCACTCTGTCGCCCTCACACGGCACGGAGCCCTCGGCAAGCGTGTCGAACACGCACTTGACCGGATTTTTTCTTGTTGCAAAGAGAAAAGTAAAAGTCGACCTACAGTGTTTAGCGAGACATCGTTACGCGCGCTCGTACATTTTATTCGCTCTGTTATTGTTTGTTTTTACGTTCGAGTAATTAATACTCTCAGCTTTGCTGAATGATGTCGGAAGTTAGTAGTAATGATGATGATGATAAAAGTGACTCCGAGATAATTAAGGATTGTGAAAAGGAAATGCATCGAATACAAGAATCTGAACAACGTAGCTGGAGTGCTGTGGCGGGTGGTGAAGTAAAGAATAATAGCGAGAAATTGATTGGAGGGAAAAGATTGCGAGAAATTAGTGAAGAGAGCAGTGAGGAAGGTTTTATTACAGTTATGAGAAGTAGGAAACCAAAGAGGTTAATAAGAAGTGATTCCTTGCCAGCGGATAAATCATTAGAAGTTATGGAACAAGAAGGTAGTTGTGAAAAAATCGAGGTATGTTTGACTTCTGCAGAGGTGTTGCCTAAACAAATGGCCTTAGCAAAGATACTCAGGAATGAAAAAATCAATAATATTATAAGGATTCAATACAAAAATCCGTATAAAGTCTTCATTCAGTTCAATGATAAAAATCAGGCAGAAAATCTTATAAATTGTCAAAAAATAGCCCAATTAGGAATGCGAACTCAACTCACTAGTGATCTCACTCTTTCGTATGGGATTGTTAAAGGTGTGGATTTAGACATGTCGGAAGAAGAATTTCTGGAGGCTTTGAACAGCTCATCTGAAATACTGTCTGTTAAACGGCTTAGACGCATGGACTCGGAGGGAAATTGGATAGACAGTGAGACAGTTAGATTGTGCTTTAAAAGTCGCTCACGGCCCTTATTTGTGTACGCATACGGCTGCAGATTTCCAGTAGAACGTTACACATTCCCAGTGAATCAATGTTCTAACTGTTGGAAATTTGGTCACATCAAAAGATTCTGTCCGAGCAGGACTGTCATATGTCCTAAGTGTGGTAAACATCATATGAATTGCGAAACAGTTACTTTCTCATGTCCCAACTGTAAAGGACCTCATATAGCCCTAGATAAATCGTGTGTGGCTTATTTAAAGGAAAAAAACATTCGGTTAATCATGAGTGACAAAAATCTCTCGTATAAGGAAGCTTATGAGGCGTTTCTCAGGTCTGATAAGAAAAGTCTCAACAAAAATCAAGATAATGTTAACATCTCGTTTAATAAAGCAGCTGCGAATACTTTTGAACAGTCTGCTACTCATAGTACTACTCAGATACAAACTAATACTTTTGTTAACGTAGCCGATGAACCTACCTTCGTAAATCAGCAAACCACTCAGCGGAAAGAAAAAGAAAAGGAAAGTTTGTACAGTGATGAAAATGAAAACAGTGCTAGAAAGGGTAGGAACAAACAAAAGAGCCATGATCTTCACCTTTTTGCTATGGAATTGGACAATATAACAACAGCCACAACAGAGTGTGAGCAAAGACCAACTGTAGATACTGGTTCAAAGGAAACTCAAGGGGGGAGAGAAGAAAGGAAGAAGAAACTGAAAAGTTTTATGCAGAAAATCGAGGAAGTTATAATAAGTGAAAACAGTACCATTTTAGAGAAATTAATATTGCTGATAAAGATTCTGTATGAGGAGTGTAAGTCTTATTTTGTTAATATGTTTTGTGGGAGAGGAATGTTAAAGACAATATTCAATTGTTTTGATGGATAGCAGCAATAAAAAAGTCTCGATTAATATATGTCAGTGGAACGCACAAAGTTTAAAACCGAAACTATCTAGTTTTGATGCTTTATTGGTTCAAGAAAAAATACACATTGCCATCGTGAGTGAAACGTGGTTAAACTCTGATTCTGACTTGTATATCAGTGATTACAGTGTTTATAGGCGAGACAGAGATGACTCATATGGGGGGGTAGCAATTTTTGTCCATAAATCACTACAATCCAATGCATGCAATATTATTTTGAGTAATCCAGGTATTGAAGCTGTTCACGTTAAAATTTATAATTGTAGCAGTTTAGAGAACATCATAGCTGTTTACTGCCCACCCTCGATACGCACTCAACAAACTGATTGGGACAATTTATTTTTTTCCGGTATCTAAGAGGACTGTAATCGCTGGTGATTTTAACGGTCACCATAGTAACTGGTCGTATAAAACTGACCAAAGAGGGAATCAGTTGTTGATTTCGTCTTTGGATTGTGGTTTCATATGCACAAACAATGGAGATGCTACTAGAGTGAAGCTGGTTGGGGGTGTTGTGCAAAGAACTTCTCCTGATATAACTTTTGTGTCTACAGATTTAGGAATTAAAATTAAATGGCAAGTTTTTAACGAGAATTTAGGTAGTGATCACCTAATTCTCAAGATGTCATTGAACCATCAGCAACAATTCCCTCTTATAGAGAATCGTAATTTTAAAAGAGCTGATTGGAAAGCATATAGTGACTACCTTCAGATCCACTTCTCTAATCATAACTTTACAAACAGTAATGTCCAAGATATGTATGACTTTTTAGAAAAACATATTAATATATCTGCTAATAAACATATACCCAAAATTAAAGTGTGCAATAACCCGACTAAGAATTTTAAGCCAAAAAAATACTGGAAACCACAATTGTCTGAGGTGGTAGCGTTAAGAAGACTGGCGCTTAAAAATTTTAGACAAAATCCAACTCCAGACAATCTAACAAAATTGGAAAAGAAAATTGACGAAGCTCGCTTATTAATTACACAATACCGTTCTCAAGATTATAAGGACTTTTGCTCTAGTGTTAATGAGTGTACATCAACGTCAGATATGTGGAATAAAATGAGGTGGCAAAAAAATCATCGTAAACCCACATTTTATGTGCCGTCATGTAAAAGTACGGACTTGTTATATAGTCTCACACCAGATATTGCCTCGAATAGGCAACACTTTATTGTATCTAATAATCAATCGCTGGAAGTACCATTTAAAATGTGTGAATTAGTTAAATGTCTAAAGAAAAAGGATACTGCTCCAGGAGATGATAGGATAACATATTCCATGATATATAATTTACCAGAGGTTAGCAAAGTCTTTCTACTTCACTTATACAATACTATCTTTGCAACTGGCACAATACCGGATCAGTGGAGAACCTTTCTGATTATCCCAATACCAAAGGCACCAACTAATAATAACAGCTCAGATATGAAATTAAGACCTATCTCTTTGATGTCATGTCTGTGCAAGATTTTTCATAATTTATTGTTGAAAAGAATGGAATGGTACGTAGAAAAGAATTTAATTTTGTCCCGTAACACATTAGGAGTTCGCAGAGGTCAATCGTGTTTAGATAACTTGGCCAGAATCATAACACATATTCAAATAGGATTCACGAAGAAGCTATCGACTGTGGCTTGTTTTTTAGATGTGAAAAATGCATACAACAATGTGCTTACTGAAAAAGTTATTAAAAAATTGGATGATTTGAAATTCGGCTTTCGCATTTGTAATTACATATCGTCATTCCTAAGTGCACGATGTTTAAAGATAAAGGATAGATTTACGAATGAGGTTGCTTGTTCTAGGTGGACTGGTATGGGCTTGGCCCAGGGGGATCCACTTTCTCCGCTGTTATTTAATTTGGCTACGTATGATATATGTCAATGTAATGGGAACCCACAAATCATAATATCCCAATATGCAGATGACTTTGTCTTCTATATGAGTCATAAAGACATAAACAACTGCAAAAACAATTTGCAAATATTATTGGGATCTGTAGTAGATAAATTAAACTGTATTGGCCTTGAGATCTCTTCAGAGAAATCTAAAGTGTGTATATTTACCAGGAAACGCAGAGAACACATAATAGATTTGACGATAAATAATAACATTATTGAGTCTGTTGATAATATTAAATATTTAGGTATGTGGATAGACAAAGGTTTACTATGGAGTAAACATATTAATGAAGTTGCTCAGAAAACTTTAAGAAACTTAAACTTATTAAAAGTGTTATCGGGTCCTTTATGGGGAGTGCACCCTAAGCATTTGTGTAATCTTTATATAGCCTTATTACGAAGTAGGATCGATTACGGCTCCTTTTTATATGATAGTAGTGCAAAATCCCACTTATACAAGTTAGACAGAACTCAAAATCAGGCACTCCGAATTATTGGTGGCTATATCAGGAGTACTCCCATACATGTTATGGAGGCCGAGCTAGCTTTACCCCCACTACATAACAGAAGGTTATATCTCGCCTATAAATATTGTATTAAGTGTATGTCTTGGACCAATAATGATACAGTTAAACTGATGGAGGACTTAACCACTTTAGGACATAATCAGTACTGGCGGAATAAAAGAAAGCCGTTATTCTGTATTGTGTACAATGATTGTAAACTGTATGAGATTGATTCTTCCTACCCACTGAACATGTTCTCATTAGACGTTTGGACGGCATATATAGATGAAAAAGAAATTATACAATGTAACCTAGTTTGCGTTAAAGAAAGTAAGAAGAATTTAGAAAATTCAGCAATTCGTTCTGAGGTTGTCAAGGAACTATATGAAAAGTATGAGGGATGGCATAAAATTTTTACTGATGGGTCCAAAACTGATAATGGTCAGGGAGCCGCATGTTATGATGCAACTCAGAAAAAAACACTTTCGTTTAAAGTTAATAATTGTAATGCATCGATTATGACGTTGGAACTCATTGCAGTTTTAGAAGCAATTAACAGTAGCAGTAATTTGTTATTATGCAATAAAATCGTGATATTCACTGATAGCAAATCCGCTTTACAACATATAGCTCGTTGCGCCTCTGGTCACAGAGGTGCATCGCTAGCTTATGCAATATTAAAGGAAATGCATAGTTTTAAAAACAGTGGCCGCGACCTTAGACTGCAATGGGTTCCATCGCACATCGGATTAAGTGGTAACGAGGAGGCTGACAGGTGTGCAAAGTTAGCTACAACTAATGGTAGTGAATATGAGGTAAAATTATTTTATACTGAATATTTGACGCAAGTTAAAAATAAATGTTATGAGATATTCAAACAGTATTTTGATGAGAGAAGTAAAGAAAAAGGAATTTGGTTTAAAACCATACAATGTCAGCCGCCTCGAATACCATGGTTTTTTAACTATAAAATCATCATCCTCCTGCCCTTATCCAAGGAGGATGATGATTTTATAGTTTTTTAACTATAAAATATGTAGGAATATTATAGTCACAGCAAATAGATTACGTTCAGGACACTATCCCTCCAAAAAATTTGGTCATTTAATGAAAAAAGTTGACTCCCCCAATTGTGAACAATGTGGGGTACTCGATGATGTACAGCACTTAATTTTAGATTGTAAAAAATATGTGAGAAGTAGCGAGTTACTGGTACGTGAATTTAAATTAAATATGATGGATGTTGGTACATTTACATCAGTGTTAGCAAATCCCACGTCATCTGCTGCCATCTCATTATTTAAGATGTTCACGCGTCAGTGATATCTTGTTACTTATGCCTCTGTTATGAGTACCTTTGCTATTTTGTTATGTTGTGTAATTGAGATATGACTTAACGGGGCTGACATATTCATACAAGAATAAAAGCCCCTAAAATAAAAGATAAAAAAAAAAAAAAAAAAAAAAAAAAGTCGACCTATTTGACGTATTTTGTAAAGATTTTCACCGTCTGAACATTATACGCAATAATGTTCTGAGTAAGCACACAAGGGATATTAGTTGAACGGGCAATGGTGTTATCATATGTACAAGGTATCTGGAGGGACGTAATAATATATCGCTTCGAAGTATTAAAGTGACCACATGCACATACTTACACTTTATTAGTGTTTATTACATTTATACAAATAAGCAACTATGTTGGGAACAATGGAATATATGAGGCACTTGTCGGCTGGTGGCTGGTCCCGCGGCCGGCTGCTGGCTGCGCGCGCGGCGCACGTGTCCTCAGGACGCGGACGTTCCGCTAATACTTAGTTGATATAATCGCACGCACACTCTCACAGAGCACGCACGAAGCGCGCCATCAAAAATGTATGTAAATGACTCGGAGCTCGTTTGTGGTCGTTAGCGCGAGATGTGCGCCGGGACCCGCCCGCACTCCCGCGGGGGGGGGGGGGGATACCTCACACAGATCGTGTCGAGCGTCGTAGGAGTCACGAGTACTAATCTGAAGGTTTTTTATAATTTCCAAGTGTACGAAACAAGGAGTTTTGATGACAAATGCATTATATTTCATATTCCTAACTAAGGTATTACCAAGGCAGATGTGAGTGACGCTGACCCTTTTGGTGGTGATCTTCTGAAAGATTAGTTCCGTAGCACTCGCAACCGGCGTGTATGAATGTAAACCAAGCGAAAGGAGTATGAGTATAAGATCGTAGCAGTTGTCCTTATGTGGTGTCGGCCTACCCCCATGGGAGAAGGGCGTGACTTTATGAACGTATCCGAACTGCATTACATTATCAATGCTTTGTGTTCCACATGAGTTGGCACGTCCGTTTGACATGATCAGCGCAGCGATGCGCAGACGCAGGAACGTGCGCCGGCCAGCAGTAGCTGAGACCGCGGCCAGGTAATGAGTTATGTAAATGTGAATTACATTATAATACGAAACATTGTTAACGTCAGCCTCAAGTGTCACAATCTGCATAACGACGAGCCGGAACACAAACATTAGGGCAATGTCCCCAACAATATTATCCTAATGACTACTTGTGGCCGCACATTATTGTGGACTCATTGACAATACCGAGAGGTGGCCTCTTGTACAGTCAGGGAAATGGATAGGCTGTCAAGTCATATTGGCTCTGTAGTTAAAATATGACAACTGTCACTGTATGTTTATCAGTCGTATGAAATGGCTGTAACACGGCAAATTGAGTCATTGTGATATTTTAATAAATAATGCATTTCCCTAACTGTTGAAGAGAGCCCGGCAGAGTGCGGCGCGCCCCCCTCCCGCTCCTCATGAATATCTAACAGATGTCAGCACGTCGCTCGTCAGCGCCTCATTGCTAGCTGTTTTTGTAAACCTCTCCCCCACCGCCCGCACACTTCTCAACTGATTACCATTGATTACATTATCATCCTCATTTGCGATACTTGTCTCACAGTTCAAAGATTACATTAAAACAATTTTTGGCAAACTTCTCCGAACAAATTCTTTGAAAGTAAAGGCAAGAATAGCTCGTAGGTTCTTTTATGTGTAAAAGTATGCTTCGTTCGGTGCGCAAGGCTGTTCAGATCATTTTATTTTTAGTCTCCGTTGATACGCTCCGTTAGGTGCTAATGTACCGCGCATGTGCCGATGTGCCGATGTGCCGCCTCCACCGGCCTGTGTTTAGCAGAACATCAACATCGGCATAACATTAATTTACTAAACTAATTGGATACAGCACTCTAGGATTCCGACCGCAGTTCTGGGAGCATGCAGTTGCTTCTTTGATAACATTTTCGTTCTCACATTTGGATGAAACACTTTCATAGCCACATAAATCACGTTGCAGGGAACAATGGCGTAGCAAAATGCGCTACGTCGTAGCAATCCGCTACGGCGTTACGTAGCGCCGCATTGTAGACCAACGTAGCCCGTAGCTAATCTTCTACATTGTCTACGAATGTATGATCAATGGTGAAGTAGGGATTTTAACCAATAGTGAAGCCGACATCAATCTAGTGCATGCTTCCGGTCTCGATGTCGCTTTGGGGAGGCAATTTGGCCAGTTCTGCGTTATCTGCCCCATTGTTGAACAAAGTCCGAGACTGCAGACTTGCCGGCGCTGTCCCCATGTGTGTGTGCGTGTGTTTAACGATGCGTCGCATGCGGATCGATACACACGCCCGACTAGGAGACACAGACAGAAGGTGCAGCACGTACAGCTCGCTACATCACGCTTAAGTTTCCTTGAGTACGTTGTGGATGATTCTGATGGCAATGACGGTATAGATAACGGTTCGGAAATGCGCACCAAATAAGTGGAGAGAGAATGGTTATTTAGTATTTACATGAAGAGCGCGACACTCGTATTTGCAGTAGAAAGGAACTCCACGCTGTCCTATCCTGAAGCTAGCGTGTACTGGGGGGTTGTCCCGAGCGCGCGCCCTGTGCATGCGGCTGCATGCTGCCACAGAACTCGACACACACACGCACACAGAAATGCACTCATCTACGCACACACGCGCACACTCACTTGGACGAGGGACAATCGTCGCAGGGATTTGGTTTGTTTTACACTTGTGAGCGGCACTCGTATGTATTATGCTTATTCAGTACTTAGCGGATATCAGTCTGTGATCAATTTGATTCTCTATTGTAATTCATTTTCTCAGAGTCCATCAAATATACTGAACTTCTAGTTTCATTGAATGTCTTATTAAAAAGTCAGGTTAGTGGTGACTGACGCACCTTTCCAGCCTGATGGTACCGTCAAAAGCGAAAGACTTTTGGATTTTAGTGATCAATAGGAAACGTATTATGTCTATTCTTAATTGTTAAGAGAAAGTATTTCAAAATCTGTATGTGTTGGAGGAGAGTGGAGAGCACTGTGCCGCCGACTGTGACACCTGTCGTGTGCATGCAGCAGTGGATGATGTCAACAGCTGCTCTCGCTTGTTCTTAGAACTATTCCATTCATATTATGTTAAAAAAAAAATCCTTAAGCAGTACTTACTACGCCGAAACGGAAAATTAATTAAGATAGACAAGCTAACTCTTTTTATTACACCAAGAGCGGCACAGGGTGCCGGACAAAGGAACTTGATAAAACTTGCGTATTGTTACTAAAACACTCTTTCTCATCGAGGAGCGCATGGTGTCAGTTGTGTGTCTGCGACTGCGGGGTCGGCACACCTGCGGCGCTGAGCGCACAGCGCGTTATACGCGAGACAAACGACTCTATGTAACTCATTCCTATCGAACTGCTCTATTGAAATGCACAGCCAAGTGATTGACTCAAAGGTATTGTTGGGGATCTACAAACACAAGAAATACAATCATAGAACGATCTCCATTGGATTGTAAATAATAAGTAATGATGTATGAGTAACCTGGCTTTATCAGGAACCAGGGTATAGCCTCATGTTTTTTGTGTTCGTCAACTGGAGGATGGAAGCGGAACCCCACTGTAGGTAATGAGCGGACATTACGGAAATATAGCAGATCTACACAAAAATGTGAGAAAACGTCAAACGTGCTGTCGAATAAAATGTTCCCTGCGAACACTTTTCGGGTCACACATCATCTCTTACACACTCTTAGGATGTAAGAGATGGTGTGTGTGCGTGAGGGTCAATCGGCCAGTAGTAAAGGCATGTCGGTCATGGCATGTGAGCCGGCGGCGCGCGGCGCAGGACACACAGCCACACGTGTGCGGCGCCGGGCGCGACCAGCGCGTGGCGTGGGAGTGGTCGGTGGCACAGGTAGGGGCACCTACTGAAGCGATGTACACTCAGAGAAACAAGTTGTTTAGCAAAGTGACCAGTTGTCGATGTAGGTCTCAAGAAATGCTCGGTAGTCTGGCCCGGAAGGTCGCGAGGCTACAGTTGAACTGGATCATTTAATAGCACCAAGTCTTGATTACTTCCCAGACACACTTCTACCTTACAAGTTCGCCACTTGCAATACAGGCAGATTTACCAATTGTTGCGTAATTTCCGTTAAATGAGAAACATAATTTTCAATCAATGAAATATTAATATTTGTTATTTGCACTAAACGCCGATGTCCGCGCCGTGCCGCGCGCGCTCATCGCCGGATTATTTCTTACTCCTCCGGTTTCTGTGACGTCACACGATCCCTTCGCCCTCCCCCAGTAGGAGAAAGGGCCAGGAGGGTAGAGAGAGCAGAAGAAGAAGCCAGTAAATTGAATTAGTTGCGTCACAAGTCAGCAGCTAACACCATTACCGTCACGCCACATCACTTGTCATTGTAACACGAGTACACGTCCACACGTCCACACGCACACACGCACACACGCACACACGTACATACGTCCACTCGACCGCTCGCCAGTAGGAACACTCCCACTGCAACAATCATCTTCATAGCTGGGAAATCATCGCGCTGTCACAGTCAGACCGCTGCCGGACGTGCGGCGGCAGCTCGCGCACTGTGGACCATGGACCTGTGATGCACTGACGCGGTCGCACAGTCAGCCATGTGACACACGACATGCGGGTGCCTCGTCTCAATGGCCACAAGACAATGGTGATCACGCAAGCTGTGGCCAAGACGCAATGCTTTTGTAAATGCCTTAGTAAAAATATGCCTTACAGTGGTATCCCACATTTACATGACTTGGCATGGTGCTTTGGCAAAAGTTTTAATTACAGCCTGAATGAACCTCGCAACTCCGAGGCTGAGGGCAGCAGCGGAGTGCGTGCGCTTCTGTTCAACTTTATAATAACAAGCGATCAACAAATTGTCGGCTCCGCGTTAATATTGATGAGCGGCCGTCAGGGCCACGCAGGGGGGCGGGGGCGGCGAGGGAGGAGGGGGCGGGCGGCGAGGCAACCACACGAGCAGAAGGCTAGCTCTGCAGGGGTGGACGACGCTAAGCAGTTGGTCTCCAATGAAACAAGAACGTCTAGGTGATATTCTTGTTTCGCAGCCCGTTGCAGACTAGCTAGAGTTGATCGCAGTCACGACCGAGTTGTTCATCTCCGTCAGCGATGCTGAACTGTGACTGTCACGTATAGAGATGTGAGTGCTGTGTTATGTGTGTCAGCACACATTCTTGATGTAACCGTATCGTTGATTCGATCGGTTTCAATATTGAAATGCACAGGCTATCTTGTATCATTTAGGTTTAAACATACAGGCAACCTGCAAGACGAGGAGTATCAGCCATAGATGTGAATAAAGTCTTAAAAATAATTTAATATTATATGCGAACCTATTTTCAATTACGTTCTCGTCGAGCATTCGTGGCAGGTGCTTGAGCTAGTGGATGTACCTCCCGGCCTGGTCTCCATGCAGGTGTGTCTGCTGTCTTATGCACATACGGTGGACAGTACCAACACTACTAACACTCCAGTTATCCTTCTGCAGTGTTCGCACTAGGGCGCGCATCGCTCTTAACCTCAACCTATGAATACATTAGCCACGAGTACTAACGTTTTAAAAATAATGCCTTCATTCGGCTTCCTTCCTCCCGTAAGACGGGCGCGGGGAGGGGGTGCGAGAGTGCGGGGGTGCGGGTTACTTAGGGGGAAGAGGACTCGACCATTTTTCAGCAAATTGTTCCCATGTTGGTGAGTGAGTAGTGTGTGTCCTGGTTATCGCCAGCACGCTGCTCCGCACGCCGCACTCCGCCTTCGCTTCAACTAATCGGAGCGGTTACCGCTGGAGTGAGTTGACTTAAGAGATGCGTGACTGGTATCAAGGAGGAGGATCACTGTCATTGAAACACTGTGCAGGGACCTTGAACGTTCCCTTTAAGACTTTAGGATGTACAGGGACAAGCATTTTAGTTTCGACCAGTATGTTGCAGTATGTTGCAGTGGGTGGCAGTTATTTTAGTTACTTTTCGGTTTGATGTCACCAACACTGCTTGAGTCGTATTCTTTTTATTTCTGGACTCGCAGTTTCATGTCGGGTTAGTTCATAACCTGATTGTGATTTTTTCACATTACAGCTATTTACGTTTTTGGAGTGGTCTCCTCGAGCCCTATATTTAGCCCTTTATGTAGGGTATCCCATAAAACTATATCACATCGTGTATCAGGTCCAGAGGACAAAGGAAATAAACAAACTGGAACTCTCTGTAACGTAGAGTTCCAGTTCGTTCATTTCCTTTGTTGGCTGTAAACAGAATATGCTAATAATAATAATCACACCAGGTCACAGGAAACATAAGGATCAGCGGAACTCGGTGAGCTGGAACCGAGCCGAACTGCTCAAGATATGTTTTGTGATGTGTGTTCATTTATTGTGAAAACGTAATCACAACTAAATATTTATGTATAGCAGGGGAAATTAATTCTGTATATCAAGATGTTTTATGAGTAATTTTTCTAACTCCACAAATAAAAGAAATCTGTAGGTACCAATGCGAGTCGTGCTATGTAGCTCAGCTCAGTGGTTGTGTATCGCAGCTGGTGAATGTCAGCTGAGCTGTCCACGTGCGGCACGTTAGTAGGTGAGTGTCAGCTCACAGGCAGCACAGCGACCACCTGGGCGTACGGCCGAGCTTCGATGACTTTGCTACTGCCTAGTTGTATGTCTCAACATGACTTCTGCACCCAGCAGGCTGTCGCAGGGAAGGATACATTCAACAGTGGGAAGGAACAGAGTGTTCTTATTCTGTGCATTTGCGTCAAAGACAACTAATAATGCAGCAGACGATTTATCTCTCTGAACGAGTGTCTCAATCGACAATAAGAGAAATTACGCGGATCCTGCTCCTGCTGCAGCCCATACTTAGGTGCGCACTCACACTCATTGTTTCTTTACGCCTCAATTTCGTATTTTGGCACATCAGCGGCCGCGCTAACGGAAGCGCTGTCACTTACAATGTGCGCGTGATTACCGCGAGTGCCCCCCGCCCCGCGCTCCTGAAACCCCTAGCATCCGGAGATATAAACTGATGTGATATCAGCTCGACGCTCTCGATCACTCCTGTTGTAGACACAGTTGGCACAGATTAAGCACACTGAATGCGACGCGCGAGCACGTAACGCTAGTTCGTCTGGGGCTCCTTTAATTTTAAAGGCTTAGGATGGGTTTTTCATACAACATTCAGCGCCAGAAACATCTCGGGACGCCTTAAAATAAGGAGATGCTAATAACCGGAAAATTAGCATCTCCTTAAATTCAACTGCTCAGTGGCATATCGTTGAACTACCGGGTAACAAACATCGACACGAAATCATCAGTCCATGTCGGCTTTCTGCTTGAGAGTAACCACTGCCAAATTGGTAGATAAACACTGTGGCTGTGAAATTTCAGCGAGAAACCCGCACCACTGGTGGGCTTACTGCATTTTGTTGTGTCGTGGCTCGTGGCTCGTGGCTCGGGAGCACACTCGTGTTTACAGTCCCGACCCCTGCTATAAAGTTGCGGAGTCGCGATGTGCCGCCTCCTATGCTAATGCCGGCCTGAGGGAATACTTATATAGCGCATTCCGTAAAGCGGAAATCTTACGTTACGTTTTATCGCAAATGGTATCGAGCGCCGATCGATGGCGACCTCTTTATTTCGGCGGTCGATTGTAATGAATTCCAAGAATGTGGAGGGGAAGGAAATAATGCCGAGTGACGTCGAGAGATATTAGCATCGACGTAAATGTGCGCCGAGAGGAAAAAACCGGAGCGGGAGCAATCGGGAGGCGGCGGACACTGATTTATTGGACACACTTAACGACGCGCCGCCGACGACGGCTGCGAATACAGCACGACGAGGGAGCCGGCGACACGACATATACTCGTGCCTACTGCACAAGCGTGAGCGTGTGTGTACCCTACACACATATTTATAGGTACGCGATGCTAAAACACTGCGCGGGAAAACTAATTAGACTTCTCGTATAAGTCTGAAGGAGATATAGTTTCTAAATGGTGCATAACAATTCAATTGCTACCATAATGTACGGGTACGTGTACGTGTGGCGTAGACGTGAGATCAACTAGAGCAGGCGCTTAGTGAACGCAAAGCGGAGAGCCACTCATCAGTGTGCAGGCGAATAACAACAGCGACCCCAACTGCAACTGGCGACACCTGCGTAATGAGGACCAAGATGCAAACGTGGAGCGAGTGTATTTATTTATTTATTTATTTGGCTCACCAACAATTGAGTACACTCGAACAATTATGGGTAACATTAAATCAAATCGGGTCAGGTGTATCAATCTCTTACAGGTAAGCACATCTTGCACTACATATTGATTAAATGTATAATTTGATACACACAGAGCAATCGGGCTCCTCAGGCCAAATTAAAACTAAAAATTGAAATAAAACATTGAAATCACAGACAGAAACAAAGTTGAGGACGAAACAAAATTATTATCGAAAACCTAATTGAATTAAAATCATAATAAAATTAAAAGTTAAACAAATTCAAAATAGTTGTTAAAAATTAAATATAACAAAATCAAAATTATCATTCAACAGAATAGAATCAAAATAAATTAAAAAGTATCATAATTAAATAAATGAATAAAAACCTAAAAAATAATTTACAACGTAATCGAACTAAATTCATACGGATATCATAAGAAAATTAAAATAAAATCAAAACCAACAGAAGGATTCGACACTTTATAGTTTGGCATTCTTATTGTAAGTAGCCAAAGAGCTAAGTGCCCAGTGTGCACAATCTTTGATCTATAAGATAACGAATGAATAATAGGTGAGTACAGCCGCAACAGTAGGTATACATTTAATCGGTTTATGACTAGGTATGTGCGTACCTTATGAAATGGTAAGTAAATCAGCATCGCGGCGGTGTTTCGTCCGCACGAATTGTTTCGTGGAAGCACAGTAAGACAGCGCGGCGTGCCAGCCGCCCGGGCTGTGCGCTCCACATTAATGCCGCGCTCACTTCTATTAGCTTTTTGTATAATTAGCTCCGCGACGGGCTCTCGGAGCTGTCAGTGCGCGCACTGTGCTTATTGCACTTAGTTTTCTCTAACAAAGTAATTAGGGATCCTTCCGACTTTATTCAAGCGTAAGAATGAAGTGACGTTCTTGGTCGCCAGCTCACACTCCTATGTGTGTCTATGGTACCAAGTTCTATGACAAATTTATCGCAACGAATCATTCGCCATCGCGCCCTCCCGCGGTAAACATTATGAGCAGCTTTGAACAATTGTTAAGATGGCCGGCTTGGGCGGGCGGGAGGTTGGGTGCGCCCCAGGGAGCTATTTCGGTCCACAGTTTCTTAGACAGAGTCCGGCAGTAAATTGGAAGAAAAATATATCGGGACGGCTGCGGACCGCCCCGTGTCAGACTGCCGACTCAGCAATTTATAATACGACTTGCTTTTCTGCAACGCTTTGCTCAATAAAATTCACCATTTTTTAATAAATTCAGTCCTGTCCAATGGAACCAGAGCTTTCCGTAATTAAACAATTAACTTAATAACTATGTAAGCCGCAGTAAAAACGTAATCAGGCAAATACTTAAATGGATTTAGACAATCCTTGTATACAATCGTAGAAAGACATAAAGCGAGCTCAGAGCGAACGTTCCCGCGCGATACAAACAATAAATAGCGACGCAGTCTCGTCTCGTGGTTTTAAAGTAAAGCTTTTGTAATTAAATCTCTCCATTAATTTGATGGCAAGATAATGCGGATTATGTGACTGCGCCGTGACTTGCTGTGGCACTGCGGCTTGGCGTCGTGACTCGTGCGGCGTCGTACGACGTCGTGCCAGCGCGTGCGGCGTCGTGCCAGCGCGTGCGGCGTCATCGTGCAGTGGCAGTGATGTAGAGCGGCGTCGTGTGACGTGCAATAACGAGATTACTGATAAGACGAATTGGTAACACCAAACGATTCGCTTGAGACGCAATCACACTAAATGTGTTTTAATTACATTTGCGCAAATTGTACGTCACTCGTTTTAGTTTAGTACCTACACTGGTATACATTTTTTTATGCGACAAGCCCGCCACACCATTTCTAAACCACTGCATCTCCTGAAAACCAGAATCAACAGTGGCGACCACCAGAAAAACGTCGAGACAATGAAGCCCGACGAGTCACGATGCGATAGAAATTCTGCGTCAATGGACTGGCGTGCGGAGTAGTACATTGCAGCACGTCGCTGCACCTCAAGCGCGACTAGGACTACACCTGCAAGAACCGGTAGGGCTTCAGTACTAACCGTCCTATCCGCTTTGCATAGAAATATGAAAGCCAAGCGCTGGCTTTGAAGCAGTTTACGACTTACCGCCCCTATGGTGGCCCTATCGGCCCAACCAAGTGCCCCATAGCACATGCAGCCACGGTAGGTTGCCGTATAAATAGTTTTAACGTTAAAAATTATAGACCCTAAGTAGGTTTATGTTTAGTTAATATTCTCGTCAAGGCATAGAAGTTCTTATTAGCTTTTTCACCTACTGTTTTTATGTGATCAACAAAGGCAAAGTTCCTTTCTAAGAGCAGACCAATGTACTCATGGCACACGGATTGTTTTCTTTTAACGGGAACGTTATTAAATTTAATACCCGCCCACGATTTAAGGTTATCTTTTATAATCTCTTGATAAGTTTATTGCGGTGCAAAAGTTAGACGGTATCGATCGCGCCACTGAGATATTAAACGTAGGCATGTGTCAGACAAATTTTCAAGTCCAGCCCGAGTACTTGACTGAATGAGCAGAAGGCTATTTTCCGCCTTTATTTTTATTTATTATTTTATATAGAATGGTGTCCAAGTTTGAGTTTCGTCGAACCTCAACCTCGCTTTTGATTTTTCTAGTCGTAAGCCAGTGGACTTAATAGCATTGACAGACTGTAACTTTTTGATTTGAATTTCGTTAGCGACACTTCGCGGTTTTTCTACGCACTCCTATTTAATTGCCTTCATAAGGGCTTGTTTAGTTGCCGATAAAGTCGCGTAATCAGCTGTCTGCTCAGCGGTTGGGTACGACATGGCGCGTGTCTCCATCGGTGGAGCCACTTTTGGCATTCGAAGTTTTAACAAATCTGCATAGGATACTGTACTATTGACATTATATTTATATTGTCAATAATTATTGACAATATTAACACCGAACTTTATTTTATGCATTTCGCGTTCCATATTGGCAAGTTTCGTTTACTTACACGATGATTTAATGGCTAACAAGGAAACGATGCCCTTCACACGCTGAGCCATGTCCATAGCTGCAGATTTATTTGCAACGTTAATGCACAAGGTCGTTATGTTTGACAAACACGCAGATGCCTGAGTCACTAGATCGCAACAGTTGGCACAACTAGAATAACTTGCGTTACTTTCGTTTACTATTGGCGAAGAGTTTTCAGTGGAATCGGGAGTTTGAAGTCGCTTGGACCTATCTTCGGGTATGACGGCGATATGTCTGACACCATGCATTAGTACATGAGTGGTGACTGGTGTCCCCCCAGGGCTCAAGTTTTTCGTCAGCTTTTTCATCATTTTCATTTTGTGTTTGTGTATTTTCACTTAGAACAGTAAAATACATGAGAGAAAATTATAATTTCTATCTAACCGAATGGCATTATTTGTAAAAAAAATACATTTTTACATTTACATTTTTTCATAACTTTACATCTCTCATTAAAAATCTCATTGGGTTACGTAAACATCATTGTTCGTAGTTCAAATATAAAAAAAAAATAAGATAATAATTGACGCGATATGAATTTGAATAAATGCAACGCAAAACTTTAAAGTAAAACTCACCAGTAAGGAAGGTAAAGTAGAGGAGAGTGGAGAGAAGGGTGCGCGTGCGCCGCGCGGGGCGTGGCGCCGGCGCGCTCGGCCTATGAGCGCGCGGCATGGCGGGGGAGGGGGCGGGGGAGGGGGAGGGGGCGGGGGCGAGGGAGACGGGCGCGCGAACGAGCAAGACAGAAGGCGGGTGGCGGCGGTCGGCTCATCTCCACGGACGCAGCATCTGCAACAAGCAAATACCATCTTTAGAACTAGGTATACTTGGAGTACCATACATACACTCCGACGACCATTTTCTTCTTTTCCCGTCCTATAACCATTTTTAGCCGTTTATGAATGGTAAAAAAATCGTTCATAACAAACCTAGTGACGAAATGAAATTAAATGATATCGCTTTGGTTTTTCGTTTGATTCATTTTATACCACCGACTTCCGAAACGTTTTTATTTTTCGCTTTTTGCTGAGTCGAATGCATATTCATACTCAAAACTTTCCTCACAACATGGTCCTCCTTCTTTCGCATCACATGGCCATACCATGACAACTGATTGCCACACCACTTCTCAGTCACAGGCGCCACTTTCAGACTTACCGACCGAGATACCGAAAGTCGGAACAGACCGAGAGAAGCACCCTGCTAAGCGCTATGGCTTCAGGACTGGAGACATCGCCGAAATCGCAGAACACATATATTCAGTTTTGATTCTGCTGATTTTCAAGCCTACACTCTCCAGCCTCTGTTGCCATTTCTCCAGTCTGCTCTGGATCTCAGGTCCATCTTCACTGACATGCTATTTGCCGACGACATTGTCCTCTTCCTGTATGTACGACGTCAGAGCGTCCATTATCAACAGGAAGAGGTAAGGGCTTAATGCCGACCCTTGGTGCAGTCCTACTGCCACACTGAACTTGTCGGTGTTGCCAGAAGACGACCGGACATACGTCCTAGACCGGCTGTACATTGCACGAATTAACTCCACATACTTCCCAAGCACACCTTTCTCTTTCACGGCCCACCACAACACCTCCCGGGGCACCCTATCATACGCTTCCTCCAGATCAATGAACACCATAAATTATGCAAGTTCTTTTGTGCACGACTGTACTTCTCACACAACTGGCGGAGTGCAAAGGTGGTGTCCGTTGTTCTTCGACCTGGCAAAGTCTCACTGTATAAGTAAATGGAAAAGTTCGAAAAACCTTAAGTTGTTGTTGTACGCCGAAAAATATTTTTTTAAAATGATTTGATTAAATTCGATTCCAAACTTACATAGCAGTTTACATTGGCCTTACCGTATATATCGATGTATGGGAGACCGAAATAAATGTTGTCCTTCAAGCAACTTATCTTTTCGACAGAGTAAGTAAGTAAGTAATGTTCTGTGCTGTCATAGTTGAAGAACTTCAGTAGGTCGTGTTCATTATGTTGATGAAAGTAACAGTTCTAATCACCTAACGTTTCTACGGAACCATCTTCGGTGTACAAGTCAGACTCGCACTTGTCCGGATTAAAAAAAATATAAAACGTCACTGACACTGTTATCAGTAAACAAAGTTTGTATTGCATTAGATATAATACATTTTCCAAACATGACTGCATGCGTGTTCGGTTAGGATTGGTGTCAATCTGCTCTCGTAACAATAAACGTAAAGGTCGTTTTAGTACAGTCCTCGACATCTGCGAGGGCTCACAGTGTCTGACTCTATTGATCAATATTCCTGATATCGAGATCTATGTTTTGAGACTTTAACAGTTCCTTGCGCGCCCCATGGCAGACACAGCTACCGGGGCGCCATGCGAGGGATCAGTGTTCTTGTGCCGCTTCCAGCAACAGTGTATCGAGATAAGTTAGTTTCTGCACACGCTCGACAGCCAAGTGCAGAAGGTACACTTCAAATACCCCACAATACTCACACAGCGCGAGTTGCAAGTCTCGTGGAGCGCGGCTGACTCTTATATTCTTATTTGTGGAGATGTTTGACACACAAACTCAGTAATGTGGTCGGGTACGTAGCAAGGAAACAGGTGTTTATGTTGGCCACTATTTACTGACTCACTCACAAACTTACAGTTACAAATGTTAATGGAATGTTGATGAAATGTTTCAATACCCGGCTAACGCGGTAGATAAAGTGCACTGAATTTAATCTAAAATAATAAGTAATGACTTATTAAATTAATTTGGTCAACGCGTTATGCCGATATTGCTAAATAAGGTGTTTGGTAGAAACATCTAGCAAATGTCTTGTGCAAGCATCCTTATACTAATAATTGTATGTGTGTGTGTCTGTGTGTTTTTTTGTACCTACTGCAATGTACTGCAATGCAGCACCTGACCTAAGCGACAACGCAGGTGAAAAGTTATTCGTTCGGACGTTTGAGTTGATTTAAATGAACGTAGCGCAGTAACGCAGGGTGTGCAGTCGTTAACGTTCTGTATTCTTGCAGGAACCCTTTTTACAAATTTCTCTCACTTTAGAGGTACTCGTATACTAAGCCATTTACTATTTCACCTTCTCTACTCCAGCCTGCGTGGTGTACCCAGCTCCGGGGCGCGTAGGCATGCGGTGCGGGGGAGGGGCGGGAGGGGCGGGAGGGGGCGACAACTGATCGTATTTCTCCGGATCGAGTGGAAGGAAGTGTTTAGCGAGCTTCCTCCGCTCAGCGCGACTACTGCGAGTGCAAACTAGGGATCGGAAGCGCTCGGGACACCGAGCGCGGCCGACACGCGGCTCTTTGTGCCCGCACCGCCGCGATGTGAGCCACTGCTCCAGCACACCGGACAGTAGCCGGTAGCAGTCGGCCACCAGTACAGTGCGTGGCGGCTTCTTTTGGAAAAAGGATGGAAGCAACCAGGTATTTAGTTCTACTCTTGCATAACCTCGGTAAATGTATGCGATGTGCGGTATGCGGAACTCCGCATATCCCGACCGAACTAACACTACGTATATAAGTAGGTAATAGCGGCTGGTTTGTACAAGTTGGGATTCTGAATTCTGTGGAATGAACAGTTTATTCAGCTATCCCGCGGCGGACATGACACGGGGGGACTCCAATTCATTATTGTTTAGTGGGATGTAACGAGTAGTTCACCCTTCTGATCTGCCACATGTAGGTACTAGATCTATCAGAGATCAGGAGTCCTGCCATGTCAGGATGTCCTTCCTTAAATCTCTGGAACTCTAGCTGCGCCTGCGGCTTCGATCGAGTGACTGTAAGTATACTTATTCTTTTGGAGCTAAACGTTATTGCAAACCTGAAGTCGTCTAGTAGGTATGTTGGTCCAAAATTAACCCAGTAGGTACAGTGGGCAGTAGTAGTAAATAGTTATTCTATAAACATAAACTTACGAGCACATCTTTCAATGCTTGAAGTATTAAATAGGTGTTCTCAATAACAATATCCGAGTACATTACAAAATAATTTAACTCACGATATCGATAATCCACTGATATAGCCGTCCAGTACATCGTCATCGCTCCTTGAACACACGGCGTTATTATAATTATTTCATTAGTGAAACCCGTATATATGTACAACGTTCTAATATTTAGAGTTAGATCTTTTTACAACCCCGCGGTAAACTGTATGAGAATACGATCACAATGCACTGTGGCTGAGCGCTTGTGTGATGTTCAAACATAAGTACATACCTACATACAAACAGACAAACACAAATTATTAAAAGCTTATGTTTGGCGGACTCCGTCCCCCGTGGCCTCATCGTAATGAAGTATCTTTTTATAATATTAACAATACACTTTTGACGGTATTTGATTATAATGGAGATACCTATATTATGTAAAAATTACCTAATTATGATAACCCTTGTTATGTTACTCTCATACGCTCTCCCTGATGTTGTTAAAGCAATCTGTAACTTTGAATGAGCCTCAATTGAATCAGTTTCAAACTTGTGAAGGGGGGGGGGGGGGGGGAATAGGGTTATCATCTCTAATTTCACGTCTTCGCGGAACACAAATCATTAAACATGTGTCATCAATAACTTTGTTGCAGCCATACGGTGTATGATGTGTTCGCTGTCAAGCCAATCATTGTGTCATTCAGTGGACACCATTCCAGAGCCAGCAGACAATAATGACTGTAGCCGGTTTGGTGCGGCGGCAACACTGTCTGCGACGCAGGCTGCACCAGTCCGCACCCAGCAGGACGTGCGCTACTACCCCCGGACTACGCCCGTAGTATGTACTTTAAACTGGTTACACTTGGTGTTCACCAACTTTGGACGAGTGTTCAGGTGAGCTCCCCCCCCCCCCACACACCCTCGCTACACAAACACGAGCAATAATCCGTGAAGTTTGCTCGTAAACACACATTGAATAGGTTCCATTCTCGCCGCGATTATCGGGAATTCATTATTCACTCGCGATAACTTCGCATTAGGGTTGCAAGCTATGAGTGCAGTGACTTGAACACTGAACGCTCCGCGGTGCAGCGGTGCATGCGGCGGCTTCATGGTACAACCCTCAGTAATCTCTGCCGATGCCCTGGCCGCCGCCGCCGGCCGGGACAATGGTAACTGTTTCAGAATGTTGAGTTTTGTTTTCCCTGCATATTTTTGTGAATCATATAGATCCAAAAACAAACCAGCCAAGTGTGATTAGAACTCACACACGTAGAGGGATCCCGTACCATGTCAACACTGTACATTGCTTTGTAGTTGTATGACAAGATCACCCTTAAGTATATCGATATAACTATACATCGCGGACAATTCTCCAACTGTACTTATTAAGGTATCATAATCACAAAATAATGAATTGCTTCATGAAAAATTCATGATGTTAGGTCAACGGGAAGCACCCTGTAGGTTTTGATTTTTAGAGCTATAAGTGACCGTAGATTTTAGTATTTGATGTTAATTTCAACTTGATACTTAAGTACCTCCACGTGTTCAGATAGACAGACGGAATGACAACGAACAAAATGATAGGACCATTTCGTACGTTGTCATTCACGTCACCTGCTCCTCTAGATCACGTTTGCCTGCTGACTGCTGAGTCCCCTCTAGGTAAAGCGAGATGATTTTCATTTCAGAGGTGAAATCCACGACCATCGGAGTTATTCTTTTTTTTCTTATTATGCTCCTGGGGTTAACTGAAGAAAAAACCGGACATATAGAAATAATGGTCGTGTCAGCGCATACAGCCGCGCAGCGTACGTAGCTAGCGGATAGCACTAAGGAATATGTTGCCAAAAATGAAAGAAAATCTACTGCACGTGTCACTTTCTGCACCAACCGACACCACACAAACAGACAAAACATCAGTCTCATTCGAACAGCTATAGTGACTAGTTTTTTCTACTTGTCAACTTGTTTGGTAAGACCGAAGACATGGGTCTGTAGCGCCCCACAGGTATCCGTGATGAGGACAGCATCAGAATGGCGCGTTACCGAGGAGCAAAGCGCGCCTGCTGCCTGCTGCGAGCAAAGTGAGCGACAAATACTATTCGAGCAACGTGTGCTCAGTCCAGCGACCGAGTCGCGCAGAGTCCGCTGTGGTGCTGTGCCAGCCGGCCCGACGAGCCCGCGCTGTGGTGCTGTGCCAGCCGGCCCGACGAGCCCGCGCTGTGGTGCTGTGCCAGCCGGCCCGACGAGCCCGCGCTGTGGTGCTGTGCCAGCCGGCCCGACGAGCCCGCGCTGTGGTGCTGTGCCAGCCGGCCCGACGAGCCCGCGCTGTGGTGCTGTGCCAGCCGGCCCGACGAGCCCGCGCTGTGGTGCTGTGCCAGCCGGGCCGACGAGCCCGCGCTGTGGTGCTGTGCCAGCCGGGCCGACGAGCCCGCGCTGTGGTGCTGTGCCAGCCGGCCCGACGAGCCCGACGAGCCCGCGCTGACGCCGGAGGTGTCTTGTGGTGTGCATCACGCAATGCTTGCACATTACAACTCCCATCCCACGCACAACGGTATGCACCGGCTCTCACTGGCACAGCACGTTGGGGGTGCGAGGGGTGTAGGGGGTGCAGGGGGAGCAGGGGGTGCCGGCGGCGCACGGGGAGGAGGGCGTTGCTCTCTCTTGATAAATGTCAACGACAGCGCGCTCAAGAAAAATTCTAGCAATAACAAGTTGCGACAAGCTCCAGGGCGCGCGAGGAAACGGATATTAGGAATTTATTGTTCTACTTTACACAGTTTTATTGTTTCGCAGCAACTTTCGATTTCCATTTTCATATTCATTTCGTTTCCCCGCCGCAGCCGCAACTTCCAGCCCTGACTAATGTCCTGCCGCAACTTCCTCCGCCAGCGGCCAACTCTCACTTATCGTAACGCTGTACGTGACATGTGTTACATACTTGCAGCCACCACCATCGCCTACATCGCGAACTTCGCAAACTCCGTCTACTAGGGTGCCATCACCCGGAATAGAGAATATTCTCTTCACGTGGACATCAAAGCAAGTCTTATATCGTTAATTTATCGTCAGGATTCCTTGCAGTGGGACAATATCATCACTGATCTCATTGTTAATTGTTGCTTTTTGTTCAGAAACATTCCAGGATATTATTGACGACACATCTGCGGTGTTGGCAGCCAACATGGTGACATTCAGGAAACTCGGATCCTGTGACGAGAATCATTTCGTAATCACCATCCTCAAGTTTGGATTCGGATGTCAGAGCTAGTTAGCGCTGCATCGCTGTACAACGTACATTCAAACTTAGTTGTTCATTGTCTACCTTCGGCGTATACCTATGTATATTATTGTCTTACATTTCTTTGATTGACCGACTGACACAGCCGAAGAACGTGAATCGTGAAAGGGCATTGCGGTTCTTTGCACACCATCAGCTTCGTAGATCTAGTCTAATGAAGTGTCAGCAACAGTGAACAGCACTTGGATCGCACACATACTCTTCACGTTTTCACTCACATCACGCTGTACCTATGTTAATTACATCATAATTTACTTCACATACTCACACCATACTATAGAACTGTTTTATGTGTTATGAGGATTAAATAAGACGATGAAACGCTTGGAAAAAAGGTAGGATGTGCCCTCGAGCGTCGCTTGGCTCGTGTGGCGGGCGGTCTGGGGGCTCTGCCGGGCCCCCAGATTAAGTTAACATAGACATAGTCAATGTTTAGGTGCGGGGATTGATCAAGACAGACTAGAAATACAGATTTACTTGTTGTGCCCACGAATAGGCTTAAAAAATACTAACTCATTTAAGTGCCAAAGTAAGTATACGTTTCTAAAGCAAACTCCCAAGCTATGCTAAGCCTTAATAAATTTAAGTCATTTGTGTTTAAGTGAAACCAACGGCTTTACGTGCTTTCTGAGGCACCGAGGAGTCGTCGAGTCGATATGTTACAAACGGTCACCCATCCAAAGACCGACCTCGGCAAGCGTAGCTTACCTTACCTTACTTAGCGTACCTTCGATCAACTCGTGCGACTGTTTTAATTTAGCAACGAGTTACTAATAAATAAATATAATTCCATTTCATGGAAATCACAAATTATTTAAATCTGCTAGACACTAAACAAATTATCTTACGCGTTATATTGTGCTTTCCAAAATTGTATCGCAAAACGTAGTCCTGACTGCCTATAGTGTCTATTATGTCGCGTGTACCCTGGGATATGTTACCGTGTTCAGGGGCAATCCATCGATAAAGCGAAAGTGTTTAAAGCACATAAGAAATGTGTAACGGCTATGTTTTGCTATTTGCGATAACGTACCCGACACTGCCCGACACTGCCCGACACTGCCCGACACTGCCCGACACTGCCCGACACTGCCCGACACTGCCCGACAGCTGCAGACCACATCTAAATAACATTATTATTCGCATTACCGTCCCTTTACATATTTGAATTAGCAGTATGTATCACGTCTCATCCGGAACTATTTGAAATATTCACCAACTGACCAACCGAGATGCCGCCATAACGAACTCAAGGCAGAATTATCCCACAAACAATGACGAAATTACTCTCGGTGTGGCTCCAAAAGTTTTTAATAAAATACCTACTACATTGCATATAATATAGTAAGTATTACCTGGCATTTGCGAATATTAAAAACATCACTTTATTTTTTTGCGTACTTTTCGGTAAATAACTTCTGTGGGACTACGAAACTGATGATTATGTAATGCCCCGTCGCGCGTCGCTATTAATGGCTCGTAGCAAATGCTTTGCTAACATTATCATTTTTGTGTATTGTATTTTTGTGTATTGTATTTTTATTGTATCTATGCTTATATGGCTGGTCATAGAAGGACTCATAGCTGGACATACAATTTGTTGTTTTTATGAGAAACTATTTTTTAACTGTGTGCCTCAATATTGTAATTGATAAATGAAAAAAAGGAAGGAATCTTGCAAAATTTAAATAGTTAAAATATACTATAATATCTTCAGTAAGTGACGTACGAGGAGATTGAAGGTGCAGGAACAAACTAGCATGTAGGTAGGTATTGTATAGAATAGAAAACATGTGCCCTCACTAGACTCAGTGCGTTGGTTTCTGTTGATTCCTATACATAATTGTGTGCACTCAAACTGTTCGGAGATAGTTGTGTCGAATACAGCTGTTTTATCTTTTGCTTTGCTCTGTTTGGACTTACAGCCAGCTCACCCGAGGGTCCCGTACGATGAACATGTTATGCTACCACGAGACTGACAGAAGCCTGGTCTAATTAAAACAAACGAGTTTGTAGTATTAGATATATTAAAGACAATTTGATCCAAGCACAAACTTAACATTGTAGTAGGAGAACATGGTCTGCCATACATGCGTAATCTATCAGTAAGTAACTAAGTACATAAATTACGAACTAATCAACATTCATGTTTATAGTTGTCACGTGAATGTTGTCGCTGTTCATACCGTGAGTGCCACAACTCACCCCGGGTCGGAGGTAAGGTTAACACACTAATCTTAAGTTTTAATCTCGAAGTAATTTATACAATTTCAGAGACCTACCATGACAAATGTGAACGTCAAAGGTCTAAAAGTTGCGCCGGTGGCCTAAAAGTTGTGAGGACGTCGGTTGTCATGATGTGGACACGTGAAGCGAGGGTCATACCTCACATGGACAGGAAAGTTTTGAGTATGAACGTGAACAATACAGGAGGACCAATATTATCGATTGCGTGAAAGATGATAGGCTAGCCATATTATCTTTCACACAATCCATTCATCGCTTATAGAAATGTAAGCAGATGACGGCAAACAGACATGTATGGAAATAGAAGACATGCTGCACCGACCCCAAATAAATTGGGCTCAGGGCAGGACGATACTTGAAGGTGGCATGCGATGCGAGCCGCCCGGTGCAAGTGTAGGAATCAAGGCAGAGCGACTGTCTCATGGCACTGTGCGTCTTGACCGGAACCATTGGCTTCCATGTAGCTGAATCACTAGCCACTGCTAGCAAGCAAAGCTGTTGCAAGTGAGCTGCGCACACGCCGGAGACTACGCGTGTTGTTTATTATCAGAGCGAGAGAAATAAAAAAATTGCTGTCCAAATATTTGCAAAGTAGCGCTGTGTGCGAGCAAAGTAGAGCTACATGCTGCATGCTGTCGGAGCGTCGGAGGTTTAGGAGTTCTTTTCTAACAGTTGGTTGGTTACTTATTTATGATGAGCTAATGTCAAGGCCAGCGGGCGACAGACGGACAAATGTTTGTGAACAATACAGAGACGTGTAATGTGTATGCTAATGTGGCCGCAGCTCCGTGTTCGTGAGGCGATGCTATTGTTGTGTTACCTACTGTCTGCACAAACAGGGGGAGGTTTTTTTAATAATTTTATTATATTTTACGTATTGTATTTTCGTCATTTTCATTTTACAATTGTCAATTACGATATGTCAAGAGATTGTATGTTATGATAAGAAACAGTATCTACACAACAATATTTCACGAAAACGAAAATTAGAGGAACATAAGAAAGAACTTAAGAAACCCGTTCCTGGGCCTACCGGGGTGAGCACTACCGGGGTGAGCACTACCGGGGTGAGCACTACCGGGGTGAGCACTCCACCGATCAGAAGACCTTGTTTCGCATCCCTCAAGTTATTTTTTCGTACTCATTAAAGATGTTGTGCATAATTAGAAAAATGTGGGCATACCTTAGGTACACGTCCCTGCCTAACCCTTGCCGAAAAAATAAACGTGATATTATGTTTATTCTAATATAAAATAAATGCTTTCATATTCAAATGCGACCATTCAAGAACACAAGTGTTCCCTAAAAAGTAAAGACGAAACAGCAAAATAATTAAATGTGTAGCAAACAAACTTGGAACCGACGCTAACTTATGTGATGAGTGTCGCCAGAGATGTGTTTAATTCACTGCAGCACTGTGTTGTCATCGTGTAACTCACCGATGTCGGAACGCGGAGCCTAGCCACACTAACACTCACACGCGGGACGTCCTCTGTCGCCGGGCGCCGCGAGCGAACTACTACCCCGACAGCCACCCCGCTCGCGATCCGCCCTGCCTCCCCCACCCCGCGCCGTGCCCCCCACCCCGCGCCCCGCGCCCCGCGCCCCGGCGACGGGCGACGCGACGCACAAAGAAGGGATCAGCCGCTCCCGAATCCCGATCCCGACGATACTCACCGCACTTCACATTGCCGAACGCTGGCACACTGCTAGACTGATACACGGCAGTGTCCCCAGCACAGTAGCGATAGTCGTCACAAACGGACATCCCAAGCCACCACCGATCCCAGAGGTTGCGATGTTACCCCAACCTGTATAACGTACGTTAGTTGCGCATCACGATCTCGTGACTGTGTCAACAATCATGATTGAGTTCACAGAGCAGCCTTCGCCTACAAGCTGCATGGACGTGTGACATAGTGCCGCCGTGACCACCTTTTGTGCACGGCTAATCGATGGCCACTAACTGACGAGCGAACGGATATGTGTGCTCATCGTACAGGCATGCACAGAAGACCCACTCGACTCATCATGGGAGCCCACTCGACCAGGCACCAGGTGACACAGCCGTCAGCTCACACATGCGTTCGTAATGGTTCGATCAAGTATACATAATGACGATACGTCAAAAATCACGCATTCATGCACGTGTAATCAAACTGTTAGGTTTGAAGAGTGTGACTGCTTCCGTTATTTCGGTTGGATAAGGTAAGGCGAGTAGTAGCGCATACTGGAAGCAACATTATCACTCGAACGGAGGTCGCTTCCCTATTGAATGTGAAATGTATTCTAAACTGAAATTTAAAGATTAATTGATTAGCGGCGTGGCCACGAGTGGACCTAGTCGATGTGCTGCGTGTGCGGTGCGTCCTGTGTCTGCCGAGTCGTGCGCACACGCAGGACGCGCTGCATTGACATGCTAATGTGCGTGTGGTATATACGGCGCGGCGCCTCTCGCCGTGCACTGCACTCCGGCGCACTGGCCCGTGTTGCGTGTCGCGTGTCGCGTGTCGCGTGTTGTTGCTACCTCACTCCACCTCCACCTCACACGTCATGTGGCGCCACTCGTGTGTCGCACTCCTGCTGCCCGCACTGCTGCTGCTTGTGAGTCGACTTACGTATAGTTTCATACTTTTGATTTGATTGTAATACTGTAGTGTCAGCTTCAAGATCAAGATGAGAAGACTATTTGTTTTCCCGATTTATAGCGGTAATGATGAATAGATGACTCGTATATACTGATGTGTTGTTCGGCCGCAGTGGTGCAGCGGGGGCGGCGGGGGCGGCGCGGGCGGCGGGGCGGATGCTGCGCCGCTGCTCGGCCTCTTCAGTCTCCTCGCCGGGTACGTACCCACTGTCATGTGCCATGCAGTACAGCGGTACCGACACGTTAAAGCTTATCATAATATATCGTGTTACATGTTGTAGTACGAACGGCACCAATATAGTGTCGACGCTGCTGCTGAACCACCTGCAACAGAAGATCAACACGCTTGAGGTGATCGCAGACCTCATCGCCATCGCCACCAACACCAACACCACCGGTCAGTACAAACACGCACACAAACACGCATGTACACATACATATTCGTTTGCAAACGGACGTTACTGGATGTACCTCAGAGGATCACCAGTCACTAACTTTAGAAAATTATGTATTATTTATCTATCTGATACGCCTTATGCTTACCACGTAGGTACTGATAGCATAATTATTCTAAATGGTGATTCAGTGCACGTTATCCTGTTACTATTGTGTACAGCTTGCTGCTGCTGCTGTACCCTGTCAAAAGCATGTGACGGATCCGTGTTTTTATGTTCCAACAGATGGTTAACCCGGCTCCGGCGCCGACCCTCCGCCTTCAGCTCACCACCGGACACGCCAACAGTACACTCATCCGAGAAGTAATCTACACTCTGTTGTTGTTAATTTATTTTATTTTTAATCGTTATTAGTTATCTACTTAAAGGTTCTATAAAATAAATTTGTTATTTTAAATTGTTTGTTTTACTTTATAAAGTAGTACTCGCAAGGTTACGCTGTGCTTTCCGAGGACGATCAGAGGATGGGCGAACATCCATTACATACGCAAAATACTCCGCTCCGACTCCTGTTACTGGCTGCACGGCCTTAGCAGCTTGAGCATCGTTCTAAAATATAAACTTGTGGAAGAAGTTGCGTTACAATGAACGGATTCTATCCTGTTCGTGTTCTCGATATGACAAATCTCATTGTTTCCATTTACAGAACTACTGCTTACAGGTAACACAGTTCGATCGGACAACTGTTGCTGTGTGGCTGTGACCTCGTGCTTGTTCCAGCTCCACTGTGCTCACAGAGTTCCTGAATCCCTCCGCCCGCTCAAAGAATTGCCACAGTAGTTGCTCATATCAGTGATGAGTTTTCACAGTTTGTTTTCGTCTGCCTACCTCTCCGTCTCCCATAATCATCCGTCGCGTTCCTCTGACGTTGCTTTGGTATACCTTTGTCGGTATCATTCATTCACTTCTGTTCATTTCTTTTATTGACTTTTTCTGAAATGCTGACAAAAAGGCATGCAAATACCTCCTTTTACTGAAGGCTGTAAATATGATAAAGCTTCGCCCACTATCATAGAAAGCATTCACTGAACGTTTAGGTGGTGGCTGCGCACGCGCGGGGTCTCCAGAGGTCTCGCTCTGTAAGTCAACGAATAAGATCATAACATATCCATGAACTGGTTAATGTTTTTTGACTTTCTGTTTTATTTTTGCTGAATGTTGTAGCGTGTAATGTTCGGTGTTATTGAGATGGTAATGCGTGCGTGGTATATACAGCGCCGCCACTGCCGCTCCGCACTCGTCCGCCGCGCGCCGCCCGCGCACTGCTCCCGCACACTGCTCCCGCGCACTGCTCCCGCACACTGCCGCCATGTGGCGCTACTCGAGCGTCGCGCTACTGCTGCCTGCCTTGCTGATGCTCGTGAGTGACGCCTTCCCTGTTCATTATCGTGCAAAATGCAGATGAAAGAACACTGCATGTAGCGGAGATGAGAATGTTAGGGTCCATGTGTGGAGTGCCTTCAATTATTCTGAATGAGGAAGAAGTGACGGTGATGTTAGTCACAGAAAAGTAGAGAGGAAACTGTTTAGATTGGTAATTTAATTTTGGATAAGGTACGGCTAATGAGAAATGGAATGCATCTGATTTTACTATAATTGAATTAATCGTGTACAAAACGGGAGCATTATCTGCTTCACACTGACCAGCTAACGAGCAACCGTGCTGATGGACGTTTTGGCTTTTTCAGATTCCTCCAAACATCTGTTGAACCTTTTCATTTTTTCTGTGTGTGTTGTAACAAATGTACCGTCTATTGAGTTTGTCGCTGCTGTCAGTCTGTCACAGCTGTGGTCTCGGTGGCCCGTGTTCTCACGTGTGGTTTGTTCGCAGTGCTGCGATGGTGTGGACGCGAAGCCGTTATTCGGCCTAATCAGCACCTTCGGCACGTACGTACCTCCTGCACTATACACATCTGTTCAATACTACACTATGTTAATGTTAGCTGCATGAACCTGCGGCCCCGAACATTCCCGGGTGAGTGTAGTTTGCTTTCCACTCTCCCAAGAAGTATATTGTAGTAACATACTTTTGTTTAGAGAGAGCGTTGAACGTTGAACTTGTCATGACGGTATACTGTTACGTGTTGCAGTACGAACGGCACCAGTCTATTGGAGACGCTGCTGCAAAACCACGTGCAGCAGAAGATCAACGCACTCAATGCTTTGGCAAACGTCATCACTTTCAATGGCACCTTCACAGGTCTGTACACACATACATGCATAATGTAAAAATACAAGGTCACTGGATAGAGCCTTGAGGAACACCAGTAACTATCACTAAATACACAATTAGAACAACTCCTGTATCATCACCTTCTTGGTTGAAGATAATCACCGTCGTTTCGTACGATCCATACTGTTGTGTTGTGCATTCTGTCACAAGTATTGTCACGAGTCGGTGTGCTTTTGTTCTTGGTCAGGATAACGCGGACGCCAGCCCCCCCCCCCCCCCATCGCCGCGCCCCGCACCCCGCGCCTCCAGCCGCCGCCACGCATACGAACCTGCACAGCAGTTGAGAAGAGATGTGGGCTATGTTGTTGTTGTTGGTGTTGCATATATAATCGGTGTGTATTATTATCTAAGTGAACGCGATTGTTATTTTGTAATAAAATAATTCACTTAAATCACATGCTTGTTTAACTTCTGTATTTCCACATTAAATTATCCACATAAGTCAAGTTGTTATACTATTACAATGGCTAAAGAAAATAAATAATTACGATATTACATTCAGAAGTCAAATTCCAATAAACAATACAATGTAAGGTTCCAATGATCTGACTATAGTGTAATATTATCACCAGTGGGTTCATTTTGGTGATGACAAGCATACTCCAGCATCACTTCTATGCTGGAGTTACAACGTGGTGACCTGGATATACAGGTCATAGCAACAAATTCAAATTCAAACATCCAATTCAAATTTGAACAGAACTATTGTATAAGACATGTTTCTTAGTGCTGATAGACCCTTTGTGAAGAGCTCTTATATAAATATCTTGAAGCCCGTATTCCCAGAGAGGAGCAGCCTACACAGGACCCCGCTTGTTAGTCGTGAGTGTAAGCTCCTGCATTCACTATTGACACTGGCAGCTGCTACTGCCCGCCGCCGGTTCTATGTTCTATGTATATGTGTAGGTATGTTTAATCGCGAGGATAACTTTGATGTAGGATATATATCAGTTTAGGTTCCTATGTGGCGAGATAGAGGTCGCTACATCACTTTCCACCAAGACTTGAGGTCGATACCAGGATGAGTCATTCGTACATCCTGTGATACTTGTGGGGTGTTAGCGAGTCGGAACTGTCTGCGGTGATGCCTCCAGTGGCTCGGAGGGGTGCAATGTTGCGCAGTGGCTGGCTGCTGCGTCCGCCTACAGAGAAGTGCGTCTCTGCTACCTGACCGGCCGAAGTGCAGTGTGTTGTGCCAACGACGCTGAGAAGGTTGTGGATGTTTCAATTTTTCATTTCAATTTATTAGGGGTAACAATCAGCAGCATACAATACAATAATTTCGGCACAGAGTTAATATACACTACTATCTTATGATGACTATATTATATGGGACGCTCTGAATAATAATTAAAAATGTATATACAGCGAGTACAGCAAAACTTAAACTTGAATCTACGGGTAATGAATTTCCTATTAAAAGAGGTGTTCGCCAAGGAGATCCGATATCACCTAAAATATTTTCAGCGGTGCTAGAAATGATTTTCAGAAATCTAAACTGGACCAAAAATGGCCTCAATATAAATGGCGAAAATCTCAGTCACCTACGCTTCGCAGACGATTTGATTTTATTTTCAGAGGACGCAAGAACTCTGGAAATAATGTTACAGCAACTATCCGACGAAAGCGTAAAGGCTAGCCTGACAATGAACCTAACGAAAACCAAAATTATGACGAATTCCCAACAGATAGTACCCAACGAACTGATTATAGTAAATAATGAACAAATAGAATATGTAAATGAATATATATACTTGGGCCAACTTATATCTACAGATGGCAGCATGAATAAAGAAATAGAACGAAGAATAACCAATACTTGGAAAAAGTTTTGGTCTCTAGTTAACTCCTCGTAACACACGTTTACGCTGAGTATACAGCCACCGTCACCATGCATCGTATTGCAACTATGCATTTACTGGAAATCAGAGATACTTGTTTTTCTTTTGTATTATATTCAGTCTTACACTAGCCACCAGCTCAATATCCTGTATTAAGTGATTAAATTAATATTGTAACAAATAAATATTTTTTTAACTAAAATCCCGACCGCCGAAACATAACTGGCGCAGTCGGTAGGATCGCGACGCTCTAAGATCGAATCCAACTCTTCATCTTAAGAGTGACGGTTCTCAAATCGTTCTATCGCGGTCTACAAAGAACCTATCGCGCGGTCGGACACCTCTACGGTCATCGGGATAATTCTCCGGAGAATTGGAGGAAGCTGTGCTGGCCGAGACTCGACTCGACGGGAGATGCAGTGGCTGTTTTGGTAAGTGCTCTTATTTACCAAGTGTCCTTGCTCTATTTCCTGTCAATTTTTTTTTTATTTGTGTATTTTTGTGTTAATCTGTGTGTCTGTCTATAAGCTAAAATCGCAGTAGGCATCCACATAATTATAATAAGTAGCGTAAATATTCCACGAGTAAATTCCAAGTGTTTAATTTGACACCTCTATTGTTTTGCGTTAAGCGCCACTAGGCAGTAAAGCTACAGTAAAACAATGTCGCTCAGGGATTATGATGCTAACTATAAACCTTACAAACTAATAGCAGATTTAATGCCAAGATATGATGGTAATCCTAAATTACTTAATTATTATATTAGGGAAGTAGAAAACTTATTACAGTTAACTTCCGAGGCAGATCGTGCACATCCAGCATTTATTTGTTTAATTAAAAGTAGGCTTGGTGGTCCAGCCATAGACGCAATAGCGTATGAAGGCTACTTAAACTCATGGCCATCAGTTAAAAACGCGTTAATTAGGCGACTTGGCGAACCACGAAACGAGATACAAGTTATGCAGGAGCTAACGCGAGTGCGTAAGTCTAAAGGAGAAGACGCCGAAAGCTTCGGCAAACGCCTCCGTGAGCTGTTAGATACTCTGTATTCCGTAGGAGAGCATGGTAATAAATCTTATTACGAAAAGATGGTTATTGAACAGTATATAAACCAGTTAGACTTCCACGTCTCGTTGGGCGTTCGAATCGCAAAACCAGAGACCTTCGAAGAAGCCATTATAGCGGCTAGACAAGAAGAGGCTAGGCTTGCATATAATAGAGGTAACTATATTAATAATAATCCTTCAACGTCACAAGCAAAGCCAAAGGAGTTACCTAAACAACCAGGCAATAATAATCCCATCCGTAATACAGCTAACCCATTCATACCAGGCTTTATTATTCCGCCACAAAATTTTGTACCGCAACAAAATAATATGACCCCCGAACAGCGTCAACAATGGGTACAATCCGCATTACCCTGGAAAGCCAGACCAGCGTCAGGTAACTCTAGACCAAATGGTTCAGGTAACTTTAGGAATCAACCCAACATTCCAAAACAGGTGGTTCCCACGCCAGTATCATCGGACGTCACAATGCGTACGGCAGGTAAGCCAGAAAAACCACAGTTCGCTCAGCAGTTGTACTACATTCCAATTCAGATGGCCACACAAGATCAACCAGGACCCAGTGACATGGGACTCTACGACAATGTACCAGACGGTAACGGCATATCGTTCGAACCGAATGCAACCGTGAACGAACAAGAGGTAGGTGCTAACCAGGATTTTACCTTGGACACCAACCGAGACAACCAGACCTAGTTTCGATAAATTTCCAGACCAAGAAATATTTACCGTACATAATACTACCAGAGTTTGACGGTAAGTTTCTTTTAGATACAGGGGCCAGCCATTCAACTATAGCAACTGACGTAGTTGCAGGCACTATATTTGAGTACTGCGTAGAAACAGAACCCTTCCAAATTAATACAGCACACAGCTCATCAGTTCACGACAAGGTAGTTTATCTTCCTTTACCTCCCGCGTTTAATAGCGATATAACACATAAATTTCTAATATTTGACTTTGATCCTAAATATAAAGGTCTTATCGGAATTGACCTTCTGCAAAAATTAAAGAGTAACATAGATTTAAATAATAATATTCTACGTACATCTACAGCGGAAATACCAATACACTTTAGTTCTCCACCCCAAAAGATAAGTATAGAACCCAGATGCGAAAAGATTGTAAAAATAAAAACTAACTACCTAGATGGACAATACCTTCACGACGATTTAATCTGGTCAGATGGTCTTATGTCCCCAGCAGCTATAGTAAACGTTACAAACGGTTCTTTTAAAACATCGGTAATTAATCATAGTGACCAGAAGAAATGCATTCCATTTAAGCCGTCAATTGAATTAGAAGAGTTTCCCAAAATTAACGAAAAAGATAATCACGATATTAATACCATACAGGTTAAAACTAACCAAACATTACAAATGGACCAAACATTAAACGAAAACCTAAAAAAAATCAATACAGATCATCTAAACGAAGAAGAAAAGCGCGAAATAACCCGGTTATGCTATCAGTACAGGGATTTGTTTTATGCGGAAGAAATACCACTTACTTTTACACATGCCGTTAAACACGAGCTTAGATTAAGTGACAATACACCAGTTTTCGTACGTAGTTACAGACAGGCTCCTCAACAACGAGAAGAAATTCGCAAACAAGTAAACAAGCTCCTTCAGCAAGGTATCGTGCGAGAGAGCATATCCCCTTGGTCATGTCCCGTACATATTGTACCCAAGAAGCCCGATTCCTCAGGTAACGTCAAATGGAGGCTTGTAATAGATTACAGACGTCTCAACGATCGTATCGTTGAAGATAAATACCCCTTACCAAACATTCATGATATATTAGATAGATTAGGACGAGCACAATACTTCACTACCCTAGACCTTGCTAGCGGTTATCACCAAGTGGAAATGCACCCAAATGATATTGGAAAAACCGCATTTACCACAGAACGAGGACACTATGAGTTCCTTCGAATGCCCTTTGGTCTCAAAAATGCCCCAAGTACATTTCAAAGACTTATGGACCATATATTAAGAGGCTTAGAAAATGTTTATACATACTTAGACGACGTAATAATAACATCTACGTCCCTGCAGCAACACATGGAAAAATTAAAACAGGTATTCGATAGATTCAAACAACATAATCTAAAGATTCAGCTAGATAAATCACAATTTTTACAAAAACAGGTTAACTTCTTAGGACATGAACTAACAGACGAAGGTTTAAAACCAAACAATGACAAGATAAAAGCCGTAATTAACTTCCCCCTACCAAAGTCTCAGAAGGAAATAAAAGCCTTCCTTGGTTTAGTCGGTTACTACAGAAAATTTATAAAAGATTTTGCCAAACTCACAAAACCAATGACTCTTTGTCTAAAGAAAAATAGTAAAGTAACACACTCCCCAGAGTTCTTAGAAGCATTCAATAAGTGTAAACAGATCTTGACTAACGCCCCAATACTACAGTATCCGAATTTCGATGAGCCCTTCATCCTCACCACCGATGCATCAGATGTAGCATTAGGTGCGGTGTTATCCCAAGGAATAGTAGGATCGGACAAACCAGTAGCATTCGCATCCAGAACACTGTCAGATACTGAATCTCGTTACTCTACAATAGAGAAGGAGCTACTCGCCATAGTATGGGCAATTAAATATTTCAGACCCTACCTCTATGGTAGAAAGTTTATTATCTACACAGACCACAGGCCTCTCACCTGGCTAATGTCATTAAAAGATCCTAACTCTAAATTAACTAGATGGCGTTTAAAACTCTCGGAATATGATTATAAAGTTATATACAAGAAAGGTCGTCAAAATACTAACGCAGACGCTCTATCACGTGTTAAAATCTTCCATGGTAGTGTCGACTCTCTAGCGGTTAATTTTGATGATAACGAAGATGAGGAGATAATCAATAGAATATTCGAAAATGCACGTAGAGAAGCCGAAAATCAAATAGACATAGTAGCACCTGATGAAAACATACAATTACAAAACCCAAGCATTCCCGAATCTCATATGGGTACGGATAGTATGAGTATAGTGTCAGCCGAATCCGAACTAGTGTCTACAAGACATACACAGCCTGACAACGAAAGTAAAGGTATACCCATAATTACAGACGCTATTGATAGACAGTTGAAACAGTTCCATATTAGATCAACGCCCGGTTCCACGTATAGAGTAGATAACAGATCCACTAACTCAAAAGTAGTTATAAAAGATGTCTTTATCCCAGTTAATGATACAGAGTCCGAGATAATTAAATTTCTTAAAGAACACACTATTGCTGATCGTATATTCCATTGCTATTTTTATAATGAAGAATTATACCATGCCTTTTCTAGGGTATATACAACAATATTTAATGAGAGAGGCCCTAAGCTACTTAAATGCACAACACGCGTAACTCTAGTAGAAAACAAACCTGAACAACAAGAGTTAATTAAGAAGTATCACGAAGGTAAGACTGTTCACCGTGGTATTCAGGAAACGTACAAGCAGTTGCACAGAAATTATCATTGGCCAAACATGCTCCTTACCATTCAAAGTTTCGTTAATCAATGCGACACCTGTTTGAAATCTAAATACGAACGCAACCCTCTTAAACCACCTTTAGCTATAACCGATACACCTCGAAAACCGATGGAACATATATTTATGGACCTTTATTCAACCGGAGGCACAACGTTCCTTACAATAATTGACAACTTCTCTAAATACGCACAAGCGGTTCAATTAACAGCATGCAGCAGCGTCCATATAGCTGAAGCATTATTAAACATTTTCTCCGTGTTAGGCTTACCGAACAAAATAACCACAGATTCAGACACTAAGTTCGATAACGACGTTATTAAAGAAATATGTGCCCTACATAATATTCACATACATTTTACAACCCCCTATAATCCAAATTCTAACTCCCCTATTGAACGTTTACACTCTACCCTAGCTGAGATAATTAGAATACAAAGAATGACCAACAAAGATGACCCTATACAGCTAATCATGAAGTACTCTATAATAGCATACAACAACGCTATCCATTCGGCAACAGATTATACACCTCACGAGTTATTATTCGGACACACAGCGTCCAGAAACCCATTAGAGTTATATTATCCAAAAGAATTTTACCAGGACTATGTTATTAAGCATCGTGCCAATGCAGAGGCAGTTCAGGAGTGCATTGCTGCACACATGTCCAAAAACAAGGAGCAGGTGATTGCTAAACGTAACCAAGATGCAGAAGAAATTAAATTCAAGGTAGGTGAAACTGTCTATAAACAGGTAGCAAAGTCAGCGCGCAGTGACAAAACGAAGCCAGTCTTCAAAGGACCATACAAAATTATACACCTTCACCCAAATAACGTGGCTGAAATAATAGGTAACCATCCAAATTCTAAGTCCATTAGGGTTCACTTCAAGCTACTACGGAGGCCTCATCTTGTTGCAGGACCTTCATCGCAGGAGCCGTCGTGCTCAACACAACAGCAACCGTTACCATTACCCACGTAGATAATGACAACGGTATCCTTCTCCTAAAGCAAGGTCAACTCCTTAAACAGGACAACTACTTTAGCCTTGCTTGCGTTTACAATATTACCAATCTGCAACTCACATCTACCCAATTGATGTCTCTTTATGCAAGCACGAAAAACGCCGAGAATACAGCATCGGGAGATTTACATAAAACGTTTAGGAATCAACAGTAGCTAGTATTAGCATTAGTAACATATACAGGATAGAGAAGTCAATTAAAGTCAAAGCTTACAGCACAGAACATTCAGTTAACTTTATTCTCGAAATCCCTTCAATTACCCCAAAAACATTCGACCTTATCCACCTTTATTCAATCCCAAATAAAAACAACCTAACTATTATCCCCAAATCCAAATACCTAGCACTTGGTAATGATGAGTACGCTTACCTGGAAGAAGATTGTCAGCCACTGACCGACAACACCCAGCTCTGCAAGCTCCTCGACACCAGAAGAATCGAAGACACAGATGACTGCATACTATCACTCATCCAACATCGCCCAGCGAATTGCACCCACGCTAAGATGAACTTAAGAAGAGGAAAAGTTCAGAAGATCGGGGACAACAACTGGCTACTTGTCCTGACAGAAGACGAAGTCACCAAAACTCAATGCAACACCAAGACAGACTACAAGAAGCTATCTGGGATTCATCTCGCTACAATAACAGAAGATTGCCAGATGGTCGTCATGAATAAGACATTGCGATCTCACACCGACACAGTCGTCATCAACGAGATTATACCCTTACCCGAGCAACATCAAGTCCCAGAATCGATACAATACGAACTCCAACTAGAAGACATCTCACTAGACAGCATCCATGAACTTATCAATAAGGCAAGCGACATCTCCGTGCCAGAAGAAGATAGTTGGCCAATCATAGCCGCTACACCCAGCTGGAACACAATCATCCTCTACATACTACTGGTTGCCGCAGCATCCTGGAAGCTGTATCAGTGGAAGAGAAAGAACACCCCGGAGGACACCAAGGGCAGCGCGGACGCCGCCAGAAGCAAGAGTTGCTTCTATCTTATGGAGGGAGGAGTTAACTCCTCGTAACACACGTTTACGCTGAGTATACAGCCACCGTCACCATGCATCGTATTGCAACTATGCATTTACTGGAAATCAGAGATACTTGTTTTTCTTTTGTATTATATTCAGTCTTACACTAGCCACCAGCTCAATATCCTGTATTAAGTGATTAAATTAATATTGTAACAAATAAATATTTTTTTAACTAAAATCCCGACCGCCGAAACATAACTCTCTTAAGGAAATATTTAAGGATAAAGATATGCCAATGACAGCAAAGAAGAAAGTATTCGAAATAATATATGCATTATGCCATGCTTACTATATGGGTGCCAGACATGGGCGTTAACAGAGTTACAAGAAACTAAATTAAAAGTCTGCCAAAATTCAATGGAAAGAAGCATCTTGGGTATAAAAAGGAGGGATAGAGTAAAATTACAAATAATTAAGAAAAATACCAAATTTAAAAATACACACACAGCATACAGACAGCTCAAATGGCGTTGGACAGGACATATGTCGAGAGAAAATATAGAAAAATGGAGTAGATTAGCAACAGAACGTTATCCAAGGGATGGAAAAAGAAGTAGGGGCAGACAAAACAAAAGATGGGAAGATGACTTGCGGAAAATAGCTGGCCCAGTATGGAGTCGAGTAGCCAGAGACAGGAATACGTGGAAATCTTTAGAGGAGGCCTTTGTCGGCAGACAGGCTGTTCAACAAAAGCAACCAGTTGCCGATCACTTTAATATAAATTATAACTAGAATGTACATTTAGTTTTTAGCAAGTAGGCATGTATTAAGATATTGTAAAAAGTAACAGCAATAAAGGCTATATTTATATTTACTTTACTATCTATTGACCAGGTATGGTGTGAGGTGGTAATGAATGGAAATGCTATCGAATGTCTTTCCCCTTATTATGTTTCGGCACATACAAGGACGAAGGAGGCTTTTCACAGATCATAACTTGACGAATTTTGCGTCTTGACTTGGGCCTGCACCCGTATAAAATTCAACTCACCCAGGAATTGAAGGTAAACGACTATAGACAACGACGTGTGTTCGCTGAATGGGCACTGGAGCAGTTAGCAACTGACCGTTATTTTCACAGAAAAATTATCTTCGGCGATGAGGCCCATTTCTGGATGAATGGGTAGGTAAACAAACAAAATTGTCGAATTTAGAACAATACCAATCGACATGAGATCCAAGAGCGTCCAATGCATCCCGAAAAAGTTATAGTTTGGTGTGGGTTTTGGGCTGGCGGCGTCATCGGGCCATATTTCTTTGAGAACAACGTTGGCCAGGCCATCACTGTCAACAGCGAGCGCTATAGGTCGATGATTACCAACTTTTTTTGGCATGAACTGGATCATCTGAACACCAACGACATTGGTGGACGTGGTTTCAACAAGACGGCGCTACGTGCCACACAGCTCATGCCACATTGAATATTCACGAGAGATTTGAGGGCATGGTCATCTCACGTGTGAACTGGCCACCGAGATCTTGTGACCCGCTAGACTTTTTCTTGTGGAGTTTTCTTAAGTCGCAGGTCTATGCGAATAAACCACAAACCACAGCGGCCCTCAAAGCCAACATAACCTATGCCACAGGGCGAATTCAGCCTGATTTATGCGCAAAAGTCATGGAAAATTGGATATCTCACATGCGCTCCACCCAGAGAAGCCGTGGCGGACACTTGAATATTCCACACATAATGGCATCACTACATCTTTCAAATAAATAAATAATTTCGATCATATCTCACACACACTTTGTTTTATTTAAATTTAAAGATACGACACGCTTAATGAAAGACCCTGTATAAGTGAAATAATTTGGAAATCGATCGTTAGTGTAATTTTTGAGTTCATCCTTATCAAACAAACAATCTCAACTTTCTTCTTCATTACATTGTAGCCGGATGAATTTAAAAGAACGACATCCAACAATTGTAACTTTTTACCAATGTATAAAGACACAACAGACCAAAGATAATATTTGCTAATTGGTTTTGTTTTTTCTATTATAAATTACTTCAAAACAACTCGATTTTTATTGCAACTTCACTAAGCTCGAGATTATTTATATACAACGATGTATCGTTGTATATAAATAATCTCGAGCTTACAACAGACAGAATTATGTATTTACGAAGAAGAGGAAAACAACATTTTGACAACTGATTGAATTGAACGGCTCATCTGCCTAGCCTTGCCTAGTTTGGGTCGGCTTCCAGTCTGACTGGATGCAGCTGAATTCCATTTTTTAGGAGCGATTGCCTTTCTGACTTCAACAACCCAGTTACTGGGCAACACGATTCCCCTTTGTAAGACAGATTGTCAGACTTTCGGGCTCCTGACTAACCGTAACTACTGTCAAAGGTCTTATTCCAGCCGGAACCAACGACTTAAAGTGCTTTCCGAGGCACAGAGGAGTCTCAATAAGCAATGAACAGTCAACCATCCACAGACTGACCTCGCCAAGCGTAGATGAACCCTCAATGGAACCGTGCGGGAATTAAAAGACGAAGAAGAGTCTGATAACTGTTAACCGTAAAATCAAATTAACATATTAGAATCGCAACGATATTCAAAAACTATTCATCACCTTAACAAAAGGGAAATGATAAATCGAGAGCGTCATCAATCCGCGGTAATTCTTAACACCGCATTCAGAATATTATGTTTTAGCAAACTGTGAAGGGCAAATGTTATCTCCATGATTTTCTTGTGACAGAGAAATTTATTATGATAGGGATTGTTACTTTGATGCTTAAATAATCATCCAAAAGTAAGTATGTCGAAAAAAAAACTTTTTAAGCATATTGATTCGATATTCTTTCTCTCTTTTGCGAAACCGGGCTAAGGAACTGGAGGCAGCTTGCTTTGACTGTTACATGGAAAAAATAGAATCCTCAATTTCCAAAAATCCTAAATGTTTCTGGTCGTATGTCAAAAGTAAAAGAAATGGTAACACGTTACCTAATGTGTTACACTACATGGACTCGTCTGCAGATACAGGTGAGGGCAACTCTGAGCTTTTTTCTTCCTACTTTCATTCTACTTTCCAAGAACCTGAATCATTATCTGACGACCAGGATGTTAATATGGACACTCAATCCGATAGCTCGGTGAACTTGAGTACGGTCAGCGTTTGTCCGGAGACGGTCCTCAAGCTACTCAAAGGTCTAGACCCATCTAAGTCTGGCGGGCCAGATTTCATACCCCCCATTTTCATTATTAATTGTGCAAAGAGCCTGGTCGTACCGGTCTGTTTGCTGTTCGAACGATCACTGAGGGAGGGTATCGTACCGATGATGTGGAAATCAGCCTTCATCACGCCAATCTTTAAAAAGGGGGATAAATCTAAAGTAGATAACTATCGGCCCATATCCAAGTTATGTATTTTATCGAAAGTTCTTGAGCGATTAGTTCACGCGGAGATTTATTCAGCTATGCAACGCCACTTTGACAATGAGCAACACGGTTTCCTCAGAAAACGTTCTACTGCCTCCAACCTGATACTATCCAATGAATTTATAAGCACTGGGATGGAGGAACGATGCCAGGTCGATGCGATTTTTACGGACTACAGTAAATGTTTTGACCGCATAGATCATAGAGTACTTCTTCAGAAGCTACTGTCTGCAGGTATTCACGGCGACCTATTCCGGTGGTTTTCGTCTTACATAGATAATCGGACGCAGGCTGTAGTCTTACGTGGATACATATCGGGATGGAAGTCTGTCCCATCAGGAGTGCCTCAGGGCTCAATTTTAGGACCTTTATTATTCACAATATTTATCATGGACATAAAAAAATGCTTTATAAACTCACGTATCTTACTGTTTGCTGATGACATGAAGGTCCTAAAATTCATACGCACACTATCTGACTCTGAGCTACTTCAGTCAGACCTTGACAGATTCGTACAATATTGCAAAACCAACAAACTTCAACTAAACGTTACTAAATGTTTCCATGTAATATACACTCGCCAGAAATCTGTCATTGGTTCAAAGTATAGACTAGACGGTACTTACATACGCAAAGAAACCAGTGTCAGAGATCTTGGTGTAGTACATGAAAGCAAGCTACTTTTTGATGAACACATAGAGACGGTCGTCAACAAGGCGTTCAGAACTTTGGGTTTCATCATTAGAGCTTGCTCTGGCTTTCGTTCCTTAAAACCACTCAAAGTCCTTTACTGTTCCGTAGTGTTCCGTTGTGCGTAGTCACCTGGAGTATGCTTCCCAGATATGGAATCCTCAATATGAGATTTACAAATCTCGTATTGAGTCTGTCCAGAGAAAATTTTTGCGGTACTTGGACTTCAAGGCTAGGCAATTCTCAGTTGACTATGAACACCGCTGCAAGCGATACCATTTCTTACCATTGGAATTAAGACGCAACGTCAATGACATCTGTTTCTTAGCAAATATCGCAAACGGCTCGGTGGATTGTCCCGAACTACTAGGCAAGATACTTCTTCGCACAAACCTAAACCTAAGAAAACGGCCACTACTCCATATACCATACACATTGACAAATTACAGGCGTAACGCCTTCTGTATACGTAGTACTATAGCCTTTAATAGTTTACCACCACACTTGGAAATTGACTTATTCTGCTCCAGCGCACATAAAATTAGAAAAAATTTGAGCAATGAATGTTTTGATAGTCGCAAATAGCATTTCAATTCTATTTTCGATGTTGCACGACTTGATATAGAAAGTAGTTAATTTTAGTTATTTTAATTTTTTTTTAATTTTTTTTAATTTTAGTTAGTGTTATTTTTGTAACCAGTTAATTAATTACAGTCACCAACGACCAACGCAAATGGTATGTTACTAAATGGACTTTTATATGTGGAAGCTTGTCATTAGCAATTGTCCTAAAATATAAAAGATATTTATAATTATTATTAGTCTGTAAGCTTTCCTTAAAAAATAAATAAATAAATAAATATTATAAATACAAACCTGAAACCATCTTAGAAAACAGAAATCAAAAAATCTATTGGGACCGAACAATAATTACAGAACAAAACTATACATTATAATATTGCAGACCTGATATGACCGTTCAACACAAATCCAATAAAATAGTTTACTTAATAGATATAGATATACCTAACTCACACAACATCCAAACTACAATATCCAAAAAACTTAGCAAATACCAAGACCTCGCTATAGAAGTAAAAACCCAAAGAAGGGCACAAACCGAACACATCCTCCCTATAGTACTGCCCTCTACCGGTGTAGTACCCAAGGCTCTCACACATGCCTTCCCACACACTTCACATGCTTCAAATAGCCACCTGACTCCCCGAATATTCCTGACTTCTCCTACATTGTCATCCACCTTCTCAATTTAATGTTCCCCTTACACACTTGGTTCCGGCCCGTGTCGAAGGTCGTAAACTATCTTAAAAAAGAGAAGAAAAATAAAGTAAGTTCTAGATTATGTGAGGAGCTGGTGCCTGAGATAGGTGCACCGTGCAACACCTGTATTACAGATCATCAGGACCTCAATCTGTGGTGGCAGTTATACTTACATATGTAAAACAAAAATAACAAGAAAAAAACTAATTCTATTTTTAATTTATTTATTGAATCTACATATCGCACACCCAGATCAAAACTGACACAACTCAAAAAATAAAATTTTCATTGCTCTGATTTAAAACCACGTATTTCTCATTTTTTTTGTCAGTAATGTTAAGAAACGGGACCTTAAATCAGGTCATAAACATGTTGTAGAATGTAAGTTTATTTTAACTGGACCGGGAATCAACACTTTTTATTGATACCACATTATTTTAACTGGACCGGGAATCAACACTTTTTATTGATACCACATTATTTTAACTGGACCGGGAATCAACACTTTTTATTGATTACCACATTATTTTTTTAGTTGCTATTGAACATTCTTGAATTTTGAGTTGTCATAGTTTTGATCCAGCAGTGCGATATATATGTTTTTATTTAAGATCATGAATATATAATAACATTAGAAATAATAATGACGCCTAATGTGCGTGTACATGTATTGTATGTGTATGTTAAGTGAAAGAGGAGTGAGAGGGTTTGTGTAGGTGTGTGTGTGTTTGAATGTTAGTTTGCGTGTGAGTGAAAGTTTGTGTCAGTTCGTGGATTGCTTAGAAACTTGGGTATGCTCTAACCTTAGAAAAGTTTTTGCGTTGAGATATAATCGAGCTATTGCAACCAACTAACGAATAATATTTTGGGTACTGAGATTGAAAAAAAAAAATATCAATGTATTACTCAACATATTACCAAAGTCGACTGCTCCAACAATTATGTTCACTTGGAACTGTCAACTTTTTTCAAATATGTTACTAGTACTTAGGATGTAATAAGCCTAAATAAAACACATAGAAGTCGACATGTCAATGTGTCAAGGATTTATATTGTAAACAATATGTACATTTTTAATTGTGAATGAAACCAATAAAATACGGAGTAAAATAAATAAGCTGTTTTAGTAGCAGTATTAGTCAGTCAGACGATCGGTCGGTCGGTCGGTCGGTCGGTCGGTCGGTCGGTCGGTCTGTCGGTCGGTCGGTCGGTCGGTCGGTCGGTCGGTCGGTCGGTCGGTCCGTCGGTCGGTCGAAGACATTGACTAACTTTTCGTCATGGTTGTCATTGTCATGTTGGTAGTGGTGTTAGTAATTAATGTCGTCGACGCCATGTCCATTTCAATGTTGACCCCATAGCGATTATAAGCGAACCCGATGACCTTGAAAATGACACCCAAGACGAAAAGTTAGTCAATTTCGTGCACCACACCAAGTTATAGTTTTATGTCACGGTTGATAGAACTAGGCCAAACACGATGGGCTCGTAGCGACATCTATCTCGTTACATACGAACTAAATCTGACGAAACCTGCATTGCGATATTAAAGTTATCCGCGCGTTAGAGCATAATATACTTACAACAACCCGACATCAACCGCTGAGCGGTAGCCCACCAGACACAGTACCCTATTCCTCAACCCCCAAAGGCATATCATGCGCAGCTAACGAGTTCCCATGGTCACCTTCTGTCTACATCACCAGTTCGACTGGAAGGTGCAGACACCAGCACATCAAGCTATACTAAACTATCCAAGAAATTTGACAGATTGGGTAGGTTGATGTGCTGGCCTCTGTACTACATATAGCTTTAATTTTTTTTTAAAGTTACATAAGTATACCAAACTTTAGCACATACAGACGCTCTTGATTGAGAAACAGATTTCGGAATGACACAAACATACCAACATTGTTAGTTTAATAAAAGTCATGTTATCAGAAGAAATAATCACACGTAGCAGTTGGGGAAAAGTCAGGCAGCGAGCTTGTCTCAGCGGGCTTAGCCAAGCGGTCGTGAGGAGCGTCAGTGGTTGACTCGATGTTTACTTCCTTGTTGGTGTCTGAATGCACACAGACGTAACAATACTTCCCAAAGGAAGTACTACAGTCGTGGCACGTGCAATGCTTTATAGTGATTGTGGCGAGTACACGTGCCGCGCGTGTTGTGTGCAGTGTGCGGTGCGTCGTGTCTCTGCGCACGGGCCTCTTTGAGATGGTAATAAGCACGCGGTATATACCGCAGCGCCGGCGCCGCTCCACACTTGTCCACCACTCGCCGTCCACCAGCGCCCTGCTGACGTGTCGCTGCTCCCACACACCCACACACCAACACACCATTCTGCTTTATCCGCGTGTCCCTACAGCACCAAAAACTCCGTCATGTTGCGCTACTCATGCGTCGCATTGCTGATGGCTGCGCTGCTGATGCTCGTGAGTTTCCGTATTGTGTAATATTCTTGAGAGCCTTCATTGTTGACGGCGATGGGAATAAGGGCAACCAAAGCTCTATAGCGTGTCACCCCCCCACACCTGTGATCCCATTTTCAAATAACTACTCCTTCACCACACGCGGAAGCCGAAACCGGTACATGTAACCACGTGTGCGTGGTAATGTCCAGCAACGTGCGTGTCTTGTGAAGCGTGTGAGCTGCCATGGTGACGTGTCGCTTGTCCGCAGAGCTGCAGCTGGCGCGAGGCGGACGCGGCGCCGTTCTTTGGACTGCTCAGTTTGATTGCCGCCCGGTACGTACTGCTCACGGCTATACTACTTGTAGTACGAAGTTTTTGAGTTCGAATTAAGTTGCCCCAATACTCGTTCGTTATAACGTTACGTCATTGTTTTGACAGATGGGTACTTGTATATTTATTGCATTGATAATAATCAATTTGGATTCAGTAGATCCCTACGCGCGGGTGTCTCACGCATTTTGAATAGTGACAAGTGCAATGTGATCCATAGTATCGCACTATCGGTGTCGGTAAGATAGTTCGCATTGGTCAGTTTGTCGACGTAACGTGACAACGAACCGCCGCGCGTCGTCTCACAACATCGCAGAGAGAAGTGTTGGGACAACGTGCTTCTTGCTGCCGCCCGTTCTGCACTGTTGTTCACAAAACAAACTCGTCGCCGTCTGAACCGTGAAGTCTTGAGCGTAGGGTTCCTCACCAAATTAGTAGAAAATATAACCTCAGAACGAAGTCTCATGATGAGATGGGACATCCCATCATTAGATGGGGCTTTGTCTATCTACCTGTTTGTTTGTCACAGATGCTTATTTCCGGACAAACTAACAACCAATAAACGATGTACTTGTAAAATAAAACTACCGAGTCTTCTCTTTATTAAAAACATCACATTATCTTCATTTAATAAAGGAGATGTTTCAAATTGGGCCAAGCCTGTGTACACTATCTCAATAAAAATTATAGTTTAGAAAAACTAAAAAAACACGCCTTTATAGAAAATCCGACTAAAAAATAGAAAATAAAATTTAATAAATTTGGATTAAGAAAAGTGTAAATTAAAACAAATGTATTTTAATGGAAAAAAGCGTGGGGTGCATAGTGTCAATAGTTATAAACATTTTCTATTTTTCCATGGTTACTGTCATTCACAGCGAGCTCCATGTATTGGCGTGTATTCTTCAATATTAACATTGTAACTACCAAAATACTAAATCCTCGTTGGGCAGGTTGGACTCGCTTTTTGCCAGTATTTTTTATTGTTGGAATTATTGCGAATGTATAAATAATATATGATTGATTATATTATGTCATAATTATGTAGTCTGTGCTTTCTGCAAAGTAGTAACGGCTTTTTATATCTGTTTAACTCGTTACGGAAAAACTAAAGAGAGAATAATTTAATTATTATCATTTTTATTGGCAGCCCCTACAAACACTCGTAATATCGTATTAATAACGTTGTGCGTTTGATGTCACAGTAACTCTAACGGCACCAGCACGTTGGGCAACCTTGCGATCGCGGGCTTGCAGACCAAGATCAACGCGCTTGAGACGATCGCCGACTTAATCGCCATCGCCACCAGCTCCACCGGTCAGTACGCGCACAGCCGCACACCCGCACACCCGCACACCCACACACCCACACATCCAAACCACCAGTAGTACTTGTATCAAACCTTCACAGGATCGCGTCTTGCAGAATAGCCATGAGCTAGTTACCTGATCACTATTTGTTTGTGCTGACAGACTCCTGCTCGTAGCACAATACTGCAACCCGTGCCCCGCGGGGCGGCTGCAACTGCTTCTACTGCTGTCATGAGCTCTCAAACCCATTTGTTTGTTTTGACAGGTTAACGATGACGTCACACACCCCCGCGCATCGCTCGCTGCTGCAGCAGGATTTTTCACTTACCTACAATTTATTATTTTAAAAATAAACGTGGTCTTTGAACTGTGTGCTAGTTTTAATCTGAAAGATTTATGAGATATTTTTAAGGAAATAAATAAATTAAATAACTATGGTTTTTGGATGAATCCAAATGAATTGAGTAGCTGAAAGTGTTGGTGACCCAGAGATGAATAAGACAAAATGAACAAGAGCCGTAGGAATACGGTCATATTCATAACGAGAGGGTAGATAGACGAATGTGCAGCCAAAATCTACTAACTGCATGCGGTGCACTGAGCAACCTAGAAATGGCTACGTTAGCAGCGCACCTTCCACAGAACTAAGAAAAGCAGTTGATTTTAATTACGAGATTTATTAATGGATGGAGATGTCGCTGATGGATTGCCGACTGTGTCTGTTTTCCGAAACAGCTCTGTTCTGTGAAACAACTGAAGCACGCCCGTGCTCTGGATCGAGACGTCTTATTTGTGATTCCTCGTTAGTTGTAAGGCACCAAGCAAGCGACCGACCAATGACTGCACGGCTCCGGTTAGGTTTCATATTAGGTTTAGCAGGAGTGCAGTACTCTTTCTTTATCCTGCTTTTCACAAAAACTTTTCCTTCCGTTTCTGCCTTTTGCTAGAAACTTTTGACTAGAAACTCATATTTTGCTTTTGCTTGCTGACATCATATCTGAGAGCTGTTTGCACCGCCACGGTATAACTGGTTACTGTTGGTAAGTTTTGCAACTGTTTCTTCACAGATTGTGGTGATGCTTGATTTAAATTCCTTGACTCTGTTTTGTAACTCTATTTTGTAACTAATTGGACCAATTTTGATTGGATTTACTTTAGCGTTATGCGGCAAATATCTCATGAAATGGGCTCCAATTTGCTTTATAAAGCTCAAAAGCTCAAAAGATAAAAAAGGATCCCTTATAAGATCATTCTCTTGTCCGTCTGTCTGTCTGTCCATGTGTCACAACCGATTTTCTCAGGATCGAATGGACCTAACCGGACACACAAGTAAAATGTATACCAGATATAGTCCCCGGCACGTAACTTGGCAAGAGTCGTTAGATGCGCACAAGTCGTTTTTTAGGTCTCTTTGGTAGTCAAGCGGGACGCGGGGTATGAGGTAGCGTCAATCCGAGCGCGCGATTGGTGCAACAGTCGACCGTTGCCTCCCGAACTCCCGATTACACTTGCGTGCACGAAAGTTGTACCCTTTGTTTTTGTTGTGTTTATGTTAAAGAGTTATTGTTATTGTTTTTAAATTTAGTTTTTGTTACTAGTTGATATTATTGTTGTTGTTTTAAATTAAAAAATTAAGGCGAAAAAAGGTATGCCTTTTTTCGCATACTTTTTGAGCATACTTTCCTCGTATGCATATTATTTATAACTCCCAATAAACTTTACGAATTCCACTCCCTTCTTCAACTTTCTTCTAATCAGATATTAATATATATATAAATGATGGCAATAACCATAAAATAATGACGATCAATAAAAGTCACCACTTTTTTGTTCCACTAAGTGCACGATGCGCGAACTTACCCCCACTACGCCAAAACCTTATTTGTAGTATCTATTAGGTATATAAAAATCAAGGTGTCAAAATTGACCTTTCTACGTCAACCAGAAGTACCCTATAGGTTTTGGGTTGAAAACCTATATGGTAGTTCCCGTGGACCTAAATTGGCAAAAAGCAAGGTCTTACAGCACAACTAAAGGAAAAAATTTAAAACATAAATCACGAGTTCGACTCGCACTTGACCGGTTTTTTCGTATTATACAGAATTGTAATACTATTGGTATTTTTGTCAATTAATTTTGAACACAACCAGATAACCGTGCCGGATGTCTTTTTGGGAGGTGTTATAGTTTTACGGGGTTGCCCCAATTTATGTTACTCCGCTTTCCACTCACAAATTATACGAAGCCAAACTGAGGGGCCCGCTTGTACTGGGCGTGCCCCCTCCACGTCCAAACTCTTTTCCGAAGCCTTCGCCTTCATCACGGGTGTTCTAATGCCAGACATCACACAGGGCCGTTTTGTCAGCCAGGTTGTCAGAGGATATGTCAACGTCACGTACTGAAACCCTGTAAAGGATTGGGTTCAGAATTAGTTAATAGAAAACATAATAGTAAATGAAATGATTTGTATAACCTGGGATTTCGTTCGTCCTTACGTCTAGTTATATTAGTCAGAATGAACGAAGTCAGCTAAATTTTGAATACGTATTCAAATATATTGTTTAAAACGCTGTCAATACTAAAGAGGATGGATATGGGTAACGTAAAGACTTGGTTTTGCGAAAGAGTGAAAGGGTGGGGAGACGCAATACCAAAATACACAATCATTCAAAAGGGCTACTAGCTTTTACGAACCGCCGCGCCACGGCCGCCTGCGTTGCTAAGTGGCAGTCGCTGGCAGATTTATTTAAAACATGAATGTAACAGTAACAGAATTATTACCATGCGTCGCTTATATTTCCCTCCCTAGTACTGCTACAGCACTCATCACCCATACAAATAGGCGCCACGCGTGTCGCATTCGCACTCAAAAGGCCGGATTTTGTGTTGACATGAGGTGCATTATCGTACGAGTTAGGCATCTCACCAAACGTATCTTTCCAAGGGAGACCCACGTACCACCTACCGTCTTTCAAAGTGGCGGTTTGTTTTAGGTATTCTGTAGCTTTTACGCCTAGCATGTTTTGGCGGGGCTGACTAGTAACTCCGACAGACTTCATTCCCCAGCACCGCGTGTCGTGCGGTGTTCCACAGGGCTCGTTCGTAGGCCCGCTCCTGTGGCACATTGGGTACGACTGGGTGCTGAGGGGCGGACTCCAACCGGGCGTAGACCTGACGTGTTACGCGGACGACATGCTGGTCACGGCCCGGGGGAGCTAGCACAGGGAGGCAGCGTTGCTGGCGACGGCGGCGGTCTCACAGGTGGTGAGCCGCATACGGCGCCTAGGCCTGGAGGTGGCCCTCAGCAAGTCGGAGGCCATGGTATTCCATGGTCCCCGACGGGCGCCGCCGCCGGGATCACACATCGTGGTCGGGAGGGTCCGAATAGCTGTCGAGTCCACCAGGAAGTACCTGAAATTGGTTCTCGACAGCCGGTGGGATTTCAGACCCCACTTCCGGCGGCTGGCGCCCAAGTTGTTGGGTGCGGCCGGGGCGCCATTAACGCTGCTTCCCAATCTGGGGGGCCCGAGCAACGCCTGTAGGCGGCTCTACGTAGGGATCGTGCGATCGATGGCCCTGTACGGGGCCCCGATCTGGGCGGCTGACCTGACGGTCTGTAGCCTCTCTGTTCTGCAGAAGCCACAGAGAGCGATGGCCGTCAGAGTCATCAGGGGGTACCGCACGATCTCCTGCGAGCCAGCTCTGGCACTGGCCGGATCACCGTCGTGGGACCTGGAGGTGAAAGTACTCGCGTCACTGTACCGGTGGCGCGAAGAAGCGCGGGTGCGTGGCGAGCGACTGACGCGGCGACACATGGAGCTGCGTCGGTCCCAGCTTCGCGAGGTCCTGGTGGCGGAATGACGGGAACGGCTTTCACGCCCTACCGCCGGCCTTGTCGCCATCGAGGCTGTCCAGCTGGTGCTCGACGGGGGCAGCGAGGAGGCCTGGAACGCGGTGGTGTCCTTCTGCGAGACGGTTATCTCGCAGAAGGAGGCTGCGGAACGAGAAAGTGAGATATCTTCCTCCAACCCGGCCCGAAGCAGACGCACCACACCACCCACAGTCCCGACGGGGTTCACGGCTGCGCGTTAGCCCTCGCTCTGAAAGAGCTAGACCCCAACTGAGAGGACTCTACACAGCGTGCCTATTTTTATTTGGAATTTGAAGATGATGATGATGATGATGATGATGTTGATGATGATTTTTATTTGGAGTTTACAGATGAAAATGATATTGATTTTATTTGTAACCCAAGGATGTTAATGATGATTCATATTTGTTACTCAATGAGATGATGATGATTTTCATTTGCAGCTTATGGATGATGAGGATGATGATGATTTCTATTTCGAGTTAAAGGATGATGATGATGATTTCTATTTGGAGTTAGAGATGATGATGATTTCTATTTGGAGTTACAGGATGGTGATGATGATGATGATGATAATTTTCATAGGGAGCTGAGTGGATGATGATGATGATATTTATTTAAAGTTTCAGGATGGTGGCGATGATGATGATGATGATGATGATTTTTATTTGGAGTTTACAGATGAAAATGATGTTGATTTTATTTGTAACCCAAGGATGTTGATGATGATTTATATTTGTTACTCAATGAGATGATGATGATTTTCATTTGGTGCTTATGGACGATGATGATGATTTTTATTTAGAGTTTGAAGATGATGCTGGTGATGATGATTGGGATGATGATTATTTTTATTTGGAGTTTCAGGATGGCAGGGATGATGATGATGATGATGATGATGATGATGATGATGATGACGACATGTGGTAGAATTCTGTGGAAAATTAATGCCATGTGATTATAATCTGAGGTAGAATTTATGCCATGCGATATGATTCTGTGGTAGATTCATACCATGTGGTAGAATTTGTGGTAAAATTCTGTGGTAGAATTCTGTGGTAGATTATGGTAGAAATTTGTGGGAGAACTTTGTGGGAGAAATTCCTTGAAGATATTCGTGGTAGAAATTTGTGGTAGAAATATGTGGGAGAATTTTGTGGGAGAAATTTGTGGTAGTTTGTGGTAGAAATTTGTGGTAGAAATTTGTGGGAGAAATTTGTGGGAAAAATTTGTGGGAGAAATTCCTTGAAGATATTCGTGGTAGAAATTTGTGGTAGAAACATGTGGGAGAATTTTGTGGGAGAATTTTTTGGCAGAAATTTGTGGTAGAAATTTGTGGGAGAAATTTGTGGGAAAAATTTGTGGGAGAAATTTGTAGGAGAAATTTATGGGAGAAATTTGTGGTAGAAATTTGGTAGAATTCTGTGGTAGATTCAGTAGATAATGGTAGAAATTAATGGTACTAACTTGTCGAAGAAATTAGTGGGAGAAATTTGTGTGTGAGGGTTGTATTAAGTACCTACTTTAAGATCTACTTATATTATTATAATCTATGCACCTTTGTAACCATTTATATGCATTATTGTACGAAATATATCTTAGTCTTGTTCGAGCCTTCACTAGTTTTATTTACCTTCAACACCGCACCTTACATGGCGACCCTGCCATACGCGAACTTGAGACTTTGAGAGTGACTGTGTAATTTAATAACATTCCATAGTGTACTCGTAACAAAGAATATGAAAATGGGACGATTATTGATTTATTGTGCTTACGGACTACACGTTACCGCGAGTGTACTAATCATCCTAAATATATCCATAATAACCATCGAAAATGGGCAAGCAACAATCTAAAGAGGAGACCGTGATCGTTCAAAACGCGGCGGCTGGCAATAACCAAGCAACAGCAGACGAACTTCGTTTTCATATGTCCACATCTAATATTATTTATCCTGTATCCTGCTCATACTACTACTCGGATTATTGGGCTTCATATATCGACTGTATAAAAGGTGCCATAAAAAATGGATCACCAATGAGATAAATAGGACGACTATGAGGAGATCTCTTTTCCGTCGACGCGTACAGTTGGGAGCCACGGAACCATCTTCAAAAAACTACGAGCATGAAATGGTGTAACAAAAATTGAAAAAAAAAAAAAAAGTGGAAAAAGTGATAAAAAGTGCTAAAAATGTGTTTAAAGTAAAATAATAATTATAATACTTAGTGCTTCTCTATAAAAATAATCAAATCAAATATTAATCGCGTTCCCATTTCAATACAACATAATTAATCTCTTACCAAATAAGGACGATGCGATGATTGAACTTTGGACTTTGGTATTAATTTCGTGCGGTGTTTAATTATAATACTTGTACACTTACATTTATGTTTAACAATGCACTATAATAACATAGTCATTATCCGTCTACGTTATGGTGGAAATAAGGTATGGATATTATATTAAATTTATACAATGATTTAAAGAAAATTAGAGTTTATTTAATCAAGTTAGGATCGAAAAGAAGGACAGAAAGAGTATTAGAAAATAAATTAAAGGAGGTTGATGTTATTTATGACCAATATGAATCTTGGTTAATTGATTTTAGAGAAAATGTTAAGAAAAAATATTATAATGACCAAGATATTGCTTTAATAGAAAATTATTGTCGTCAATTTACAGATTTACATGAGGATATTTTAGTGTTGTGTGAAACTGATACTTTAGAGACGTCGTCAAAAATGAATACATTTGATTTGAAAACAGCCTTGAACCTTTTACCGGTTATGACAAATGATGAAGTTAGCATAAAACAGCTAATTGATAACATAGAATATTATAACTCTTTACTGAAGGATACCGCTTGTAAGCAAAATTTAATTAATTTCGTGTTAAAAAGTAGACTTTCACAGGAAGCTAAGATAAAGTTAAATACAAAGTATGATACTGTTAATGACTTAATTGATGATATGAAAAAAGTGTTACTATCTAAGAAAGCTGCAACGGCAATACAAAATAAATTATTAAAAATGAGACAAAATGAGTTGTCGATTGCTGATTACGGAAAAGAAATCACGGAATTATTTGTTGATCTAACGATTACGCAAGCTAATGGCAATGAACAGAACTATAATATATTAAAACCAATTAATGAAAACATAGCCATCAAACAATTTGCCGATGGTTTGCGCAATCGTAGACTTAGTACGATTATTTCTGCAAGAAATTACAGCTCATTAAAGGACGCAGTCCAGGCAGCTCAAGACGAGGAGGCATCGACAGCAACTTCCCATGGAGAAATTATGGGTATGTATAAGAGACCCTATAATAATTTCTATAATAGCAGAAACCGTGCAAATAATTACAGAGGCCATCGTGGTGGAGGTAGAAACTTCTATGCATACACAGGTCAAGCACGAGGGCAGCAGCAACGATACCGTTCTACTTCACGAGGGCAGCCGACTCGAGGAGGACCTAGCAGTCGCAGATGGCAAAGAGGTAACTTCAATTATTCTAATAATAGAAATCAAGGGATACCTAAACAACGTGACGTCAATGTTCTAAATAACGCGGAACAATTACACTCGGAATCAGAATTAACATCCAATCAGTTTTTTCGTGATTAGTGACAATAATAAATGTATTTTAGCTAGTGATAGTAATTGTTATATTTCATTATGTTCATCATTACATAAACGTAACATTAAGAAACATTATTTTCTAGTAGATTCTGGAGCATCGGTGTCAGCTTGCACATATAAACATGCTCTCGAGTGTGGCATTCCAATCCATAACGAGCATGTAGCCATAAACGGTTTAGGTGGCAAAGTTCAAGCAATAGGACACTTGTATTTATATTTCGATTTAAACGGTGAGATAATTAGTCAGAAGTTTTATGTATTTTATAACTTACCAATTAAGGGGAAAGGAATTTTAGGTCGTGACTTTTTAAATAGATATAAGGCTCAGTTAGATTTTAATAAAAGTTCTTTAACTTTATTTACAGATAGGACAACTATTTGTTTTCCACTAGTTAGCAAATATAATGATACTTTTAATGTACCTGCTAGGAGCGAGTCTATACACTACTTACAAACGAACTTTAATGAGGATTGCGTAGTATCTTCAAAAGAACTAGCACATGGTGTATTTTTAGCAAGTTCTATAGGTACTCCTAAACATGGACTAATACCTATTAAAATATTAAACGTTACTGAAGAAGATGTATCGCTAACTGAAATAGAACCTAACATTCAAAAACTTAGTGAATTTGACATCTGTAATTATGAAAAAACGCTAAACGACGCAGACAGGGTTAGAACGTTATTTTCTCAATTAAAATTGCAACATTTAAATAACGAAGAACAAAAAACCATTGAAAATATTTGTGCAAAATATTCAGATATATTTTACCTCCCTAAAGACAAATTAAGTACTACAAATATATACAGCCATACTATATCCGTAAAGCCTAATACGACACCAGTATTTTCAAAACAATATCGTTTGCCACATGCTCATAAAAGTGAAATAAAACGACAGATTAATAAAATGCTAGAGGAAGGCATTATAGAGCCAAGTAAAAGCGACTGGTCTAGTCCAATATTATTAGTGCCGAAAAAATCAGATTCAACCGGAGATAATAAATGGAGACTAGTAGTAGATTACCGGAAACTGAATAATTGCATTGAGGACGATAAATACCCATTACCGGATATTACAGAAATTTTAGAATCATTGTCAGGCAGCATTTACTTCTCACATCTTGATTTACATCAAGGTTATTATAATGTTAAATTAGAGGAAAATAGTAGAAAGTTCACAGCTTTTCATTCGGGTCAGTACCAGATGACACGTATGCCTATGGGTTTAAAAACCAGTCCCAGTTCATTCTCGAGAATGATAACAATAGCAATGGCCGGTCTAAACTATGAAAAATGTTTGATATATTTAGATGACTTAATAGTGTTTGGCCGTAACTTAGATTCCCATAATAAAAATTTGCAAGATATTTTTGAAAGATTACGGACCGTTAACTTAAAACTGAACCCCGGCAAGTGTGATTTTCTTAGGAAACAGATTTTGTACTTAGGACACATTATTTCAAGTGACGGTATAATGCCTGATCCTGCAAAAATAACTGTAGTGCAAAATTATCCGTGTCCAGCGAGCACAGATGAAGTAAAAAGATTTGTAGCATTCACCAATTATTACAGAAAATTTATACCAAAATTTGCTGAAATAGTTCACCCCTTAAATTCATTAACTAGAAAAGGTGTACCATTCGAATGGAATGACACATGTCAACACGCGTTTGAAACATTAAAACAAAGTTTAACTCATCCACCAGTGTTACAGTATCCTGATTTTTCAGAACAAAATCGATTTATTGTTCAAACTGATGCATCAAATAATGCTATAGGAGCAATTTTATCAAACAGTAACGGACGACCGGTAGCTTTCGCTAGCAGAAGTTTAAATAAAGCCGAAAAGAATTACCCTATCATAGAAAAGGAACTTCTTGCAATTGTATGGGCTGTTAAATACTTTCGCCCATATTTGTACGGTCGACCTTTTATGATATTAACGGACCATAAGCCATTAGTATATTTGTTCAACATGAAAGACCCATCTAGCAGACTAATGAAATTTAGAATGACTTTAGAGGAATACAATTTTGAAGTACAATATATTAAAGGTTCTGACAATGCAGCTGCAGATGCACTGTCTAGAATTACTTTAAAAGACTTAAAGGAAATGCATGAAAGTTTAGTAAACGTTATGACAAGAGCACAAGCAAGAAATCTAAATAAAACAAACTCAACGGTAGATATGAATATTTCAGACTCGAGGCCTGATCAACCAAAAGTCGTAAGTACTCATATCAAACCGAGAGAATCAGTAGAATTAAATTTTATTGGTGCTAAAGAATTAGGAATTTTAAAGAAAATGGGAGTTGTAACTAAAGAAAATAAAATATTCTGCTATGTTGAAAATAAATCTATAATTTACGTGAAATTTCTAAGTTCTCAATCACAAATGGCGCGAGACGACTTTGTGAGAGAGTTAGATGAATTTTGCAATCAATTAAAATTGAAAGAAATATACATATTAAAAAATAAAGACAATGAGGACTTTATTAAAAAGTTAGTAACAACGATAAAAAATAATAAAAGTAGGTCCGGACCACGTATATGCATTTTGAGTGATGTAGAAAGGATAGAGAATAAGGATGATAAAAAAGTTATTCTAAATGACTTTCATCTCTTACCTAGTAGTGGCCATGCTGGTATGAGGCGAATGTCAAATAACATAAAGAAATATTATTATTGGCCTGGTATTGATAATGATGTTCGAGACTTTGTAAGGCGGTGTGACAAATGTCAGCGGCAAAAGTATTCAATGCCTAAGAAGGAACCCATGGTGATTACCAGTACAGCTAATACTGCATTTGAAAAAGTATATCTAGATTTGGTTGGTCCTTTGGAAGTAGATAATGATAATTTTTCGTATGTACTAACTTTGCAATGCGAACTTACAAAATATGTAGAAGGTTATCCCTTAATTTCTAAGAAAACAGAAGAAGTAGCGAAATGTTTTGTCAACAACTTCATTCTCAGATACGGTGTGCCGAAAGCAATAGCGACAGACAGGGGAAAGGAGTTTCTCTCAGAAATTTTCCAACAGGTATGTAAATTGTTAAACATAAAACAACTAAATTCTACAGCATACCATCACCAAACCATAGGAGCATTGGAGAATACTCACAAACATTTAAATGCATTTTTGCGTATCCAAACCGAGAACCATCCAGAAATGTGGAGTAAGTGGATTCCCTTTTGGTGCTTTTCATATAACACGGGCGTACATACAGAAACAGGATTCACTCCATATGAGTTAGTATTTGGTAAAAAATGTTCTCTTCCTAGCAATCTGACAACCAATTTAGATACATTATATAATTACGACAGCTATCCTCATGAATTAAAATACCGATTGCAACTTTCACAAAAAGAGGCAAGAGAAAATTTATTGAAAAGTAAGTTGAATAGAAAGATAGTATACGATAAAAATGTTAATCCTGTGCACTATAATGAAAATGATTTAATTTTAGTAAAAAATGATGCAGCATGTAGGAAATTAGATAGCTTATATTCAGGCCCTTTTAAAGTTGTAAAAGACATACCACCAAATGTAGAAATAATTAATCAATTTGGAAAAAAGGACATTGTTCATAAAAATCGAACAAAACCATACTGTGTATCATAGTTTAAGGAAATGTGTAAGTAATAAAAAAAAAAAAAAAAAGAAACAAAATATTTTTTTTTCTTTTTTTTTTTTCTATTAGTACGGTGATGTGAGGGTTGTATTAAGTACCTACTTTAAGATCTACTTATATTATTATAATCTATGCACCTTTGTAACCATTTATATGCACTATTGTACGAAATATATCTTAGTCTTGTTCGAGCCTTCACTAGTTTCATTTACCTTCAACACCGCACCTTACATGTGGGAGAAATTCAATGTAGAAATCCGTGGTAAAAATTTGTGGTAGAAATATGTGGGAGAAATTTGTGGTAGTTTGTGGTAGAAATTAGTGGTAGAAATCCGTGGTAGAAATTTGTGGTAGAAATTTGTGGGAGAAATTTGTGGTAGTTTGTGGTAGAAATTAGTGGTAGAAATCCGTGGTAGAAATTTGTGGTAGAAATTTGTGGGAGAAATTTGTGGTAGTTTGTGGTAGAAATTAGTGGTAGAAATCCGTGGTAGAAATTTGTGGTAGAAATTTGTGGGAGAAATTTGTGGTGAAATTCTGTGGTAGAATTCTGTGGTAGATTATGGTAGAAATTCGTGGTAGAAATATGCGGGAGAAATTCCTTGTAGAAATTCGTGGTAGAAATTTGTGGTAGAAATACGTGTGAGAATTTTGTGGGAGAAATTTGTGGTAGTTTGTTTTAGAAATTTGTGGTAGAAATCCGTGGTAGAAACTTGTGGTAGAAATTTGTGGTACAAAATTGTGGTACAAATTTGTCGTAGAAATTTGTCGGAGAAATTTGTGGTAAAAATTTGTGGTAGAATTCTGTGGTAGATTCAGTAGATACTGGTAGAAATTTGTGTTACTAATTTGTCGAAGAAATTTGTGGGAGAAATTTGTGGGAGAACTTTGTGGGAGAAATTCCTTGTAGAAATTTGTGGTACTAATTTGTCGAAGAAATTTGTGGGAGAAATTTGTGGTAAAATTCTGTGGTAGAAATTTGTGGGAGAAATTTGTGGGAGAAATTTGTGGAAGAAATTTGTGGTAAAATTCTGTGGTAGAAATTTGTGGGAGAAATTTGTGAGAGAAATTTGTGGTAGAAATTTGTGGTAAAATTAAAGGAGAAATTTGTGGTACAAAATTGTGGTACAAATTTGTCGTAGAAATTTGTCGGAGAAATTTGTGGTAAAAATTTGTGGTAGCATTCTGTGGTAGATTCAGTAGATACTGGTAGAAATTTGTGTTACTAATTTGTCGAAGAAATTTGTGGGAGAAATTTGTGGGAGAACTTTGGGGGAGAAATTCCTTGTAGAAATTTGTGGTACTAATTTGTCGAAGAAATTTGTGGGAGAAATTTGTGGTAAAATTCTGTGGTAGAAATTTGTGGGAGAAATTTGTGGGAGAAATTTGTGGAAGAAATTTGTGGTGAAATTCTGTGGTAGAAATTTGTGGGAGAAATTTGTGAGAGAAATTTGTGGTAGATATTTGTGGTAAAATTAAAGGAGAAATTTGTGGTAGAAATTTGTGGTAAAATTCTGTGGTAGAATTCTGTGGTAGATTATGGTAGAAATTTGTGGGAGAAATTTGTGGGAGAAATTTATGGGAGAAATTTGTGGTAGAAATTTGGTAGAATTCTGTGGTAGATTCAGTAGATAATGGTAGAAATTTATGGTACTAATTTGTCGAAGAAATTAGTGGGAGAAATTCAATGTAGAAATTCGTGGGAGAAATTTGTGGGAGAAATTTGTGGGAGAAATTTGTGGTAAATTTCTGTGGTAGATTATGGTAGAAAATTGTGGTAGAAACTTGTGGTAGAAATTTGTGGGAGAAATTTGTGGGAGAAATTTGTGGTAGAAATTTGTGGGAGAAATTTGTGGGAAAAATTTGTGGTAGAAATATGTGGGAGAAATTTGTGGGAGAAATTTGTGAGAGAAATTTGTGGTAGAAATTTGTGGGAGAAATTTGTGGGAAAAATTTGTGGGAGAAATTTGAGGGAGAAATTTATGGGAGAAATTTGTAGTAGAAATTTGGTAGAATTCTGTGGTAGATTCAGTAGATAATGGTAGAAATTTATGGTACTAATTTGTCGAAGAAATTTGTGGGAGAAATTTGTGGGAGAACTTTGTGGGAGAAATTCCTTGTAGAAATTCGTGGTAGAAATTTGTTGTAGAAATATGTGGGAGAAATTTGTGGTAGAAATTTGTGGTAGAAATCCGTGGTAGAAATTTGTGGTAGAAATTTGTGGTGAAATTCTGTGGTTGATTATTGTAGAAATTTGTGGTAGAAATTTTTGGTACAAAATTGTGGTACAAATTTGTCGTAGAAATTTGTCGTAGAAATTTGTGGGAGAAATTTGTGGGAGAAGTTTATGGGAGAAATTTGTGAGAGAAATTTTTGGGAGAAATTTGTGGTAGAAATTTGTGGTAGATTCAGTAGATACCGGTAGAAATTTGTGGTACTAATTTGTCGAAGAAATTTGTGGGAGAACTTTGTGGGAGGAATTCCTTGTATAAATTCGTGGTAGAAATTTGTTGTAGAAATATGTGGGAGAAATTTGTGGTAGTTTGTGGTAGAAATTTGTGGTAGAAATCCGTGGTAGAAATTTGTGGTAGAAATTTGTGGTAGAAATCCGTGGTAGAAATTTGTGGTAGAAATTTGTGGTGAAATTCTGTGGTTGATTATTGTAGAAATTTTCGGTCGAAATCTTTAGACATCTCCAACGCGTTCAACACCCTGCCCTGGAGCTGCATTCGGGAGACACTGCTGTATCATCGGGTGCCTCTCTACCTCCGCCGCATCGTTGGGGCTTACCTGGCGGAGAGGTGTGTCACCTACATGGGACGTGATGGCGGACACCAGCACCGCGTGTCGTGCGGTGTTCCGCAGGGCTCGGTCGTAGGCCCGCTCCTGTGGAACATCGGGTACGACTGGGTACTGAGGGGCGGACTCCAACCGGGCGTAGATCTGACGTGTTACGCGGACGACACGCTGGTCTGGCCTGGAGGTGGCCCTCAACAAGTCGGAGGCCATGGTATTCCATGGTCCCCGACGGGCGCCGCCACCGGGATCACACATCGTGGTCGGGGATGTCCGAATAGCTGTCGAGTCCACCATGAAGTACCTGGGATTGGTGCTCGACAGCCGGTGGGATTTTGGACCCCACTTCCGGCGGCTGGCGCCCAAGTTGTTGGGCGCGGCCGGGGCGCTATCAACGCTGCTTCCCAATCTGGGGGGCCCGAGCGCCGCCTGTAGGCGTCTCTACGCAGGGATCGTGCGATCGATGGCCCTGTACGGGGCCCCGATCTGGGCGGCTGACCTGACGGTCTGTAGCCTCTCTGTTCTGCAGAAGCCACAGAGAGCGATGGCCGTCAGAGTCATCAGGGGGTACCGCACGATCTCCTGCGAGCCAGCTCTGGCACTGGCCGGATCACCGTCGTGGGACCTGGAGGTGAAAGTACTCGCGTCACTGTACCGGTGGCGCGAAGAAGCGCGGGTGCGTGGCGAGCGACTGACGCGGCGACACATGGAGCTGCGTCAGTCCAGTCCAGGAGAAGGAGGCTCCGGAATGGGAAAGGGAGATATCTCCCTCCAACCCGGCCCGCAGCAGACGCACCGGGCTTCGGCGGAGGGCGGACAACGCCCTCTTCCAGCCCCCCTAAATGGGTCCAGGGGCGATGGACTTGGGAACGTCTGTCGCCCCCCTAACACCAGGAGCCGAGGTGGCGCCGAGTAATGTTCCACGCGCGCCCCTCTTAGACAGCGCGGGGGGAGTCGGACACCTCACTCCGCCCCTCGACCTGAGGTGGCCTGCATAGGCGGGCCGGCACTAGCAAGGGGTTGCGGAAGGATCGTACGTTCCCGCGACCCCCGGCGTAGGTGTGAGACGGAACAACTGGGTGGTTTATAGTCAGTAAGAGTCTGACAGACCCTTTCGCTCCCCCAGAGCGAAGGACATCCATGAGGATTTTCCAACCCGCACCAAAAAAAGGGGACAATCTGCTCCTCTCACGAGGGCTGCCCCACCGTATCTGGGGGGGGCAACAACAGCCCAAAGGCCGACACCACCGGCCTGCGAGAAAAGGAGCTCCAGGTGAACCTGGAGCGACTGCGCGATGTGGTGCCGCCGTCTGCTGTCTCTGACAGCAGCAAGAACCGAGGAGGTTCGGGTCCCGAAAGGGACCAAATGTCCTGTTAGAACGCGCGCGGGTGCTCCGGCCAAGTCTGGAGGAAACGCCCGCGCAGCGAGGACTCGGGGCCGATAGGTCTCTCGTCGAGTGCCGAGAACCTGTCGGCCGCTAAAGTGCCGACGGCACGGAGAGGGCGAGGTCGCGCGGCAGCGGGCGGAGCCGCCCCTCGATTGCCGGAGCGGAAAGCTCAAGGTCGCTTCCTGGCAAGAAGCCGACCCGGCACGCCGGCTCCAGCGGAGCAGGAGGGCGAGGGAGGCGACCCCGGTTTTACGACATCTCCAACGCGTTCAACACCCTGCCCTGGAGCTGCATTCGGGAGGCACTGCGGTATCATCGGGTGCCTCTCTACCTCCGCCGCATCGTTGGGGCTTACCTGGCGGAGAGGTGTGTCACCTACATGGGACGTGATGGCGGACACCAGCACCACGTGTCGTGCGGTGTTCCGCAGGGCTCGGTCGTAGGCCCGCTCCTGTGGAACATCGGGTACGACTGGGTGCTGAGGGGCGGACTCCAACCGGGCGTAGGTTAGGTTAGGTTAGGTTAGGTTTAACCTTGTTGGGCGTATTTCTCGCCCAACAAGAGTCTCGCCGACTTCGAGAACTTCCTTGTCGAGTTGGGTGGCGTCGTGGGCCGACTCCACCCTCGCCCTGTGCTGTTGCTAGGGGATCTCAACGCCAAGTCTACGGCGTGGGGATCTCCGGCGACCGATGCTCGGGGTGAGGTTTTGGAGGAGTGGGCGGTCACCACTGGTTTGACCGTCCTAAATCGGGGCTCGGTCCACACATGCGTGCGGCAGCGGGGCGGGTCTATAGTGGACGTCTCGTTCGCTAGCCCTGCTGTCGCTAGCCGTGTCCGCGACTGGCGTGTCGCCGCGGAGGCGGAGACGTTATCGGATCACCGATATATCCGTTTTGATGTCTCCGCCCAGACCGCCGGCGGCCGCAGTCCATCGGCTCCGCGGACGGACGGTCCGCGCTGGGCGCGTACGCGCATCGACAGGGAACTTCTCGAGGAGGCCGCCATTGTCCAGGCCTGGATCCGGGAGTCGGCAACGACCGAACCCGACGACGTCGACGAGGGGGCGCTGTGGTTCCGTGGGGCGATGTCGCAAATCTGCGACGCCTCCATGCCCCGCGTCCACGCACAGTCTGCAAGGCGCCAGGTGTACTGGTGGTCCGCCGAGATTGCGCAACTGCGCTTCTCGTGCGCGACGGTTTGGCGCCGGTACACCCGATACCGCAGAAGACGTCGTCGGGTTCCTGACGAAGAGGCCGCGCTGTATGAGGTGTACAGCGCGGCTAAGCAGGCTCTGAGGCTGGCCATCGGCGAGGCGAAGACGCGAGCCAGGGAGGAGATGCTGGGGACTCTGGACGGGGATCCGTGGGGGCGCCCTTATCGTGCGGTTCGTGGGAAACTCCGAGCCGCGGCGCCTCCACTCACCGAGAGTCTCCAACCCGAGCTGTTGGACGCTATAGTCGCAGCCCTCTTCCCGGCAAGAGCGGAGCACACTCCGCCGCCGATGGCTTTGCCCACAGCCGCAGAGCCTGCAGAGGACAACGCCACCAGCGTCCCAGAGGTGACACGGACAGAGATGGGGGCAGCCGTGACGCGGCTCCGGGCCAAGAACGTGGCTCCGGGGCCCGACGGGGTTCACGGCTGCGTGTTAGCCCTCGCTCTGAAGGAGCTAGAGCCCCAACTGAGAGGACTCTACACAGCGTGCCTCGAGCGGGGCCAGTTTCCCTCCTTGTGGAAGTCTGGCCGCCTGGTCCTGCTCAGGAAGGCGGGGCGCCCCGCGGACTCTCCGTCCGCGTACCGGCCCATTGTGTTGTTAGACGAGGTGGGCAAGCTGTTCGAGCGGATAATCGCAGCCCGCCTCGTCGACCACTTGTGCAGAGAGGGGCCGGACCTAGACGAGAGCCAGTTCGGTTTTCGGCATGGGCGCTCCACTATTCACGCTGTGTCGAGAGTGAGAGTCCTAGCGGAGGAAGCAGTGTCCCGGGGCGGGGTGGCGTTGGCGGTCTCTTTAGACATCTCCAACGCGTTCAACACCCTGCCCTGGAGCTGCATTCGGGAGGCACTGCGGTATCATCGGGTGCCTCTCTACCTCCGCCGCATCGTTGGGGCTTACCTGGCGGAGAGGTGTGTCACCTACATGGGACGTGATGGCGGACACCAGCACCGCGTGTCGTGCGGTGTTCCACAGGGCTCGGTCGTAGGTCCGCTCCTGTGGAACATCGGGTACGACTGGGTGCTGAGGGGCGGACTCCAACCGGGCGTAGACCTGACGTGTTACGCGGATGACACGCTGGTCACGGCCCGGGGGAGCTCGCACAGGGAGGCAGCGTTGCTGGCGACGGCGGCGGTCTCACAGGTGGTGAGCCGCATACGGCGCCTAGGCCTGGAGGTGGCCCTCAGCAAGTCGGAGGCCATGGTATTCCATGGTCCCCGACGGGCGCCGCCGCCGGGATCACACATCGTGGTCGGGGGGGTCCGAATAGCTGTCGAGTCCACCATGAAGTACCTGGGATTGGTGCTCGACAGCCGGTGGGATTTTGGACCCCACTTCCGGCGGCTGGCGCCCAAGTTGTTGGGCGCGGCTGGGGCGCTATCAACGCTGCTTCCCAATCTGGGGGGCCCGAGCGCCGCCTGTAGGCGGCTCTACGTAGGGATCGTGCGATCGATGGCCCTGTACGGGGCCCCGATCTGGGCGGCTGACCTGACGGCCTGTAGCCTCTCTGTTCTGCGGAAGCCACAGAGAGCGATGGCCGTCAGAGTCATCAGGGGATATCGCACGATCTCCTGCGAGGCGGCTTGTGCACTGGCCGGATCCCCGCCCTGGGACCTGGAGGCGAAAGTACTCGCGTCACTGTACCGGTGGCGCGAGGAAGCGCGGGCGCGAGGCGAGCGACTGACGCAGCGACACATGGAGCTGCGTCGGTCCCAGCTTCGTGAGGTCCTGGTGGCGGAATGGCGGGAAAGGCTTTCACGCCCTACCGCCGGCCTCGTCACCATCGAGGCGGTCCGGCCGGTGCTCGATCACTGGCTCGGGAGGAGGCACGGCTCCCTGTCGTTTCGGGTGACGCAGGTGCTCTCGGGGCATGGTTGCTTCGGGAAGTACCTGTGTCGCATAAACAGGGAGCCGGACGCCCGGTGTCACCACTGCGTCGACTGCCGGGAGGACACGGCGTGGCATACGCTGGCAGAGTGTCCCGCTTGGGAGGATCCACGCCGTGCCCTCGTTGCGGAAGTAGGCAGGGACCTGTCGCTGCCGGCCGTCGTGTCATCGATGGTTGGCAGCGAGGAGGCCTGGAACGCGGTGGTGTCCTTCTGCGAGACGGTTATCTCGCGGAAGGAGGCTGCGGAACGGGAAAGGGAGATATCTTCCTCCAACCCGGCCCGCAGCAGACGCACCGGGCGTCGGCGGAGGGCGGACAACGCCCTCTTCCAGCCCCCCTAAATGGGTCCAGGGGCGACGGACCTGGGGACGTCTGTCGCCCCCTTAACACCAGGACCCGAGGTGGTGGCGCGTGTTCCACGCGCGCCCCTCTTAGACGTCGCGGGGGGAGTCTAACACCTCACTCCGCCCCTCGTCCTGCGGAGGCCTGCATAGGCGGGCCGGCACTAGCTGGGGGTTGCGGAAGGATCGTACGTTCCCGCGACCCCCGGCGTAGGTGTGAGACGGAACAACGGGTGGTTTTTAGTCAGTAAGAGTCTGACAGACCCCTTCGCTCCCCCAGAGCGAAGGACATCCATGAGGATTTTCCAACCCGCACCAAAAAAAAAAAAAAAAAAGGTTAGGTTGGGATGCGTGTTGAAGAGCCTCCACGTGGCGCATCCTGGGAAACGTCGGTTCCAACTGCCCACCGCCTTTCGGTGGACAGTTGGGGCTGGCGGCTAATCTTCAACGCACGAGGAAGGGTCGTGGTTCCAGTCACAGATCATCTTTGATGGTCTGTGAACGGAACCCGACTAGGGAGGGCCACCCGTCCGTCTACTCCCCCCTCTGTTTGCAGAGGGAAGGTTGAGTGGACGGAGACATGGTGGAAAACCCAATCCCAAGTTTCCGGAGCGCGACGAGGGGATGAATGGCCGGAGGGAGTCCGGTCACTAGCGCTCCAAAACAAATAAAATGGAAAATAAAGCTGCTGGAACGAATCCCCAGGCGGGTCCCCTTCGGGGGGAATCCCGCCCCTCTCACGAGGGCTGCCCCACCGTATCTGGGGGGGGCAACAACAGCCCAAAGGCCGACACCACCGGCCTGCGAAAAAAGGAGCTCCAGGTGAACCTGGAGCGACTGCGCGATGTGGTGCCGCCGTCTGCTGTCTCTGACAGCAGCAGGAGCCGAGGAGGTTCGGGTCCCGAAAGGGACCAGGTGTCCTGTCAGAACGCGCGCGGGTGCTCCGGCCAAGTCTGGAGGAAACGCCCGCGCAGCGAGGACTCGGGGCCGATAGGTCTCTCGTCGAGTGACGAGAACCTGTCGGCCGCCAAAGTGCCGACAACGCGGCGAGGGCGAGGTCGCACGGCAGCGGGCGGAGCCGCCCCTCGATTGCCGGAGCGGAACGCTCAAGGTCGCTTCCTGGCACGAAGCCGACCCGGCACGCCAGCTCCAGCGGAGCAGGAGGGCGTGGGAGGCGACCCCGGTTTTGCGGAACTGAGCGGGGGCTCGGATATGTCCCTGCAGCCCAACAAGGCGGAGGTTGGCGCTGAAAAGCGGGCGCAGCGCAGGACGGTCGCGGCTGACGAGGTCAGCGAGCTGGCCCGACAGGCCCGAGAGCGCCGCTCGGCCCGCTTGGATGCCGGTGGGAGTATGTCGGCGGTGGCGCTCAGTCGCCAAATTGTGGACGGCGTGGATGTCGTCCTGAAGGTTGCCATCAAATCGGGCAACCTGAAGGGCACGTTCACGCGCGCTCTCAAAGAGGCGGCTGAGGCGATTAAGGAGGCCACTGAGGTCCTCCTTAACCGTACCAGCTCGGAGGAGACGGCGAAGTTGTGGGAGGAGAACGGCCGTCTCCGAGCTGAGGTAGAGGACCTCAAGCGGCGGTTTGCTGACGAGAGGGTGGCTCCTGCGCCCTCGGTTGATGCAACGCCGTTGACTCCGCCGGCAGCCCCGTCATCGACCCCTGCGATTGCAGATGCGGAGATCGAAAAGATCGCGCGCATCTGCATGATGCAATGCGGGAAGATGGTGGGTGCCCGGATGGAGTCCATCGAAGCCAGGCTTCTCCCGGCGGTAACCCTCCGCCCACCGCTCGCTGCAGACAAGCGGCGGAAGGAGCCAGCGCCTAAACCTAAGACGGCCGCGCCTCCAACGTCCGCGCCTCCAACGTCCGCGCCTCTGGCGGCCCCGCCTGGTCCTGATGAGACCTGGGCGACGGTCGTGAGGAGGGGCCGGAGGAGGAAGCCCACGGCACAACCGGCGCCGCCGGCACCCGCTAAAGCGGCGTCATCGGCACCCAAGAGGGCCCAGGGGCCGCCTAGGGTGAAAGCCCCACGCTCCGCGGCTGTGGTTGTGACGCTGCAGCCCGGAGCCGTCGAAAGGGGCCTCACATATAGGGCGGTCCTGACGGAGGCAAGGGCGAGGATCGCGTTCCCCGACCTGGGGACACCGACCGGCTTCAAGATGAGGCCGGCGATTACGGGGGCGCGGCTCTTCGAGCTTACGGGTGCCGATGGTGGCAAAAAGGCGGACCTCCTGGCCGCCAAGCTGCGGGAGGTCCTCAACCCGGAGGACGTCCGGGTGTCCAGGCCGACGAAGACCGCTGAGCTGCGCGTCGACGGCCTGGATGACTCGACGACTCCGGCTGAGGTGGTGGCGGCCGTCGCCCGAGCGGGTGGGTGTCCGCCTGAAGACATCCGCACGGGCGACATCCGGGTGGACGCTTCCGGGCTCGGCTCGATCTGGGTCAGATGCCCGGTGGCGGCCGCACACAAGGTCGCCAACGGCGGGCGCCTGTTGGTGGGATGGGTGGCAGCAAGGGCCAAGCTGCTGCGACCGAGGGCTTTGCGGTGCTACCGCTGCCTTGACATTGGGCATGTCAGGGTGCGGTGCAACGCCGAAACAGACCGCAGCGAGGAGTGTTATCGCTGCGGTCAGCCCCGGCCATAAGGCGGCCCAGTGCTCCGCGTCGCCAAACTGCAGCCTCTGTACAGCTGCAGGGAGGCCCGCTGGGCACAGAGTGGGTCAAAAGGCCTGTGGTGCGCCCGCGCCCAAAAAGAAGAGAGGGGGTGCCAAGGCTGGCGGGGGCTCTTTACCCCCCCCTCAGCCTGGCCGCCCTCCGGCCGACTCCCGGCCTAGGCATGGTGCGGAGGGGATGGACTGCGCTTAATGGCGCTGTACCATTTCCTCCAGGGCAACATCAACCACTGTGCCAGAGCTCAGGATCTCTTGCTCCAGAGCATGGCAGAGTGGTCGATTCACGTGGCTGTGGTCGCCGAGCCGTACTTTGTCCCCCCCAGGGATAACTGGGTGGGCGATCTGGACGGTTTGGTGGCCATAATTGGCGGGGCTCTCGTCAACCCGTCGCGAGGTCACGGCTGGGTGGCCGTCCTCGCGAACGGTATTGGCACTGTTGGGGCGTATTTCTCGCCCAACAAGAGTCTCGCCGACTTCGAGAACTTCCTTGTCGAGTTGGGTGGCGTCGTGGGCCGACTCCACCCTCGCCCTGTGCTGTTGCTAGGGGATCTCAACGCCAAGTCTACGGCGTGGGGATCTCCGGCGACCGATGCTCGGGGTGAGGTTTTGGAGGAGTGGGCGGTCACCACTGGTTTGACCGTCCTAAATCGGGGCTCGGTCCACACATGCGTGCGGCAGCGGGGCGGGTCTATAGTGGACGTCTCGTTCGCTAGCCCTGCTGTCGCTAGCCGTGTCCGCGACTGGCGTGTCGCCGCGGAGGCGGAGACGTTATCGGATCACCGATATATCCGTTTTGATGTCTCCGCCCAGACCGCCGGCGGCCGCAGTCCATCGGCTCCGCGGACGGACGGTCCGCGCTGGGCGCGTACGCGCATCGACAGGGAACTTCTCGAGGAGGCCGCCATTGTCCAGGCCTGGATCCGGGAGTCGGCAACGACCGAACCCGACGACGTCGACGAGGGGGCGCTGTGGTTCCGTGGGGCGATGTCGCAAATCTGCGACGCCTCCATGCCCCACGTCCACGCACAGTCTGCAAGGCGCCAGGTGTACTGGTGAAAAAAAAAAAGGTTAGGTTGGGGTGCATGTTGAAGAGCCTCCACGTGGCGCATCCTGGGCAACGTCGGTTCCAACTGCCCACCGCCTTTCGGTGGACAGTTGGGGCTGGCGGCTAATCTTCAACGCACGAGGAAGGGTCGTGGTTCCAGTCACAGATCATCTTTGATGGTCTGTGAACGGAACCCGACTAGGGAGGGCCACCCGTCCGTCTACTCCCCCCTCTGTTTGCAGAGGGAAGGTTGAGTGGACGGAGACATGGTGGAAAACCCAATCCCAAGTTTCCGGAGCGCGACGAGGGGATGAATGGCCGGAGGGAGTCCGGTCACTAGCGCTCCAAAACAATAAAAAAAAAAAAAAAAAATGAAAAAGACAGCTGCTGGAACGAATCCCCAGGCGGGTCCCCTTCGGGGGGAATCCCGCCCCTCTCACGAGGGCTGCCCCACCGTATCTGGGGGGGGCAACAACAGCCCAAAGGCCGACACCACCGGCCTGCGAGAAAAGGAGCTCCAGGTGAACCTGGAGCGACTGCGCGATGTGGTGCCGCCGTCTGCTGTCTCTGACAGCAGCAAGAACCGAGGAGGTTCGGGTCCCGAAAGGGACCAAATGTCCTGCCAGAACGCGCGCGGGTGCTCCGGCCAAGTCTGGAGGAAACGCCCGCGCAGCGAGGACTCGGGGCCGATAGGTCTCTCGTCGAGTGACGAGAACCTGTCGGCCGCTAAAGTGCCGACGACACGGAGAGGGCGAGGTCGCACGGCAGCGGGCGGAGCCGCCCCTCGATTGCCGGAGCGGAACGCTCAAGGTCGCTTCCTGGCACGAAGCCGACCCGGCACGCCAGCTCCAGCGGAGCAGGAGGGCGTGGGAGGCGACCCCGGTGTTGCGGAACTGAGCGGGGGCTCGGATATGTCCCTGCAGCCCAACAAGGCGGAGGTTGGCGCTGAAAAGCGGGCGCAGCGCAGGACAGTCGCGGCTGACGAGGTCAGCGAGTTGGCCCGACAGGCCCGAGAGCGCCGCTCGGCCCGCTTGGATGCCGGTGGGAGTGTGTCGGCGGTGGCGCTCAGTCGCCAAATTGTGGACGGCGTGGATGTCGTCCTGAAGGTTGCCACCAAATCGGGCAACCTGAAGGGCACGTTCACGCGCGCACTCAAAGAGGCGGCTGAGGCGATTAAGGAGGCCACTGAGGTCCTCCTTAACCGTACCAGCTCGGAGGAGACGGCGAAGTTGTGGGAGGAGAACGGCCGTCTCCGAGCTGAGGTAGAGGACCTCAAGCGGCGGTTTGCTGACGAGAGGGTGGCTCCTGCGCCCTCGGTTGATGCAACGCCGTTGACTCCGCCGGCAGCCCCGTCATCGACCCCTGCGATTGCGGATGCGGAGATCGAAAAGATCGCGCGCATCTGCATGATGCAATGCGGGAAGATGGTGGGTGCCCGGATGGAGTCCATCGAAGCCAGGCTTCTCCCGGCGGTAACCCTCCGCCCACCGCTCGCTGCAGACAAGCGGCGGAAGGAGCCAGCGCCTAAACCAAAGACGGCCGCGCCTCCAACGTCCGCGCCTCCAACGTCCGCGCCTCCAACGTCCGCGCCTCTGGCGGCCCCGCCTGGTCCCAATGAGACCTGGGCGACGGTCGTGAGGAGGGGCCGGAGGAGGAAGCCGACGGCACAACCGGCGCCGCCGGCACCCGCTAAAGCGGCGCCATCGGCACCCAAGAGGGCCCAGGGGCCGCCTAGGGTGAAAGCCCCACGCTCCGCGGCTGTGGTTGTGACGCTGCAGCCCGGAGCCGTCGAAAGGGGCCTCACATATAGGGCGGTCCTGACGGAGGCAAGGGCGAGGATCGCGTTCCCCGACCTGGGGACACCGACCGGCTTCAAGATGAGGCCGGCGATTACGGGGGCGCGGCTCTTCGAGCTGTCGGGTGCCGATGGTGGCAAGAAGGCGGACCTCCTGGCCGCCAAGCTGCGGGAGGTCCTCAACCCGGAGGACGTACGGGTGTCCAGGCCGACGAAGACCGCTGAGCTGCGCGTCGACGGCCTGGATGACTCGACGACTCCGGCTGAGGTGGTGGCGGCCGTCGCCCGAGCGGGTGGGTGTCCGCCTGAAGACATCCGCACGGGCGACATCCGGGTGGACGCTTCCGGGCTCGGCTCGATCTGGGTCAGATGCCCGGTGGCGGCCGCACACAAGGTCGCCGACGGCGGGCGCCTGTTGGTGGGATGGGGGGCAGCAAGGGCCAAGCTGCTGCGACCGAGGGCTTTGCGGTGCTACCGCTGCCTTGACATTGGGCATGTCAGGGTGCGGTGCAACGCCGAAACAGACCGCAGCGAGGAGTGTTATCGCTGCGGTCAGCCCGGCCATAAGGCGGCCCAGTGCTCCGCGTCGCCAAACTGCAGCCTCTGTACAGCTGCAGGGAGGCCTGCTGGGCACAAAGTGGGTCAAAAGGCCTGTGGCGCACCCACGCCCAAAAAGAAGAGAGGGGGTGCCAAGGCTGGCGGGGGCTCTTTACCCCCCCCTCAGCCTGGCCGCCCTCCGGCCGACTCCCGGCCTAGGCATGGTGCGGAGGGGATGGACTGCGCTTAATGGCGCTGTACCATTTCCTCCAGGGCAACATCAACCACTGTGCCAGAGCTCAGGATCTCTTGCTCCAGAGCATGGCAGAGTGGTCGATTCACGTGGCTGTGGTCGCCGAGCCGTACTTTGTCCCCCCCAGGGATAACTGGGTGGGCGATCTGGACGGTTTGGTGGCCATAATTGGCGGGGCTCTCGTCGACCCGTCGCGAGGTCACGGCTGGGTGGCCGTCCTCGCGAACGGTATTGGCACTGTTGGGGCGTATTTCTCGCCCAACAAGAGTCTCGCCGACTTCGAGAACTTCCTTGTCGAGTTGGGTGGCGTCGTGGGCCGACTCCACCCTCGCCCTGTGCTGTTGCTAGGGGATCTCAACGCCAAGTCTACGGCGTGGGGATCTCCGGCGACCGATGCTCGGGGTGAGGTTTTGGAGGAGTGGGCGGTCACCACTGGTTTGACCGTCCTAAATCGGGGCTCGGTCCACACATGCGTGCGGCAGCGGGGCGGGTCTATAGTGGACGTCTCGTTCGCTAGCCCTGCTGTCGCTAGCCGTGTCCGCGACTGGCGTGTCGCCGCGGAGGCGGAGACGTTATCGGATCACCGATATATCCGTTTTGCCGTTTTGCCCCGCGTCCACGCACAGTCTGCAAGGCGCCAGGTGTACTGGTGGTCCGCCGAGATTGCGCAACTGCGCTTCTCGTGCGCGACGGTTTGGCGCCGGTACACCCGATACCGCAGAAGACGTCGTCGGGTTCCTGACGAAGAGGCCGCGCTGTATGAGGTGTACAGCGCGGCTAAGCAGGCTCTGAGGCTGGCCATCGGCGAGGCGAAGACGCGAGCCAGGGAGGAGATGCTGGGGACTCTGGACGGGGATCCGTGGGGGCGCCCTTATCGTGCGGTTCGTGGGAAACTCCGAGCCGCGGCGCCTCCACTCACCGAGAGTCTCCAACCCGAGCTGTTGGACGCTATAGTCGCAGCCCTCTTCCCGGCAAGAGCGGAGCACACTCCGCCGCCGATGGCTTTGCCCACAGCCGCAGAGCCTGCAGAGGGCAACGCCATCAGCGTCCCAGAGGTGACACGGACAGAGATGGGGGCAGCCGTGACGCGGCTCCGGGCCAAGAACGTGGCTCCGGGGCCCGACGGGGTTCACGGCTGCGTGTTAGCCCTCGCTCTGAAGGAGCTAGAGCCCCAACTGAGAGGACTCTACACAGCGTGCCTCGAGCGGGGCCAGTTTCCCTCCTTGTGGAAGTCTGGCCGCCTGGTCCTGCTCAGGAAGGCGGGGCGCCCCGCGGACTCTCCGTCCGCGTACCGGCCCATAGTGTTGTTAGACGAGGTGGGCAAGCTGTTCGAGCGGATAATCGCAGCCCGCCTCGTCGACCACTTGTGCAGAGAGGGGCCGGACCTAGACGAGAGCCAGTTCGGTTTTCGGCATGGGCGCTCCACTATTCACGCTGTGTCGAGAGTGAGAGTCCTAGCGGAGGAAGCAGTGTCCCGGGGCGGGGTGGCGTTGGCGGTCTCTTTAGACATCTCCAACGCGTTCAACACCCTGCCCTGGAGCTGCATTCGGGAGGCACTGCGGTATCATCGGGTGCCTCTCTACCTCCGCCGCATCGTTGGGGCTTACCTGGCGGAGAGGTGTGTCACCTACATGGGACGTGATGGCGGACACCAGCACCGCGTGTCGTGCGGTGTTCCACAGGGCTCGGTCGTAGGTCCGCTCCTGTGGAACATCGGGTACGACTGGGTGCTGAGGGGCGGACTCCAACCGGGCGTAGACCTGACGTGTTACGCGGATGACACGCTGGTCACGGCCCGGGGGAGCTCGCACAGGGAGGCAGCGTTGCTGGCGACGGCGGCGGTCTCACAGGTGGTGAGCCGCATACGGCGCCTAGGCCTGGAGGTGGCCCTCAGCAAGTCGGAGGCCATGGTATTCCATGGACCCCGACGGGCGCCGCCGCCGGGAACACACATCGTGGTCGGGGGGGTCCGAATAGCTGTCGAGTCCACCATGAAGTACCTGGGATTGGTGCTCGACAGCCGGTGGGATTTTGGACCCCACTTCCGGCGGCTGGCGCCCAAGTTGTTGGGCGCGGCCGGGGCGCTATCAACACTGCTTCCCAATCTGGGGGGCCCGAGCGCCGCCTGTAGGCGGCTCTACGTAGGGATCGTGCGATCGATGGCCCTGTACGGGGCCCCGATCTGGGCGGCTGACCTGACGGCCTGTAGCCTCTCTGTTCTGCGGAAGCCACAGAGAGCGATGGCCGTCAGAGTCATCAGGGGATATCGCACGATCTCCTGCGAGGCGGCTTGTGCACTGGCCGGATCCCCGCCCTGGGACCTGGAGGCGAAAGTACTCGCGTCACTGTACCGGTGGCGCGAGGAAGCGCGGGCGCGAGGCGAGCGACTGACGCAGCGACACATGGAGCTGCGTCGGTCCCAGCTTCGTGAGGTCCTGGTGGCGGAATGGCGGGAAAGGCTTTCACGCCCTACCGCCGGCCTCGTCACCATCGAGGCGGTCCGGCCGGTGCTCGATCACTGGCTCGGGAGGAGGCACGGCTCCCTGTCGTTTCGGGTGACACAGGTGCTCTCGGGGCATGGTTGCTTCGGGAAGTACCTGTGTCGCATAAACAGGGAGCCGGACGCCCGGTGTCACCACTGCGTCGACTGCCGGGAGGACACGGCGTGGCATACGCTGGCAGAGTGTCCCGCTTGGGAGGATCCACGCCGTGCCCTCGTTGCGGAAGTAGGCAGGGACCTGTCGCTGCCGGCCGTCGTGTCATCGATGGTTGGCAGCGAGGAGGCCTGGAACGCGGTGGTGTCCTTCTGCGAGACGGTTATCTCGCGGAAGGAGGCTGCGGAACGGGAAAGGGAGATATCTTCCTCCAACCCGGCCCGCAGCAGACGCACCGGGCGTCGGCGGAGGGCGGACAACGCCCTCTTCCAGCCCCCCTAAATGGGTCCAGGGGCGACGGACTTGGGGACGTCTGTCGCCCCCCTAACACCAGGACCCGAGGTGGCGGCGCGTGTTCCACGTGCGCCCCTCTTAGACGTCGCGGGGGGAGTGAGTCAAACACCTCACTCCGCCCCTCGTCAAGTCGTCGAGTACAACTTATCTATACTTAAACTACTTACTTACTAATGAGTCCATCACTTTTTTTTTTTTTTTTTTTTTTTTTTTTTTTTTTTTTTTTTTTTTTTCTTTTTTTTTTATTGCATGCAGCCATTGGCTTGTTGCACAGCTGGCAAGAGGGAACCTGACCGGACTCTACTGACAGCGTTCGTTCACAAAAACTGACGCCTGCATTGGCACCGCCCTACTCAACCATATTTGAGGGAGTCGAACGATCCAACACACACGCCACCATCAGCGAGTCGTTTAAGTGAGTATGACAAGGTTCATGATGCCAGCTGCGCCCTTTATAAACTATTTTCAAAACTTAATACTAGAAGTTGGGTAGGGAAGGGTTGGTTTGGGTTACTTGTCAGCTGCAGGTTTCCCACCGTGGAACGGCTGCTGCAGCCGGCTTTACTAAGGTAATGTCAAATTAAGCTGAGTCAGAGAGGCTGTCCACCCTGTGTCAAAAAGCATCGTCGGTCAGTGCTTTTGGAGGCGTATCAGCGCCTCGACGACCTTCGTGTCCCGATGTCGCATAGCCTTCATCATGTTGTTGTTAATGATGTCGTTAGTTGCGGCTTCCTGTGCTCGTCTCACAAATCGTCCAATAGCGTCGTCTGCGTTGTCGGCGTAGTACACACAGCTGGCTGTGTGTCTTGATACGGCCACTACCGCATGGGGGACGCTGCTGTGAAGCACGATGTTTTTGGACTTTGTCTTCAGGATGAGGACTGTCTCGCATGTGAGTCCCTGAGCTTCGTGGATGGTCAGAACGCTCGATCCAGCACCCGAACCATATCCCTGGTCAATGAGGGACTTTTTCTCCTCCTGCGTGTGTACCAGGAACAGTGTGTTGGAGAGGGTGCTTGGTATATCGGCGCCCGTGAACCTTTTCAGCTGCAGGGAGTGGACTTGGTCCTTCGACGAGTAAATGCCAGGATAGACTTCTGCTAGGGCGTATGCGACATCCATTGGGGTCCGATGCGTACAGGACAACTCTTGGCTGATGGTCGCCACAGAGTCCGGACGGGCGTATCTAAAGGGAAATAGGTTTTCCCTGTCCAGATAGGGCAGTTGGTTAACGTCTCCGACAAGGACCACGTCGGTCGCACCTGACAATCGAACTGCCATCACTATGGCCCCAAAGTGGTTCATGAGAGCCTCGTCCACTACAATGCGCCTGCATTTGTGTGGCCCTTTGAACCCGTTCGATAATATTGAGGCCAGTGTGCGCACCTTGGTTCTGTTGTTTTCGCCAATTTTGTGCGCCAGCTTTTGCCGCAGATCTTTCGCGGCCTCGGTTGTAGTAGTGACGATGACGTCGTGATCCCTATCGAAGTTATTAACCACCCAGGTCGTCTTGCCACATCCTGGAACGCCGTTTACCCACTTTATTTTCGGTAGTGCCCAACCTCCACTTAGACTTATGCCCCTCGAGATTGCTTCCGCCTGTTCGAGGATCTTGTCGTCCATCATGATTTTTGTACATCGGGCCACTACCACTATTGGGTCACTTTCGGGTGTCACGAAGGTTATGTGGCCAGTCTGTGACGTTGCTGACTTGTCCAATGGCACGAAGCCATGTGTGGCATTGTACGCAGCCATGTACGTGCCAATCATTTCTCCTTTGATGACTTGGGAGGTGACGTTATCGTATATGGCTGCTTCGGCCTCTTCGAGTCTCACTTTAAGCAGACCTTCAATCTCCAGCTGGTATGACTGCATGATTTTCTGGCAAGTCATGAGACTGACTGCTTTTGTTGCTTTAGTGATGGCTTGAAACTCAAGAAAGGCGTTCTCTACGTGGTCTGCGGGTTCCTTTGCCGGCTTGAGTTTCGGCGCACTAACCTCTCCTTTGTCGGCCCTTGTTGGAACTGGCCGCTGCTCTTTAGGCGGTTTCGGGGCAACCCTGGTGAATTCCCGCAATGCGGCCGCTTGGCTGTTATGGTGGGGTTTCCCTGGTCTCATACTGTTGGCTCCTAGTAGCCTACTGAAGAGGTTAGAGATGGTCTTTAATGGACTGTCGGTCTTGGTTTTGTCTCTGGACCTGTCGCTTTTCTTGTCTGAGGCGGCTTTCTCCGCGGCAAGCTTCTGTTGTAATCGCTCTGAACCGCAGGGCGTGGTTGGGGCTGACATGGAGGATGTTTGCCGGTCGGTTGCGGTCTTTTCGGCATCGTTACTGGGAGATTTTAGGAAGCTTAAGTCTTCCCCCCTGTCCTCGTAAACTACCACCTCATGGTCTTCTGAGGCTTTGATGCATCCGTACCGATCGGCAACTCTCCCCCTATCGTAGCCAATCGCCATTGCGTCCACGCTGATTATTCGAGGGCATCCGCTCGCTGACCGGCCAGCTTCTCCGATTTCGGTGAGCAGGGAGCATGCTTGTGCAAACGGAGTTTCCTCACACCACTCGAATAGTGCGATCGTCTTGTTTTTTGATCGCACTAGACGGTATCGGTGTTCGGCCACTTCCGCTTCGGGTAACGCGTTGAACTTTGAGCGTTTCATGCTCGCTTTTGAGGTGCTCCCGTTAATCAACGCTGCAAGGCCCGGCGATATGGCGACGCTGTTTCCCCTTTCCGCGCGGCAAAAGCTTATACCAAGTCTCTCGGCGTTCTTGTTCATAAAGAGGGCCACGCCACGGGTTCTGATGCCTGGTTGCCCACTCTCCCCGCATGTAAGTAACTGGCGTAAAGCCAAGGTGCGAGGGTTTAGCTGGGAACTACTGGGGCTGGGCGTATCCGTGGTGACGGCTGTGCTCACGGAGTGATGTATTTGTGTGGGTGCGGGTGTGGGTGTGGGTGTGGGTGTAGGATTGTGTGTGTGTGGGGTGAACTGTGTTGAACCATTTGCCTTTGCTACGACTTGCACGATCCTGCTCGCGAATTCCAAGAATGGTGTTCTGGTGGCCTTTTTCTCCATGATGGAATGGAGTGTGGACTGAATAACTGAGATCTGGATTTCAGTTTCCAGATCCATTCGCTCACGACCAAATCTTGGGCACTCGGTAAGCACGTGCCATACTGTCTCTTCACAATTGGGATCGCAGACGCATGAGGGACTGTCTTTAATGTGGAAGCGATGGAGATAAGCCCCGAATCCTCCGTGACCGGTCAACATTTGGACATGGGTAGGTGACAGTGCCATGCCTTTAAGGATCTTCCTTGCCGCCTGAACGGTGGGGAAAAACACTTTAGTGACCGAGCCTGTGCTGGAGGATTCGTACCGCTGCTGCCATTTCTTTACAGTTTCCTCACGAATCTGCCTCTTGATGAAGGATATTGGTACCTTGTCGTAGTCGGGCGCTGTTTTCTTTGTAAGAGCCGCTTTCTTTGCTAACTCGTCCGCTCTCTCGTTCCCAGGAGTGCCCACGTGTGCTCTCAACCAAAACAGCCTCACGTCTCTGCCCTCCTCTCGGATTTCACGTACTAGCCTTTTTATACCGAGTGCCAACGGGTGAGTGACAGACGGGCTTCTCAACAAGTCAAGCGAAGATCTTGAGTCGCTTAATATGTTGGCGCAGGCCATCCTAGACGTTCTCACCGTCCTGACTGCTCGATATAACGCGTACATTTCCGATTGAAAGACTGTGTTGTGCGGCTCCAGGCGGAAGGTTGAGTACTTGGATTCCCTGCCTTCGTTCCACCAAGTAAAGGCCGCACCGACTTTACCCTCTATTTTGCTGCCGTCGGTATAAATATGCGGTCCGGTTACTTGGTGGTCACTCAGGGTTTCAGGATCCATGTTCTCGAGGCACTCATACTCAGTTATTATGAGCCGCGATGGATGGGGAATCTGTAGGGGCCCAGCCTTGCGTTCGACCTCTCTTCCCGGCGGTAGGTACTCCTGAGAATGACCCTTTTTTACCTTGAATAGGGTAGATGCTTCAGTGACCCGGAGGTCCAGGGGCAGTTGGCCCGACAGGATGAGAGCCGATGTTAGAGACACCGTGCGGTATGCTTTGCAGATCTTCTGCGTGAAGCCTCTTTGCAGCGAGTCTAACTGATTTCTTGTCATCAGTTTCTCTGCTGCCGGGGCCCATGCACTCGCTGCATACAACACGATCGGCTCTATCACCGACACGTATATGGTCCTGATTATCTCGCTGTTCAGGCCCCATTTCACCTTTGCCGCGCACGCTAGCTGTTTGTAGATGTCTGCAGCTTTTTTGCATGTTGCAGTCACGTGCGCATTAAAGGTAAGCTTGTGGTCTATGATGAGTCCCAACAGCTTGATCTCCTCGACAAGGGTCAGTCGAATGCCAGACATGTGAATTACGGGGGTGTCGTACTTGAGCTTCTTCGTAATCACCATTGCGTTGGTCTTGTGAGCGGCAAAGCAAAGCTTGTTTCGTAACCCCCAGTCTGACACTGTCTGCAGCGTTCTTTGAGCTGACTGCTGCAGGGAGCTGACCTCGTGGGACGAGAAAACGAGGACCACATCATCCGCGAACGCTTGACAATATACCCCCATTGTCGTCAATTCCTCCAAGAGCGAGTCTAGGATAAGGTTCCAGAACGTCGGACCGGCTATTGAGCCTTGGACGCATCCTTTTGTGGTGCCCTTCTCGCTAGTCGCTCTGGCGTAGTTGACCCTGATGTACCGGTCCTCCAGGTATGAAGATACGAGAGCAAAGAGGTTCTTGGGGCATTTTTTGTGCAGCATCTGCATTTTGAGGGCAGGCCACCACGCGTTGTCAAAGGCCCCCTCTATGTCCAGTGATACTAAAAGCACTACCTTTTTGGCCCTTACTTCGGCCCGTATGTGCTCCATTAGGACAAAGAGGGCGTCCTCGGTTCCCCGCTGCGGCATGAACCCGTATTGGTGTGTGTTTAGAGTCGGGAGGAAGTGGTGTTGCAGTCTGCCCACGACGAGCTTCTCAACGATTTTTCCCAGGACCGAGAGTAGTCCTATTGGTCTATATGACTTTGGGTGGGTGTAGTCGTCCTTGCCTGGCTTACGGAGTATGCACACGTGAGCTATTTTCCATTGCTTTGGGAAGTGCGGTAACTCCAGGCACTTGTTGGCCAGCGCCAGGAACACTTCCCTGTTGCAATTTATAGCAGCTGTGCATATGTCGGCCGTCAGTCCATCGGGTCCTGGAGCTTTCTTTGGATTTTGTCGCTGAAGGACCATTTCCAGCTCCGCGGGCGTAAATGGTGGATCGTCGGCCGACAGACCCTGGGTTTCAGTTGGGGAAAGTTCCTCCGCAAGTCTCCGGACCGACGCGTGGTGTTGTTGTTCGGCATCCACAGAGTCGTCTGGGTAGAACGTTTTTGCCAGAAGATCCGCTGATTGCTCTGGGCTTAGTGTTTCGCCTGCGGTGTTCCTCAGGAGCGTGTCTTCCTGTCTTCTGGCCGTCTTCCTCAATACCCTGTAAATGCCATCCCACATACTCTCCCGGTCCTGTGTGGAGCAGAACTGCTTCCAATTTTCTGTTGCTGTATCCGCTGCTCTAGTTAAGTACTCTTGCTTTGATCTTACGTACTCGTCGATAACCAGGTTCCTTCGACTGGGGGCCGCGTTTCTGATTCTCCTTTTCTTGGTCAGTGTTGCTTGTTTTAACTGTTCAAGAGAATCAGTCCACCAAGGCGGTCTCGAGTCAATTTTCTTGTTCCCCAATTTCGGTATCGATTTTTTGGCCGAGCGGTGTATTAGGTCGACGTATTTTGAGACAACAGCATCCAGTTGTTCATGGTTGGAGACCTCCGATACTGTGGCGGGTGTGATGCTGTATTCTGACAGGTATGCCTTGAGGCGCGTGCTGAAGTCCGACCACTTTGCCTTTTTGGTGTTATAAATGCGTGTAGAGACTGGTTTAAGAGGCTCTAACGCTTTTTCTAGGCGTAATGAGAATGTTATCGCGTTGTGGTCGGATGTCGTTATATTCCGGTCTACACGCCAATCTTCAACTCTGCCTAACAGCGACACACTGCATGTACTAACGTCGACTATGCTCTGGTATAGCCTGTCTCCCCTGTAGCATTCGAACGTTGGAGTCTGGCCCGTGTTGAGTATCTGGAGGTCTAATTCGGATAGGAAGGCGTTGTACGACGCCCCTCGGTGGTCTTCGCTGTTGCTTCCCCACCACTGGCTCCATGCGTTCACGTCTCCCCCCACCAACATGTTGGATGTGCGTAACTTGATTATTGCCTCCTTGGTTTTAACGAGGTATGGGTCTATATCTTGGTCACCCTCAAAGTAGACTGATATCACTCCAAGCTTTAGCTGACCCACCTTCAGCAGGACGGCTGCAACGTTTTCCGTGACAGTCTGAGGGTCGTGGATGACTTCCAGGTTGTTTCCGAACACGACGATTGCCGCCTTAACTGGTTTTTGCCGATTGAGAGTGCACTGGATGACTTGTGTGCCGGGGTTTTGTTTCATCACACCTGTTCTCCCAACATAGGGCTCTTGGACAAGTGCGATTGAAATTACCATCTCTTCGGCCGCATGGTGGAGTTCTGCTGTTGCAAGCTTGGAGCGTTGCAGGTTGGCCTGGATGATCTTTAGCCTGCCTGCTGGTCCTGTTATGCTTTGCTGGGTGATTGACACATTATTCCCGTCGTTGCCCTTAGCAGTAGGAAACACGCGACCTCGCTATGTTGTCCCATTTCTGCCTCTCTTGACATTCGGAGCTGAACGCCGGATGAACCGTGTTTTTTCCCTTTCTTTCTACTCTGATGCAGTTCACGCAGGCAGGGGGGCCGCCGTTTGCCCTGACTGAACAGTCTCTCCCAGTGTGTGCCTGGCCACAATATCCACAGCTTTCTTTTACTGCCTTGCAGAGAGCTCTGCCGTGGCCGTAACCTAGGCACTTGGTGCACTGCACTAGAGGAGACTGGTCCTCTACTGGGCACCTCTGGATTCCGAGGTGTACCTTTTCCGCCTGCGTGAGCCGCTTCCAAAGCTCTGGGGAGAGTTCGAAGACCGGGTGGCATTCAAGGGGATTCCTCGCTCGTCTTCGGAATCTCAGTTTTACGACAAGGCCAGCCGGGTCCAGATCTTTCCAGAGATGTTTATTTTGGGCCTGGAGGAGGTCTACCATCTCTTCGTTGGTATAAGAAGAGAGCACCCCTTTGACGACGATCAGTGGGTTGCTGGGCATGGGCTCCTGGACCTTTAGGCCACTGGTGGTCTGGACCCGACTTTTAACGAGGCCGAGGTCTTCTTTGCTGGCGCAGCTCACCACGATCTTCTGGTTGCGCGCTTTCCTCACCTTGTCAACTTTTGCTCCGGTCGTTTTGAGGTCAAGAGCTTCCCTTATTTTCTCTATGACGTTCTCCCCCGTGTGTTTCGGATCTGTTGAGGAGATTATCAAAGTGTGGTTCGGCCGTTTGGGCGTTTTGGCAGCCTGGGCGAAGGTCTTGGGGCCCTGTTGCAAGGTTTCCGGCTGCTTTAGCTCCGATACTCCCTTTTCGATGGTGGCAAGGGTCCTCTTTACTGCCTCGACGGCGAACTCAGTATCTAGGCTCGGTGCTGGTTGGGCCGGAAACTGGGGTTCCTTATCCCTCAGCACTCTGAGTTCGGAGGACACGATGTCCAGCCTCTCCGACAAGGGCTGAAGGTGTTTAGTCAGATCCAGAGGTGGTAGTTGTTGGGGGGGAGGAATTTCGGGCTTCTCCAGAAGGGCTCTGGTCATTTCCGTCATGGTTTCTATACTTTCGGCCAGTTTGTCGAGTTTGGGTTCCATGGAGGCCTCGGGTGGTAGAAGAGGGGCAACAAAGGGTTCTGCAGGTGCTTGGAGCTCCTGCCGGATCTTTTCCGTTGCTTGGCGTAGCGTATCCAGCTGGTTTGATACGCTCGCAATTTGGTTTCCCAGCTTTGTAAGGCCCACCGCTACGGTATCCCATTTTGGGTCCCCGTTTGCGGGCGCGTCCAGATCCTTGGTTTTCTCGTGCCCAGTTTTTATTAGAGCTGTCAACGACTCGATCGACTTCCTGACTTCCTTTATTTCCCTGAACGGCTGTTCTGTCTCGTACCCGAGCCAGTTTCGGATATCTTTAGCCTCCTTCAGGGTTCCGGAAATGTCATTTCGAGCGTGACCCAGCTCGGTGATGAGTTTCTGCTGGTTTTTCATCACCTCTTCTCTGTGAGAACGCTCCACTTTCACTAGTTCTCGGGCGTGTCGAGAGCGCTCCTTCTCGAGGTTGTATTTGTGCCTCGCTCGCGAGTCGGACAGGGATAGGACGATCTCGTAAAGCCCTTGCAGGCTGTCGTAGCAAGTGGTCCTGTACTCCTTCTTCATATTTCCCGATGCCTCCAACGCACCCTTCCCATTCTGCAGTAGAGTGTTGGCCTCTCTCGTCGCCATGTCCATTTCTACGCCAGTCCCTCTTCTCGGTGTGCTGTAGAGAAGACTAGCCCTTTTCTGTGCCTGATGGTCGGTGATGGAAGATGCGACAGAGCTCTCCTCGTCTGACAGGATGCGGTGTGGTGGAGATATACCTAGTTGCTCCCAGTTGATTACTTTTGACTCCGCCGTCTCTGCTGCGCCGCATTTCTCCGGCAGAGAGAGGTTGTCAACTGATGTCGCCTGGCTGCTGTCCCCTGCAGCTGGTTCCGACGCTGCTTTTGGCACATCAGGCAGATCCCGTGGAGAGGACTGTTGAGCAAGCCTCTCCGACGTAATGGACTTTGCTACGTTTTTAAGGACTTTCGTCCGCAACGTTCGTGCCTTCGGTGCGACCTCCGCAGCTGACTTACGGGTTGTGGGAACGGAAGACATCTTTAAATTTTAAATTTAGGCTTAGAAAGTAACAGTATATAAAACAGTCTCAAAACAAAACAAATGACAGTATTATAGATTTACAGTTTATAGTCCTAATTGGTTAATTTTTATGAAATACTATGATATATTGATTATAATTTTTATATTTTTTTTTTTTTTTTTTTTTTCTTATTTATGTAATGGTGATGGACTCACCCCAAATAAGTTTCGACAGCTTTGTACGTAGTGATGATGCTGTCCTCTAGATGTTCTTGACGCGATGTTTTGGCGTTCTGACGCTTGATGGACTGCGTCTATGTTGTAGTCCGGAGTACACGCCGCTGCGCGGAAGACACAAATGTGCCTTTTGCTGCAGTGCAGCAACCCAGGTCGATTCCGATAGATTCTCCAGGCAGTACCTCCTTTGCTATGCGTCCCCTCGCAGTTCCGCCAGGGCCAGATTGTTCAGTTTTTTCTCCCGAATCGAATGAGCCTAGTCTCGATATGGTTATCTCTAACGGTTCCAGAGATAGGCTTCGGGGGGGTGAGGTAACCAAGAGGGGGGGGGAGGGTCTTGAGTGGAGCTTATTTATGAAAGCAGAATATGTGGAGGGGGGAGGGGTTGCTAAGGGTGGGGTAGTGCAGGGGTGGTAGTTTGGATAGTCCTTTGGGGGGGATAGGGGGAATGGTCTTGGTTTTACGACTCGTAAGAGCCCAAACACGGGTGTCAAACGTCAAAGGGTGACGAAGATCCCTTGGGATTCCAAGTGAGGGGTGGGGTCTCGTTGGGTAGGGGGGGGGTTCACAAGGAAGGGTTGGTTTTGAAGGGGTGGGGGGAAGTCCCTTTTTTCCCGGTTAAGGCAAACCCAAACACGGGTATTCCAGGACTGCGGGATGAGGAGTTCCCTAACGGTTACCTGACGGCTTGGGATGTGTCTTCTGCGCTGCAAGGCAAAGTCCTCGGGTCGGCTTTGAAGGCTTCAGGTAGGTCCGATCTGACGTGTGTGACGTTTTCCCTCGTGTGTGTTTGTCGATATCGTCACGGCTCGTGGAGGTTTGAGGTTAGAACCACGTGTTTTTTAAGGTTATTTTGGCAGATTTGGATGCCTAATAACTTCGCTGCTGGTGATCAGATCTTAACGATCTTGGTGTCGTTGCACGGGAAATTGCGATGCCTCACTAGCAATGTACACGGTTTAAAAGGAACACTAACCTCTGGACGTAATGAGATCCCCAAAGTTGATGACCTGCAGCAGCCGATCCTGGTGACCTATGACGTTGCCCACATGAATCCTGGTGAATCAGACACTAACTAACTGCACTGTAGCTTTCAAAAACGCGCAGCTCAAATATTGCGATTTATACGAATTTTTCGCGTGGAGCTGATGTTATTGCGACCGCGTATGGCAGTGTACTGGGTTAGGTTAGGTTAGGTTAGGTTAGGTTAGGTTAGGTTAGGTTAGGTTAGGTTAGGTTAGGTTAGGTTAGGTTAGGTTAGGTTAGGTTAGGTTAGGTTAGGTTAGGTTAGGTTAGGTTAGGTTCGTGGGAAACTCCGAGCCGCGGCGCCTCCACTCACCGAGAGTCTCCAACCCGAGCTGTTGGACGCTATAGTCGCAGCCCTCTTCCCGGCAAGAGCGGAGCACACTCCGCCGCCGATGGCTTTGCCCACAGCCGCAGAGCCTGCAGAGGACAACGCCACCAGCGTCCCAGAGGTGACACGGACAGAGATGGGGGCAGCCGTGACGCGGCTCCGGGCCAAGAACGTGGCTCCGGGGCCCGACGGGGTTCACGGCTGCGTGTTAGCCCTCGCTCTGAAGGAGCTAGAGCCCCAACTGAGAGGACTCTACACAGCGTGCCTCGAGCGGGGCCAGTTTCCCTCCTTGTGGAAGTCTGGCCGCCTGGTCCTGCTCAGGAAGGCGGGGCGCCCCGCGGACTCTCCGTCCGCGTACCGGCCCATTGTGTTGTTAGACGAGGTGGGCAAGCTGTTCGAGCGGATAATCGCAGCCCGCCTCGTCGACCACTTGTGCAGAGAGGGGCCGGACCTAGACGAGAGCCAGTTCGGTTTTCGGCATGGGCGCTCCACTATTCACGCTGTGTCGAGAGTGAGAGTCCTAGCGGAGGAAGCAGTGTCCCGGGGCGGGGTGGCGTTGGCGGTCTCTTTAGACATCTCCAACGCGTTCAACACCCTGCCCTGGAGCTGCATTCGGGAGGCACTGCGGTATCATCGGGTGCCTCTCTACCTCCGCCGCATCGTTGGGGCTTACCTGGCGGAGAGGTGTGTCACCTACATGGGACGTGATGGCGGACACCAGCACCGCGTGTCGTGCGGTGTTCCACAGGGCTCGGTCGTAGGTCCGCTCCTGTGGAACATCGGGTACGACTGGGTGCTGAGGGGCGGACTCCAACCGGGCGTAGACCTGACGTGTTACGCGGATGACACGCTGGTCACGGCCCGGGGGAGCTCGCACAGGGAGGCAGCGTTGCTGGCGACGGCGGCGGTCTCACAGGTGGTGAGCCGCATACGGCGCCTAGGCCTGGAGGTGGCCCTCAGCAAGTCGGAGGCCATGGTATTCCATGGTCCCCGACGGGCGCCGCCGCCGGGATCACACATCGTGGTCGGGGGGGTCCGAATAGCTGTCGAGTCCACCATGAAGTACCTGGGATTGGTGCTCGACAGCCGGTGGGATTTTGGACCCCACTTCCGGCGGCTGGCGCCCAAGTTGTTGGGCGCGGCCGGGGCGCTATCAACGCTGCTTCCCAATCTGGGGGGCCCGAGCGCCGCCTGTAGGCGGCTCTACGTAGGGATCGTGCGATCGATGGCCCTGTACGGGGCCCCGATCTGGGCGGCTGACCTGACGGCCTGTAGCCTCTCTGTTCTGCGGAAGCCACAGAGAGCGATGGCCGTCAGAGTCATCAGGGGATATCGCACGATCTCCTGCGAGGCGGCTTGTGCACTGGCCGGATCCCCGCCCTGGGACCTGGAGGCGAAAGTACTCGCGTCACTGTACCGGTGGCGCGAGGAAGCGCGGGCGCGAGGCGAGCGACTGACGCAGCGACACATGGAGCTGCGTCGGTCCCAGCTTCGTGAGGTCCTGGTGGCGGAATGGCGGGAAAGGCTTTCACGCCCTACCGCCGGCCTCGTCACCATCGAGGCGGTCCGGCCGGTGCTCGATCACTGGCTCGGGAGGAGGCACGGCTCCCTGTCGTTTCGGGTGACGCAGGTGCTCTCGGGGCATGGTTGCTTCGGGAAGTACCTGTGTCGCATAAACAGGGAGCCGGACGCCCGGTGTCACCACTGCGTCGACTGCCGGGAGGACACGGCGTGGCATACGCTGGCAGAGTGTCCCGCTTGGGAGGATCCACGCCGTGCCCTCGTTGCGGAAGTAGGCAGGGACCTGTCGCTGCCGGCCGTCGTGTCATCGATGGTTGGCAGCGAGGAGGCCTGGAACGCGGTGGTGTCCTTCTGCGAGACGGTTATCTCGCGGAAGGAGGCTGCGGAACGGGAAAGGGAGATATCTTCCTCCAACCCGGCCCGCAGCAGACGCACCGGGCGTCGGCGGAGGGCGGACAACGCCCTCTTCCAGCCCCCCTAAATGGGTCCAGGGGCGACGGACTTGGGGACGTCTGTCGCCCCCCTAACACCAGGACCCGAGGTGGCGGCGCGTGTTCCACGAGCGCCCCTCTTAGACGTCGCGGGGGGAGTCAAACACCTCACTCCGCCCCTCGTCCTGCGGAGGCCTGCATAGGCGGGCCGGCACTAGCTGGGGGTTGCGGAAGGATCGTACGTTCCCGCGACCCCCGGCGTAAGTGTGAGACGGAACAACGGGTGGTTTTTAGTCAGTAAGAGTCTGACAGACCCCTTCGCTCCCCCAGAGCGAAGGACATCCATGAGGATTTTCCAACCCGCACCAAAAAAAAAAAAAAAAAAAGGTTAGGTTAGGTTAGGTTTTTTTTTTTTTTTTAAATAAATGCACCCGCCATCACAGGGCATTGCTTTGTTTCCACTGGCTTGGAAACCAGTGCCTTTTTTTAATTTTGGTTTTTATTGGCAAAACTTACAGAGTTGCATAAGCTCTTACATCTAACATTTACACTTCTTTTTATTATTATCTTATAATTACTCTTTATCTTTGTTATTTTATACTTTTATACGGTGCTTAATTTTGACCTATTTCTTAACTATTTCTGTATAAAATTAACACTCCAACCCTATTTATCTTAATTAATCATCTACTTATATTCTATGTGCCTTTTTTTTGTGCTATGCATTTTACAGTTTTCTACTTAAGTCTATTGTTAACTAATGCTTATATAATTATTATATAACATAGTTATACATGTTATCTTGTTTTATTTTTATTATTTACAATTTTAGCTATTGTTTTACAAAATTTTATAAATTTGCTACGCACATCTTTGTTCGACAGGATTTCTGCGATATTTTTGGTGTCTATTTTATAATTTATTTCCTGTTCTAGGTCGTACCTTTCTTTATCATAGATTTGACATTCTGTCAGCAAGTGCACTACACTTTCGTTTTCTCCTGTACCGCAAGGGCACGCCGGGCTATCCTTGCACTTGAACCGGTTCAGATACTCGGAGAATCCGCCATGCCCCGTCAGCACTTGCACCAACAACGGATCCAGATTTATTTTCCTAACAGTATGATACGCTTCCCTAGCATTTGGTAGGAATAATTTGGTAGTTGCCCCAGTTTGCCCCACTCTGTACCTTGTGTCCCATTCGCCAAGCGTATCCTTGCGGATTTGACGCTTGACGAATGAGATTGGACATCTGTCATAGTCTGGTTTGGTCTTTTTATGTAGCACTGCCTCTTTTGCCAGACAATCGGCTCGCTCGTTTCCCTCCATTCCTGCGTGGGCCTTAATCCAAAACAGCTTTATGGTTTTTCCATGATTTGTCGCCTCATGGATATTCTGCCTGGTTTCCACAGCCAAGGGATGGAGAGAAACGCCTCGAGTGACTGCTTCCAGTGCTGATCTGGAGTCACTATAAATTGTAAATTTTTCCCCGGACCTATGACTGCTGATGATTTCGGTTGCCTTTGCTAAGGCAAGTAACTCGGCCTGAAACACGGTGCAGAACTGTTCCAGTCTGTATTTACGGGTCATGGTCTCTGCGCCATCTCTCCAAACGGAGAGTGCCGCGCCGACTTTGCCCTCTATTTTACTACCATCCGTGAAGAGTGCGTATCCATTGTCTTCTAGTTGGGCCAGTTCTGCCTCGTTGTTAATTTGACCGAATTCTATAAGGTTGTGTAAGTGTGGGTGAGGTGTTGTGATGTAGGGTACCGGTGTCTCGACGTCACGGTCTCCCAATACTCTCTGGGAATGTCCTTTCTTTATTTCAAAAAGAGAGGCTGCTTCTCTGATCCTCATGTCCAGTGGAAGCAGTCCAGAGAGTATAAGGGCCGAGTTTAGGGATGTGGTCCTATACGCTTTAACGATTTTTTGTGCGAACCCTCTTTGTACCTCATTTAGGTGTTTCTGGGTCATTACCTTATCCGTTGCCGGTGCCCAGGCACTTGCTGCGTACATGATTATGGGCTCTATTACTGCCACGTATATTGTTCTGGTTATCTCCGGCGAGATCCCCCATTCTACCTTGGCTGCCCTCGCCAGCTGTTTGTAGATGTTCAACGCTTTGCGGCAAGCATTTGCTACATGTGCGTTGAACGTAAGTTTGTCGTCGATAGTCAGCCCTAGTATTTTAATTTCCTTTGACATGGCAATCTCTGTCCCCCCCATGCGCAGGAGTGGCGTGTCGTACTTAAGCTTATTCGTTATCAGCATCGCTTTCGTTTTATGAGGTGCAAACTTAAGCTTGTTCACTTCACCCCACTCCTGGACATGCTTCAGGGTCATGTTTGCCTGTCTCTGTATTGCGAGTGCTGTTTCGCCGGAGAAAACCAAGACAACATCGTCCGCAAACGCCTGGCAGTAGTCGCCTCTCTTTTCTAGGCTATTCAACAGAGGATCTAGCAGCAAGTTCCAAAAGGTGGGACCGCCTATAGAACCCTGGACACATCCTTTAGTTGTGGCTTTCTCAAAAGTGGCGCCAGCGTATCTAATCTGGACTTTGCGATCCGTAAGATAGCTATCGAGGACTTTTCTGATGTTTTTTGGGCATTTCGTGTCTGCGAGTCTGCACCTAATTGCGGGCCACCAGGCGCTGTCGAAGGCTCCCTCTATGTCCAGGGACACCACAACGACCAATTTCTTTTCGGACAGCTTTTGTCTTATGTGTTTCACAAGGTCATAGAGGGAGTCCTCAGTGCCGCGTTGTGGTGTAAACCCGTACTGCTTCTTGTTCGCTTCCTCCAAGGTGTGCCATCTTACTCTCCTGATCAGCATTTTTTCCCAAATCTTTCCTAATACCGGCAGAAGGCCAATAGGACGATATGACTTGGGTATGGTGTAGTCCTCCTTTCCTGGTTTACGCAGGATTACCACTACTGCTTCCTTCCATATGGTAGGGAAGTGGGAGAGGCTCAGGCACTTATTCAGTAGAGCTAAGAATAACTCTGGAGTGCGAGCGATAGCTGATCTGCAGATATCCGCTGTGAGCCCATCTCGCCCAGGTGCCTTCTTTGGGTTGAAGCTATCTGCAGCCCATTTGAGTTCATCCAGCGTGAATGGGGGGTCAAATGGTTCATCATCTTCACCCTCATTCACACGGTTTGCCTTATCTCTTATCGCCTTATGGGCTGCTATGTCTTGTTGAGCTTCATCTTCCGGATAGAAGGTTTCTGCCAATGCCTTGGCAGATTCTTCTCCTTCCAGTACCTTGTTATTTTGGACCAATGGTATGTCTTCATGCCGTGATGTTGTGCGGCCTATTACTCTGTAAATCCCGTCCCACATACTTTCTCTGGTTTGCTTTTGGCAGAAGGTCTTCCAGCTGTCAGTTCTTGTACTGCTCATTAGCTGCAAGTATTCCTCTTTGACGGAGAGGTATTTCTGGAGAACTCTCTCTCGGCGCACTGCTGCTGCATTTTTCAGCCGTCTTTTGTGTCTCTTTACTTCCTGTTTCTTTACTGTTAATTCCTCTGTCCACCAAGGCAATTCTGCTCGCTTCTTGTCCTTTATTTTTGGTATGTGTTTCTCACTTGCTTCTTCTATTGCTTTCGTGTATTCTTCTATTTTCTGGTCTAGTTCTTTCTTCGTTACGATTTTATCAACTTCTTCTTTGTTTAGTTCTTTATTTGTCCACAGTTGGTAGAGTTCTTCTCGGAACTCTGCCCAGTTAGCTTTCCTCGTGTTGTATTTTCTAGTTGTTCTTTTTATTTCTACTCCTTTTGACTTTTTAAGATTCACTTCGAACAGGATTGCCTTGTGGTCAGAGATTGTTACGTCTCCGTCTAGTCTCCATTTGACAACCTTATCGAGCATGTCCTCAGTACAGACCGTTATGTCGATGCAGCTTGTAAACCGTCTGCCTCCTCTGTGGTAATCAAATGTGGGTTCTGTTCCGTTATTCAGGATACAGAGTTCCATTTGGTCCAATGCACCCGCTAGCTCTTTGCCTCTTTGGTTGGTTTCTCCACTTCCCCACCAGATGTTCCAGGCATTGACATCCCCCCCTAGTATCGTGCGCTTCCCGCCAACTGCGTTTATGATGTTATGGAAGTGCTCGATGTCAGCCTCTAAGTTTCCGTCTCCTTCAAGGTACGCTGATATGACTGTGATTCTCCAGGCCTCTGTTTTCAGTTGCGCTACAACTATATTTTCCGTCGTTAGCGTTGGGCAATGGGTCACGTCGATGTTGTTGTCGAACAGTACGATGGCGGACTTGTTGGTCTTGTCATTGCTCTTTTCACACTGTATCGTTCGCGTGCCTTGGAAACACTTAAGCTTCTTTGAGGATCCTGTGTATGGTTCCTGCAACATTGCAAAGGCAATCTTTCGCTTTGTTGCTTCCATTACAAGTTCCTCTGTTGCCTGGCGACATCTTTGCAAGTTGGCCTGAATTGCACGATACCTATAACCTCCGTCTGCATTTTGATCTGAGGCCACCTTAGCAGTACGCTACTGTGGATCTTGCCAGATTTTCCCACTTTCTACGGACAGGGCACTCAACACTAAAGGCGTTATGATTACCCGCTCCTAGCCTGGCTCTCTGGCAGTTCCGACACGAAGGCGGCTCTGCAGCAAGCCAATCTGCACAGTTTGTTCTTAGGTGCGGTCCACCGCAGTGACTGCATAAGTCTTCTGGCTCTTTGCACATACGTTTTCCGTGGCCATACCCCAAGCATCGGGTACACTGCACCAGTGGCGTCTGATCTTCGACCCGTACTCTCTGGAGGTCTATACGGAGCTTCTCTAGCTCTATAGCTCTCCTCCAGATTGTGGGAGATACACTGAGTACGATGTGATTTAAATGTGGATTGCGCGTCCTCCTCCGATATCTAATTGTCATTCTTTGATCCACATTTTCGAGGCCGTGAAGGAGTTCCCGATTTTGATTCTTCACCGCTTTGAGGACTTCCTCATCGGTGTGCACCAGGAGTACATCCCTCAGAATCAATAATGGGTCCTTATTTTTAACTTCTTCGATGTCGAGGTTAACTCCATCTTTTTCCAGTCTCGCCTTGATTTTGTGTCTGTCCTCTGTTGTTTCAAAGCCCATTATTATCTTCCTGTCCTTTGCCTTCCTCACTCTCTCTACCTTAATCCATCCTTCTTTTGCGTCGATGGCCTTCCTAACCCGGTCTAAAACTTCGTCACCGGTTTCATTTACATCTTTTGATGCCACTACAATAGAGTGCAGTGCGCTCTGGGTGTGTGGCAGTTTCTCGCTTGGTGTTATTGTTTTGGGAAGGGCTTTTGGAATGTCGGCGAGTCTTTCTTTTATCTGTTTCATTTCCCTAAAAGTTTTGTCAATTATTTCCCCTTGTTCTTTAAGGAGTTTTATTAACTCCTTCCCTTCTTTTTCCTTGATGAATTGTTGCGTCTGATTTCGTTCTAATGTCCCTGAATTTATGTCCTTTTTATCCTCTTTCGTGTTAACTCCCATATCCTTTGTTACAGGTAGCTTTGGTTTGGCTGCTGCTGCTGCTGTCCCTGTCTTTGCAGCTGACGTTGCCTCTACCGTAGCTTCCTTCACTAATTGGTATAAATTATCCACCCCCGCAATAATTCCAGCCTTTAGATCTGTCCTCAGATTGCGAGACTCGCTGACGCAGTGTTTCACTCTCTGAAGACAGTTCCGCGCCTGAGTTATACGGTTGGTGGACTTTACAGGTGTCTGTGCCGACCCCGGCGGCGTCACGGGAAGTTCACCAGAAGCTCTACGTGTCGCTCCTTTCGACTCTTGAGGGGGCTCTGCATTCTGTTTGGCCTTCCGAGGTGACGCCGGTGTCAACAAGTGTGCTGTTTTCGGTGAGTGTGGGTGTGTTGAAGGGCAGGGTTCTGAATTTAAAGTCCCCGTCTCCCATTCTCCGATGCTACGCCTCACGTTTGAGGCTTGCGTCATTTTTTGTGCGGAAGGTCCAGCCTTCTCTGTGTCCATCATAGAGATCTGGGAGGTTTCGGTTGTAGTTGTCTTTTTGGCGGGTGTTCTAACAGTAGCTGACATCTTGCAAAGCCTGTGTCAACTATGTCCAATTTATAATATATTGGTTTTGTAAATATGGAACCAACGTACGAATCTAAATCTATGTGCACTGGTCAAAAAACGCAGTGTACGGCGTCTTGAGTAAGCAGGAATACTGCCTCAGTCTAGTCACAAAGAAAATATTCTGTAGAGATGCTGCTCTACAACACTATTTTTTCCTAACTCTACCTAGTCAGTTATTTATACCCTATGTTAAAGAGCGCCACGAGCTCTGTATCTGGGAAAAAACCGCGTTTCTCTACGACGTATGGTTGTCGAGAACGCGTGCAATCAGAACTTTCAAAATGGCGGATCGCCTAGTCAGAAAGTGAGCTATCCCGGCTTCCAGGCACCGCAGAGAGTTGGGAATTTTTTTCCTGTCTAGTATTTGGTAAGCCCTGTCTCCTCCTGTAATAATTTTGACAAAAAATTTAAAATTCTGAATCGACTAAAAGGGGGGCTGAGGGGTGGGGGACAACAGGGGAACCTCTATGGAGAAAACCACACTGCTCTACGACTTCTGGTTTCTGAGCTACATGTGCTTCTATAAAAACAAGATGGCGGACCAAAATGGCCGTCAAGTTTAAAAACAGTATATCTCCGGAACCAGAAGTCTTACAGGGGCGTGCGAGGTGTCAAACTCGTTCAATTGTCGTTCTCTGTGCTATGGGAATTCGGAAAAAGGATTTAAAAATATTAAATGGGGGGGGGGGGGGATTGGGGGTATGGGGGGAAGGGGAGATCAAGCTACCAACCTACGAAGAAACCCGAGCTTATAAAAATGATTTTTGGCTGAGTTATAGCTGGTCGAAATCTAGGGCGGCCTAGGGCGGGTACGTGCCTGCTGATTATAAATTTCCGCCCAGGATTTTGCACCGTAATTTCACGTGACCTATGCAACCTAGGATACCCGTGTTTGGTATTGTTAGATAGGTCTTCGTTTGATCTATCCAACTAGCACGGTAAAAATAGATAAGCTTCAAAACCCGATTTTTGAAAGCATAAAAACACCAAAAATATCAAAAAATCCACTGTAAAAAATACAAAAATGATTCTAAAAATATGAAAAATTAAAGAAAGATTGAATAACAATTAAATAATTTTTTAACGCTACATTTCTTGCACTAGGGTGATTCTTTGACCAACCTAATTCCAACCCTTAAATTAGAAATTAATTTTAAAAATAAACTGTATAATAAAAAATTTTGAAATTTGGTGTGGATATTCCTTAGCTTAAACTTGATTTTTATATCATTTAAAAAATATAGGTTGTCGATCGTCTTCAGCCTGTACAATTTTTTGAAAATCTGTCAATTTTAAAAGATGTTATAACTTAAAAACGAACTAACCGATTTTTATGTGCGATATGTCTTCTTTCTTGGTCTCTTACGAAGCTTCAGATGACGTTTTCGAAATTAGCGGCACACCTCCAGGGGCGTGGCTCGAAAACACGTGGTACTTGTTTTTCAGCCTGTTTTTCCGCCCGCCTGGGCGGGAAAAATCCGCTGATGGTGTCAGAAGATGAGGCTCGATGAGACGACCCCGGAACACCCAAAAAAGGTAGGGGTCACAGCGACTAATCTCGCAGCGTAATTTTTTGAAGTTTTTAAAATGCACTTTTTCGCACTTTTTTCAGATTTGCGGCGCACTGCAAAATTCGATTTTCACGACACTTTCACAATCACCTTCGCCAGATTTTTGCGCAACTTTTGATGTATCGCACTATAGGGGGCGCGTAATTTATACCACTTTTATGAATTTTTTAGTACTTTTTCAGAGCTATAGGGAAGCACAACGTGGTGCAGCACGTGTTGTTCGCTCGGGCGCTCGCAGTGAAGTGGGTTAGGTTAGGTTAGGTTAGGTTAGGTTAGGTTAGGTTAGGTTAGGTTAGGTTAGGTTAGGTTAGGTTAGGTTAGGTTAGGTTAGGTTAGGTTAGGTTAGGTTAGGTTAGGTTAGGTTAGGTTAGGTTAGGTTAGGTTAGGTTAGGTTAGGTTAGGTTAGGTTAGGTTAGGTTAGGTTAGGTTAGGTTAGGTTAGGTTAGGTTAGGTTAGGTTAGGTTAGGTTAGGTTAGGTTAGGTTAGGTTAGGTTAGGTTAGGTTAGGTTAGGTTAGGTTAGGTTAGGTTAGGTTAGGTTAGGTTAGGTTAGGTTAGGTTAGGTTAGGTTCCCGGGGGAGCTCGCACAGGGAGGCAGCGTTGCTGGCGACGGCGGCGGTCTCACAGGTGGTGAGCCGCATACGGCGCCTAGGCCTGGAGGTGGCCCTCAGCAAGTCGGAGGCCATGGTATTCCATGGTCCCCGACGGGCGCCGCCGCCGGGATCACACATCGTGGTCGGGGGGGTCCGAATAGCTGTCGAGTCCACCATGAAGTACCTGGGATTGGTGCTCGACAGCCGGTGGGATTTTGGACCCCACTTCCGGCGGCTGGCGCCCAAGTTGTTGGGCGCGGCCGGGGCGCTATCAACGCTGCTTCCCAATCTGGGGGGCCCGAGCGCCGCCTGTAGGCGGCTCTACGTAGGGATCGTGCGATCGATGGCCCTGTACGGGGCCCCGATCTGGGCGGCTGACCTGACGGCCTGTAGCCTCTCTGTTCTGCGGAAGCCACAGAGAGCGATGGCCGTCAGAGTCATCAGGGGATATCGCACGATCTCCTGCGAGGCGGCTTGTGCACTGGCCGGATCCCCGCCCTGGGACCTGGAGGCGAAAGTACTCGCGTCACTGTACCGGTGGCGCGAGGAAGCGCGGGCGCGAGGCGAGCGACTGACGCAGCGACACATGGAGCTGCGTCGGTCCCAGCTTCGTGAGGTCCTGGTGGCGGAATGGCGGGAAAGGCTTTCACGCCCTACCGCCGGCCTCGTCACCATCGAGGCGGTCCGGCCGGTGCTCGATCACTGGCTCGGGAGGAGGCACGGCTCCCTGTCGTTTCGGGTGACGCAGGTGCTCTCGGGGCATGGTTGCTTCGGGAAGTACCTGTGTCGCATAAACAGGGAGCCGGACGCCCGGTGTCACCACTGCGTCGACTGCCGGGAGGACACGGCGTGGCATACGCTGGCAGAGTGTCCCGCTTGGGAGGATCCACGCCGTGCCCTGGTTGCGGAAGTAGGCAGGGACCTGTCGCTGCCGGCCGTCGTGTCATCGATGGTTGGCAGCGAGGAGGCCTGGAACGCGGTGGTGTCCTTCTGCGAGACGGTTATCTCGCGGAAGGAGGCTGCGGAACGGGAAAGGGAGATATCTTC